>OZ014519.1:612686937-613286937 GCA_963966055.1 Lathyrus aphaca
GCACATAACCATTCAGGCTGAAACACACCCAAAGCCCTAGTTCCAAGTTTATGCTTCATTTGCAAAACCATTCGAAACTGACTCCACAAGCTTAAAACACACAAACAAACTTCACAAAACATCTCACCACATCCTCCTGATCATTTCCTTGCCTTCACTTGGCCCTAAAACCTCCTGAAATCAAAACATGATTTCTGCCCCTCTTTGAACAGAACTTCTGCAAACTCTCCAATCAGCCACCATAAACTTCAAACAAGCATTGCAAGCTTCTCAGGAGGTCCATTGGAGTTGGTTGGAAGCAAGAAACTGGCCAGAAAGTCCCTGATTTGAAAGCTTCGATTCAGGTAGCCTTGGAAATTCATTTTTCCAGAACTCATATCTCTTGTTTCTAAAATGATCTACATGCTTCCCTGAGTTCACTGAACCTTTTATTTTTGAAAATGATTGAGTTTTGAGGATGTATGGCTTGCCTGAAACTTTGCCCGTAAATTTGATTTCTGTTTGTTCTTCATGATTCACGAAAAAGAAATGAATTTTATGGCTGGATTGTTGTTTAGGAGGTTTAGATGAGTTGATCTGGAGGTTTTGGCAGGATTTGGTGAGGTTTTGAGAGAGTTGGGTCAGAGGTCTCGCCGGAGAAGACGACCGGAAGTCTTCTCCGGCCACCTGAATTTGTTTAGGGTTAATCTGTGTCATTAATGAAGTTTGAATGTGGAGCGTAGGATGGGTTGACTAGGGCTGACTCGCGCGTGATTGAATGGATAGGATCTCTCATTAAAACCCTAATCATTTTTAATTAGATTAATTAATTCAGTTTATTTTAATTAAGCCAGTTTGAATATAGACCACAGGATCTGGCTCCAGTCAATGCGCGCGCAATCCATTCAAATGCTGGCCCTTGATTCTGATTACTTCTCATTAAATTCATTTTATTTTCATTTTATTTGTTTTGTTTTGTACATTTTATTAAAAATAGCAAAATACATTGAAAAATTCTGAAAATATTTATCAAACCTTTTATTAATATTCAGAAACCAAAAACATTTTTATTTTTATTTTTTGCATTGAAAAATATTTTTAAATCATTTAAAAGTTTATTTTTAATTGATTAATGAGAATTAATTAATTAAAAATACTTTTAAGTATTTAAAAATCACAAAAAAATTCATGAGACATTTAAAATCATTTAGAAACATTGTCCAACTTTCAAACCAAATTTCTTTTTTGATCTTGATGCCTTTTGAAAATTTTCAATGGATTTAATTTCATTTCAAGGCATTATTTGGATTCAAACTTCAAAAACTCACTTCTACCTAGCCTTTAAGAGTTGGACAATGATTCTTCTTGCATTGCACCTTGCATATCATGTAGTTTATAGGATTAAATTGGCATGAATTGATCTTGCATTTCCTATTTGTTTTGCATTTTTCTTGACAAGGTACCTTAAAACCCTAGCCAACTTAGGAAATTCATAACTTACACTAGGTTAAGAATTGGATCCTCTCCTTTGGGCAGTGAGTTTGTATAGGTCTATGGTTCCTTTGAATGCTCTTTCAATTTTTTATCATGATGTTTGCTTCTGGTTTTGAATTTTGTTTTGTGCATTGATCATAAACCCTAATTTGGGCTTTCCTTTGCATCCATTTCCCATTTGTTTGCATACCATGACTTGCCATGATATTTTGTGCATACATTTGATTCATAATACATCTTAGGACATGTTAAGACCATATGTGATCATTGCATCTTTCATTTTCCATGTTGTATGTCATTTGCACTTCATAACTTTTCATGAATGTTCATGGTTCTAAGCATGTCTCATTTGCATCCTCATGCTTGTATGATCATTCTAATGCCTTGCCTCATGTTTGCATCATCTTTTAGCATCATTAACATCATACTCATGCTTCTGGTTTTGGTTTGCATCATGCCATTTCATCTCATTTTGCATTGCATCTCACTAACTTTTCAGGTGGTAAGTTACTTTGAGAAGTGAATTTGCCTTCATTTCTCACAATCTCTTTTCATCCCTCTTATGCATCATTTCTGCATCTTATCTTGTGTTTTGGATTGATCTTGCCCATTCTTGTTCATCTTACTTTCTTTCTTCAAGTGACTTGTCTTCTTAATTGAAGCAAGTTACTTTGCTCCTCTTTGCTCCTTTCATCTGCTTCCTGGTGGTTTCTCTGAAGATCTTTATTATAAACCTCACAAACCTTAGGAACAACCAAGCATGACAATAATTAGGGTTTGATTAGTCCCCCACTTAGCTTCTACATTTGTGTCTCTTTGAGTCTTCTCTTCTCATCTCATAATCAAGGACTAAACCCTAAAGGCTTTAAGGCTTTGTGATTAAGCTTATGCCTGCATCCTTCTATTAGGATGGAGTGTATAACTTTAATCCTAAGTGTTAAACCCTTAATGTGTTTAAACCCTTCAATAAATTCATTTAATAATCATCAAGACATCAAGCTTGTAACTTGGGCCTTGCATTAGGGTTCTAATTCTTCCTTAACTGGTTAAGAAGGACTAACCCTAGTGTTAATGGACAAGTCCCCCTCAAGTTGTCTTACAAACCCTAAAAAACACTTCTTCATCATATCACTAACTAAAATCCACTTAATAAAGGCTTTTCTTTGTCATGAGGTTAATCCCTAATCATGGATTAAGTTGAGGAGTCTTCCTCAGCTTAAACATTCTCATCTATTATCCTTCTATTGGGATGGTGTAATGAGTCTGTTTAATCCCTGATTATGGCTTAAACTCATTACTTAACACTAAACAAAAACAACAAAAACATCTAAATAATCACAAGTAGGTTAATGATCTTAATCCTACATCATGGTGATTAAGTGTGAGATGCTGACTTCACACTTAAGGTATTCTCATTACCCCTAATCAGAGGGAAGATGTGATGAGTTTACTAACCCATTGGTTTAGGCTTAAGCTCATTAACTTATAACAAATCTCCAAAAGAAATAAAAGACTGAAAATACAAAAACAAACAATAATCGTCTCCTCCGGGATTCTTTTCTCATCTCATTCACTCACAAACGAGAAGTTGCTTCTTCCGTCTAATGCAAGACAGTTTGCACCTGAGCCAGACAGGTCATACACTTGAGTATAGACAAGTAAGCAGTTCACAAGTCAATTTATCTTTCAGTCTCTTTGGGTCGAACTACGGTGTTCTGACTTCCTCATTGCACGAGAGGATACGTAGGCATAACTTAACGGTTATCGAACAAAAGTCTCTGTATATTCCCGCTCTTCCAGCATCACTCTTTAAGCCTCATAGTCTTGAGCATTATACTCTTCTTTTACACTAACAATGTACATACTACACTTCACACTTCTTTTACACTGACACTTGCATTCTTTTCTAGCTTTGATACACAAATTGCACTGACACTACCCCTTTAAAACACAAATTTTTTAAGCGTTGATCCCGTCGAGTACGACGGACAATCTGGGTGCTAATACCTTCCCAGGTTGTAACCAACCCCCTTTCTCAGTCTCTCTGGTTCGCAACCGTCTTACCATATCTTTCTAAGTCTATGCAGCATTACCTTTCCTTCGGGATAAAAATGCCTAGCTGGCGACTCTATTCATTTCATTTCTCCTTTCGCCGATCGTTCGCGTCTGTACCCCTTCTGACCAGGTGTCATTTTGGTGGGAGCGACACAAATCCGCGAGAAATACACCAATCACCACCATCATAGCGAGAAACCGGAGTTGAAGTTAAACACCGCGAGTCATTGACAGCGGCTTACCTGAAGAAGAGTCGAAGATTTACGGTGGAAGAATCGATTCACAAACATAGATGAGTCAACGATCCAAATCGCGAAGAAAACGAAATCGCTAGAGAGGATCGCGCGAACCACAAAACAGAATTATAGGGATACCTTGAGGTGGTGAACGGAAAGACGAAGAAGAGAGATTCGCGTCAGGGAGCCTTTATTTTTTTTCCGGTGATCTCGCTCGCAAAAGTTGGTTGACGCCGCGATTTCGAGTTAAAGAAGGAGGAGATTGCGATTGACGCACTAGAGGACTTCACCGTCGGCGGTGGATTTCTGAAATTGAGAAGGGGATGTAGAACGAAAATTTCACGTGTTTTTTTAGAAGAATAAAAACAGGGCATTTGTTTTGTTTTTTTTCTTCACTTTGATTTGAGGACTGATTTTTATTTATTTTGTTATTTTAACATTTTTGTTTTTTTAGGTTGAAGTTTACTGATTGTTGATGGGCTTAGTTAAGCCCGTGTTGGACTGCTACACTCACCCTTGAATCAAGCGCAGACCCTCCTTCAGTTTTTTTCTATTTAATTCTAATTTCTTTATTTCTTTATTTTTTTTCTTATCTTGTTAATTAGTTCTTTGTTCTTGATTAGCATTTGTTAAAAGATTAGTTTAATGACTTTTGATTATTTCTAGATTATTTTTTATTAGCTTTTAATTATTAATTTTGACTTTATTTTTTACTATAATTTGATTTAATTTGAGAATGAATAGAGAATTCTGTTTAGATTTAATTGACTTTTTTTTATTATTAGATTTTAACATAAATCTTTTGTATATATAACTTTGTTGATTCATGCTTAAGTGTTGGCGCTTTGACTTATTCTTGGAGCTTTATGTTTGGTGTGAGGATTGTTCTGGTTGATTGGTTTAATCTTGATGGACGTCTTGATGATATTCTAGCAAGTCTTTCTTGATTTCTTTTGCATGTATTGAAGAGGCAATGGACCTTCTCCGTTAGGTGCCACTGAAACTCGACTTTATCTTTTCTTCTTTTGTGACTTGGTTAAGTCTTGAGTTTTCATTTATGTTTGGTTTACCTGATGTTTCACTTGTGCCTAGTTCACAAGTTTTCCTTTAGGTGCATAATCCAACATAATTTTGAATTAAGTTGGAATAGGATAGAAACCTCAACTATAGGATCAATCATTGCATGACAACTTTTAGGATCGAGTCCCCCTTAGTGTTTTTCTTTTAAACCTTTGAGTCTTTCTCTTCTTCCTGATAAAGAAAATCCAAAAACATCTTATAAATACAAAAACAACAAAAACATTTCTTTAAAAGACTTGAACCAAGCTTCAATTGTCTTTCCTGTGGGATTCTTTTCTCATCTTATTCTGGTACAGATGCAAGACATGTTAAGTCCATTCTACCGTAAACAGGTAAACACCTGAGTGACAACACCTAACTGCTGGAACGCGCACTTCACACTGTCAACTTAAAAAACACAAAAAGACTGTGGTCACCCTTAGTTAGCCGAACTACGGCGGTCTGATTCTCATTAGGTGATACGTAGGAACGAGCGTGATGCTTGTCAACCCAACTCTCGTTCTGTTCAGAACTATATGGACTTTGATTCTTGTTGCAACGAGATACATCAGGCTGGGGTGCGATGCCCTCTCGAGTCCGTTTATTTCTATCACCCATTTGGTTTTTATTTTCCGTTTTTGTTCTCGTTACCTTCCAGTTGCTTTCAAGTTTTGCAGCAGATGGAGCTTCAGATGACTACACCCTTTGAACAGAGCAACAAGCGTGGATCCCATCGAGTACGATCGACACGAAGGGGTTCTAATACCTTCCCTTCGTGTAACCGACTCCCGAGCCCGGACTTGGTTGCGATGACCTCGTCTTTTCCTTTTCCCTCAGTTTTTCTTTGATTGTTCCCCTTTCCCTTGTCGGGATAAAAAACGTATCGATGGCGACTCTTCTGTTTTCCGCCGGTTGATTTTCGCGTTGCGACAGCTGGCGACTCTGTTGGGGACTCTGGTTCCCTGTGCGAGTCAATCTTAGCGTTTGTTTATTTTTGTTCTTGGATGTGTATATGTTTGCTTTTATTTTCTTTATATGCTTTATTTACTTGCTTTATCGCATTTATTTTACTGCATTTTATTTTTGCATTATTGCCATATATTCTATTGGACTGGGCTGTGCTGGTTTTTCTGTTTTGCAGGTTGGGTGGTTCTAAGAGATAAGCTCACTACCAACGCTTGAGTATACATACAGGATTAGAGTGCATAGTCGTGTGGCTTGCATGGTGTTGACCACGTGTATTTTTCACGAGTCCCACGCCCATATGAGGTTCTCTTGGGAGATGTTTTATACTGCCTAGGAAGACCATAGGATGTTCCCATTTGAGCTGCTAACTCTGGTGACCTTTAGGATGACCCAGTCGTGAACTCGGCGGAGGCACTCCTCGTATGACGATAATACTGTACCCTTCGGGATGAATGTATTATTGCTTCTCGATGGCAGTTGCTGAAGTTGGGATCATTTTGTGTGGGAGTTTGAAGGGAATCAGTTAAGGCCTCCCTGAGTAGTATATAATGCTTAACCGATTCCCTGATTTGGTCATGAGCCATTTCTCGGAGAGGGTGAACGTATTATCGCTGCTCGGCTTTGAGAGTCTGTGATATTGATGAACTTTGATCTTCGTCTAGCATATACCTGTGAGAGGGAAAGGCTTTTGACAGGATACCATAACCTTCATCATACCCAGTTTTCTGGTCTTCTTACAACGACATAGTTTTGGATCCTATTATGTTCAGCTTGTTCCGTTATCAGTGCAACAGTTATCCAGCATTTGTGGCAGCATTGATCCCATGTCTTTGCATCTCTAGCATCATCATTTTGCATTTCCATTCATCAACATTGCATATCATTTTCCAGAAAGCTCATCATTCATTCCTTTGTCCATGACCAGCCAACTGATTTTCCCGGTACTCAGTCTAAACAAGTGGTAATTGTGGGTAGATGACAAATTATTTGAAGCAAGACTGAGGGGTGTTAAGAGTTAAGAAGATCAAATTGAAAAACACACATAAATTTCATTGATACCATATCTTGATCTCATATTATCTAGAACACCATGTTCATGCAGGTAAGCAAGCTTTGTCATATCATTCGCTCCACGTGGTGGGGCTTATATATATTTATAATAAACAGTGGAAGCTTTAACAACAACCTACAAATTATAAGAAGAAAAAGAGGTGACCAAGATTAAAAAGTTAAGACATAAAAAAGTTCCCAGTTATGAATTTACTTAAAACATTTAAATCTACCTTTCCAAAATAGCTATAAGATACAACAATAACTAATCTATCATATTTTCATTATTATACTCGTAAAATTTTCTCACTAATCAAAATCATTCATGTTTAAGGTTTTAAATCAATCATAGAGTATTATCTAGAAGTGGTAGTTTCAAAGAGCATGAAAATAACTTACATAGAAAAATGAAGGGATTTTAATAAATGATAAAAATTTAAAAGGTCTATTGTTGCAATATATATATGAACAAAAATCAGTTTGTGATCAAATCGGTTGTCTAATTAATGCATTGTCCGTGCATTAAAGGGCTTGCGAGAAGTTTGACAAATTTCTGCAGCACACCATATTATACAAAGTATCACCTTGTAAAATAAAATGGGTGGATTAGGCATACACACTCCCAACCAATTTCAATCAGAAAACCATATAGTCAATCATAACTGCAGGGAAGATTCTGCTTGCTGCTTACATAACATACAGCCAGTCATACTAAATCAAGCATTCATGATTTTGAATCGTATAGTCAATATTAAATTATACAAAAAATTATATTATAGGTTAAAATAAAGTTGTTCTATGACAAATCAACCAATTTTAAAATCATGGTCTACTTAGTATGAGCAAATAATCATTGTTTTTCTCTACCTTTTCAATATTCTCCATCATGACACAAGTTGTAGAATAACATTTGTATATGATACAAGTGTTATTCTCCATGAAGAACATTTGTATATGAAAAGTTGTATTCAGATTTTCTTAATGCTCTGCATTTAAAAATAGAAAATATCCTTAAACACAATAAATAAAACCATTGATATAACTATGAAGAAAGTAATAGTTTCCCAAACAGATATCAAGGACATTCTTAGATAGTTTTGTCAAGAGATTATAAAAGCAACCTATTGTGAACTTACTTAATAAGCTTACCTTCAGAGAAAATTTACTCGTCCCCAAATGAACCGCTCCAATGTTGCGACCAATCTTAAACTATCCTAAAAAAACACGCTACATGTTGGACAGTCTGACATACCTTATCCAATGACGATAAGAAATAAGAACAAAATTTGTTAACGAGTGTCACTCCCGAGATTTTCATCCTAGTACAAACACGAAAGTGGCGCGAAAAAGGTAGAGTCGTCAGCCATACATTTTTACCCCAAGGAAAGGGAAAGGTAATGATGGACAAACCGAAGAAAATGAAAGAACGAGGTCTTGCAAACCAAAGAGATTGGGTTCGGGAGTCGGTTACGTGAAGGGAAGGTATTAGCACCCCTTTGCGTCCGTTGTACCTGAAGGGATCCACGCTTACTTGAATTGTTTCAAAGGGTAAAGAATAACCTGTTGTTAAACTAGAAAAAATAAGGAATGGGAAAAATGTAGGGATAACAAAGAATATGTTCGAATGAGCCATATCCTACTGCCTACGTATCTCATCGGGAATGAGAATCCGAGTCAACATAGTTCCCCTAACTATGGAGGAAATTCGTTTGTTTGTGTTTTTTAAGATTGAACTGCTTATGTATATGCTCAGGAATTGCAGGCTTGTTTGGTACGAGTGCGTTTACTGTCTTGCAAAGAGACAAGTCGAAGCGAGTTCATTCGTTAAGAGTGAGAAGATGAGAAGAGAATTTTCGCAAGAAAGACGCTTGTTGTTGGTTTGTAGCTGTTAGAAGCTTTTATTAAATTTGCATGAGAAGGTGTATTCAAGTCCATTTCCATAGAGTATGTACTTCTTAGATCACTCCAAGATAGAATGAGGAAGAAGTACACCCAAGAAAGGAGAAGATCCCCAAGACTTGGTTCCAAATATTAGGGCTTAAGCACACTAACCCATTATCTTTATTAAGTGTTTTTGTATTTTGAAATGAAGAAGTGTTTTTTAAACTTTATTTGTGAAAATGACTTCATGTTTAGACTTGTGCCTCATGCTAGACAAGTTTACATTACCTCAAGATGGGATAAATGCAAATGCCTCATGGAATAAGTCCATAACACAAGAAATCACTTTAACCTTTATTAAGTCTTTTGAGTTGTTTTGAGATGAGAGATAGAGAGAGAGAGAGAGAGAGAGAGAGAGAGAGAGAGAGAGAGAAGACTCAAGTTGAGAAAGGGAAAATACTAAGGGAAACTAAGATTCACCCTAGGTTATTGTACAATGGAGATCCTATGGTTAGTGTGGTATTCTAATCCTAAAGGAGAGAAAGAAGCAAATTCTAACTCCCTTCCAGGATTGAAGATGAAAATAGAATTCAAAGGAATGAAGAGAAATGAAATGTCAAAGAAGCATAACATGCTTATCGCAATCACATAAGAGAAAGCTTAAAATAGGAAGGAAGAATGTAGGCACACACCCACATTCTATACTTACCATTAGCTCCTGAAAAGGTTAGTAAAATCCATGATTTATAAAATAAAAATGATGAATGAGGCAATTGAACACCAAACATCTCCTAAATTGATTAGGATTCAAACTAGACTCAAACCTAAACCTGAGGGTACCTAAAAGCTAGATAAAACCCAAAGTCAGCAGCTACAACAACGCTTCAACACACAATCATCTATCACATATAAATAACATACAAATAGCCTATTATAGCTACCTAACAGCATGACAACAGGTGTAAAAATGCAAACACAAGGCAAGGCAACATACATTTAACAACTACTGTTCATAAATGTAGCTGTGAAATGCATGACATAATTAAATTATTTAAGATGTAAATGCATGAGTAACAATACATGGATATGCACCACATAACAACATCAAAGAATGCAACATGATTGATATGAACATGGATATATGAATGCAAACATTTTCAACACTTTACACCAATGGATTTTTCACAAAAAGATAATGCACATTTTGAAAAGTGAACATTTAATGCAAACAAAAGCCACATAATATGAACATGCATCACAATGCATTCTAACCTAATGCATGTATTAACAACATCATGCAAACATATAATCAAAAGTGAATGCACACATATATGGATCATGCACCTTTATTAAGCAATATGCAACATTTTGAATTATGTGTATAAGTGTCCAAAACATGCACGATCATGAAAAAAATGCAAAACAAAACTTTAATCCACTAATATCATGTCAACAATGAGGTTCAAACATGGGAACAACATTCAGAAGTAAACAACACGTGTGTTGAAAGATGTCGAAGCTACATGAACCTGCCCCAAAACAGCTTCTAAAAATCCCTAGAATGATATCCTAATGGTCCATGATAAATAAAGATGGAATGACATACAAACATACAGGAAAATGAACAAAAAAGCAAAAATTGCTCAGTGTTAATTGGTTAACCAATGTGTTAACCGATTAACACACCTAAATTCTACAGAAACATCAAAATTGCATTGTGTTAACCGGTTAACACTGAACTAGAATCACAAAAACATGCAGAAAAAAGCACTTTCCAGCAATAAATTATTTCCAAAAGTTCCTAATGCAATCCCTATCAGGTGAGCATGAAATTAACACCTAAATGCACCATTACATCATCAATTGGAACCACAAACACATCAAGATCCTAAAACCTAATGATCCAATTAATCAACACATCAAAAATCAACAAAACACGAAGAACACACATGTCAATAAAACGCGAAATAACTTAAAACAGAAGTGATTATGAATTTCACCAACCTACAAAGCGGAGGTTTGCTTTGGTAATCGTTGAAAAGAGAGATCGACACGCTTCTGACGAGAAAACCATAGCTTCGAAGCTCTTCCGTAATAATACGCAAAATTAATGCGATTTAACGAAAACCTTGATGAACTCTTCCAAGAATCACTTCCAAGATGTGAATCCAACACCAAAACAATAGAAAATCCTTCAATAATCCATGAAATCAATGCAATGATGGAGGTTTAGCTTCAAATCCTTCAAGTTTCAATGCAAAACTTGAAGAATTTTGAAAGTTGAAGCTTTGAGTGGGGTTTTGATAGAAAAGTGAGAAAAAATTGAGAGTGATGGGAGAAAAATTTGGAAAAAAATGAATTGTTCTTATGAGGTTTGGAGGGAAAATGATTATATACATCCTAGGCTTGGAATGAGTTTTGGGTTATGAATTAGGCTTGGAGATTAACTTAGGATTTAGGTTTGGGATTATGGTTAGGAGTTAGTTAATAGTTGGTTAGGAAACTTTTAGAACCTTCCATTGGAAAGTGGTAGAATGAAAGGCCAAGTTGGAGTAAAAAGGGAGAAAAATCTCTCCATGTTGAATTTGAATTTTTTTTTGCAAAATTTGCACGAGTTAACCAGTTAACTAATATGTTAACCGGTTAACACAAGTAAAATTTGAATTTTCCCTCTCTTTGGTGGGAAACCCTGGAAATGCACTTGTGTCGTCTGTTATGATCTTGGTTTGGCTCTACATCCTAATAATTGATATTGCCACCAAATAACCCTCGATCACATGCCCCATGCGTCAACCAATGATGTATGATTTTTTATTTTATTTATTATTTAAATGCAATGTATGTAAGGATATGCTAAATGACATGGAAATGAAGCATAAGCTACTTGAAATTGATAATAAATAAGAGGGCAAATTTTGGGGTGTTACAGCAAGGATGAACGGAAAAAGAGTAAAAAAATAGGGTTTGGTGAAGATAAAGATAAAGATAGAATAACACAAAAATTGAAATCGATTCCACAAACCCAATAACAGAACTCCATCTTTTTTCCTTTGAATCGAATCCATGACCCACAAGTCGATCTCCATTTTTTACAAACTAAACCAAATGATCTCACAAAATTAAACCCCAAAATCAACACGGATAACAACAAAGCAAAGACATAAATGTTTCAAAAATCAAACAAAACCATTGACTCCTTCTTCATATGACTCTTCCTCGCTTTAACAAAGAAACACATGTCATTCGTACAAGAAAATGGAACACAGGAGAGAGAAAAAAGATGTTGAAGAAAAAGGGATGCAAAGATGAAAATGATCTCGGTCAGAGAGAAAATAAAGATGAAGTTTAGAGCAATGATGATGTTTACAACCAGGCTGGAAAAAAAGTGAAGTATAAATAAGGAAAGATGAAAATAAGGGGTGAAATCACAAGCGCGACTACTGATGCATTGTAACCTTGGAAATGACAAATTGTGTCAAACTGTGATCTGAACAAAAGTTATTGGACTTGTTTCGCAAGACTTTAAAATCAATTGGTTGTTTTTACCATTCCAAGTCCATAAGCGTGTAACCTATTATTAATGGTTAGGTTATAATTTTCAGCCTAATTGGTTGGCTTTACATTTTTTCCCATACATTTTAAATTTAATTGTGATAAGAGTTCTAATAATGACACATCAGCATAATTAAATGACAAAACTCTAAAAAT
This sequence comes from Lathyrus aphaca, assembly GCA_963966055.1. Classification (NCBI taxonomy): domain Eukaryota; kingdom Viridiplantae; phylum Streptophyta; class Magnoliopsida; order Fabales; family Fabaceae; genus Lathyrus; species Lathyrus aphaca. The sequence continues at coordinate 612,699,366 of OZ014519.1, forward strand.
GAAGCAAGAGTATGATTTATCCTTAATACCCTCAATAATTTGATTTTTTAAGAAAGATTAAGAATGGTTAATTATGTATTAACCATAATATCTTCTTTTCTTATATTATAGATGAGATTCTCATATGTTAAATCCATATGAGACGTGATTAACTAAAGATCAAATAATAATCTCATGTGATGCTAAAGCAAATAGTTATTATAAACAACCTTTGAATAGAAAGTGAAAAATATTTACACAAATTAAAATAAAATATTAAGTTGAGAATTAAAACTATAGATAGTTCAAAAGTTCCTTCAAATATTTTCATATTCTTTATTACTACCTTATAAAGTAATATAATTTTATATATTTATACTACCTTTTAAATAATTAAAGAATAATATTTTATATTATTTGAACATAAAAAACCCTTTAAATTTTTAAATTTTAATATTTTTTGATATATTTCTTATAATAAAAGAAAAATCATTTTTGTCCACATATCATTAGAAATATTTATTACATATAATAACAAGTTGTTCACTATAGTTAAGTACTACATTTACCACCCGGTCCTCCAAATTGAAGAGAATAACCTTCACCCTTTCTTTTATCTTTATAATTTGTAACTCCATAGCAATTAGGAGCATCATTGTAAATCTTGGATGTATATGGTATAGGATCAACTTCCGATCCAATTATTTGCAAATATTTAACAAACCTAAAATAAGATGCATGAGTGAAGTCATTATCTGGTTTGTATCCAGAACCCATTGTTGGACTAGTAGTACCCGTTGGAGTTACTGTATATCCACCCCATCCCACTTGATCAGCTTGAGTTCTCAATGTGGAGAATAAAGCAGCAGGAAAATATCCAATATCCTTATCTACCACTTTTAACCACCAATTGCCAACATTATCCTGAACACCATAACATTTGATAATTTTATTATTAGAATTGTAAATACTCTAATGTGTATGATTAAATTGAAAGAATTCAATCTCATTTAAAACGTATAAAATCTCTAATATTATGTATATTATCTCTTTGAAGTTCATTACTTGATAGCATTACAATTTAGAAAATCTCTTTATGACATGATTTATCTAAGCATTTTAAATTTAAACTTTATGTAAAGTGATTACCCGAGATATTTTAAGCGGTGCTTCAAAAATCTTTCCACCATATGTAGATGTTTCAGATACACGTGCACCAAAGATATATGACTGATCAACCTGAATGAAACCCTTGCATAGCATATTAAAGCATCCATTCTTACCTGACTGGAATATTTTAATAGTGTGTTATATTATTTAAAAAAACAAGTAGTTTAATTTTTAATTAAAATTACATAAAAATTAAGATTAAAAAAAAGAAATATTAACAAAAATAATAAAAGTAGTAGTAATATATTTAGTTCAAAGTAACATTCTTAATGTGAATAGCAAAACAGATCGTGGTTCGTCCGTGCACCTGTCAAAAAATGGCGGGTTAGATTGAGATTTTATGTCCGCCTCTCCATTCAGCCTTCCCCACCTTAATTCCATCCCTTCTTAGTCCCTCCAAAAATAGGGCGGGTTGGCCCGCCAACCTAGTTATTAATCACTTAAAATATTTATTTTTGTTGATTGAAGGTTATTATTACTTGAACTATAGTTTTGAAACTCTTGTTAATTTTTCTATTTTAGGTGAAATTTCTTGATGGTTTAGACTTTCAGTTGCCATTTTGGGCTTTTTAATTATTGGTTTGATTCTTTTTAATTGAAATGTAAAAATAATTCTTTTAACCTACTAAAAAATTTAGAAAAAATCTAAAAGAAATACGCATGCAAGCCCGTCATCCGTCAACCTATCACATGGACGGGGCAGACTAGATTTTTAAGGACAAATTCACTTGTCGAATTTGCTCGTTCCATTTTTTAATAGGCTTAAGATGGGGCGGGACGAATGGTTCGTTTTACCACCCCTTATTCTTAATTACCAATTTTACAAAGTTTGATTATCTTTAGCATAAAATACATTGAAAATATCTAACATTTAAACTATTTTATAAATAATTATATATAATAAAATGAATTAATGCTAGATAATTATTTGAAGATAAAATACTCAAATAATTTGCATATTAATAACAAGTAAATATTATGTGATATATAAACATTTACTTACCGCCCAAAACATGTATAAATGTGTTTCACCGTCATTGTATAATTGTGGAGACACCTAATATCATATAGGAGATAAATTAGAAAATATTTTTATATATCTTCAAATTCATTTAAATATAAAACTTAAAAGTTAAAATAAAAGAAAATTAGAAAATTAGAATTATAAAATAAATTTAAACTCACGTGCCATCCAAGTGATATTTTATTAATATCATTTCCTTCTCCCTTTTGAACATATAAATAACTTGAACTTGATTGGCCTTTATAAACTTTTGGATTCCAAACACTAGTAGTTCCACTAACTCCATAATAAGGAGAACCCAACAGTGTAAGATACACACGAGCAAACTATATTTTCAATACATTTGCATATTAATAAATAAAAAAGATAATATATGTTGATTATATAAATAGATTAAAGAAATTATAAGTTTAATTGCATTTACGAGTAATCTTACATGATTAAGGGAGCCATTTTGAGTTAGATTATGAAATAAATATTTTCCTTGAATTAAATCATTTTTCATTGTCCTCCGAATTGGAACGGTTCCTTTAGGACACCTAACTTTTTCAAGTATGAATATAGACTTGATTGGTGAATTCCGAACTTTTTCAGTAATGTTTCTTATAAAAATTGGTTTTCTCTACCACCAAAGAAATAAAAATGAACATTAATACAAGTTGTATTAAGTAATAACATTTTTTGAAAATAATACATTAAATTATTTTACCTGTAATTTGTGATATTTTAATAATGAATTATCAAAAGCGGGTTGTTTGTTAATGTCAACACAATCAACTATATATCCTGACTTTCTCTATGAAAATCACCAAAATGAAATATAAACAAAATTGTTAGAAATATGTATCAAATCAAATCAATTGAAACCACTAATAAATTATGTGAAAATACATTAATACTCTTTATAGGAGGCTTGTTAAGGATGTTTAATTGCCTCTCCAATTCTAAATCTTCTTCTTTCAACCCACTTGACATGCCATTATCAATGTGGCCAGTACTAATGGTCACCGAAAACATAACCAATAGCAATATATTGATCATTTTTGACAATCTCTTTTAGTGATGACTTAATTATGATAGATCATAGTTTTGTTTGTATATTTCTTACTTATAGATAGATATTAATGAAATAATATAATACTTTAATCAAGATAAAATATTTGAGGTCAATGATATGAATTAAATATATAACTTTTTTCTTAATATGTTTTAAGGAAAAATAATTTTTATTACATATTTTATTGATTTATTTATTTGGAATAATATTTTTCTAGAATAACCTTTCCCTATTTTTATCTATCCAATTGAAAAGTCATAATATTTCAATTTTTAATTGCACTTACCATCTAAGTGTTTTGTAGTTTCTTTTTACAACACACACATTTAATGTCTCAAATATACTACATCAGTTTTAAAGTATCAGTCAATTTATATTTCATACAAAAATTAAACATGTAAATAATTTTATATGAGAAAGATAAATTATAACTACATTAAAAAAATTATTTCATGAACATTATGATAAAATAAAATTAATAGAATGCGAAGAAGAAAATGTATTAAAAATTAAATATATGGTTTCTAAAAGTCTAATATTATATTTCCATTTATATTTTCTAACGAATTGTATTTCATGATTAAGTTTTTAGGTAAATTGATTCATTAATAAAAACTAGTATGATACCCGTGCGTTCGTACGGGTATACGTCGGTGACGCTCATTTGTTCAAAGTGTATTTGTTCTCGTAATGTATTTTTTTTCTTCAAAATGTGTTTGATTTTAGAATGTATTTAATTATATTTAAAATTTGAAAAAAAAATAAAGAAAATATAGTTAATAAAAATTAATAAATTTTTTATTTACAAAAAATTAGTTTTTTTTTTGTTTTTATTTAAAATTTTGAAAAAGAAATAGAATTAATAAAAATCAATAAATATAAGAAAAAAATTATATTTTAAAAAATTAGAATTAATTCTCGCATTGCAATATAATTTTTCATCAAATATTACAATGATGCACAAAAAAATAATTAAATTAACACTTTATCAACAAATATCATCAATATCATCTAAATTAACACTTTATCAACAAATATCATCAATATCATCTCAAAATAGTCATCGTTGTTAGAAACAACCTTGCATTTTGTTGTTGGAGACAACCTTCCATATTTTGTTGTGATTGATGTTAACTCTATGGGTATGATAAAAAAAAAAATAATAAGGTCATGGTTACAATTTGGGAATAGGTGGGAAAAACTATTGAAAGTTGGAAGAAGATAAAACAAATTAACAATTGAAAGTTGATTGAAAATTGGGAGAAAAGAAAAAAATGAATTGCTTTTAGATTCGAGTGTCACATGTTTACACCTAAAGAATGAGTTTTCATTAACATATATATAATATTTGAATCACTTAATTTTTTTATAAAAATATTTGTTACACGTTTATAAAAGTAATATTGTCTATTTTTTATACTAAATCACTAATATTTTATAATTTATTTTTAATTGAAGGTAACATTTAATATTTTAAAATAGAAAAATAAAATATACATTAGAAAATGATATTAATTGGAATACACTATAATTATGCGTCAAAATAATTTATTTTAAATGGATGATAGTGTAAAAATACTTTACTGAATGTGTAATCCAATTAATCTCTTAGAAAAATTTATAAAATTTAAAATTAACAAATTTATTATAATTTAAAAGTAAAAAATAATATAAAAGGAAACAAATCAAATGCATATAATGTTATTGTTTTATGGATTGTGATGTGTAATAACGCTATTATAATAACAAAAATATTAAATGACTCATTTTAGTATTTGACCCATTTTATTCATTATTATATTTGACTCATTTTATTTAATTCTTAATGAAATGCATTCAAGGATAGTTCTGTGATGCATATCAAAAGAAAGAAAAAAATATTTAATATTATATTAAATGAATAATTACTTTTAGTATTTTCTACTTAAAAACAATTATTTTAAAATAAAGATTATTGAAAATATATATCCAACCAAATTTTAAGCATCACTTAATTTCTGTTTATATATTTAACAAAATATTTAATAAACTTATTATATTTATTTAAGTTATTGATATTTTATAATATAATAGATGAAGATGAAAAGATTGGAAGTGGAAAATCCCAAATAATAACATTTAATTTAGTTTTGAATAATAACTTTAATTTAGTATTGAATAATAACATTTAGTATTAAAAAATATATATTTTTATAAAAATATTTATGGAATAATTTAGTTTTATAAATATCAAATAATATCATAATATTTGTAAATATTTGTTAATTTAATAAATAAATATTATAAATATAAATAAATACAGTGGAATTTGAAATGGGTGATGTTGCTTTTAATTTAGAAAATTCACGTGGAAATAAAAGGAATAGAGTTTGAAATATATGCACTTGATTTATATAGAATTTTAATTCATTAATTTTATTTTATGTTTTAAATTACACATGATTTATTTTATTTAATCATTTGAAATTTAAATTTTTTACTTTGATTATAGATTTGACCATTAATATTGTATATATCTTTACAATTTAATTTTATTATTTAACAAAATACATTAATTTTAATTTTATAATTTGATTTTATAATTTTTCAAAATACATTAAATGTTAATTATATTTTTAATGATAATTTTTTTTTAATATAATCTCTTAAAATTTATAATATGGACCCTTAAATCAATACATTTTTTAAGTTTTGATTTTATAAAATCTTAATCTATTAATTTCATTTTATATTTTGAACGAAACATAATTTATTTTATATAAATAATAATAGTTACATGTGTATAGAGTTTTAGTTTTTCTCATTTTATAGTGTTTTAATAATATTTTCACTAAACTTAATAATAGTATTTTCACTAAACCGTTATCAGTTATAGAATTTGGTAAGTTTTAAAAGTAATTTAATGCATGTTGTACAGTTATAGAATTTAAATTTAATATCTTATCAAATGTATAAATTTCTATTTTATAGTCTTACAAAATGCATTAAATTTATATTATATTTTTAATACAATTTTTTTAATACAATCGTTTAAAATTTAAGATAGGCTCAGTCAATATACTCTTAAGTTTTGATTTTATAATTTTATAAAATTTTAATTCACAAATTTTATTTTATGTTTTAAATTTTAATTCACAATAAATTAAAATTTATAATTTTACTAAATACATTAAATCCATATTATATTTTTAATGATATTTTTTTTTAATATAATCTCTTAAAATTTACAATATGGACCCTCAAATCAATACATTTTTATATTTTGATTTTATAATTTTATAAAATCTTAATTCATTAATTTCATTTTATATTTTGAACGAAACATAATTTATTTTATATATAAAATTTATTTATTATTTTCAAATCAATACATTTTTCAGTTTTGATTTTATAATTTTATAAAATTTTAATTCATTAATTCTATATTATGTTTTAAATGACTCATGATTTATTTTATTTAATCATTTGAAATTTAAGTGTTTTACTTTGATTATAGATTTGACCATTAATGTTATACATTTTAACATTTACTTTTATTATTTTACAAAATACATTAATTTTAATTTTATAATTTTGTTTTATAATTTTATAAAATACATTAAATGTATATTATATTTTCAATGATATTTTTTTTAATATAATCTCTTAAAATTTACAATATAGAACCTCAAATCAATACATTATGTTTTGATTTTATAATTTTATAAAATCTTAATTCATTAATTTTCATTTTATATTCTGAACGAAACATAATTTATTTTATATAATCATCCAAATATTTAATTCATAAAATAGTCATATATTTAATATCATTTAAATTAATATATTATTTTATATTTTGAATATATATATATATATATATATATATATATATATATATATATATATATATATATATATATATATATATATATATATATATATATATATATATATATATATATATATATTGCAAGTTGGAGTGGAATATCAAAAGAATGAAAGTTATGGATTTAAGTTTTATATATATATATATATATATATATATATATATATATATATATATATATATATATATATATATATATATATATATATATATATATATATATATATATATATTGCAAGTTGGAGTGGAATATCAAAAGAATGAAAGTTATGGATTTAAGTGAAAAATTAATGTATGGTTTGTATGTCATGACTGTGTATGTAAGTCTTGATGATGGGAGAAGAGGATGAAGCAATTTTAAGCCATCCACATGTCAGTTTTTTAAACCCAAAGAGTGATTTTATAATTTTATAAAATCTTATTTCATTAATTTTTATTTTATTTTCTGAACGAAACATAATTTATTTTATATAATCATCCAAATATTTAATTCATAAAATAGTCATATATTTAATATCATTTAAATTAACATATTATTTTATATTTTGAATATATATATATATATATATATATATATATATATATATATATATATATATATATATATATATATATATATATTGCAAGTTGGAGGGGAATATCAAAAGAATGAAAGTTATGGATTTAAGTTATATATATATATATATATATATATATATATATATATATATATATATATATATATATATATATATATATATATATATATATATATATATATATATATATATATATATATATATATATATATATATATATATATATTGCAAGTTGGAGTGGAATATTAAAAGAATGAAAGTTATGGATATAAGTGAAAATTAATGTATGGTTTGTATGTCATGACTGTGTATGTCATGTCTTGATGATGGAAGAAGAGGATGAAACAATTTTAAGTCATCCACATGTCAGTTTTTTAAACCCAAAGAGTGAGTTTTCTTACATGATAGATTGTTGTATAATATTCTAAACAATATATAGTTTAATTTACGAGTTGTGGATTTAGTATCCAATGACACCATATTTTGACACCAAATCTTTCCCTTTATTTATTTTTTATCAAAAGGTCTATGTTTACTCATTTAAATGTGATGTTACTCTATTTATTTAATATAATTGTTTTCCTTTTTTAATATTAGATTTGATTTATTTCTTAAAGACATATTTTTTGAAAACATCATTTATCTTCCTCTTTCTATTATTTTGTTTTAGATCTTAAGAGCTTCAATTTATATTACAGTTTTACAAAATTTAAAATTATAAGTTTGTGTTATTAAAAAAATCATTTTAATTTACAAAATTCTCTTCTTTTTTTTATTCTCTATATTTAGAGTTTAATTTAAATCACAACTTCACAAATTTAATAAAAGAAAGTTATGTTTGGTCATGTTATGTATAATATTGAAAGACTATATTTTTATGAAAAATATAATATTTGACCATTCTCTTTAAAATTTTATGAAAAAAAAGTTATCGGTGATATGCTGACTATAATTATGATAGAAATTTGGATGGAAAAACGGCTGACCGCCCCGTCTCGCCGCTGCATCTTAAATTCGCTAGAAAACAAATGACACAGATAAAAGGTGCCAAATAAAATTAGATTTAAAAATTTAATTATCTCCGTCAATGTAACGGATTGGTGGGACTCGTCTATTTTTTATGATTTTTTTTCTCAGTTTTTAATAGATTAAAAGTATTTTCTTAATATTTTAATTAGAAAACATCAAATCAACATTAAAAAGTATAAAATAACAAATTAAAGTCTAAAATCATCCCAAATTTTTGCTTAAAATAGAACCATTAACAAGAGTTTCAAAATTATAATTCAAGTATTTTGAAGGCTTGATAAATAGCCTAGCAGTCAAACTTACAACCTTTTTTGACGGGTTTAAAACATGATAAATTTAAGGTGGACGGACTAAATGGATAGACAGATACAAAATCACAATTCAACCCACTGATTTTAGACAAATACATGAACCGGTCTAATGGACCACATCCCATTTTTCCACCCTTAATAAAAATAATATCGATAAAATAAAAATAAAAATAAGGTAATCGTAACTTATGGTTTAAGAAAATATGTTAAGAAATAATAAATGAAAAGTTTGTGTAGAAAAATGTAATAAAAATTAATGATATGTTTTTAATCGAATCAGTACACAATTTTTAAAATTAAATTTTTAATATTCAACACAAACTTTTCACTTCCTTTTTAATATTAGATACAATTTATTTCGTAATGAGATATTTATAAAAAGAAAAAAAAACTCTCTTTTTCATTATTTTTTTATCTCGATATTAAGACTTCAATTTAAATCATAGTTCAACTTATTTGATAATTACTAGATTTTCGACCCGTGCGACACGGGTATATTAGAAATAAAATTACATTATTTTATAATAGATAATCAAGCGCTTACCACTGCAATAAAAGCAATTGTTGTTAGTGAAGGCACAACTTTATTTCCTTATAGTATAGAGTCCTCAAGGGGCTGCGCCTATTAAGCACCATGGGTTGGGATGTTAAGCCCATCGAATCCCTAAGGGTGACGCTGAATTAATAAATCCAACAATCTTCCCCCCAGTGTCAGCGGGGGGGATTCGAACCCATGACCTTGCTCTGATACCATTTGTAGGATCAAACGCTTACCACTGCACTAAAAGCAATTGCTATTTGTGAAGGCGCAACTTTATTTCCTTATAGTATAGAGTCCTCAAGGGGTTGCGCCTATTAAGCGCCATGGGTTGGGATGTTAAGCCCATCAAATCCCTAAGGGTGACACTGAATTAATAAATCCAACACCTATTGTTTTCTCTCCTTCTTCTTCATTAGGATAGAATTCAAACCACATTAACTTAGGATTACCTATGCATGATAACTGGTAAGATTGTTAGTCCCCCATTAGACTTTTACCTTTGGTGCTCCTTTGTTCTTCTCTCTCTCATCTTCAAATTAAAATTTTAAAAAATACTTAATAATGGTTGAGTTAATCTTGTGTATATGTACTTATTCCATGGGGCATTTGCATCTATCCCGTCTTGGGATAATGTAAGTTTGTCTAGCATGATGTACAAGTCTAATCATGAGGTTACATTCACAAAGAAAAACTTAACAATCACTTCTTTATTTCTAAAGACAAAACACTTAATAAAGGCCAATAGGTAGTGTACTTAGGCCCTAATCTTTGGAACCAAGTCTTGGGGATCTTCTCCTTACTTGGAGCTCTAAGGAATAAGACTTTAATACACTCACCTATGCAAACTTCAGAGAAAAAGCTTCTAAAAAACACTAAACAAACAATAATCGTCTTTCCTGCGAGAATTATTTCCCCATCTCACTCACTCTAAACGTAAGAGCTTGCTCCTACTTGTCACTTTGCAAGACGGTAAACACACTCATTTTAGATGAACCTGCAACACCTGAGCATAGACATAAGCAGTTCAAGCCATAAAAAACACAAACAAGTTTCCTCACTAGTTAGGGGAACTAAGTCGATTATGATCCTTATTTCCCGATGAAGTACGTAGGCAGTGGGGTTGGGCCCATTCGAGCACTCTTTCATTTTCCCTACATTCCCCCTTCCTTTTCTTTTATCTAGTTCTAGTAGCAGTTTTGTTCAGCAACAGTTTATTTTTCACCCTTTGAAACAGTTTCTTTCAAGCGTTGATCCTGTCGCGTAACACGGACGATCTGAGGGTGTCAATACCTTCCCAGTTCGTAACTGACTCCCGAACTCAATCTCTTTGGTTTGTAAGACATTGCTTTCTCCTTCTTTCCGGGTTTGTGCAACATTACCCTTCCTTCGGGATAAAAATGCTTGACTGACGACTATACCTTTTCCGTGCCACTTTTGCGTTTGTACCAGGATGGAAATCCAGGGAGCGACACCCATAATCTCTGTTTAGGAGATTGAAAATTGTTTAAGAAACAGTTGGATGATTCAAGACTTATACAGAAGCCTGACGGGGTTTTAAAATAGACCGAAGAAAGTTTAAAACAGTAAGAATGGTTCCTAAACACAAATGATTCCACATGACACTTTTTCACAACTCATTTTAGAAAATAAATGGTTATGTGTAAAGAAGATCACATAAAAAGATTCCCATATGAAAACTTAATGCAGTGAAAAAGGCGATCACGCCGAGTTTTTGAAAATGGATCAGATGAACCCTAATAGTTCAGTTTTCAAAAAGGATGGGTCTTACACTCTAATAGAGGTCCAAAAGTGTGATAAAAATAAATTTGAGGCTGATTAAATCAAAACCCTAATTTTTGGTATTTTAAATATTTTAAATATTTAAAACTTTGATAAATTTCAAACATAAGTGAAAAACAAGTTGAAACCTTGGATCAATGTTTGAAAAATTATATCTTATCCATGAGATAACTTGAATATCATTTATGTTTAAAAAATCAAGTGAAAGAAATGATTTTTTAAATGTTTAGAAACAAATAAATTTAATTCTTTATGAAAATATTAAATATATTAAGAAAATATATTTTTTGGTGATTTTTTCATGGAATAAAATATTTAAATATTTTTTAGAATTAATGAAAAATGAATCATTTAAAAACTCAAAAGAATTAGAGAGAAATTAATTTTGGAATGGATTAAATAAAGTTATAAAACTCAAATATTCAAATTTTCAAATTTTCAAAAAAGGGCACCAAGAACATATGAAGAACACGCGCATGTTCTTCATCTTGCCCAAAAATGCAGATTTTGCAAAATCTATCATATCTCAGTGATTACTTAATGAAATGAAGTAAAATAAACATCAATCATGCTCGATTTTAACTCATGAACAACATGGTAACAATTAATTTAATTTATTTTAGTGTAGAGCGAAAAATCAGTGATGAACACTAAAGAACCCTAATTTGGCCTGAGCCTCATGAAATTTTACATGATTATGATTTTGAGAAATTGATTGAGGGGAATTACTTAGAATATGATTATGCACAATTGACAAAAGGATAATGCGAAGAAATATGCATGGATTATGAAATGACCAAGTTTGAGGCTTACTTGAACTTGGAGCCTGCAACAGCTGAAGTGATTTTGAGTAGGAGGTGTTACAGATGACTGATGATGATCTGGGCAGCTTCCCTACACCATGTGGAGTGTGTTTGAACACTTTGACTTGATTTCACGTGGCTGGATCAAGTTATGGCCTTCAAGTTGCAGAAACAAGGTGATTTTGAGGTTTTGAAGGGTGATTTTGGGTTGGAGATGTTTCATAGGCGATCTAAGTGTTTGAACGCCTCATATACCTTATATATGATGTGTTTGAGCAATTGGTTTGAGTTGATAGTGGTCACAACTCAAAAACCAGTGGTGATTGCTCAAAATATAAAGTTTTGAGTCTTTAGGAGTGAAGGAGAAAAAGCTTAGATATCAGAGGCTTTGGTGTAATTTTTATGATCAAATAAGGTCTCTATTTACAGGTGAATATGTTGAGATTGCTTATCCCTTAAGTCTTGAAGGGATAATATCAACATTGTTAGCCATGCTTTGCCATAAAAGGCCTTAAATGGTGAAATGATGAGATTCCCATTGGCTCAGCTATGTAGCAGGCTAAATCACATTCCTCGGAAGTTTTATGCTTGGATTGTGTATATATATTGCTTGTTGATCAAGAGATCCAAGAATATGTCATTTTGGAGCTTGGTGACCCTTGGATCAAAATGCATAAGTGTTGAAATTTATAAATGCCATTTATGGGAATTCCTTGGAGCAATCATGAATTTGCAGGTTTGATCAGGTTTGTAATGATTGCTAAGATGCTTAAGACCACTTGATATTGTCCTTTAACTCATAAAATTAGATTTCAAAGTTTTGTGAAAATCTGATTTTTGAAAAATAATTTTGGATGGTCACATTGATCCATGATTTCTCCATGTACAAGCAAGATCTTTTTATGCCAATTGGTTCTTTGAATTGTTGTCAACATTTGCAACAACATTTGTGTTTCAACAAGGATCTGAATCAACATGGAACTAGGTGAAAAATCCCTCAAAGTTTTGATATTTTGCTGATTTTGTACTTAGGCAAATTTTGTCTAAGTGTTGAAAATCAGTATTTTTCTTGATTTTGATCCATCTTCAACTTAAAATCCATAATGAATTGGAGTTTTGTGTAGTTGAATTATTTGTAGTTTGTGATGAGATATCTCATTTGAGTTTTGGTTCACCAAAATCTAATGCTTGGAAGTAGGGTACTTGAAAACTTTTTCCATAACTTAGAAATTTTTCTAAGTTTCAAAGATTGCCCCTTTTACAAGTTATCTTCAAATTTCTGATTTTTTGTGATCAAATGAATTCATGGACTATATATTCTTGTAATATAGGTTATGAGGATAATTTTGGATGAAAAAGTCAAACTTTGACTGTAAAGCCCATATATAAAATACATACACCTAAGCATATTTTTCATATATAAGTTCAAGTTTGGTACTGAAATACAATAAGTTCTTAGTACAACACATTGTAATATTTTAGCCAACTAAATACATAAGGAGCTACAACAAAAAGGCTAACAATAATACAATATGTCTAAACAAAAGGAAACTAAGAACTAGATCTGAAGATCTCAAAATATCCACAGTGGAAGAAAATCCATCGATAAGCAATGATAATAAAATAGCCTTATCCTTACCCTTCGAGGAACCTGAAGTACTTGTAAAAAAATATAACAACAACAAGGGGTGAGATAACAACATCTCAGTTAATTCCCTATCTTAGAGTTCTCTCAGCTCTAAAGGTTCAATCTAAACATAACTCGAGTCTTTAGTCACTACCTCACAAGAAACCAAAGCAAGATGGACAAAATCCATATAACACCCTTGACACTAAACGAGTATAACATTTATCTCAAGCCTTTACAAAATACTTTATGGAGGACTCAATGCGATACTCACCTCAAGTCTTTACCGACGCTTCTCGTGGGACCAAAATCCACCCACCTCAAGACTTACACAAGACTTCCCACATAACCTCGTGTAGTACTCACCTCAAGCCTTTAAGGACACTTCCCGTGGGACCCATATCCACCCACCTCAAGACTTACTCATACTTACTAGAGGGATAATGTATATACATGCCTTAAGTCTTTACGGACGCTTCCCGTGTGACTCAGAACAACCCACCTCAAGACTTACACAAGACTTACGGAGGCCCCTTCGTGAAATACACACCTCTAGCCTTTACGGATGCTTCCCGTGGGACCTAGATCCACCCACCTCAAGACTTACTTAGGCTATTACAGAGGCCTAGTGTATAACATGTTAATGATTTTGCAACAACCTAGGGTAATCCTAATCATCTCACAAGTTACTTCTTTTTACTTCCAAAAGCTCACATATTCCTAACTAACATAATTATGGTTAATTAGAAAATTCGGGTAAAAGTCGACTCAAAATAATATTTTTTAGTCTCATTTGATAATACATATTATTAGCTTCAAAACGATATAAAGAACGTATAAATCAGATAAAGGATGAAGAAGTTATGAATTTTTAAAGGTAGAACATTAATATTTTTCACAATACTTGCATTGTTAACCGGTTAACACCCTAGGTTAACCGGTTAACCACATTAGGTTCAAAGAGTTAGTAGCATAAAACAACCCCATTAACCGGTTAACGCCTAGGGTTAACCGGTTAACCGACAGACAGTAGCTGAAAAACCAGCAGTTTTTAAGGACATGACTTCTCCAAAACTCATCCAATTAACATCAAACATCAAAAACATTAAAAACAAAGGTTCTTACACCTAATATCAACATACTCATGCATTTTAATCGATATTCAATCGTTCAAACTCTCGATTCTACGATTTTCTAGAATTTTTCCCTAACCTCAAAAATCTACAGAACTATAGAAAATAAAAGTATCTGACTAGAACCCACCTCTACTAAAGATGATTGAGAAGATTGAGAGATGAATGAATGATGAACTTCAAGAATCAAGAGCTTCTCCTTCTTCTTCTTCAAGCTTTTCTTCTTTCCCTATTTTCTCCTATTTCTCTTCCTTTTTCCTTTCCTCTTGTTATGTTTCTATGTTACATAACACATAGAAAAAGAAAACTTAGGTTTTATACGGGAAAGTATAAATTCCTCCCAATGGGTCCGATTAGAGAGTATCCAAAAAATGTCTCTTAATCCACAATTTAATAAAACCTCTGAGTCAAATAATATTAGTTAATATAAATTAATTCACTGATTGCTCCAATTATTTTTGTAAAAACATCTCAGAGAAACCCGAAATCCTATTGATATCAATTAATTATTATTTAGAGCATTAAATAATTTACGGGGTATTACATTAACTTTTTGGTCCAGATGGAAATTATACTGGATACCCCTGGTTTTTCTGATTTTTTAACTTGACATCCTCTGAGGTATTTTGACCTTACAAATGGAATCCTGCATACGAGCTATTTAAACCATTTCATATGGTATTGACGCTTGTCCAGATGAAAATCTTGACTTTGGGATCCTCGATTAGTCAAAAACCCTAACCTGGGCACTATGAAACCCTAATCTTGCAATCCTTGATCTCTTCACCTTTTGTACTTATAAATGACTTGTCCAAGTCATGTCAACCTTTCTTGATGATATATGTAGGCCTTGGCTCCTTTTCCATGAAAATTTTCATCTGAAAGGCTTAATTGACTTAAACCCTAATTGGTGGTTTTGATGGCTCGGGGCCCAGATCACTGAAATTTTTGTACAGTCTTTGAATAACTTTCCATCATTTGAGATTCCTTAACCCTTTCATAGTGATTGAAAGGTTGAAAATATTATGTATTGATGATTGGTCCTTTGCCTGAATCCTCTGAAGGACTCAGGAATCCTGATTCATTACGGGGATACTGTTCAAACCAGTCTGACACAGTCCTTTGGTCAGTGGATTTTCTCTGATGAGGTATACATCTTAGGGTCAAAATTTAGGGTATGAAAACAGTCAAAGAAATATATTGGTTTGAGGTTCGAGTTTCCTTATTCAAGCTTCCTTCCTTATTTGTTTAATTATTTCAAGAAGACCAAGAATGGTGTTTTGTTCGTTCGGGGGAGAAGATGAAGAATGATGTTTCTCTTACTAAGGTACAAAAAGTTTATGAGAAATACTTAAGTGGATGAGTTAACATTCTGATGTTGGAATAAATTATTGTTTGTAATTTATATCGTAGTTGACAACAAACACTAAGGTTAAAGTTGAGTTCTATTTTTAATTAAATAAAATCATGAGCACAATTTCTTGTCGTTTAGCTAAACAACCAAGGGAAAAGACTATTTTATAGTGAAATTAAAAAGTTAAATAAAACAAGGGCGCCATTTTTTCCTAATTAAAACATGAAATTATAGGAATTGAAAATCGAAGTTCAAACCCGTAACTTCATTTATTGTCAATTTAAACAAAAAAAATCAAGAGATTAGATTTAATGTTTTTAAAAAAAAATTAAAAGATCACACTCCAAAGTATTTGACCTCGATTTTTAATTGGTTGAGGTGAGAGTTTTATTATTTTTATGTATTATTTTAGTAGCGAGAAAAACTTAGAATCACTTGGTATCAAATTTATCTATGTGCTTACTATTTGAGATTGAATGAAAGAATTATAGAGGTTTGTGTTGAGAATGTAGCAAGTGTGAGGAGTTTGGCTAATAATCCTCCGTTGGTTGGAAATATGGAGACTTAAGAACTTATAAGTGAGAGAATCCACCTACCTATCACCTTAAGATTTTAGAAGAATATGTGATGTGTCTCTCACAAAGGCATTGCTCTTACCAAAAAGTCACACAATGTTAAATGCTCCCTAGTGAAATACTCTCCAAACAAATGATATCAAAGTCTTTAGTTCGAGTAAAGGGACCTACTTACTTGTATCAAAATGTCCAAGAAGAGGTGTCCTGTTGAAATCGAAATACCCAGAAAGAGGTGTATCAAAATGCCCAGTAAAAGGTGTCAACGGAGGTACATGTGTATGTGGACAAAAATAGTTTTAACTTGAGAGGGAGTATTATGGACTCACATTTGAGAGAGAGAGAGAGAGGGAGAGAGTTGAGAATGTAGCAAATGTGAGTAGTGTGGATAATAGTCTTACATTGTTTGAAAATGTAGAGACCTAAGCATTTTTAAGGGAGATAACCCACCCACCTATAACTTTAAAGTTTTAGGTTAATGTGTAGTATGTCTTTCACAAAAGTGTTGCTCTTAAAAAGAAGGCACACAATGTTCAATGTTCCATAGTAAAAAATTCTCCCAACAGTTTATCTAGAAAAATTACATATTAAGAAAATATTAAAAAAAGGCTTGTAGAAAAAACCTCTTAATAATATTTTTGTAGAAAAATATGTAAAGATTATGATTGATTAAATATAAAATAAAAATATGATGCGTACTCTTTTAAAAAGCTTTATTAGTAAGCAAATGTGTAATATAGAGGAGCTTCGTAAATAATAAGTTTTCATATTAATTTGAATTATTCTCTATTAAATACTAATAAAGTTTTCATATTAAGTTGAACATTTCCCTTTTAAAGTAGTACACAATTCAAAAATTCCTTCTAATATTTACATATACTTTATTACTTTTTTTTATAAGCAAAATATATTGATAAGAGTACAAAATGTACTCATACTTGATTACAAAAGAAAAGAGATCGAGGCTCTTCAAAAAAGGAAAAATTACCTACCAGTTGAAACCTAAGTCAAATAAAACATAGGATTTTTGTTAAATTCGTATAAATTACATTTGGAATTGGTAATATCTCTGATAAGCAACCATCTCCAGACGAGGAACTTCACTTTCCAAACAATGTCCACCACGGTCCAATCCGAATTCTTGAAAACAATATCATTTATAAGAGTCCACAAGCTCCAACACACCGCTAACCACAAGCTACCTTCTCTCCCCTCCTTCACCCGATTAGATTTACAAAAAGAAAACCAACTAACAAAGCTCTCCATCAAACTGCTAATCCCTCCGTCGAAGTGACCAATCCAATCTGAGACCGCCACCCACACCACCTTAGCCACAATGCAATTGCAGAAGATATGAATTCCCGATTCTGGAAAGGAATTGCAAAACACACACTTTAAATCAATACCCACAATAATACCTCTATGCTCAAGGTTGTCCTTAGTTGGGAGTTTATTCAAACAACAACGCCAATCAAATGTCTTAATTTTCATGGGAACCGCCACTTTCCACAACACATCAAAGACAATATCATCCCTATTAGGAATATCTAAAGGAATGCAATATTTATGAATGATACGAAAAATGATCTAACAAAGAATAAAAAATTTGTCTCAAAGGTCCAGGAAACAACATCTGCCTCATTGTTATTCGGTTGTCTACTAGAAAGAAATTTGAAGAACGACTTCACTTGAATCCACATACACAAGTCTGCCACTGATTGAAGCTCGCCATCCGAATCTGATCTCATAGTATCAGAAACTGCAAATGGTTGATTCTCAACAGGAAAAAAACCTGCAGAACCTGCAATTAAACTGCAGTTGTTTTCCAATTGTGAAGATCTCAACACCTACTCCCGAGCTATAATCAACGGACCTGCATAATTTATGTTTTCAACTAAGCCTGGAGGACCCAAAGTGTCTAACGCAGGAATAGAAAACAACCTGCTACCTGCAAAAAAGAAGCCGCTAGAAGTGAGAACAGTATCATTCCTCCCCTCCCTTTCCTGCGTAAAACCAACAAAAACCAACTTGTCCGCAAAACTGACTGTGTTAGAAGCAAAGATTTGCGAGAATCCACACTCCCCTCAATACAACATGTCGTCAGACCAGCCACCCATCGCTGCAATGGAAACTGATTTTAAAAGAGATAGATCATATAAATCCGGAAAAAAGACTCTTCAAACTCCCGTCGCCCGACCAATTCCCAAGCCAAAAGGAGGTATGGAAACCGTTTCCTATCCTAAACTCACAATTTTCCATAAAAACATCCTCTATAAAATGCTTGTTAATATTTAAAAAATCGATCCACCATGAAGAGTAATATTTCCATTGAGAAGTGGAAAACTCAGAACCCGCCATGCACAAGCGAATATTTCTGTATATAACCTTAAGAGTTTTGAACCATAAATTCTTCGATCCTCCTAAAATCCTCCATCTCCATTTGTGAAGAAGACTAAGATTAAAATCCTCGATGCATTTTAAATTCAAACCACCCTTATCTATAGGAAAAGAAAGAGACTCCCAATTGATCCAATGAATACTCTTCTTCTCTCTCAATCCACCCCAAAGAAAGCGACTTTGAAGTTTATTGATCTCCCTCCAAATCTTAATCGGAGCCTTATAAAAGGATAACTAAAAAAAAAAGGGTAAACTACCAAGGACCGGTTTGAGAAGAGTAACCCTTCCATCCCAAGCTTAAAAAACGACCTTGCCAACAAGTTAATCTCTTCTCCAACTTTTCTATAAGAGGAATCCAAGTGGATATCCTTCTCGGATTAGAGCCAATAGGAATGCCGAGGAAAAGGAATTATTTCGCTTCCGTCCTACAAACCAAGAAAATGGCCGCCTCTTCTAAATAGGCTAAAGAAGTATTGATACCAATTAATTTACATTTATTGAAATTGATACCTAATCCCGAAACAAGATCGAACCCTCTAAGCACCGATTTGATCGCCCACAAATGATTCCAACTACCATCACCAATTAAAAGTGTGTCATCCGCGAATTGAAGAATGTCAAGAAAACAACTCCTATTCACGTTAAAACCCTTGAATTCACCTAAATTAACCGATCTCCTCACCAACATAGATAAACCCTCTGCCACCAACACAAAGAGGAAATGAGATAATGGATCACCTTGTCTCAACCCTCTCTCAACCTCGAATTCTTTAGTGGGACTACCATTTACCAAAACAGACATTTTGCTTGAGAAAATCATGGCTTCCATCCAAAGCAACCATTTAGTGCCAAAACCCATTTTCCTCATTATGAATCTAAGAAAGTTCCAACTAACCTTGTCATAAGCTTTCTCGAAATTCACTTTGAAAAGCGAAACCTCTTTTCTTTCTTTACTCGCGAAGTCAACTAACTTGTTGGCCACAAGAACGCTGTCAAGGAGTTATCTTCCCATAACAAACTCACTTTGGCACGGAGAGATTATGGAGTGTAACATTTTTTAAATCCTAGACGGAAAATAGTTTAGATAAGGCTTTGTATAAACAACCAACTAAAAAAATAGGTCTATATTCATCTAAACCCAAAGGAGAAACACATTTTGGAATTAAAGTCAAGAAGGAAGAAATGATGGACTTGGAGATAATCCCTCCTCTATAAAAGTCATTGAAAAATCTAAGGAAATCCGTTTTAATGAAAGACCAACATTTCTTTATATAAAAGAAAGTATAAGCATCGAGACCCAGGCTTTTATTTTTGTCGCAACTCCAAACTGCTTCTTTGATCTCCTCCTCCAAAAAAGGACTATCAAGAAAATTCCTCTCTTCAAGATTGATGGTTCTGAAGTCCAACCCTTCCAAAGTAGGCCTATTAAAATACGGTTCCATGAATTTGTTAGCAAAGTAGGACCTCACCTCCTCTTTGACCTCGTCTACCGACTCCAAGACACCTCGATTATAATTCAAACAACAGTTGTGATTACGTCTCTTTCTTTCCTTTATAACACTATGAAAGTACCGACTATTGTTATCGCCATCATTTATCCATTTTGATCTAGACTTTTGTATAAGCATATTCTCCTTAATCCTAAGATTCAACCAAAAACAACTAGAAGCCTTCTTGCGACACTTGAGACCTAAAATTTATCCACCGATAAAAGTCCATTCGCTAAATTGGCCAAAAAGTCTCCCTCATTGATCTCTTCAACACTATTATCAATCTCTAAGTCAAATTTACCGTACACCTCCTTATTCCACCTCCTAAGACTACCTTTATGTAATCTAAATTTCTCTTTAAGGACAAAATCTCCTCTTCCTTCAATATGTAAATTGTTCCACTCATTTTCGACATATTTTAAAAAATTCTTATCTTTGAACCAATCATTGTTAACTTTGAAAGGTTTAGGGCCCCAATCCGAAGAATCCACTACCAACCATACCAGACAATGATCGGAAATATCTCTTGACCCTATGAATTGACCCGATGACTCCCCATTTGGAAATAGCTCCTTCCGATAACAAAAACCTATCAATACGACTCATGGAAGAACCGTCCCCACTAATCCACGAGAACTTCTTTCCTTTACAAAGAACATCGAGCAGATCGACCTCCTCTATAAATTTCGAGAACTCCTTGATCTCCATGTTCCTACAACCCATCTCTCTACCCTTCCTTTCATTGTTGCAAGAGATAGCGTTGAAGTCACCCCCTATGCACCAATCCCCCTCCGTGAAACTAGCTCTCAATTCCAACAACCTACTCCAAAGAACTCTTTTCGAATTCAAAATGCAAGACGAATACACATTGATAATGTAGAATATGTTGTCTCTCCATATCACTTTAACCCCTACATAGCCCTCCCCTTTGAAGCTACAAATAACTTCCACACTTCCCACCTTCCAAAAAATAATCATACCTCCCGAAGATCCCTCAGAACTAGAAAAAGTCCAACCAATATCCTCCATACTCCAAAAAATACTAGCCAAAACACTAGAAACTTCTTCTAACTTAGATTCTTGAATATGGAACATATCCGCCTTGCCACTTTTTATGATATTACAAACTATTTTCCTCTTTATTATACTACCACCCCCTCTAATATTAAAGGAACCTATAATCATTTCCTATTTTTTAATTCCTCCTTCCCATCCAACCTTCTATTTTTATCATCCTTTTCTGTTTCATTTAAACTCCTTAAGTAATCTTTTTTCACATCCACTGATATTACTTCTAGATTAGAAATAGCACCCCAAAGTTTACTTCCAACATTAGAGTCCAAATTGTCCCAAAGACGAAAATTACTCCGCACAATGTTTGAATCCGCCGAGGAAATGGAATCCATAGGCCTATCTGAATTATTAGCTGAATTCAAAAAGTTCCCTTCTAAAATCCCTGCGGCGCTAACTTTTTCCAAGGTAGAAGTGTTTTTTGACACCCTCTTTTATAAGTTCTGGAACTGCCTTTTATTTTTCTTCCTGGCCCATGTAAAACAACTTTCCTAGGCCCACTTAAACTCTGATATTTAATCTTTTTCATAAATCTTCGGTCTTCCCCATGTTCCCTACCTTTACACCTACCACTAACCTCTTGTAAAAAAGTATTACATGCTACTTTGGAAGTTGTAGAGTCCAAAGATGTATTGGGAACCAAACCACTATTACCCACGGTGTCCTTAAGGTTACCATTACTAGACTGTACAAAATTTCCATTTTCTTTCAATTGTCTAACTGCTATGTCAAAAATCTCCTTTTGTGCATTCCCTATACCATAGGTTACTTGACATGTGCCTGCACCTGTCCTGAAATTCTCTTTCACCAATCCATAATGTTGCACGATATCCGTTACTACTTCACACTTTATGTCTGACCCTACAACCACCCTGTTTCCGTCTAAACCTCTGCCATTTTAAACCACCACCTCTGCTACAGACTTAGAGGCTATGTTTCTCGAATCCCCAAAAAACCCTCATCGTTATCATCTTCGACATCTCTGCCGGAGCCTCCTTGAGATTCTTCTTCACTGATCCCATGAACACCTTCACCTACTTGCCAATCATCCTCAGAAGACGACGATGATAGTTTATTAGAGGGAACCAAAAGCGGTGGTAGGCGAACTGGTCCATAAGAGTCCTTTCGGAGACCAAGCGTAAAATTGATACCGTTTATTTTCACCACCATATTTTCCTGGACAGTGAAACCAGAAGACACCCTTAACATAATCCTCGCAACATCCATGTTTATTCCTTTGATTGAGTTCTCATCTGAACATATATAAGTTCCCATCGAGTTAGCCATCATTTCGAAGAAATCTATGTTCCATCCATGGCAAGGAATACCATATACTCTGATCCATATAACTTTCATGACGTCCACATCCGTCTCCTTCCACATTCTCACCTCATTGAACCATTGCTTCCACCATGTTGATCCTTCCGAAACTAACTCTTCAAAAAACCCTTCCTCCAGATTTTCCAACAGACACATATTTGATCCCATGGGCATGATTCTCACAGAAAAAATACCTTCTATTTCGAAATAACTCTGGAGATTGTAAGCTAATCCGGAAGAAACAATTGTACCAACAAAAGCCCCTTTTAATTTTTCTATGTCCTTTTGATTGGCACAATAACAAACAGAAGGTACCTCCAAACTCGGGCTACCCAAAACATCCTTGAAGGATTTTTCTCCCAACCCGTTGATAAAATCCTACCCTCGTTTGAGCCTTCCCCTCCGAACTAAAGTCAATATCCTTCTTACTGCCTTCTGCTAGACGCTCCAATTGAGAACCCTTTTGTACCTTAGCCAATCCCCTCTCAAAACTAGGAGGATTGTCATTAATTTTCTTGTCGTCGATCATCACGTTGTCGAGTTTGACACCCGACAATCTAATATTATCAACATCTCTGAATCGAGCAAAACCAAATATCTTCCCCCGTTTATTATGCCTAGGAGAGATTGAAATTTCCACTATATTGCCAATGCATCCAAATAACATATGAAAATCCCTCGCACGAATGCGATCGGGAAATTCTGAAAAGAATATATAACTGATTTCCCTATCTACCTGAATGTCCATACCTCCGCCATATGGGAATACATCCCACCCGAGATCCCGATTCCTTAACTTCCTCTGATTAACCACCTCAGTCTAGCCATCAAAGTTCTTCTAAGGTCTCATATCAGAAAATCGACTGAGTTATCACTAAGAGTTAAGGCCCATAGCCCTAAGGCTAGGAGTTTAAGCCAAAACCCCCAACAATAACAATCAAACTTTTGATGCGAGCCTAAGCAGGGATACTGGACAAGGGAAACAATCAAATGTTGTTAAGAGTTTGTCGTAATCAGTAACATCTTCACCAATTCAAACTACATAATTTTATTTTATTTTTACTTTATTACTACCTAATAAAGTAATAGGAATTTGTATTTCTACTTTTAAATAATTGAAGAATAATATTTTATATTATTAGACTATAAAAAACCGTTAAATTTTTTAAAAATTTAATATTTTCAATATAATTATTTTAAAAAGACATATCATATTTATTAACATTTCATTAGAAATATTTGTTACATATAACATAACTTATTCACTATAATTAACTTCAACATTTACCACCTGGTCCTCCAAATTGAAGAGAATAACCTTCTTCCTTTTTTGTATTTTTATAGTTTGTAACTCCATAACAATTAGGAGCATCATTGTAAGTATCTACCATAAATGGATAAGGATCATGACCATTTCCATTTATATTTTGATACTTAATAAATCTAAAATAAGATGCATGAGTGACGTCACCATCAGGTTTGTGTCCAGAACCCATTCCAGGACTAGTTGTACCTGCAGGAGTTACTGTATATCCACCCCATCCCGCTTGATTTGCTTCGTGCAAAGAGGAGAATAAAGCTGTCGGAAAATATCCAATATCTTTATCTTCCACTTTTAACCACCAATTGCCTACATTATCCTAAATAGCATAACATTTAATAATTTTACTATTAGATTGTAAATAGTCGAACATTAATGATTAAATTTTGAGAATTTAATATCATTTAAGAAGTATTCAGCCTCTAATATTTGTATAGCATCTCTTTGAACTTCATCACTAGATAATATTAAAATTTGAAGAAGAAAATTATATATATATATATATATATATATATATATATATATATATATATATATATATATATATATATATATATATATATATATATATATATATATATATCTTTATGTAAATAGATTACCATAGAAATTTTAAGTGGGACTTCAATAATTTTTCCACCATAGGTAGATGTTTTAGATACAGGTGCACCGAAGTTATATGATCTATCAACTTGAATGAAATCCTTGCATAACATATTAAAGCATCCATTTTTACCTGACTGGATTTTCATAATACCATGTTATATTTTCTAAAACAAATATTTTGTTTTTCAAACAAAGTTAGATATAAAAGATTCAAAGAAATATAAGAAACATTCAATAAAATAATAAATATATTCATAACAACTTTATATGAAAGGAGCATTCTTATTTAACAATTTAAAAAAGTTTGTAGAGATATCTTTAAGCTGAAATGTATTGGAAATATCTAAAATTGAAATATTTCATGAATAGTTATATAATAAAAAATGGTGATAAATAATTAATTAAAGATATAATATACGAATATTTTTGAAGAATAGAGAAATTATTATTTATATAAAATAATAAATATAATATAAATTAATGAATATTAAATAATTTATTAATATTAACGTACCGTCCAAAATAAGTATAAATGAGTTTGACCAATATCATATAATAGCGGAGACACCTAACATAAAGTATAAGATAGATTATAAAATAAATTTTATGTTTTAAAATTCATTTAAATATCAAAGTTTCTAGAATAAAAGAAAACTAGAATTATAAATTAAATTAAAACTCACATGCCATCCAATTGAAATTTTATTAAGATTATCTCCTTCTCCATTTTGAACATATAAGTAACCTGTACTTGATTGACCTTTATAAACTTTCGGATTCCAAACACTAGTAGTTCCACTAACTCCGTAATAAGGACCACTTACATGTTTAAGATACACACGAGAAAACTACAATTTCAACATATTCATTAATTAACAAAAGTAATACATATTAATTATATAATTAAATTAAAAATTAAAAATTATATATATATATATATATATATATATATATATATATATATATATATATATATATATATATATATATATATATATATATATATATATATATATATATATATATATATATTAAAAAGCTTACATGATTAAGTGCACTATTTTGTGTTATATTATGAGCATTGAATAATTCTTTGGCTTGAATTAAATCATTTTTTGTTGTTCTTCGAATAGGAACAGTTCCTTCCGGACATCTAACTTTTTCAAATCTGAATATAGATTTTATGGATGAATTCTGAATTTTCGTTTCAATAATATTTCTTTCAAAAATTGGTTTTCTCTATGACAAAATAAAAAAACAAAAATGATCATGAAACAATATGTATAAGTATTAAAAAAAATTAAAACAATATACAATAAATATTTTACCTGTAATTTGTGATTCTTTAATAAAGGATGATCAAAAGCAGGTTGTTTGTTAATATCAACACAATCGATTATATATCCTGATTTTATCTATAAAAATCATTGAAATAAAGTAAAAATCAAATTGTTAAAATAATATATCAAATTAAGATGACCTAAACCACCAACAAATTATGTGTAAATACATGAAAACTCTTTATAGGAGATTTGTTAAGCATGTTTAATTGCCTCTCCAATTCCAAATCTTCCTCTTTCAACCCTCTATGCATACCATGATCTCTATGGCTACTACTATTGATCACCAAACACATAATCAGTAATAAGATATTGATCATTTTTAACATTCTCTTTTCACTGATGACTTAATTATGATATACTAGAGTTTAGTAAATTGTTTATTTATAGGCAAATTTTGGAAAACAAATGACATAATATATTACTATTTTTATTCAAGACAACTCATTTTTTAAGTTCTTGGAATAATTAATATATTTGATCCGTTTATAGATTAAATACATTAATTATTCAATTATTCAATGAATCTAAAAAATAAGTTGTCTTTTATTAAAACAAACGGAGATAATATAATTTAGTTAATATAAAATATATGTGGTCAATGAAATGAATTGAATATTTTATTTTATTCTTAATATATTCTTAGAAGAAATAATTCTTAATAAATACTTTTTACATTTATTATGTTTTTGAAATAATATTTTTTTTGGAAACAATTTCTTACTTTCCCCTATTCAATTAAAAAAGTCATAATATTTTAATTTTTAATAGCACTTACCATCTAAATGTTTTGTAATTTTTTTTTGTTTTCACATTCTGGTTTTTAAGGGAAAGAGATCCTAGTAATCTAAAACTCGTACCAAAATATATTAATATTTGACAAATATTTTTTCCACTAGGAATCAAATTCGGTATTCCCTAAACTTTCATTCCTTAGCATAAATTCGTTTATCACTCGAACCCAAATACTTGACTTTTATAGAATTTTTTATACACATCCAGTTTCTCAAATATACTACATTCATTTTAATTATAAGTCATTTATTCCATTCATAAAAATTAAAAGTTATATAATTTTATATGAGAAGGATAAATTATAATTTCTTAAAATAATTATCTTTCTTGAATAATATTATTTTTCTTGAATATATATATTAAAATTGAAAAATATATGAAAGATAAATAAAATTATTGTCTATTAATATTTTCTAATGACTTATTTTCAAGATTATGTATAATGATTTATAATTCGGAGTAGAGAGTATTAGGTTAATTAAATTAGATGAGTGTAAATAATTCGTCTAAGATTTAATCTCTATCAACAATATTTATTTATATTATGTATTATAAATAAAATCATGTTGTATAATTTTTATATAATATTTTATTTTATGGTATAATTTATTACCAATATTATAATCAAATATTTTGTTAAACAATAAAAAATCGAGTCTTTATTGAGCTCACGTTGAAATCTACGCTAACATTCTAAATAAGTTTGTATAATTAATCTGTAATAGTTGTATGTTAATCTGATTCCAATATATATTATAATATATAAATTCTAAAATAACTGGTAATGACACTATAACCTCTTAATTAAATGTTAATTTTAATCTAATACAAAAGGTTAAAATTGTCTAACTATAATTTCCAAGTTTAATATTGATTTGATATTAATTACGTCTAACTTGTCATTCTCCCAATTTTTTTTTTCTTTCTTTTTATTTTTTAAATCTCTATTCGAGAAGTCTAAAAAGATACATCTAACTCTGATGGAGGTCTGAATAAAGGTACCGGAAAAATAAAAAGAATAAAAGAATTATATATAACTTTTACTTATCAAATATGAATAAATTTTGCTTAACTAAAAAGAAGATCGTATTATTGATTGTATTTTATTTTATTTTTTGTAATTTTAGATTTATAATAAATGGTAATAATTTGTATTATTTTAAATAATAAATTAAAATAACTTTTAATATTAAAAAATGCTATTTTAATTTTATAATTTAGAATTAAAAATCATTTTATCAATTTATTTTATCATTCGTATCTTTTCCTATAAAAAATTAATTGCATAGAATATTAAATGCAGTTATTTTATTCCAATTTTAATAATAACAATTAATATTAATGTAATATAATTGGTTTAAATATTTTTTATAATCATGTTTGTGACAACTATTTTTTCCCTTTATTTGTATTGTTAATACATATACTAAAATATTGGAGTAGATTTATTAATATATTTTATTTATATAAGAAATATTGTATATTATTTTATTAACACAAAATCAAATAAATTCTGGTGTAGAATAAAATAAATAATAGTGTCTTACAACTCATTAAGGCTCAATGTAAATAATAATTAATTGTGGTTGTTTGAATTTAATTTATAGTAACTTTTATTATTATATTTTATTTATAGTAATCAAAATCAATTTATTATTTATTTAAATATTTTTAAATTAATTAATAAATACATTTATGATTATTATGACACTTTTTTTAAAATATGTTTTTTTTGTGTAATATGTCTAATCATTATTTAAATCAATTTATTATTTTATATATAAATTTTTTATATAATTAATAAATTCACCTATAATTATCATAACACTTTATTTTAATGAAAAATAAAATTTTATTTCTATCATTATAATTAATAAAAATATAAAATTTTATTAAATGGTAATCTAATTTTTGATTTACTATGATATTCTTAGATCTGATTTTTTATTTACCCATTAATATCTACACTAATAAATGTTAAATATTATTATTTTTTTATTTAAGATTTAATTTAGTTTATTTTATAGTTTTATTTATTAATTTGATTCTAAATAAATAATTTAGTTTATTTTTTTTTATTTAAGATTTAATTTAGTTTATTTTATAGTTTTATATGTTATAGGTATTTATATTAGTAACAAAAAAATAACATAAAATATCAATATCAATTTATTTTTTCATATGTAATTTATTTTTATAAAGATAGCCATAGAAAATTAAATTCACTCGAGTTGTTTTTATATATGGTTTTTTTTCTCTTCCTCCCAATTTTTATTTGTAGTAACTTTTATTGTTACATTTTATTAAATAGTAAAGAAAAGATGATTGATAGTAATGAAAAAATAATGATAAATAATAATCATGAAAAAATAATGATAAATAGTAATAATTTATACAATTGGTAATAATTTATAGTAAATTAAAAATAAATAATTAAAAAATTCAAATACTATAGTGAAAAGAAAAAAAGATGAGAAAAAATGAACAATTTAAAAATGGAATGACTTTAAATGTTCTAACATGAAATTTAAAATTTTGTAGAGTTAAACTCAATTATGAAATTCTCCTACACAAAACATGGATAAAATATTCATTTGGAATCGAAATTTTAAGATACCATGGAGTGTAGATATTCATTTAGAACTGAAATTTGACAGAGATCTATCATATATTGTAGGTTTGTAAAAATTGTAAATATGATATAATAAGAAGGATTTAAAACTGATATTTGACGTGAAAATGTTATAAATTTTATATTTGAACAAATTGACTAATATCTAAAAGATAATGTTATTTGAATTGGAAACATGATTTTATTAATGTTTGTAGTTTTAGATTTACTCATCTGAATTCAACTGAGTTTTGTTAATTACTGGAATTACAAGTATGATCCAGACATGATCCACAGGTAGATGTGAACGTATTTATTATATATCAATTGTAGACGGGTCATTTTAATGTTCATATATTAAATATATAAGATACCAGCGGTAGGTTTGTAAAAATTATAAATATGATATAATAAAAAGAATTTAAAACTGATATTTGACTGTTATAAATTTTAGGTTTGTAATTTTTTTTTTAATTTTTATTATATTTTTATTTAAAATTATTCAATGAAATATCAAATAATTTAAAAATATTAAATTTACAAAATTTTGTATAGTTAAACTTCAATTATGAAATCTCCTAAAAAAACATAAAACTGATATTTGACGGGAAACTGTTATAGATTTTAGGTTTGAAAAAATTGACTAATATTTAAAAGATAATGTTATTTGAATTGGAAACATGATTTTATTCATGGTTGTAGTTTTAGACTCATTTGAATTCAACTGAATTTTGGTAATTACTGAAATTGCATGCATGATACAGACATGATCCACGGGTAGATGTGAACGTATATATTACATATCAACCGTAGACTGACTCTTTTAATATTCATACATTGAATTAAATTTGATATATTTACTCATATGCTATTGTAGGAATGAAAAATTCTACCGGAATTGCATATTGTGTATTGAATGATATCACTATATATTTTTGAATACCATATGTATGAATTCTTAATTTTGTATTTGTAATTTATCCATATTATTGTTGTTGGATTTATTAATATATTAAATTGGTTATTCTGGACAAAATTTAGACCCTGAAAAAAGGTGATAGAATTGACAAGTGATGTTTCACAACGTAGCGTGTGAATACAGACAGGACCTGTGCGATAGCACGAGTATCCCGCTAGCTATTATAATAAGAATGCTAAGTTGACACCAATATTTGACACTACACCGTCTTTTATACGGTGCTTTAGCTTATTTTAATATTTGATTGAAACCTCAATTTGTGTGCATGTCATAATTGTATGTAATCCTCAATTAATGTTATACGGTGTAATGTATTGGTGTCAAGCTAGCATTCCTCTTATTATAAAGGCCTAATTGCTCTTTTAGACCCTTAATTTATTTTAATATTTCACTTTAGTCATGTATTTAAAAAAACATTACATATTAGTCCCTTAAAATGATTCTGTTAGTCTAATAAATCATTTCCGTTAAATTTTATAAAAAAAACATTAACTTTTATCAATATGACAGTCTAGTTGGATTTTTTTAATCTACCTGGCTTTAATTTTTAGAAACAATTAATTATATGGCATTTTTGTCCTTCTCTTTCTCTCTTCCGTTCTCCAAAACCCTATCAGCCACCCTCTTCTCTCTTCTCTTTCTTAGATCTTCTTTTGTTTCCAATATATCTTTTTCTTTTTCTTTTTCAAAATTTCCAATATAATAGGATCTAAAAGGGATCGAAGAAATCACAAAGATTAAACAAAAATACAAATGAAGTGGTGAATTATTGTATTTGGGGAGGAGGGAAGCGCACGAGAGAAAGGTGAAAAGGAATGTGCTGGAGAGTGGCATACAAATAGAGTAGCATGACTGATCATGTTGATGCGAAGGTTTATGCATTCTATTTCTTCTCTGCATCACTCTCTCTCGTTTCTCTATCTCTCTAATCTTTTTTCACTTTTTAACTTCATCATCATCATTTGGATCCCACCATGAATCACTCATCTCTTCAAAGTTTAGGGTTTTTTTTAATTGATTATTTTGATGCTCAAATTTGTTCTGATTTATTTAATTTACTTCTGAATTTGTCTAATGATTTTATGTTGCTTTTAATTTTTTATTTTTGTTGTGTGATTATTAGTCAATTTGTGGCCAATTTGCATTGTGGCTAGATTATAACTTCTTGCTCCGAAGTTGGGAACAATGTGTTCCTAAATTTATTTAACAAACTCTGACCTTTTCGAAGTACAGGATGTCAAGGATAAATTGGTCATAAACTTTGTTATATATAAAGCCTATTCATATGTTAATGAACTTTGGAAGGGTAAAAATATAATGTAATTTTATTATAATGAGATGAGGGTGATTATATTGTAGGGAGTATTGTTGTACTTCCTTTTCTCTATTTTCCTTTCTATGGTTAATCCTTAATAAACATTATATCATTCAAAATATTTATGTAAATCACCTTCCCAGGTCGTAATCGACTCTCGGACCCAGATCTTTGGTTCGCAAGACCTCGTCCTTTCCTTTTTCCTCAGGTTTGTGCAGCATTACCTTTCCCGTTCCTTCGGGATAAAAATGTCTGGCTGGCGACTTTACCTTTTCCACGCCACTTTCGCGTTTGTACTAGGATGAAAATCCCGTGAGCGACAACTGGCGACTATGCTGGGGAACGAACCCAGAATCTTTAGTTTCCCTCATAGAGTCAATCCTATCGCCTGTTTGTTTTTGTTTTCTTTGGGTGTTTATATGTGTGTGTTGTTGTGTTTATTTACTGTTTTCATTTACAGTTTACTTTACCGCATTTATTTACTGCTTTCAGTACTTATTTTCCATGCATCATATATTGGACTGTGCTGGTTTCTTTTTTTCTGTGGGATGGGCTTTGTTACTGTGAGATAAGCCAAATACCCGGCTTGAGTGCACCTAGGATTTAGAGTGGTTCCACTTTGGCTTCATGGCATCTTGCTATGTTGGTATTGGTGAGTTCCACGCCTTGACTTACGACCTTCTCGGAAATGTATTGATGCCAGAATCTTTCTGGGGCAATACATAACCTTGATAGTTATGTGCAGTCAGGGGACTGATCATTGAGAATCTTTGTGGAAATATCCCTCTCCAGTGATGATAGTGGCAGACCATATTTGTTGGCAAACCCACTCGCATCCGAGGGTCCACTGGGAACTCACATAGGATGGCCTGGTTCTCTCATAGGAATCTAGTTAAGGCAAACTGTTCGTATGACGATAGTATTGTACCCTTCGGGATGAATGTACTATTGTTTCTCGATTCAGTGCTTAAAGCTGAGGACTTATGAGGGATGCTTGTTTCCTTGGACTCAACTGAGACCTCCCTGAGTAGTACATAATGCCAAACCGATTCCCTGATTTGCTCATGAGCCATTTCTCGGAAATGGTGAACGTATTATTGCTATTCGGCTTTGAGAGTCTGTGATGTTTGACCCGAGTAGCACACCGTGAGATGGGGAGGGATTTACAGGTTTGCATGAACCCTAAACTTCAATATACCCATTATGCCAGCACACTTCAGTGATATGATCTTGTTCTGTTAATTATGGATTCTGAAATCATGAACTCCTGATCAGAAAGATACTTGTGATGATGTTGTGGCCTTGCACAGACACTTGATTACCCGATTCACTACACAAACACATCACTGATCACATGCCTTGCCTTTCATAGCATCATAACATCATTAATCATTTTGTGTTCTTTTTATTCTCAGAGTTCATTACCTCCTATTGCTGGTCATATTTGTTGCTTCAACATGGAGATTCCAAGGAAGAGAAATGTCCATTATACTTTTGTCGCTCCCGATAAATGAAACTGGTCCAAATAAGGGTACAGACGCGAACGGTCGGCGAGAGGGACAATGAGAACACACAGCCGTGAACTCACTGGAGATGAATAGAGTCGCCAGCTAGGCATTTTTATCCCGGAGGAAAGGCAATGCTGCATAGACCTAGAAAGATATGGATAAGACGGTTTGCGAACCAGAGAGACTGAGAAAGGGGGTTGGTTACAACCTGGGAAGGTATTAGCACCCAGATTGTCCGTCGTACTCGACGGGATCCACGCTTAAAAGATTTGTGTTTTAAAGGGGTAGTGTCAGTGCAATTTGTGTGTAAAAGAGCTGGAAGGATGTACAGGTGTCAGTGTAAAGAAATGTGATGTGTATAAATGTACAGTGTCAGTGTGAGATCAGGAATGAAATGCTCATGACCATAAGGCTTAAAGAATAAAGCTAGAAAGAGGGGGAATGTACAGAGACTTTTGTTCGATAACTGTTAAGTTATGCCTACGTATCCTCTCGTGCAATGAGGAAGTCAGAACACCGTAGTTCGACCCAAAGAGACTGAAAGATGAATTGACTTGTGAACTGCTTACTTGCCTATGCTCAAGTGTATGATTTGTCTGGCACAGATGCAAACTGTCTTGCATTAGACGGAAGAAGCGAGTTCTCGTTTATGAGTGAATGAGATGAGAAAAGAATCCCGAAGGAGACGATTGTTGTTTGTTTTTTTGAGTTTTCAGTCTTTTATTGCTTTTGAAAGTTTGTCATAAGATAATGAGCTTAAGCCTGAACCAATGGGTTAGTAAACTCATCACATCTTCCCTCTGATTAGGGGTAATGAGAATACCTTAAGTGTGAAGTCAGATTCTCACACTTAATCACCTTTGATATAGGATTAAGATCATTAACCTACTTGTGATTATTTAGATGTTTTTGGTGTTTTTGTTTAGTGTTAAGTAATGAGGTTGAGCCATAACCAAGGATTAAACAGACTCATTACACCATCCTAATAGAAGGATAATAGATGAGAATGTTTAAGCTGAGGAAAACTCCTCAACTTAACCCATGGTTAGGGATTAAACTCATGACAAAACAAGCCTTTGATTAAGTGGATTTTATTTAATGGTATGATGATGAAGTGAGTTTTATGATTTGTAAGACAACTTGAGGGGGACTTGTCCATTAACACTAGGGTTAGTCCTTCTTAACCACTTAAGGAAGAATTAGAACCCTAATGCAAGGCCCAAGTTACAAGTGTGATGTCTTGATGATTATTAAGTGAATTTATTAAGAGATTTAAACACATTAAGGGTTTAACACTTAGGATTAAAGTTATACACTCCATCCTAATAGAAGGATGCAGGCATAAGCTTAATCACAAAGCCTTAAAGCCTTTAGGGTTTAGTCCCTGATTATGAGGTGAGAAGAGAAGACTCAAAGAGAGACACAAAGGTAAAAACTATAAGGGGAGACTAATCAAAACCCTAATTCATTGTCATGCTTGGTTGTTCCTAAGGTTTGTGAGGTTTGCAAGAAGAATCTTCAAAGGAGCCACCAGGAAGCAGATGAACAGGATCAAGAGAAGCAAAGTGACTTGCTTCATTCAAGAAGTCAAGTCACTTGAAGAAAGAAAGTGGGAGGAACAAGAATGAGCAAGCTCAAACTCAAACACATATAGAAATGCAGCAATGGATGCAAGAGAGATGAAAAGAAAAAGTTATGAGAAGTGAAGGCAAATTCACTTCCCAAGTCACTTACCACCTGAAATGTTAGAAAGAAATGCAATGCAATGCAAGATGGGATGAAATGGTATGATGCTAAACAAAACCAGAAGCATGTTGATGATGATTATGATGTTATGAGGTGCTGCAAACATGAGGCAAGGCATGGAGATGCTCATACAAGATCATGGGTGCAAATGATGCAAGTTAAGAAGCATGGATGAACATGAAAAGTTATGAAGCATACAAGGCAAATGACATGGAAAATATGTAATGCAATGATCAAACATGCTTTCTATATGTCTTAAGATGTCAAATGAATCACAAGAATGCTTGAAATGCTAAGACAAGTCATGTTATGCAAGAGAATGCAAGAAGGATGCAAGAGGAAGCCCAAATTAGGGTTTATGGATCAAACAACAAACAAAAACCCAAAACAGAAGCAAACCCTAAGATAAAAAATGGAAAATGCCACTCAAAGAAACCCTAACCCTATACTAAACCAAAGTCCAAAGGGGAGGTCTCAACTCTTAACCAATCTCAAGATATGATTTTTCTAAGTTATTAGGGTTTTTAGGGCTCCTAAACAAAAGAAATGCCAAACAATTGGAAAATGCAAGATCAAATCATGGCCATTTTATCCTAGAAACTACATGCTAAACACAAAACAAAGCAAAAAGAATCAATGTCCAACTCTTCTCAAATAGGCAGAAATGATTTTTTGAACTTATGATCAAAATAATGCACAAAAAATGATTTAATTCAATGAAAAATTCTCAAAATGCATCAAGATCAAAAAATAAATTTGGTTTGAAGATTGGACAATGTTTCTAAATGTCTTAGAACATCTCATGAATTTTTTGGTGATTTTTAAATACCTAAAAGTATTTTTAATAAATTAATTTCCATTAATCTATTAAAAGTAATCTTTTAAATATTTAAAAATACTTTTTTAATGATAAAAAATAAAATAAAAATATTTTTGTGTTTACAAAATTAATAAAACTCAGAGGAAAAAGTTTCATAATTTTAAAACCTTTTTTACTATTTTAAAAATAATTGTGCAAGTTAAATGAAATAAATATGAAAATAAATGAATTTTAAATGAATTAATGAGAAGTCAGCTGATCCAAGGGCCTGAATTCAAAGTCACACGCGCGGGAGTTGACTGCGCGCCACATCTCACGGCTCAGATTCAAATTTGCTAATTAATGCTTAAAACCCTAACCCTGCCGTTAATCACATTCAGGCGACCGGAACAGTGTTCCGGTCGTCTTCTCCGGCCATCCCCAAAATCAATCTCTCTCCCTAGGCCAAATCAGAAGCCCTAAATCTCCAGAAACCATCTACCAACTATCCTAAGCACGAATCCATCATCAAATCATGTTTAAACTCACACACAAACAAGAATCGAAGCAATGAAATTTCTAGGTCAAACTTTCAGAACACCATAGCATACTCATTTCTGGCTTATTTTCAAAAGTAAATAGATCCCAATGATCAGTGTAACATACACAACAAGATTTTAACAAGAAAAAGGGGTTCTGAAAAAAAAGTTCATGGTGTCACCTGAGATGGAGCTTTTGATTCAGGAGCTTTCTGGATGATTCTTTGGCTCAATCAGGTCCCAATGATCCACCTTTGAAGCTTTGGATGATTAGTTGGAGTTTAAACCAGCTCCTGAGTGAGTTTGCAGAAGCTCTGACCAAGGGAGTGTGAAAATCGTATCTGAGATATAGGGTGCTTCAGGTCAAAACAAAGGTTGGTTTCTGGTCAGTGAGGTGAGTGGAGATTGTTGGTGGAGTTTGTTCTTGTGTTTGAGGTTTGTGGAGGGAGATTCGAAGGAAAATGCAGGCTGGGGTGAAGAATGGCAATGGGGGGTTCTTGCTTGTTTCAAGCCTGGCTCTTGGTGGTTTTAGGTCTATGAAGTATGCTGAGTTGAATGGTGAAAATGGTTTTTGTGTTTGTATGCTGTGGAGGCAGATTCGAAGCAACTTGCAAGATGAGGTGATTTTGTGAATGTGAGAGTGTGAATGGTTTCAGCCTTGCTAGATGTATGGAATGGCTTGCCCTTTGTCCACATAAACCTCTCTCATTGGTCAGATGATTGGACATGTGCTTTATTGATTGGTAAGTCACCTTTTGCAAAAAGTCAAATTTTGTGTAAGGCAAGTATGGCTTGATCTATAGCTAGTACATGGGCTGGTTCTGGTGCAGCAAGATGATGTGAGAGGGCTAGCTTGATTCAAGGACCAATGCAGCAAGTTGGTGAAGAGAAATGAGTGGTTTTGCAACTTGTTACTTTTTGAACTTCATGAAGAAAAGTCTTGTTACATGAACCAAAACATGAGAAACCTTAGTCCAATTCTGACTTTTAGGACATGTAGAATGTTTGCATACTGGTTTGAAGTGAATTAGAAGTCACATTGGGCTTTGGTTCATGATTTTGCAAAATTTCCATTTAAAGCATGCCTTGAAAATCAATGATTTTTGCCAACTTTGTCTTGCTATAACTTTTGATCCAAAAAGAGTTTGATCATGTTCTTGTACTTTTTGAAAAGGGAAAGATGAGATCTATAACTTTCATGACCAAAGTTTTTCCATTTGAAGCATTTTTGGATCAAGAATCAAGGCTTGAAAAATGACCTAAAATGAAGCATTCTTGAAAAGTCAACTATGCCCAAAAAGTCAACATTTGCAAAAACCCTAAATTCTTGATTTATATGAACTTCAACCTTCTTCCATGATCAAATAAAGATCATATACACTCAAAATGATGAAGATCACCCATTGGTTGGGTCATTGGGGGCCTCAGATGCCCTGATTTTGCACTGACTTGTCTGAAAAGTCAACCCTTGATCAGATGACTTCCCCATGGAATTTCTTCATGAAAATTGATATGTATACTCCCTATACCATATAGAGATCAATGGAAACAAGAATGACCAAAAAAATTGGGGTTATGGCCTCTGAAACCAAAACCCTAATTTTCAGTCAACTGTGCAGTCAAACCTGGCTCTGCATCCCTTCAAACCCTAGTTCTTGTGATTCCTTTGCCTTTTTTTTGACTTGAAGAGGATGTGATATGACATAAGAACACACATGGATCCCTTTGAGTTGATTGGTGGCCTTTGGAGTGGCTCAAGATGCTTTGGGATTGCTCAGATCACAAACCCTAGGTGCAGATGACTTAGAAACTATGCAGTGAATCAAAAGTGAGATATGAGATGTTATGATTGTGTTTATGCATATGAGAATGATCGCAAGCCATGGTGTGAATGGGTGAGGGCAAATTTGGGGTGTTTACAGCTGCCCCTATTCAAACATGAGTTAGCTGTGCTGGATGTAAGCGACGGCTTAACAGGCAAACAAGATAACTTGTGGTTGAATATCAAAGACAGTCCAAAATTTGCACTCACGGAATG
This sequence comes from Lathyrus aphaca, assembly GCA_963966055.1. Lineage (NCBI taxonomy): Eukaryota > Viridiplantae > Streptophyta > Magnoliopsida > Fabales > Fabaceae > Lathyrus > Lathyrus aphaca. Next base: position 612,738,087 of record OZ014519.1, read on the forward strand.
AAGAAGAAAAGGGATATAGATTGTAAAAGAAATAAAGTATATTGTAAAGTGTGGGCGACGGAGGACGACCGTCGGGCAGAGGACGACTGCTGGGTGAATAGCGATGACGGGGACGGCCGACATGCTGGGGATAAAAGGTAAAGCTGAGACGGGGACGGCCGACTAGCTGGAAAAATAAGATAATATGATGGGGACGGCCATCGAGATAAAGTTGTAAGATTCTCTGGGGATTAATGGAACATGACGGGGACGGCCATCAAGCTCACAAAGGTAAAGTAAACAACGATGGGGACGGCCATCGGGCTAAAAAGGAAAAGGGACCACGACGGGGACGGCCATCGGGTTAAATAATAAATGAAATAAACAGATGATGGGGTACGGCCATCAAAGGTGAAGGACGATCACCTAGCAGGGGACGGCTGCTCTGTTGGGAATAAAAGAAATGCGATGGGGACGGCCATCAAAGGTGGAGGACGACCACCTGGCAGGGTACGGCTGCCGAAAATATCGCGACATAGGACGAATGCCGGATAGAAAAGGTCAACGATGGGGACGGCCATTGGACGAGCATGATGGAGGACGACCATCAAGAAGTGGAGGACGACCACTCAGCAGGGGGCGGCTGCTCTCGAGGCTTATCATGACACAGGACGAGTGCCAGATAACCAAAAATCAACAATGGGGACGGCCATTGGATAAAAATGATGAAGGATAATCATCAAAGGGTGGAGGACGACCACCTAGCAGGGGACGGCTGCTAAAATCAACGATGGGGACGGCCATCGGATGAGCATGATGGAGGACGACCATCAAGAAGTGGAGGACGACCACTTAGCAGGGTACGGCTGCTCTCAGGGTTATCATAACACAGGACGAGTGTTAGATAAAAAGAAAATTAATTGGCGATCTACTGGGGATATAGTAAACACGGACGAGCGTTTACATCCAAGAAACAAAAGGTATAAGTGTTTGGTATTGTGTATAGATTAAAGATGCGGACGAGCATCCTTAAGACTATGATACGGACGAGTATCATGTAGAAACAAACTGACACATGTTCAGAGATGATGATACGGACGAGTATCAACTGGTTAACAAAGAACACGGACGAGTGTTGCATCTGAAAGGACTCTTCTGGGGAATAGTAGACACAGACGAGTATCTATATTCAAGCAGACAAGAGTTTTTAACACAGTGTATGGATTAAAGATGCGGACGAGCATCCTTAAGACTATGATACGGACGAGTATCATGTAGAAACAAACACTAGACGCAATGTTCTGAGATGATGGTACGGACGAGTACCAACTGGTTAACAAAGAACAAGGACTACTGTCGGATCTGTGGGGATATAAATGATGTATACAAGATACAGATGAGTATCTGTATAAGTGTATCATGAGTAGTGAGTATATGTAGATAAGTGTTTATCTGCTGGGGAAGGTGACACGGACGAGTGTCAAAAGGAGAAGAGTATAATAATATCAACAAGTATGTGGGTTGTATAAGTGTAAGCGACTGTGCTGGGGATATGACACGGACGGATGCCAAGAAAGTGTATATACAGGTATATGTGAGTGCAAAGAGGATGTCTTTGGATTTCTGCTGGTGATTTGACACGGACGGGTGTCAGGAAGTATCTGTAGTACGGGTGATTTTGTTTGTAAAGAGTGTTCAGGCAACCTGTTTGGGGAAGTGATGACACGGACGGGTGTCCAAAGGTGTACATGATGGTGTTTGTGATTGGAGAGGCAACTGCTTTTGCTGGGACTCTGGTGGGGGATTTTTGTATAATGATGATGAATGGTTTATTATTCACAAGTGTTACTTCAGAACATGGCTTATGATTATGCTATGCGTTTGATTTTTGCCGTAATGCTCCGTATTAAACGGAATGCTACGCTCTGGGGGATAGTATGATGTGAATGCTATGATTATGCGAAGTCACCAAACCGGGATTCGGATCCCGCTGCTGCGAAGATCTCAGGCTGATCTGCTTGAAATGGGCCTCCCAGCTGGGGATGAGATCATTGGTAGATCTAATGATGTATCTGCTTGGGGATATAGGTCACCGATTGACATATCCTTATAATATGGGACCCAGCTGGGGTTTGTAGAAGCTTTCTGTACTCTGTTGTGACTCCTTCATGCGTTGCTCTTTTGAATAGAGGCTGAGGATTCCGTGGGGAGATGATTCCCTGATTTCTGCATTCTGCTGAGGAAGAATGGTTGGTACTACAGCTGGGGAATGCTGTTGGTAACTCAGCTGGGGAGAGTAATGAGAGGCAACTCAGCTGGGGATAGAGCGTTTCGGATGCTGAGATTATTTGTTGATCCGCCAGCTTGCTGAGATGTAACTTGCATGCCCCAAGTTGCGTTCTGGATACCTGCAATCCTGCAAAGATAAGGAAACGCACAAAAGGTCCCGAGGTATCCTTTACTGGATTCCGTCATAGGAGTTAAGTACTTTCGAGAGTAATTATATTCCTTGCAAGCATGTGCTTTTTATTATTTTTCTCTTTTTTAGTGAAAGGCATCTGTACTTATGCAATTAGTTTTTTAGAGACATCAGACATTCTTTTGCAAATAAAATGTACAAGACGAAACATGACTGAAAAATCTGATTTTATTAATTCAAATGCCCTGAATTGGCAAGATACAGTCAAAGAAACAAATCTCCTAACATGAAGAGACTGTTACAAATTGAGAAACAAAATGCTGGCGATGTTGACGACGCTTTCAAAGAGCTTCCTCTTCTGCTATGACTCGTATGACAATGACGTTCTTCTCGTCTTGCTTTCTGGAGAGAGTTGATTCTGATTGAAGCTTGATCCTTTGGAGCTTACCGAGTTGTAGATAATACAGACGGATTCAGAATGCAGTTGTTCGCTTATTCCCTTATTTTGCATGGATCGCCCTTTCGGGTTTTCAATCCATCGGGATACCCATTTTTGCCTGAGTTGTCCAATGCGGCTTTTCAACTCAGCGGGTGTACATTTTTTGTTTATTTTCCCTTATTTTTGCCCGAGTCTTTTATTCTGTTTTTGACTCGCCGGGATGCCCTATTTTTGCCTGGACTTACATTCTGTTTTTATGTCCAGCGGGTCATTTTTATGCGAAGTATTTTTTAACTGCATCTGAATTCACAGGGGACGGGAAATCTTCACCATCCATGGTGCTGAGCATCAGTGCTCCACCAGAGAAAACCTTCTTTACAATGAATGGTCCTTCGTAATTTGGAGTCCATTTGCCCCTGTGGTCTGTATGAGGAGGGAGGATTCTCTTCAGCACAAGATCTCCTACTTGGTACCCTCGGTGCCTGACTTTCTGATCGAAGGCCTTCTTCATTCTCTTCTGATATAACTGCCCATGACAGATTGCAGCCAATCTTTTCTCTTCGATCAGACTCAGTTGTTCAAATCGGGACCGAACCCATTCTGCTTCACTTAGTTTAACATCCATTAATACCCGTAACGAGGGTAATTCAACTTCAACAGGTAGGACTGCTTCCATACCATATACAAGTTGATACGGCGTTGCCCCAGTGGACGTTCTGATCGATGTGCGGTACCCATGCAAGGCAAACGGTAGCATTTCATGCCAGTCTTTGTAAGTGACTACCATCTTCTGCACAATCTTCTTGATATTCTTATTTGCTGCCTCAACAGCGCCGTTCATCTTTGGCCTGTAAGGAGAAGAATTGTGATGTTGGATCTTGAAGTCCCGGCATAATTCAGCCATCATCTTGTTGTTCAAGTTGGAACCATTATCAGTAATGATTCGCTCAGGCACTCCATATCGACAGATGATATCTCTCTTCAGAAATCTGGCTACCACTTGTCTTGTAACATTTGCATATGAGGCTGCTTCGACCCACTTGGTGAAATAGTCGATGGCGACCAGGATGAATCTGTGGCCGTTTGAAGCAGTTGGCTCAATCTTGCCGATCATATCAATGCCCCACATAGCAAAGGGCCATGGTGAAGACATGATGTTCAAAGGATTGGGAGGCACATGCACCTTGTCTGCATAAATCTGGCATTTGTGGCATCTTCTGGCGTAAGCACAACAGTCTGCATCCATCGTGATCCAGTAATAACCCGATCTTAATAGCTTTTTAGCCATGGCATACCCTCCGGCATGGGTACCAAAAGATCCTTCATGCACTTCATGCATCAATAAATCTGCTTCCGTCTTGTCAATACATCTGAGGAGTACCATATCAAAGTTCCTTTTGTATAAAGACCCATCAGTGTTCAGAAAGAAACTACCAGCAAGCCTTCTCAAAGTCTTCTTATCATTGGAAGATGCCCCAGGTGGGTATGTTTGATCCTCCAAGAAGCACTTAATGTCATGAAACCAAGGCTTATCATCCTTGACAACATCTGCTGCGAATACATATGCCGGTCTGTCAAGTCTGGATACTGAGATCTGGGGTACAAAGTTGGCAGCTTGAACTTTGATCATGGATGAAATGGTAGCAAGAGCATCTGCAAACTGATTCTCGTCCCGAGGGATATACTCAAGCTTGACTGTTGTGAAGAAAGTCAATAACCTTCTTGTATAATCCCTGTAAGGTATCAGATGATCTTGGTGGGTGTACCATTTTCCGTTGGTTTGATTAACTACCAGAGCTGAATCTCCGAATACGGTCAATGTCTTGATCCTGAGGTCAATGGCTTCCTCAAGACCCATAATGCAAGCTTCGTATTCAGCTTCGTTGTTAGTGCAGTTGAAAGTGAGTTTTGCCGAGAAAGGCATGTGAACTCCTTTTGGTGAAATGAGTACTGCACCAACACCACGGCCATTCATGTTAACAGCCCCATCAAACATCATAGTCCATTCTTCTTCCGGGTCATGCCCTTCAGTGTGAATAGGCTCTTCATGATCTTTTGCTTTAATGAACATGATGTCTTCATCAGGGAAGTCAAACCTCATAGGCTGGTAGTCATCAATGGGTTGCTCAGCAAGATATTCAGATAGTACACTGCCCTTGATGGCTTTCTGAGATGTGTACTGTATGTCGTATTCTGTGAGAATCATCTGCCATCTTGCAACCCGTCCGGTAAGAGCTGGCTTCTCGAAAATGTACTTAACTGGATCCATCTTTGATATCAACAAAGTAGTGTGGGTCAACATATACTGTCTCAGTCGGCGAGCAGCCCACGCTAAAGCACAACAAGTTTTCTCGAGCAGTGAATAACGTTGTTCACAGTCGGTAAACTTTTTGCTTAGGTAGTAAATTGCATACTCTTTTCGACCAGACTCGTCATGCTGGCCCAGCACACACCCCATTGACTCTTCTAATACTGTCAAGTACATAATCAGAGGTCTTCCTTCAACTGGCGGCATGAGGATTGGAGGTTCCTGTAGATATTCCTTGATCTTGTCAAAAGCCTTCTGGCAATCTTCGTTCCACCTGACCGTTTGTTCTTTTCTTAACAGCTTGAACAAGGGTTCACAGGTTGCTGTAAGGTGGGATATGAACCGCGAGATATAGTTCAATCGACCTAAGAACCCTCGAACTTCTTTCTCAGTTTTCGGTGCAGGCATCTCTTGAATAGCTTTGACTTTATCAGGGTCAACTTCAATCCCTTTCTCGCTTACAATAAAACCCAGCAGCTTACCGGATCGCACCCCGAATGTGCATTTGTTGGGGTTTAGCTTTAGTTGATACTTCCTCAGACGCTTGAACAACTTCAGCAGATTCACCAGGTGATCTTCCTCTGTAAGGGACTTGGCGATCATATCATCCACATAACACTCGATTTCCTTATGGATCATATCGTGGAATAATGTCACCATAGCCCGTTGATATGTGGCACCAGCATTCTTCAGTCCGAATGGCATTACTTTGTAACAGAACGTGCCCCAAGGTGTGATGAATGTTGTCTTCTCCATGTCTTCAGGTGACATCTTGATCTGATTATATCCTGAAAATCCGTCCATGAAGGAGAAAACCGAGAACTGAGCCGTGTTATCCACCAATACATCAATGTGAGGTAATGGGAAATCATCTTTCGGGCTGGCTCTGTTCAGATCCCGGTAGTCAACACACATTCTTACTTTGTCGTCTTTCTTAGGCACAGGTACTATGTTAGCAACCCACGGCGGATAGCTAGTTACGACAAGGAACCCGGCGTCCCATTGCTTTTGTACCTCTTCCTTGATTTTCATAGCCATGTCTGGGCGAGTACGGCGCAACTTCTGTTTGACCGGTGGGCATTCTTCCCTCAAAGGCAGCTTGTGCACAACAATGTCGGTGTCCAACCCTGGCATATCTTGATACGACCAAGCAAACACATCAGCATACTCTTGAAGCAGATCAATCAGTTATCTTTTCACTGAGTCTTGCAAGCAGGCCCCGACTTTAACCTCTTTCACGTCTTCGTCTGTACCAAGATTAATCACTTCAACCTCCTCCTGGTGAGGAGTAATAACCTTTTCCTCTTGTCTCAACAACCTGGCTAGCTCTTCAGGAAGCTCATATTCTTCATCAACCCCTTCATTAGCTTGATTGATTGGATTGTCAAAGTCATATGATGTCATAGCCGTGCTGTTGTCGGTGCTGTCAGGAAGGCACTCTCTGCAAGGGTTAAGTTTGTTCATTTTAGTGATTGATTTTAATCTTGCTTTAGAAAAAAGTGAAATGAAGTTATCATTTTGAAAACACCGCCATTTATTTTTGTACAAAAAGAAAAATGGAAAAACAGTGAGCAGAAAAGAAAAGAAAAAAAAGACTCGTTTGCAAAAAGATGTCTGATATTTCATTAATTTAATCTTGTTTGCACAAAAGTACAGATGGCCCTGATTACAAAATGAGTCTTGTCATCTTGGGCAAGATGCAAGACTTTGATGCATGCTATAAAAATACAGGAAATAATAATTACTCTGCATGAGTAACTCTTATAATTTCCTGGGAAGACCAGTTCGAGACACTGCTCCCCGGGATCTTTGGACGAATCCAATTCTCCAGATTGTGCTCCTCTTCCAGCTCGTCTTCCAGACAGTTGATAGCATCGGGGGTGAGCATCCCCCCACTGACAAAACCAGGCTTCTCAGCAGCCTTTGCTTGATGTTGAGTTGGTCTGTAACCCAACCCAAACTTGTCCTTCTTCTCCTCCACAGCTAAAACCTTGCCCCAGCCTAGGGCAGTTCCTTCCTCAACAACCTTCCGGGCTTGTTGATAAGACGACATGGAGATACCAGATACAGCAGATGCTTCATTGACATTCAAGGCTTCAAATCCTTTGCTCATTGTTTCATGGATCTCTCCATCCATCTCAATGTATTTATAAGTAGCCAGATGGCTAACAAATATATCCTCCTCCCCACAGATTGTGACAACTTGGCCTTCCCACTCAAATTTTAACTTTTGGTGAAGGGTAGACGTTATTGCGCCGGCGGCGTGAATCCATGGTCTACCCAACAAACAGCTGTAGGCGGGCTGAATGTCCATCACATAAAAGATAGTTTTAAAAGTCTGTGGGCCAATTGTAACAGGCAGCTCAATCTCTCCCAGAACCGATCTCTTCGAACCATCAAAGGCTCTTACCACCAGGTTGCTGGGTCTCAATGCCAATCCATCATGTTCTAACTTCACCAGAGCCTTCTTTGGTAAGACATTCAGGGATGAACCTGTGTCTACCAGCACATGAGAAAGGACAGCTCCTTTGCATTCCATGGTTATGTGCAAGGCTTTGTTGTGGTTGCGGCCATCCGCTGTCAAGTCAGTGTTGGTGAACCCTAGCCCATTGCTAGCAGTAACATTTCCAACCACGGTTTCCAACTGGTTGACAGTAATCTCTTCAGGCACGTAAGCTGCGTGCAAGACTTTAAGTAGTGCATTCCGATGGGCTTCGGAGCACATAAGCAGTGAGAGGATAGAGATTTTGGATGGCGTCTGGTGAAGCTGATCCACAATTTTATAATCACTCTTTTTGATGATTCGCATAAACTCATCAACTTCCTGATCGAATGGAGTCTTCAAGGCTTCCTTGGCAGCTTGATCTTCCTACACCGGGCTCTTTCCCTTTGCCTTGGCAGCAGCTTCTGCTTCGGCAGTAGGTCTTTGAATTGGTGGAGCAAAGAGACGTCCGCTTCGAGTGAAGCCTCCGCCTCCCCCCACATTATCTACTTGTGGTGCAGGTGTTGATGTTTCAAGAGTGATTCTTTTCCCTTCACAGTACACGTCAGAGCCATAGTGCCAAGGGATGGCCCTATTGCTTTCATATGGTACTGGTCCAGGCACCGTGACAGTGACTGGACTGATTGCTGCTGCTGAAGGGACTGTAATTGTTTGTGGATCATAAAAGATTGTAACTGGTGCTCTGGTGGGAGCAGCACCTTCTGAATGGTAGGCGGAGTTATTTTCAGGATCATAGAATATGGTAACAGTAGAGACATCTTCATGATTGATTGCTGGAGTTGTAGGAGGTATTATTGGAAGGACTGATGTTGTTGTTGCAGGAGATTCGAAATGGAATGAAGCTGAAGTTGTAGCAGGAGAAACTGTTGAAAACTGATCATTGGAGAAGACAGATGGAGTACTTGTTGTTGAAGCCGTAGAATTGTCGGGAACAATAGTTGCTGCAGTTGTAGGAGGTTCTGGAACCGTTGCTGATGAAGTTGTCGGATTTGTCGGAAATGATGTAGTGATCTGTAGCAGGCCACTCTGAATAAGGCTGTCAATGCCATTCCTCAGGTCCTCACACCCATTCAATGAAATATTACAGTAGGCACACCCTAGTTCACACCCCGGAAATATTTGGCATTCACGGAGTTGAGCTTTGATTTCCACCAACGGTGTCCGGATCTGATCCACACTGGTTATTAAATAAGACGGTTTGTCTTCTTCAATAGCGTTAATTCGGGGACCACCATGATTTGGCATAGGGTTTTTATTGACATTGGGCGGCGGTGCAAAATTCAGAGCCTTGGAGTCTACCAAGTCTTGTACCTTCATATGCAGAGCCCTGCATTTTTCTGTACTGTGACCAGGTGCGTTTGAATGAAAAGCACACCTAGCATTGGAGTCATAGTTCCTTGGTAGACTGTTGGGATCCGGAGGTGCCAACGTTCTTAGCTCAACTAGGTTGAGTTTCAGAAGCTGTGGCAGCAAGGCAGCATACGGCATTGGGATCGGGTCGATCACTCTGTTAGCTTGAGATGGCCTTTGCTGGAATGGCCTTTGCTGGAATGGCCTTTGTTGATTGTTGTTGTTGGTGTTACTGTTGTTGTAGTTTCTTGGAGGATACTGATTTTGTGGGTGGTACTGAGGTTGTTGTTGATAGCTTTGTTGAGGAGGTTGATAGACTGGCTGTGGATGAGCTGGAGCAGGGATAGTGACTGCTGCTATTGACCTTTGAACATATTGGGGCCTACCCCTGTTGGTGTGGATGGCATTAGTCTCGCCAGTTCTTCTCGGGCCTGCGAAAGGCTTTCTTGTACCACTGGACGAGCTGGCACCATTGTCAGAGATCTTACCCATTTTCAACAGGCTTTCAATTCTCTCCCCAGCTATGACAACATCTGCGAAGCTAGTGGAGGAGAAAGCGGCCAACCTGTCAATATATGTTCCCTGAAGGGTGTTCATAAACATGTCTGCCATTTCTCTCTCAGACATAGGGGGTTGAACGGCAGCAGCCAATTGCCTCCATCTCTGGGCATATTCTCGGAAACTTTCCCTTGACGACTGTGACATTCCCATTAGGAGAGTCCTGTTGGGTGCCATATCTAGGTTATACTGATACTGTCTGATGAAGGCCTCTGCCAGGTCCTTCCAGCATCTCACAGTTGCTCTTGTCAAATGGGAATACCATTCCCTTGATGCTCCAGTCAAGCTGTCTTCGAAGTAGAACATCCAGAGCTTCTCATCCATTGTATAGGCCTTCAGTCTTCCCAGGAATGATTGCAAATGAGTCCGGGGGCATGAAGTCCCATTATACTTTTCGAAACAAGGAGGCTTGAACTTATGGGGGATCCTGACCCCTTCTACCAAACCCATGTCCATGACGTCGAAACCCAAAGAATTTTGAGATTCTAAGGACCTCAACTTCTCGGCTATCTCTTCCAACCGTCTATCGTAAGCTTCTTCCCCAGCACCCATTACTGTGAATTGGTCCTCCTGAGGATCTTCTTGAAGTACCATGGCTGCGGTGGCTGTCCCTTGAACGTTTGTAGGAATATTAATTTCAGGATGGAGATGGGGACCAAACACAGGAGGGTTAACATGAGGTTGTACCCTTTCATTGTTACTTGTGCCAGCAGTCCCCACATGGGGCTCCTCTTGATTCCTCCCTTCTACCAAAGCTCTGAGCCTCTCCTGGCTTTGAGCTAAGTTGTTCATCACTTCCATGAACTGTGTTATCTGAGTTCTCATCTCCAACCTTTCGTTGGCCATCTGGTTTCTGACCTCCGTAAGGTCCTGCTGCATCTGGTCCATCTGGATGCCCGGAAGGTTGTTTCTAGTTGGGTACCTGTGTGGCCTGTTGAGGGGAAATACCCGGCGACGAGCAATAATTCCTGAATATCACAACAGAGGTTAGTAACAATAAAACAAAAACCTACAAAACAAACAAAAGGGTTAGTATGCAATGCAGTTATGCTTATTTGTTCTCAAGGCATCCGGTTTGGCGTTCAGTTTTGACCCTTCCAGACCCTTGAAGATGCAGTTGAAGTTGCTTTTGAAATAAACTCGGACGGAACAAACTAACACAAATATATTACAGAAGGTGAAATAATACAACTTGTTCATTTTACAACACAAGCCCTCTAAGGGGTCAAAATACATCCCAAAAAAAGCAAAAGTACATGGAATAGGAACAACAACAAGCAAATGATCAAACTCCAAGGCCAAACTCATTCTCACGAACTTCCTTGAGAAGGGCTTCGGTCACAGGATCAGCCGGACGCTCCGTAAGATTCCGGATAAGGAGGTTCCGGGTAGCAACAACTGTGGTCAACTTCTTGTTCTGACTTTGGTCTTTAGACCTCTTCACTCCAGCTCTGATTTTTAGCTCTGATATCTCTTTTTGGGCTGCTGCCAGGGCTTCTTCCACCTGCTCCATCTTGTCCTGAACTCTCTTGTCTTCTAGAGTACGGGCCTCGGTGATCCGGACCCACCTGGCCTGACTCTCCTTCAAATACAAGTCTGTCCTTGCTCTCTGGAACTGGGCTTCTTTGCAAGCATTCTTCAGAATTTGTTCACCAGCTTTAGACTTTTTGATATAATCTCCAGACTTCTCAATCTTAGTCAAGTGTTCCACTCTCAACTTCTCCAATCTCTCAATCTCCCTCACACCTTCACTCCTCTCCCGGAGGGTCTTCTGCAAGGCCTGGGTTAGCTTCTCATTTCTTTCCTTCAAGCTCTCAAACTCCTCCAAACTGGTGGTGGCAGGGGGTGGTGCTGAAGATGACTCAGGCATGTCTTCTATGGTAAAGGGCATTCCAGAGAATTGGGCCCTGGCACGGGACCACTCATAATACTGTGCCGATGCCACATTATTGCACTTCCCCAGAATGGTGACTCCCTTGGTTTGAACATGATCCCAGGCCCAAGCAGCCTGCCTAACGGCAGCCAGATCAATCTTGTTCTCACAATAGAGGGTCTCCACCAAGTCCTGTACCCTAGGAGTGTGGACCAGTGCATAGCCCAATTGCCTCCTGAACAGCAGAGGGTTGTAATTGATACTTCCCTTAACTCCTATTAAGGGCACATTGGGAAAGTGCCCACAGCTGGTGACGATATCTCTGCCCTTGGTGCTTTGAGTACACCATCTGATATCTGCTGAAGTTAGAACAGTGAGCCTCTTAGCCCAGTTGCTTTGCTGATGAGGATTTAGAAATGCATCTGTCCTGGGTAGATGCCTGAGAAGCCAAGCATGGAATAATGGAGCACAACACCTCACTAGCCTTCCCCTCTGCTTCTCATTCCTCTGATGTACTGAGTAATAGAGATCACCCAATAAAGTTGGCACTGGGTTCTTCAGGATGAACAGATGGATTGCATTCTTGCTAATGAATCGAGGCTCATCTGCAAACAACACAATTCCATATACACTTAAGGCCAACAAAGCACAAACAGCTTTCCACTCTCCTAGAGAAGCTTTCTGGATAGCTTGAGAAATTAAGAAGTCCAGATGAAAGCCAGGGATCCCAGCTTTAGAGGTCATATGTTGCTCAATCAAAACAGGTTCCAGGTGCAAAGCTTTTGCTACTTCTCCATTGCTTGGGAAAGCCATCTCAGGATTGAAAGGGATTTCTCTCCTGATAGGTATACCAACCAAAGATGAGTATTCTTCTAATAGAGGGCCCAACTGAAAGTCTTGAAAGGTGAAACATCTCAATGGGGGATCATAAAACTGAATACAGGTATGGATCAAGCTTCTCTGTGAAGGGTCCAGATCCGTAACCATGTCAAGTATATCCCCATAATGCTCCCTGAACAAAGGTATGTGATCTGGAGTGATCAGGGTTTGGATCCTCCTGATGTCTGATAAGTCTGGCTGGAAGAAGTGATAGGTGATGTTGCTCTTTTTAGGAGCCATGATGCTGAAGACTGAGTAGAGTGCTGATGACAATGCTGAAGGAGAGAGAGCCACTGATTGGCTGATGCTGGTGATAGCTGAAGCAGACAGCTGACAACTGAAGCAGGTGCTGGTGAAGATAGGTCAATACTGAAGATGGGGTCAAAACCAAAACCAGATGAAAATGGATACCCTGAAACACAAATAAGCAAATGTTAATATGATGCAATGATTATGTATGCAAATGATATGCAGGGGTTTGTGACTGAGCTGGATCTGATCAAAATGCCCTGACATAAGTCCATGTGTGTTCAAGAATTCCAGATGGAGGTCTATAAATCCAGTAACCAAGGTGGGGGACTCAAATAAAGAGCCACATGTCCAGGGTTTTAGAATCACAAGAACTGCCCAACATGGAGTATTCTTAACAAAATCAAAGTAACAGGGTATTCTGAGGTCAAGGTACCTGCAAACCTGTAAACAGCCCAACCCCCTCACAGGTGGTGTTCTAAAACAAGGATCCTCAGACTTGGATCAGTTATGAGAAGTGTAAACACTTCTAACCCGGAGGTACAGTGTTTACAATAACCATAACAATTCCTCCTCTAATTCACCTCAGTTTCTGAAGGTCAATACTAAAAGGTCATCCAGACTTAGCAGGCTTCCCAGATAGCCCTAGCATTGCAGGAAATCTGCAACACAGAGTTCTCAAGAAGAAACCCACATCTGAACCGTGTTTCATATTCCCGCACCAGACCGAAATGGAATGGGAAAGAATATGATTCACTCTAGCCTAGGTGTCACTCAGGTCCCAGGTATAGGACCTTAACTCTCAATAGAATCACCCACCCACCAAAGCAAACAACAGATCCAGCCAGCAACAATGACAGTATGATATATACCAATGCAATAAAGAAAGCAGTAAAGTAACTGTACATAAAGCAATAAACAAAAATAAATACAAGCACAAACAAGCACATAACACCCCAGTAATACACAAATCAAACAAGCGCTAGGAGGAACCCACAAAAAGAACCAGAAGCCCTGGTTGCAGTATAAAAATCCCCAGCAGAGTCGCCAAGCTGTCGCTCCCGATAAATGAAACTGGTCCAAATAAGGGTACAGACGCGAACGGTCGGCGAGAGGGACAATGAGAACACACAGCCGTGAACTCACTGGAGATGAATAGAGTCGCCAGCTAGGCATTTTTATCCCGGAGGAAAGGCAATGCTGCATAGACCTAGAAAGATATGGATAAGACGGTTTGCGAACCAGAGAGACTGAGAAAGGGGGTTGGTTACAACCTGGGAAGGTATTAGCACCCAGATTGTCCGTCGTACTCGACGGGATCCACGCTTAAAAGATTTGTGTTTTAAAGGGGTAGTGTCAGTGCAATTTGTGTGTAAAAGAGCTGGAAGGATGTACAGGTGTCAGTGTAAAGAAATGTGATGTGTATAAATGTACAGTGTCAGTGTGAGATCAGGAATGAAATGCTCATGACCATAAGGCTTAAAGAATAAAGCTAGAAAGAGGGGGAATGTACAGAGACTTTTGTTCGATAACTGTTAAGTTATGCCTACGTATCCTCTCGTGCAATGAGGAAGTCAGAACACCGTAGTTCGACCCAAAGAGACTGAAAGATGAATTGACTTGTGAACTGCTTACTTGCCTATGCTCAAGTGTATGATCTATCTGGCACAGATGCAAACTGTCTTGCATTAGACGGAAGAAGCGAGTTCTCGTTTATGAGTGAATGAGATGAGAAAAGAATCCCGAAGGAGACGATTGTTGTTTGTTTTTTTGAGTTTTCAGTCTTTTATTGCTTTTGAAAGTTTGTCATAAGATAATGAGCTTAAGCCTGAACCAATGGGTTAGTAAACTCATCACATCTTCCCTCTGATTAGGGGTAATGAGAATACCTTAAGTGTGAAGTCAGATTCTCACACTTAATCACCTTTGATATAGGATTAAGATCATTAACCTACTTGTGATTATTTAGATGTTTTTGGTGTTTTTGTTTAGTGTTAAGTAATGAGGTTAAGCCATAACCAAGGATTAAACAGACTCATTACACCATCCTAATAGAAGGATAATAGATGAGAATGTTTAAGCTGAGGAAAACTCCTCAACTTAACCCATGGTTAGGGATTAAACTCATGACAAAACAAGCCTTTGATTAAGTGGATTTTATTTAATGGTATGATGATGAAGTGAGTTTTATGATTTGTAAGACAACTTGAGGGGGACTTGTCCATTAACACTAGGGTTAGTCCTTCTTAACCACTTAAGGAAGAATTAGAACCCTAATGCAAGGCCCAAGTTACAAGTGTGATGTCTTGATGATTATTAAGTGAATTGATTAAGAGATTTAAACACATTAAGGGTTTAACACTTAGGATTAAAGTTATACACTCCATCCTAATAGAAGGATGCAGGCATAAGCTTAATCACAAAGCCTTAAAGCCTTTAGGGTTTAGTCCCTGATTATGAGGTGAGAAGAGAAGACTCAAAGAGAGACACAAAGGTAAAAACTATGAGGGGAGACTAATCAAAACCCTAATTCATTGTCATGCTTGGTTGTTCCTAAGGTTTGTGAGGTTTGCAAGAAGAATCTTCAAAGGAGCCACCAGGAAGTAGATGAACAGGATCAAGAGAAGCAAAGTGACTTGCTTCATTCAAGAAGTCAAGTCACTTGAAGAAAGAAAGTGGGAGGAACAAGAATGAGCAAGCTCAAACTCAAACACATATAGAAATGCAGCAATGGATGCAAGAGAGATGAAAAGAAAAAGTTATGAGAAGTGAAGGCAAATTCACTTCCCAAGTCACTTACCACCTGAAATGTTAGAAAGAAATGCAATGCAATGCAAGATGGGATGAAATGGTATGATGCTAAACAAAACCAGAAGCATGTTGATGATGATTATGATGTTATGAGGTGCTGCAAACATGAGGCAAGGCATGGAGATGCTCATACAAGATCATGGGTGCAAATGATGCAAGTTAAGAAGCATGGATGAACATGAAAAGTTATGAAGCATACAAGGCAAATGACATGGAAAATATGTAATGCAATGATCAAACATGCTTTCTATATGTCTTAAGATGTCAAATGAATCACAAGAATGCTTGAAATGCTAAGACAAGTCATGTTATGCAAGAGAATGCAAGAAGGATGCAAGAGGAAGCCCAAATTAGGGTTTATGGATCAAACAACAAACAAAAACCCAAAACAGAAGCAAACCCTAAGATAAAAAATGGAAAATGCCACTCAAAGAAACCCTAACCCTATACTAAACCAAAGTCCAAAGGGGAGGTCTCAACTCTTAACCAATCTCAAGATATGATTTTTCTAAGTTATTAGGGTTTTTAGGGCTCCTAAACAAAAGAAATGCCAAACAATTGGAAAATGCAAGATCAAATCATGGCCATTTTATCCTAGAAACTACATGCTAAACACAAAACAAAGCAAAAAGAATCAATGTCCAACTCTTCTCAAATAGGCAGAAATGATTTTTTGAACTTATGATCAAAATAATGCACAAAAAATGATTTAATTCAATGAAAAATTCTCAAAATGCATCAAGATCAAAAAATAAATTTGGTTTGAAGATTGGACAATGTTTCTAAATGTCTTAGAACATCTCATGAATTTTTTGGTGATTTTTAAATACCTAAAAGTATTTTTAATAAATTAATTTCCATTAATCTATTAAAAGTAATCTTTTAAATATTTAAAAATACTTTTTTAATGATAAAAAATAAAATAAAAATATTTTTGTGTTTACAAAATTAATAAAACTCAGAGGAAAAAGTTTCATAATTTTAAAACCTTTTTTACTATTTTAAAAATAATTGTGCAAGTTAAATGAAATAAATATGAAAATAAATGAATTTTAAATGAATTAATGAGAAGTCAGCTGATCCAAGGGCCTGAATTCAAAGTCACACGCGCGGGAGTTGACTGCGCGCCACATCTCACGGCTCAGATTCAAATTTGCTAATTAATGCTTAAAACCCTAACCCTGCCGTTAATCACATTCAGGCGACCGGAACAGTGTTCCGGTCGTCTTCTCCGGCCATCCCCAAAATCAATCTCTCTCCCTAGGCCAAATCAGAAGCCCTAAATCTCCAGAAACCATCTACCAACTATCCTAAGCACGAATCCATCATCAAATCATGTTTAAACTCACACACAAACAAGAATCGAAGCAATGAAATTTCTAGGTCAAACTTTCAGAACACCATAGCATACTCATTTCTGGCTTATTTTCAAAAGTAAATAGATCCCAATGATCAGTGTAACATACACAACAAGATTTTAACAAGAAAAAGGGGTTCTGGAAAAAAAGTTCATGGTGTCACCTGAGATGGAGCTTTTGATTCAGGAGCTTTCTGGATGATTCTTTGGCTCAATCAGGTCCCAATGATCCACCTTTGAAGCTTTGGATGATTAGTTGGAGTTTAAACCAGCTCCTGAGTGAGTTTGCAGAAGCTCTGACCAAGGGAGTGTGAAAATCGTATCTGAGATATAGGGTGCTTCAGGTCAAAACAAAGGTTGGTTTCTGGTCAGTGAGGTGAGTGGAGATTGTTGGTGGAGTTTGTTCTTGTGTTTGAGGTTTGTGGAGGGAGATTCGAAGGAAAATGCAGGCTGGGGTGAAGAATGGCAATGGGGGGTTCTTGCTTGTTTCAAGCCTGGCTCTTGGTGGTTTTAGGTCTATGAAGTATGCTGAGTTGAATGGTGAAAATGGTTTTTGTGTTTGTATGCTGTGGAGGCAGATTCGAAGCAACTTGCAAGATGAGGTGATTTTGTGAATGTGAGAGTGTGAATGGTTTCAGCCTTGCTAGATGTATGGAATGGCTTGCCCTTTGTCCACATAAACCTCTCTCATTGGTCAGATGATTGGACATGTGCTTTATTGATTGGTAAGTCACCTTTTGCAAAAAGTCAAATTTTGTGTAAGGCAAGTATGGCTTGATCTATAGCTAGTACATGGGCTGGTTCTGGTGCAGCAAGATGATGTGAGAGGGCTAGCTTGATTCAAGGACCAATGCAGCAAGTTGGTGAAGAGAAATGAGTGGTTTTGCAACTTGTTACTTTTTGAACTTCATGAAGAAAAGTCTTGTTACATGAACCAAAACATGAGAAACCTTGGTCCAATTCTGACTTTTAGGACATGTAGAATGTTTGCATACTGGTTTGAAGTGAATTAGAAGTCACATTGGGCTTTGTTTCATGATTTTGCAAAATTTCCATTTGAAGCATGCCTTGAAAATCAATGATTTTTGCCAACTTTGTCTTGCTATAACTTTTGATCCAAAAAGAGTTTGATCATGTTCTTGTACTTTTTGAAAAGGGAAAGATGAGATCTACAACTTTCATGACCAAAGTTTTTCCATTTGAAGCATTTTTGGATCAAGAATCAAGGCTTGAAAAATGACCTAAAATGAAGCATTCTTGAAAAGTCAACTATGCCCAAAAAGTCAACATTTGCAAAAACCCTAAATTCTTGATTTCTATGAACTTCAACCTTCTTCCATGATCAAATAAAGATCATATACACTCAAAATGATGAAGATCACCCATTGGTTGGGTCATTGGGGGCCTCAGATGCCCTGATTTTGCACTGACTTGTCTGAAAAGTCAACCCTTGATCAGATGACTTCCCCATGGAATTTCTTCATGAAAATTGATATGTATACTCCCTATACCATATAGAGATCAATGGAAACAAGAATGACCAAAAAAATTGGGGTTATGGCCTCTGAAACCAAAACCCTAATTTTCAGTCAACTGTGCAGTCAAACCTGGCTCTGCATCCCTTCAAACCCTAGTTCTTGTGATTCCTTTGCCTTTTTTTTGACTTGAAGAGGATGTGATATGACATAAGAACACACATGGATCCCTTTGAGTTGATTGGTGGCCTTTGGAGTGGCT
Source organism: Lathyrus aphaca (assembly GCA_963966055.1). Lineage (NCBI taxonomy): Eukaryota > Viridiplantae > Streptophyta > Magnoliopsida > Fabales > Fabaceae > Lathyrus > Lathyrus aphaca. Next base: position 612,756,549 of record OZ014519.1, read on the forward strand.
CAAGATGCTTTGGGATTGCTCAGATCACAAACCCTAGGTGCAGATGACTTAGAAACTATGCAGTGAATCAAAAGTGAGATATGAGATGTTATGATTGTGTTTATGCATATGAGAATGATCACAAGCCATGGTGTGAATGGGTGAGGGCAAATTTGGGGTGTTTACAACTTTCCCACATCCATAGACAGATGGTATTCAGAAGTTAATTAGCTTGATGGGTGACAAAGTGCTTGATGATTTCAGAAAGGTGTTTGGAAAGATCCTAGACTATGTGAACAAGCCAACCATTGACCAGAGGGATAACTTGCATTCTCTACTGCAGTTCTATGATCCACATCTGAGGGTTTTTGTTTTCCCTAACTACATCCTGGCTCCTACATTAGAAGAGATATCCAACATCCTCAGAATTCCCATAAAAATGGTGCTTCTTACTATGGCTTAGAGAAGATGCCTTCATCCAAAGATATAATTGATTCTTTTCTTCTAGACTTATCCAAGGTTAGCAGAGGATTGGATGCCACCAATGGTAAAGGACTTTTCTTAGTTTTTCTTATCAAGGAAGCTCAGGATCTGGCATCTGAAAAGAAATGGGCTAAGTTCAGTACCTTGCTTGCTTTGATAATGTATGGGACCGGTTTGTTTCCAAGAGAAAAGGGTTTGGTCAACATGGAAGCTATCACTATATTTGCCAGAAGAAATCCAGTACCCACTTTGCTAGGTGACTTTTACTATGGAGTTCACCCCAGGAATGAAAAGAGGAAGGGACATGTAAATTGTTGTTCTCCCCTATTTGCTGATTGGTTTGTAAGGCAACTCCCTAAATCAGGACCTTTCCAAGATTTAAAACAATCTTGGAAGTGGTCCAAAAGATTAATGGGCTTAACCTCAGTTGACATTGCTTGGGGATGCAACAAGGATCTTGTGGGCAAAGAAATATTGGTCAATTGTGGTAGCTTCCCAAATGTGCCTTTGATAGGAAGGAAAGGTGGGATCAGCTACAATCCTGTTTTATCCAGGAAGAAATTTGGTTATCCTTTAAGAGTTGTACCTTTGATTGAAGAGACGAATGAGTCTTTATACTTTCCAGCAGAAGGAAATATCAAGATGAGCATACTAGCATCCCAAGCTTGGGAGGTTAGAGTGATGAAAGGGAAGAAAGACTTTATGAGAGTAGATCCCAATACTTATGATCCTTTTGCCAGCTGGTTGGAAGATCGTGTAGAGACTCTGTTGCTCCCATTCTCTAAGGAAACACCTTTCTACCCTAAGGAGGTAGCACCCATACTTTCAGTGCCTCTTCAGGAATATCAAAAATTGGAAGCCTTGGTTCAGCAACTCAGGTTGGAGAATCAAGAAGCCTACAATTCATGCCAGAAATTGAAGATGCAAAACCAAAAATTGGAGGAAAGAGCTCACAAAGCTGAAGAAATGGTCAGGCTCAAGCAACAATACTTTCAAGAGAGAGAGAGAGAGATAGAGCTCTACTTCAAGAAAAAGGGATTAGCTGAAACTCACAGGGCGGCCCATCGTCGGAAAGAGAAGAAAGATTTGAATGAAGCTAATGAGGCTGTCACCTTATGGCAAGAGAAATAGGAAAACAACTTGAGGAAGCAGAAAGAGCTGGAAGTCAAGTACAAGCTAGAAATAAAGAGTCTTCAAGATTCTTTGGATGGACAGAGAGAGCTCCTTCAGAAGGCTTATCATCAAGAGAAGAGTCGTCTCCAAAGTCTAGCAGAAAGCCAACAAGCAGTAAAGGAAGCTCAGAAAGAAATAGAAGAGTTGAAATTGAAAGCTGATGTCAAGAGAGCCAAGACTGATTCTATTACAAGCCCGGAAAGTGAAAATGTGTTCCTACAACAAATTGAGGAATTGCATGCCTCATTTGACCTTAGGGATATCCTAATCCAGAAGCTTGTGTAGGAACCTACGCATCCAGATATAGCTCAGTTGTTGCAAGGTGTCAAGCGCCTTAATTGGAGGTTACAGGATGTAGATCTTCCTAAGCTCTAGTCTTGTATTCATATGACTTGGATTACCCACAGGTTTGTTGTGGGAATCCCCTCCCTCTTGATGTACTTTTTTCTTTTTGACATATGAATTTGTACCCTGTGAGGATTTTTGCTATTCCATTTATCTTCTGATTTACCTGAAGTCTCTGATTATTATCTGTTGCACGGACACAAAATAAATGCCACCACTTCAAATTTGAATGTCACACAGGATCTTCTTGCAAAAGTTATTTTCTCAACCCCAGAATGGGAAAGTAAACAAAACCTTGGGAATAAAAGGAACACATTGCATTGCATACACATCATTTGCATTCTTTTGTTGTTTTTGCAGGTTTTCTACAGGTTGCTTAACTTATATGTGTTTTAGGCAAAGATTGCGAGAGCTGCCAAGACCCGGTATCTCCGACAAAGTATCCCGCATCGTTACGCAACATGCAACAACCAGAGGACAGTCATGGATGCTATGCAAACTGAGCTTAATGAGTTCCGTACCAGGATGGGTGAATTCATGGTCATGATGCAAGGGATGGCCCAAGGGCAACAAGATTTTAGGGCTGCAATCCAGGGACTCAACCCTCCTCAGACTGACCCTCCTATAGTCACTCCAGCAGTACAGGTGAATCCTCCCAACACCAACAATGGCCCAGGTGTGTCGCTCCCCGAAAAAGACATTAAGTCCCACGGTGCAGACGCGAACGGTCGGTGATGAGAAGAAGAGGTTGAATTGAATAGAGTCACCAACTAGGCATTTTTATCCCGAAGGAAAAGTAATGCTGCATAAACCTGGAAAGAAGTGAATAAGACGGTTGCGAGCCAGAGAAACTGAGAAAGGGGGTTAGTTACGACCTGGGAAGGTATTAGCACCCAGCTCGTCCGTCGTACTCGACGGGATCCGCGCTTACAAGATTGTGTTTAAAAGGGGTAAGTGTATGTGTTATCTGTGTGCAAAAGCTAAGGAAGGAAAATACAGGTGTCAATGCAAAAGGTGTGAATTGCTAAGGAACTGAGGCTTTAGAAAGAATGCTGAAAGAGGGGGGAAGACAAAGAGACTTTTGTTCGATAACTGTTAAGTTATGCCTACGTATCCTCTTGTGAAATGAGGAAGTCAGAACACCGTAGTTCGACTCAAAGAGACTGAAAATAAATTGATTGTGAACTGCTTGCCTGTCTATACTCAAGTGTATGACTACTCAAGTGTATGACTCGTCTGGCTCGAGTGCTAACTGTCTTGCATTAGACGGAAGAAGCAAGTTCTCGTTTGTGAATGAGTGTGATGAGAAAATAATCCCAGAGGAGACGTTTATTGTTTGTTTTGTGTTTTCAGTTTTTTATTCTTTTTGGTATTTTGCATAGGATTATGAGCTTAAGCCTAAATCAAGGACTTGTAAACTCATTATATCCTCCCTGGTTAGGGATAATGAGCCTACTTAAGTATGAGATAAGCATCTCAACTTAAATACCATGATGATGTAGGATTAAGAGCATTAACCTACTTGTGATTATTAATATGTTTTTGGTTTTTGTTTAGTGTTAAGTAATGAGTTTAGTCTCTAATCATAGATTAGTGAACTCATTACACCGTCCTAATAGAAGGATAATAGATGAGAACACTTAAGCTGAGGAAGATACCTCAACTTAATCCATGGTTAGGGATTAAATTAATTATATAAAAAGCCTTTATTAAATGGGTTTTAATTAAGGGATGAGATTAAGAAGTGGATTTTATGGTTTGTAAGACAACTTGAGGAGGACTTGTCCATTAAACACTAGGGTTAGTCCCTCTTAACCATAAGGAAGAGATAGAACCCTAATGTAAGGCCCAAGTTACAAGATAAAATCTTAGTGATTATTAATTTATTTTGATTAAGAAGTGTAAACAAATTAAAGGTTTAACACTACGGATTAAAGTTATACACTCCATCCTAAGATAAGGATGCAGGCATAACCCTAATTCCAAAGTCCTAAAGCTTTAAGAGTTTAGCCTCTGATTAAGAGATGAGAAGAGAGACTCAAGGAGACTCAAAGGTAAAAAATCCAGGGGGAACTATACACAACCCTAAATATTATCATGCTTGGATATCCTATGGTTTGTGAGGCTTAAGAGAAAAGGTCTTCAAGGCCAACAATGGAAGAAGCAGATGAAAAGAGAAGGAGAAAGGAGAATAGGTTACTTACTTCCTGAAGAAGATAAGTAACCTAAAAGAAAGAAAAATAAGAAGGAAGGAGCATAAGTGAAGCAAGTTCACTTCAAAGAAAAGTAAGAATGCATATGCAAAGGAAAGAAGAGGTGGGAGGTAAAGGTAAATCCACCTCCCAGATAACTTACCAAAAGTACCTGAAATGTTAGTATGAATGTATAAGACATAAAGCAAAAGGAAATGCGATGAAATGAGATGCAAGAACCAAAGTCAGAAGTGATTATGCAATGCAAATGGCATATGAGATGATGCAAAGTCATACAAAATGCATATGAATGATCATACAACGATGAGATGCAAAGGAAGCATGTTTAGAAGCATGAAAACACATGGATGTTCATGAAATGTAATGGATGCAAAGCATAGAAAATGAATGAAGAAATGATCAAGCAATGTTCAAGCATGTCTTAAAATTTCTAATATGTCATCCAAATGCTTGAAATGTCATGGAAAGTTCATATGATGATGATATGCAAAGGAGAATGCAAGTGGAGATGCAAAATTAGGGTTTTATGAACAAGCATGATGCATATTACCAAAACAGAAGCATACTTCATGATAAAAAATTTAAATCAAGCTCAAACAAAGCCTAATCCCATACAAGATCACACCCCAAAGGAGGAGGTCAGAAGCTTAACCTAGTGGAAGTTATGAAAATCCTAAGTTTGCTAGGGTTTTTGGGTGATTCTAAAGGGAAAATTCAAAACAAATTGAAAATGCAAGATAAAATAATGAGAAAAATAACCTAGAAACTATATGCAATATGTGAAACAATGAAAGAAGAACCAAGTCCAAACTCATCATGGTTATGCAGAAATGAATTTTTCAAGTTAGGGTTAAAAAAATGTGATCTTTAAGAACCCTAATTCAAAGAAAATTATGAAATTATGATCAAACCTATAAATAAATTTCTATTATGAGTTTGAAAATGTTTCTAAATGTATTAGAATGGTTCATGAATTTTTTGGTGATTTTTAGAAACTTAAATGCATTTTTAATTAATTAAAATCCATTAATTAACTAAAATTAACATTTAAATATTTTAAAAATACTTTTTTAATGCAAAAAATAAAAAAAATTATTTTCAGGTTGAGAAAAATATTTAAAACAAAAATGCCAAGTTTGAGAATTTTTTGATGTCTTTTACTATTTTAAATAAAATGAACAAAAGAAATAAAATAAAAATGAATTAAAAATGGATTTAATGGAAAGTCAGAGGATCCAAGGGCTCAGATTTGAACTGAAGGGGGGAGGTTTGACTGACGCGTGTTTGGATGGCCTGGATCTAATCTGGGCTAATCTAAATTAATTAAACTAATTAATTATAATTAGGGCTAATGGGCTAATCTGGACCCTCCAACGCACGCGGGAAACACTCATCCTACGACCTACATTTAAACTGGCATTAATTATGGATTAAACCCTAATGACACTCAGGCGACCGGAGACAAGCTCCGATCGTCTTCTCCGGCAAATCAAAAACTCAACTTCTCCTATAAGCCACTAAAACCCACAAATCCTGCCCAGAATCACACCCCAAACATCATAGAACAATAATCAACAAGCAAAACACATGTATTCTTCATCAATAGGCTGAATCGAAACAAACAAATTTTTAGGGTTAAACTTTCAAAGCAAGCATACATGGCCATTTCTCACTTATTTTCAAAACAAATCATATCAGTGTGATCTAGAGAACATATAGAATCATTCTAAAACTTAAATGAAGGTTTCTTGAAAAAAAGTTCTTGATGATACCTGAGACGAAACTTTCCCTATCTGAGCTTCCTGAACCCCTCCTTGATGCTAATCCACTCCAATGAACTCCCTGAAGCTTCTGAAAGGCTTAGAACAAGTTTATGGTGGCTATTTTGAGGTGTGTGGTTCTGGTTTTGCAGAAATCGTGTTTGTGAATGGGGAGCTTTCAAGCCATTTCAATGGTTGGTTTGTGTTCCTGGTGATGTGTAGAGATGATTGGTGCAAAGAGTTTTTGAGTTTTGATGGCTGGTTTGAGAGAATCGAATAAGGGAAGGTTTTTGGAATTTTTGGGCAATATGAGTTCTTGAGTGTTTTAGGCTTATGTTTTATGTTAAATGAGCTCCATAAGATCAGTATAGGCCAATGAGAGTGCTCAGAAAGTGGGTGGTGGCATAGTGTGATTGGTATGGCCCAAGTTGCAAAAATGTCAACTTTGTGTACTTGAGGTATGTGCATGGTGCAGATCTGTTTCAAGGGGTGTATTGGCCTCAGCTTGGTTCAATGATGGCCCTAGGATCAAGTTTATGCAGCTGGCACAAGTGGATGAAGAGTTTCAAGAGGTTTTGCAAAGTTATGCATAATTGTCATTTTGAGATTTCTTGAGAATTAAGCCATCAAAACCCTAGGTTCAAAGGCCAATTCTGATCTTTTGAAGTTTCTTTGACATGTTATGGTACATAGAAGTTGATTAGAGGTCATGAAATGGCTTGGCAAGTGAAATTACAAAATTCCCTCTTTGGCATGAACTTGAAAATTATAGGATTTTTGCCAACTTTGAAAGGCCATATCTTGAGTTCTAGGATGAATCAAGACATGCTATTGTAATTTTTTGAAAATGGGAAGACATAATCTACAACTTTCATGCCCAAGAATTTTTCATTTGAAGCATTTTTGGTCATGAAAGAATAGGTTGAATATCTTTCCCAAAATGGAAAGTTTCCATTACAAGTCATTTCCAAAAATAGCAAGTTTGCATTTGGCTTGAAATTCTTCAACTTTGTGAACTTCCAACCACTTCTAAGATCAAATAAATATCATAGAGACTAAAAATGATGATGACCCCTTGGTGTAAACACCCCAAATTTGCCCTCACCCATTCACACCATAGCTTGTGATCATTCTCATATACATAAACACAATCATATCATCCCACATCTCAATTTTGATTCACTGCATAGTTTCTAAGTCATCTGCACCTAGGGTTTGTGATCTGAGCAATCCAAGAGCCTCTTGATCCACCCCAAAGGCCACCAATCACTTAAAAGGGATCCATATGTATTCTTATATCATATTACATCCTCTCAAAGTCAAGAATGCCAAAGGATCACAAGAACTGAGGTGTGCATGGAAGCAGAGCCAGGCTAGACTGCACAGTTGACCTAAAATTAGGGTTTTGGTTTCAGAGGCCATAACCCCAAATTTTTTGGTCATTCTTGTTTCCATTGGTCTCTATATGGTATAGGGAGTATGCATATCAATTTTCATGAAGAAATTCCATGGGGAAGTCATCTGATCAAGAGTTGACTTTCTGGACAAGTCAGTGTAAAATCAGGACATCTGAGGCACCCAATGACCCAACCAATGGGTGATCTTCATCATTTTGAGTGTATATGATATTTATTTGATCATGGAAGAAGGTTGAAGTTCACAAAAATCAAGAATTTGAAGTTTTTGCAAATGTTGACTTTTTGGGCATAGTGGACTTTTCAAGAATATGTCATTTTATGCCATTTTTCAAGCCTTGATTTTTGATCCAAAAATGTTCCAAATGGAAAAACTTTGGTCATGAAAGTTGTAGAATACATTTTTCCCTTTTCAAAAAGTACAAGAACATGATCAAACTCTTCTTGGATCAAAAGTTATGGTGTGGCAAAGTTGGCAAAAATCATTGATTTTCAAGATGTGCACCAAATGAGAATTTTGCAAGATCATGAACCAAGGCTGTTTGTAACTTCTAGTTGACATCAAACCAATGTACAAACATCACATAAGCCCTAAAAATCAGAATTGAACCAAAAGATCACATGTTTATGGTTTGTGTAACAAGGCATTTTCATGAAGAACCAAAATGAGCCAACTTGCAAAACTCATGATCACACTTCACCAACTAGTTGCCTTGGCTGCCGAACCTTCCTAGCATCACACACACATCATGCTGCACCAGCCCATGCTCTTGTACCAAGCTAGAACTTAGCCCATGCCTCTCTTACAACAAAGTGGACTTTTTGCAAAAGTAGACATCCCAATCACAGCAGGCCAGGTCACATCACCTGACCAATGGGAGTTCTTTATGCAAGGAAAATGCTGGCCATAACACTCAAGAGGCTAGGCTGAAACAGATCACAACAGAACATACACAAAACACACCCCATAAGCAAAACTCTTCGAATCTCTCTGCCCAGCTCACAAACATTCAAACCATTTCCACACATCAACTCACATTGATTCATTAAGCCCAAACCAACAAAGAACCAAGCCTGAATCAAGCAAGAACACCACTTCTCCATTTTCACTCCAACTTGCAGTTTCTTTCGAAACTCACTCCACAGGCCATAAACATCCAAACAAACTCTACAAACCTTCTTAAAACATCACCCTGATCACAAAGAACCACTCACACTGACACTGTATATTCACACCTCACATCACTTATACACTTTACACTGACACCTGTACATTCTTTTCCAGCTCTTTTTATACACAGATTGCACTGACACTACCCCTTTAAAACACAAATCTTTTAAGCGTGGATCCCGTCGAGTACGACGGACAATCTGGGTGCTAATACCTTCCCAGGTTGTAACCAACCCCCTTTCTCAGTCTCTCTGGTTCGCAAACCGTCTTATCCATATCTTTCTAGGTTTATGCAGCATTACCTTTCCTCCGGGATAAAAATGCCTAGCTGGCGACTCTATTCATCTCCAGTGAGTTCACGGCTGTGTGTTCTCATTGTCCCTTTCGCCGACCGTTCGCGTCTGTACCTTTATCTGGGCCTATGACCATTTATCGGGAGCGACAGCTTGGCGACTCTGCTGGGGACCTTATACTGTAACCAGGGCTTCTGGTTCTTTTTGTGGGTTCCTCCTAGCGCTTGATTGATTTGTGTTTACTGGGGTGTTATGTGCTTATTTGTGTTTGTATATTTGTACTTATTTTGCTTTATGTACAGTTTGCTTTACTGCTTTCTTTATTGCTTTTGCATTATATCATATTGTCATACTGTACTGCTGGCTGGATCTGTTGTTTGCTTTGGTGGGTGGGTGATTCATTGAGAGTTAAGGTCCTATACCTGGGACCTGAGTGACACCTAGGCTAGAGTGAATCATATTCTTTCCCATTCCATCTCGGTCTGGTGCGGGAATATGAAACACGTTTCAGATGTGGGTTTCTTCTTGAGAACTCTGTGTTGCAGATTTCCTGCAATGCTAGGGCTATCTGGGAAGCCTGCTAAGTCTGGATGACCTTTTAGTATTGACCTTCAGAAACTGAGGTGAATTAGAAGAGGAACTTTTATGGTTATTGTAAACACTGTACCTCCGGGTTAGAAGTGTTTACACTTCTCATAACTGATCCAAGTCTGAGGATCCTTGTTTTAGAACATCACCTGTGAGGGGGTTGGGCTGTTTACAGGTTTGCAGGTACCTTGACCTCAGAATACCCTGTTACTTTGATTAAGAATACTCCATGTTGGGACAGTTCTTGTGATTCTAAACCCTGGACATGTGGCTCTTTATTTGAGTCCCCCACCTTGGCTACTGGACTTATAGACCTCCATCTGGTTTTCTTGAACACACATGGACTCATATCAGAGCACTTGATCAGATCCAGCTCAGTCACAAACCCTTGCATATCATTTGCATACATAATCATTGCATCATATTGACATTTGCTTATTTGTGTTTCAGGGTATCCATCTTCATTTGGTTTTGGCTTTGACCCCATCTTCCATATTGACCTATCTTCATCAGCACCTGCTTCAGCTATCAGCTATCTACTTCAGCCAAATCAGTGGCCCATTCTTCAGCATCATCATCAGCACTTGTCTCTATTCAGTCTCAACATCATGGCACCTAAGAAAAGTAACATCACCTACCACTTCTTCCAGCCAGAGTTAGCAGACATCAGGAGGATTCAGACCCTGATCACTCCAGACCATATACCATTGTTCAGGGAACACCATGGAGATATACTTGATATGGTTATGGATCTGGACCCTTCACAGAGAAGCCTGATCCACACCTGCCTTCAGTTTTATGATCCCCCACTGAGATGTTTCACTTTTCAGGACTTTCAGCTGGGCCCCTTATTGGAAGAATACTCATCATTAGTTGGCATACCTATCAGGAGAGAGGTCCCTTTCAACCCTGAGATGGTTTTTCCTGGTAGTGAAGAGGTAGCAAAAGCATTACATCTGGAACCAGTCTTGATTGGGCAGCATATGACTTCTAAGGCTAGAATCCCTGGCCTCCATCTGGATTTCTTGATCTCTCAAGCTACCCTGAAAGCTTCTTTAGGAGAATGGAAAGCAGTCTGTGCTTTATTGGCCTTGAGCATATATGGGATTGTATTATTTGCAGATGAGCCTCGATTCATTAGTAAGAATGCAATCCACCTGTTCATTCTAAGGAACCCAGTGCCAACTTTATTGGGGGACCTCTACTATTCAGTGCATCAGAGGAATGAAAAGCAGAGGGGAAGATTAGTGAGGTGTTGTGCTCCATTATTCCATACTTGGCTTCTCAGGCATCTACCCAGGACAGATGCATTCTTGAATCCTCATCAGCAGAAAAACTGGGCTGGAAGACTTACCACTCTAACTTCAGCTGATATCATGTGGTGCACTCAGAGCACAAAAGGCAGGGATATCATCACCAGCTGTGGGCATTTTCCCAATGTGCCCCTAATAGGAGTTAAGGGTAGTATTAATTACAACCCTCTGCTGTTCAAAAGACAACTGGGCTATGCACTGATCCGCACTCCTAAGGCACAGGACTTGGTTGAGACTCTTTATTGTGAGAACAAGATTAGTCTGGTTGTTGTTAGACAGGAAGCCTGGGCCTGGGACAATGTACAGACTAAGGGGATAACCATCCTGGGAAAGTTTAACAATGTGGCATTAGCACAATACTATGATTGGTCCCATGCCAGGGCTCGATTCTCTGGGATGCCCTTTACTATTAAAGATATGCCTGGGCCTTCCACAGCACCACCTCCAGCAACTGTCAGCTTAGAAGAGTTTGAGAAGTTGAAAGAAAGAAATGAGAAGTTGACTCAAGCTTTGCAGAAGACCCTCTATGAGAGGAGTGATGGAAGACTGGATATTGAAAGGTTGGAAAAGTTGAAGAAAGAGCATCTGGCTAAGATTGGGAAGTCTGAAGATTACATTAAGAAGTCTAGGGCTGGAGAACAAATCCTGAAGAATGCTTGCAAGGAAGCCCAATTCCAGAAAGCCAGGACAGACTTGTATCTGAAGGAGAGTCAGGCTAGGTGGGTCAGGATCACCGAGGCTCGCACTCTGGAGGACAAGAGGGTCCAAGACAAGATGGAGCAGATGGAAGCTAGTGCAAAAGAGCAGCAAGAAGCCCTGGCAGCAGCCTAGAGGGAGATATTAGAGCTGAAGATCAGAGCTGGAGTGAAGAGGTCCAAGGACCAGGGTCAACACAAGAAGCTGACTACAACTGTGGCTACGAGGAATCTCCTCATCAGGAACCTTACGGAGCGTCCAGCTGATCCTGTGACCGAGGCACTTCTCAAGGAAGTTCGGGAGGATGAGTTTGGCCTTGGTGTTTGACCATTTGCTTGTTGTTGTTTCTATTCCATGTACTTTTACTTTCTTATGATGTATTTTGACCCCTTTGAGGGCTTGTGTTGTAAAAAGAACAAGTTGTATTATTTTACTTTCTGTAATATATCTATGTTGGTTTGTCTCATTTGAGTTTACTTCAAAAGCAACTTCAACAGCATCTCCAAGGGTCTGGAAGGGTCAAAACTGAATGCCAAGCCAGGATACCTTGAGAACAAATAAGCATACTGCATTGCATGCTAACCCTTTGTTTGTTTTGTAGGTTTTTGTTTTGTTGTTGCTAACTCTGTTGTGATGTTCAGGAATTATTGCTCGACGACGAGGGTTCCCACTCAACAGACCACACAGATACCCCACCCGAAACAATCTTCCGGGCATACAGATGGATCAGATGCAGCAGGACCTTACGGAGGTCAGAAATCAGATGACTAGCGAGAGGTTGGAGATGAGAACTCAAATGACGCAGTTTATGGAAGTAATAAACAACATGGCTCAAAGCCAGGAGAGGCTCAGGGCACTGGTAGAAGGGAGGAATCAGGAAGATCATCAGCCAGGGACTGCTGGGACTAGCAACAATGAAAGAGTCCAACCACATGCTAATCCCCCAGTCTTTGGTCCCCACCTCCATCCAGAGGCCAACATCCCTGTCAATATACAAGGGCCTGCTACAGCCGGGAGGGTACTGCAAGAAGACCCTCAAGAAGACCAGTTCACAGTAATGGGAGCTGGAGAAGAAGCTTATGATAGAAGATTGGATGAGATAGCTGAGAAGTTAAGATCCTTGGAGTCTCAAAATTCTTTGGGTTTTGATGTCATGGATATGGGCTTGGTAGACGGGGTCAGGATTCCCCACAAGTTTAAGCCTCCATGCTTTGAAAAGTATAATGGGACTTCCTGTCCCCGAACTCATCTGCAATCTTTTCTCGGAAGGCTAAAGGCCTATACTATGGATGAGAAGCTGTGGATGTTCTATTTCGAAGATAGCTTGACTGGAGCTTCAAGGGAATGGTATTCCCATCTGACGAGAGCAACTATTAGATGCTGGAAGGACCTGGCAGAAGCCTTCATCAGACAGTATCAGTATAATCTAGATATGGCACCCAACAGGACCCTCCTAATGGGAATGTCACAGTCATCTAGAGAGAGCTTCAGAGAATATGCTCAAAGATGGAGACAGCTTGCTGCTGCTGTCCAGCCACCTATGTCTGAAGGGGAGATGGCTGACATGTTCATGAACACCCTTCAGGGGACTTACATTGATAGGCTAGCTGCCTTCTCATCTACCAGCTTTGCAGATGTAGTCATAGCAGGGGAGAGAATTGAAAGCCTATTGAAAATGGGGAAGATCTCAGACAATGGTGCAAGCTCATCCAGTAATACAAGAAAGCCTTTTGCAGGCCCAAGAAGGACTGGTGAGACTAATGCCATCCACACCAACAGGGGTAGGCCCCAATATGCTCATAGGTCTGTAGCAGCTGTCACCATCCCCGCTCCGGCTCATCCACAACCAGTTTATCAACCTCCTCAGCAAAACTATCAGCAACAACCCCAGTACCATCAGCAAAATCAGTATCCTCCAAGGAATTACAACAACAGCAACACCAACAACAACAACCAGCAAAGGCCATTCCAACAGAGGCCATCTCAAGCCAACAGGGTGATCGATCCGATCCCCATGCCATATGCTACATTGCTGCCACAACTCCTGAAACTCAACCTAGTTGAGCTAAGGACGTTGGCACCGCCAGATCCCAACAGTCTACCCAGGAATTACGACTCCAATGCTAGGTGTGCTTTTCATTCAAACGCACCTGGCCATAGTACAGAAAAGTGCAGAGCCTTGCACATGAAGGTACAAGACCTGGTAGACTCGAAAGCTCTGAATTTCGCACCACCACCCAATGTCAATAAGAACCCCATGCCAAATCACGGTGGTCCCAGAATTAACGCTATTGAAGAAGACAAGCCGTCCTATTTAATAACCAGTGTGGGTCAGATCCGGACACCGTTGGTAGAAATCAAGGCTCAGCTCTTGGAATGTCAGATGTTCCCATGATGCGAGTTAGGGTGTGCTTACTGCAATATTTCAGTAAATGGGTGCGATAATCTGAGGAATGGCATAGATGGCCTTATTCAGAGTGGCCAGCTTCAGATCACTACATCATTCCCAACAAATCCAGCAATCTCATCAGCAACGGTTTCAGAACCTCCTACAACTGCAGCAACCATTGTTCCCAACAATTCTTCGGCTTCATCAACAAGTACTTCATCCATCATCTCAAATGACCAGTTATCAACAATTTTTCCTGCTACAACTTCAGCTTCATTCCATTTTGAATCTCCTACAACAACAACATCCATACTTCCGACAATGTCTCCTACAACACCAGCAACCAATCATGAAGATGTCTCTACTGTCACCATATTTTATGATCCTGAAAACAACTCTGCCTACAAATCAGAAGGTGTTGCTCCCCTCAGAGCACCAGTTACAATTTATTACGATCCACAAACTATCACAGTCCCTTCAGCAGCTGCAATCAGTCCAGTCACTGTCACAGTGCCTGGACCCGTACCTTATGAAAGCAATAGGGCCATCCCTTGGCACTATGGCTCTGACGTGTACTGCGAAGGAAAAAGAATCACTCTTGATACATCAACACCTGCACCACAAATAGATAATGTGGGAGGAGGCGGAGGCTTCACTCGAAGCGGACGTCTCTTTGCTCCACCAATTCAAAGACCTACTGCCGAAGCAGAAGCTGCTGCCAAGGCAAAAGGAAAGAGCCCGGTGCAGGAAGATCAAGCTGTCAAGGAAGCTTTGAAGACACCATTCGATCAAGAAGTTGATGAGTTTATGAGAATCATCAAAAAGAGTGATTACAAAATTGTGGATCAGCTTCACCAGACGCCATCCAAGATCTCTATCCTCTCACTGCTTATGTGCTCCGAAGCCCATCGGAATGCACTACTCAAAGTCTTGCACGCAGCTTACGTGCCTGAAGAGATCACTGTCAATCAATTGGAAACCGTGGTTGGAAATGTTACTGCTAGCAATGGGCTAGGGTTCACCAATACTGACTTGACAACGGACGACCGCAACCATAACAAAGCCTTGCACATCACCATGGAATGCAAAGGAGCAGTCCTTTCCCATGTGCTGGTAGACACAGGGTCATCCCTTAATGTCTTACCAAAGAAGGCTCTGGTGAAGCTAGAGTATGAAGGATTAGCATTGCGACCCAGTAACCTGGTAGTAAGAGCCTTTGATGGTTCTAAGAGATCAGTGCTGGGAGAGATCGAGCTACCTGTGACAATTGGCCCACAGACCTTTACAACTATCTTCTATGTGATGGACATTCAGCCCGCCTACAGCTGTTTGTTGGGTAGACCTTGGATTCACGCCGCTGGCGCAGTAACGTCTACCCTTCACCAGAAGTTAAAATTTGAGTGGGAAGGCCAAGTTGTTACAATCTGTGGGGAGGAGGATATATTTGTTAGCCATCTGGCTACTTATAAGTATATTGAGATGGATGGGGAGATCCATGAAACAATGAGCCAAGGATTTGAGGCCTTGAATGTCAATGAAGCATCTGCTGTATCTGGAATCTCCATGTCATCTTATCAACAAGCCCGGAAGGTTGTTGAAGAAGGAACTGCCCAAGGCTGGGGCAAGGTTTTATCTGTGGAGGAGAAGAAGGACAAATTTGGGTTGGGTTACAGACCAACTCAACAGAATCAAGCAGAGGCTGCTGAGAAGCCTGGTTTTGTCAGTGGGGGAATGCTCACCCCCGATGCTATCAACAATTTGGAAGACGAGCTGGAAGAGGAGCGCAATCTGGAGAATTAGATTCGTCCAAAGATCCCGGGGAGCAGTATCTCAAACTGGTCTTCCCAGGAAATTATAAGAGTTACTCACGCAGAGTAATTATTATTTCCTGTATTTTTATAGCATGCATCAAAGTCTTGCATCTTGCCCAAGATGACAAGACTCATTTTGTAATCGGGCCATCTGTACTTTTTGTGCAAACAAGATTAATCAATGAAATATCAGACATCTTTTTGCAAACGAGTCTTTTTTCTTTTCTGCTCACTGTTTTTCCATTTTTCTTTTTGTACAAAAAATAAATGGCGATGTTTTCAAAATGATAACTTTATTTCACTTTCTCTAAAGCAAGATTAAAATCAATCACTAAAATGAACAAACTGAACCCTTGCAGAGAGTGCCTTCCAGACAGCACCGACAACAACACGGCTATGACTTCGTATGACTTTGACAATCCGATCAATCAAGCAGATGAAGGGGTTGAAGAAGAATATGAGCTTCCTGAAGAGCTAGCCAGGTTGTTGAGACAAGAGGAAAAGGTTATTACTCCTCACCAGGAGGAGGTTGAAGTGATTAATCTTGGTACAGATGAAGACGTGAAAGAAGTTAAAATCGGGGCCTGCCTACAAGACTCAGTGAAGAGACAATTGATTGATCTGCTTCAAGAATATGTGGACGTGTTTGCTTGGTAGTATCAAGACATGCCCGGGTTGGACACCGACATTGTTATGCACAAGCTGCCTTTGAGGGAAGAATGCCCACCGGTCAAACAGAAGCTGCGCCGTACTCGCCCAGACATGGCTATGAAAATCAAGGAAGAGGTACAAAAGCAGTGGGACGCCGGGTTCCTTGCTGTAACTAGCTACCCACCGTGGGTTGCTAATATAGTACCTGTGCCTAAGAAGGACGGCAAAGTAAGAATGTGTGTTGATTACCGGGACCTGAACAGAGCCAGCCCGAAAGATGATTTCCCATTACCTCACATTGATGTATTGGTGGATAACACGGCTCAGTTCTCAGTATTCTCCTTCATGGACGGATTTTCAGGGTACAATCAGATCAAGATGTCACCCGAAGACATGGAGAAGACAACCTTCATTACACCTTGGGGCACGTTCTGTTACAAAGTGATGCCATTCGGACTGAAGAATGCTGGTGCCACATATCAACGGGCTATGGTGACATTATTCCACGATATGATCCATAAAGAAATAGAATGTTATGTGGATGATATGATTGCCAAGTCCCTTACAGAGGAAGATCACCTGGTAAATCTGCTCAAGTTATTCAAGCGTCTGAGGAAGTACCAACTGAAGCTGAACCCCAACAAATGCACATTCGGGGTGCGATCTGGTAAGCTGCTGGGATTTATTGTAAGCGAGAAAGGGATTGAGGTTGACCCCGATAAAGTCAAAGCCATTCAAGAAATGCCTGCACCGAAGTCAGAGAAAGAAGTTCGAGGGTTCTTAGGTCGATTGAACTACATTTCACGGTTCATATCTCACCTTACAGCAACCTGTGAGCCTTTGTTCAAGCTGTTAAGGAAAGAACAAACGGTCAGGTGGAACGAAGACTGCCAGAAGGCTTTTGACAAGATCAAGGGATATCTGCAAGAACCTCCAATCCTTATGCCTCCAGTTGAAGGAAGACCTCTGATAATGTACTTGACGGTATTAGAAGAGTCAATGGGGTGTGTGCTGGGCCAGCATGACGAGTCTGGTCGAAAAGAGTATGCAATATACTACCTAAGCAAAAAGTTTACCGACTGTGAACAACGTTATTCACTGCTCGAGAAATCTTGCTGTGCTTTAGCGTGGGCTGCTCGCCGACTAAGGCAGTATATGTTGACCCACACTACCTTATTAATATCCAAAATGGACCCAGTCAAGTACATTTTCGAGAAGCCAGCTCTTACCGGACGGGTTGCAAGATGGCAAATGATTCTCACAGAATACGACATCCAGTACACCTCTCAGAAAGCCATCAAGGGCAGTGTACTATCTGAATATCTTGCTGAGCAACCCATTGATGACTACCAGCCTATGAGATTTGACTTCCCTGATGAAGACATCATGTTCATAAAATCAAAAGATCATGAAGAGCCCATTCACACTGAAGGGCCCGACCCGGAAGAAGAATGGAATATGATGTTTGATGGGGCTGTTAACATGAATGGTCGTGGTGTTGGTGCAGTACTCATTACACCTAAAGGAGTTCACATGCCTTTCTCGGCAAAACTCACTTTCAACTGCACTAACAACGAAGCTGAATACGAAGCTTGCATTATGGGTCTTGAGGAAGCCATTGACCTCAGGATCAAGACGTTGACTGTATTCGGAGATTTAGCTCTGGTAGTTAATCAAACCAACGGAAAATGGTACACCCACCAGGATCATCTGATACCTTACAGGGATTATACAAGGAGGTTATTGACTTTCTTCACAACAGTCAAGCTTGAGTATATCCCTCGGGACGAGAATAAGTTTGCAGATGCTCTTGCTACCATTTCATCCATGATCAAAGTTCAAGCTGCTAACTTTGTACCTCAGATTTCAGTGTCCAGACTTGATAGACCAGCATATGTGTTCGCAGCAGAAGTTGTCAAAGATAATAAGCCTTGGTTCCATGACATTAAATGCTTCTTGGAGGATCAAACATACCCACCCGGGGCATCTTCCAATGATAAGAAGACTTTGAGAAGGCTTGCTGGTAGCTTCTTTCTGAACACTGATGGGTCTTTATACAAAAGGAACTTTGATATGATACTCCTCAGATGTGTTGACAAGACGGAAGTAGATTTGTTGATGCATGAAGTGCACGAGGGATCTTTTGGTACTCATGCAGGAGGGCATGCCATGGCTAAGAAGTTATTAAGATCAGGCTATTACTGGATCACAATGGATGCCGACTGTTGCGCTTACGCCAGAAAATGCCACAAATGCCAGATCTACGCAGATAAGGTGCATGCGCCTCCCAATCCTTTGAACATCATGTCTTCACCATGGCCCTTTGCCATGTGGGGCATTGATATGATTGGCAAGATTGAGCCAACTGCTTCAAATGGCCACAGATTCATCCTGGTCGCCATTGACTATTTCACCAAGTGGGTTGAAGCAGCCTCATATGCAAATGTTACAAGACAAGTGGTAGCCAGATTTCTGAAGAGAGATATCATCTGTCGATATGGAGTGCCCGAGCGAATCATTACTGATAATGGTTCCAATCTAAACAACAAAATGATGGCAGAACTGTGCCGGGACTTCAAGATCCAACATCACAATTCTTCTCCTTACAGGCCAAAGATGAATGGCGCTGTTGAGGCAGCAAATAAGAATATCAAGAAGATTGTGCAGAAGATGGTAGTCACTTACAAAGACTGGCATGAGATGTTACCATTTGCCTTGCATGGGTACCGCACGTCAATCAGAACATCCACTAGGGCAACACCGTATCAGCTTGTGTATGGTATGGAAGCAGTCCTACCTGTTGAAGTTGAATTACCCTCCCTACGGGTATTAATGGATGTTAAACTGAACGAAGCAGAATGGGTTCGGGCCCGATACGAACAACTGAGTCTGATCGAAGAGAAAAGATTGGCTGCAATCTGTCACGGGCAGTTATATCAGAAGAGAATGAAAAGAGCCTTCGATCAGAAAGTCAGGCACCAAGGATACCAAGTAGGAGATCTTGTGCTGAAGAGAATCCTCCCTCCTCATACAGACCACAGGGGCAAGTGGACTCCCAATTATGAAGGGCCATTTGTGGTAAAGAAAGTTTTTTCCGGTGGAGCACTGATGCTCAGCACCATGGATGGTGAAGACTTCCCGTCCCCTGTGAATTCAGATGCAGTTAAAAAATACTTCGCATAAAAATGACCCGCTGGACACAAAAAACAGAATGTAAGTCCAGGCAAAAATAGGGCATCCCGGCGAGTCAAAAACAGAACAAAAGACTCGGGCAAAAGTAAGGGAAAATAAACAAAAATGTACACCCGCTGAGTTGAAAAGCCGCATTGGACAGCTCAGGCAAAAATGGGTATCCCGATGGATTGAAAACCCGAAAGGGCGATCCATGCAAAATAAGGGAGTAAGCGAACAACTGCATTCTGAATTCGTCTGTGTCACTTACAACTTGGAAAGCTTCAAAAGGATCAAGCTTCAATCAGAATCAGCCTTCTTCAGAAAGCAAGACGAGAAGAACGTCGAAAGTCATACGAGTCATAGCAGCAGAGGAAGCTCCTTGAAAGCGTCGTCAACATCGCCAGCATTTTGTTTCTCAATTTGTAACAATCTCTTCATTTTAGGAGATTTGTTTCCTTGACTGTATCTTGCCAATTCAGGGCACATGAATTAATAAAATCAGATTTTTTCAGTCATGTTTCGTCTTGTACATTTTCTATTTGCAAAGAGTGTCTGATGTCTCTAAAAAAAACTGATTGCATAAGTACAGATGCTTTTCTCTAAATAATAAAAACACATGCTTACAGGGAGCATACTTACTCTCAAAAGTGCTTAACTCCTATGACGGAATCCAGTAAAGGATACCTCGGGACCATTGGTGCGTTTCCTTGTCTTTGCAGGATTGCAGGTATCCAGAACGCAACTTGGGGCATACAAGCTACATCCCAGCAAGCTGGCAAATCAACACTCATTCTTAGCACCGGAGGTGTTTTCTCCCCAGCTGAGTTGCCAACAACATTCCCCAGCTGTAGTACCAACCATTCTTCCTCAGCAGAATGCCGGAGTCAGGGAATCATCTCCCCACAGAATCCTCAGCCTCTATTCAGAAGAGCAACGCATGAAGGAGTCACAACAGAGTACAAAAGGCTTCTACAAACCCCAGCTGGGTCCCTATATTACAAGGATATGTCAATCAGTGACTCATATCCCCAAGCAGATACATCATTAGATCTATCAAAGATCTCATCCCCAGCTGGGATGTCCACTTCAAACAGATCGACCAGAGATCTTCATAGCAACGGGATCCGAATCCCGGATCTGTACCTCTTTGCATAATCATGACATTTGCATCATATTCACCCACAAAGCGTAGCATTCTGTCTAATACGGAGCATTACGGCAAAAATCAAATACATAGCATAATCATAAGTCATGTTGTGAATCGAACACTTATGAATAATAAACCGTTCATCAAGAATACGGAATACAATACACCAAATCCCCCCAGAGTCCCCAGCAAAGGCAGTTGCCTCACAATTCACAAACACCAGTATATACTCCTTTGGACACCCGTCCGTGTCATCACTCCCCAGAAAAGTTGCCTGAATACCTTTTACACACCAAATCACCCGTATTACGGACACTTCCTGACACCCGTCCGTGTTAAATCACCAGCAGAAAGCCAAAGACATCCTCTTTGCACTCACATATACTTGTATATACCCTTCCTTGACACCCGTCCGTGTCATATCCCCAGCGCAGTCGCTTACACTCCTATAACCCATATACTTGTTGATATTACCTCTCTCTTGACACCCGTCCGTGTCACTCTCCCCAGCAGATAAAACACTCATCTATACAATACTCATACTCACCACTCATGTTACACTCATACAGATACTCGTCCGTATCTTGTGTATATCACTTATATCCCCACAGATTCAACACTAGTCCGTGTTCTTTGTTAACCCGTTGGTACTCGTCCGTATCATCATCTCAGAACATGTGTCAAGCGTTTGTTTCTACATGATACTCGTCCGTATCATAGTCTTAAGGATGCTCGTCCGCATCTTTAATCCATACACCGTGTCAAACACTTGTGTCTTCTTGAATATAGATACTCGCCTGTATCTACTATTCCCCAGAAGAGTCCGTTCAGATTCAACACTAGTCCGTGTTCTTTGTTAACCCGTTGGTACTCGTCCGTATCATCATCTCAGAACATGTGTCAAGCGTTTGTTTCTACATGATACTCGTCCGTATCATAGTCTTAAGGATGCTCGTCCGCATCTTTAATCCATACACCGTGTCAAACACTTGTGTCTTCTTGAATTTAGACACTCGTCTGTGTCTACTTTTCCCCAGAAGAGTCCCCTCAGAATCAGCACTTGTCCGTGTTCCTTGTTAACCAGTTGATACTCGTCCGTATCATCATCTCTGAACACATGTCAGTATTTGTTTCTACCCGATACTCGTCCGTATCGTAGTCTTAAGGATGCTCGTCCGCATCTTTAATCTATACACAGCGTCAAAACACTTATACCCTTTTGCTCCTTGGATGTAGATACTCGTCCGTATTTACTATTCCCCAGTAGATCACCAACAAAGCAATTTTTCTTTATATCTAACACTCGTCCTGTGTTATGATAACCTTGAGAGCAGCCGTACCCTGCTAGGTGGTCGTC
The DNA here is from genome assembly GCA_963966055.1 of Lathyrus aphaca. Classification (NCBI taxonomy): domain Eukaryota; kingdom Viridiplantae; phylum Streptophyta; class Magnoliopsida; order Fabales; family Fabaceae; genus Lathyrus; species Lathyrus aphaca. The sequence goes on from OZ014519.1 coordinate 612,778,507, forward strand.
CTCCACCTCTTGATGGTCGTCCTCCATCATGCTCATCCGATGGTCGTCCCCATCGTTGATTTTTAGCAGCCGTCCCCTGCTAGGTGGTCGTCCTCCACCTCTTGATGATCGTCCTTCATCATTTTATCCAATGGCCGTCCCCATTGTTGATTTTTGGTTATCTGACATTCGTCCTATGTCATGAGAAACCTCGAGAGCAGCCGTCCCCTGCTAGGTGGTCGTCCTCCACCTCTTGATGGTCGTCCTCCATCATGCTCGTCCGATGGCCGTCCCCATCGTTGACCTTTTATCCGGCATTCGTCCTATGTCGTGATATTTTCGGCAGCCGTACCCTGCCTGGTGGTCGTCCTCCACCTTAGATGACCGTCCCTCATCTTACCCCAACAGAGCAGCCGTCCCCTGCTAGGTGATCGTCCTTCACCCTTGATGACCGTACCTCATCATCTGTTTATTTCATTTATTCTTTAACCCGATGGCCGTCCCCGTCGCGGCCCCTTTTTTCTTTTTCCTGATGATCGTCCTTCATCAGTTTAGCCCGATGGCCGTCCCCATCGTTGGTTACTTTACTTCATGAACTTGATGGCCGTCCCCGTCATGTTTCATTAATCCCCAGAGAATTTTACAGCTTTATCTTGATGGTCGTCCCCATCATAATTCTTTTATCCCCAGCATGTCGGCCGTCCCCGTCATTGCTTTATTTTCTGCACTTTTCCCAGCATGTCGGCCGTCCCCGTCATTGCTCTTTACCCAGCAGTCGTCCTCTGCTCGACGGTCGTCCTCCGTCGCCCACACTTTACAATATACTTTATTTTCCTTTACAATCTATATCCCTTTTCTTCTTCATTCTGTGAGTGCAAATTTTGGACTGTCTTTGGTATTCAACCACAAGTTATCTTGTTTGCCTGTTAAGCCGTTGCTTACATCCTGCACAGCTAACTCATGTTTGAATAGGGGTAGCTGTAAACACCCCAAATTTGCCCTCACCCATTCACACCATAGCTTTTGATCATTCTCATATACATAAACACAATCATATCATCCCACATCTCAATTTTGATTCACTGCATAGTTTCTAAGTCATCTGCACCTAGGGTTTGTGATCTGAGCAATCCAAGAGCCTCTTGAGCCACCCCAAAGGCCACCAATCACTTCAAAGGGATCCATATGTATTCTTATATCATATTACATCCTCTCAAAGTCAATAATGCCAAAGGATCACAAGAACTGAGGTGTGCATGGAAGCAGAGCCAGGCTAGACTGCACAGTTGACCTAAAATTAGGATTTTGGTTTCAGAGGCCATAACCCCAAATTTTTTGGTCATTCTTGTTTCCATTGGTCTCTATATGGTATAGGGAGTATGCATATCAATTTTCATGAAGAAATTCCATGGGGAAGTCATCTGATCAAGAGTTGACTTTCTGGACAAGTCAGTGTAAAATCAGGGCATCTGAGGCACCCAATGACCCAACCAATGGGTGATCTTCATAATTTTGAGTGTATATGATCTTTATTTGATCATGGAAGAAGGTTGAAGTTCACAAAAATCAAGAATTTGAAGTTTTTGCAAATGTTGACTTTTTGGGCATAGTGGACTTTTCAAGAATATGTCATTTTATGCCATTTTTCAAGCCTTGATTTTTGATCCAAAAATGTTCCAAATGGAAAAACTTTGGTCATGAAAGTTGTAGAATACATTTTTCCCTTTTCAAAAAGTAAAAGAACATGATCAAACTCTTCTTGGATCAAAAGTTATGGTGTGGCAAAGTTGGCAAAAATCATTGATTTTCAAGATGTGCACCAAATGAGAATTTTGCAAGATCATGAACCAAGGCTGTTTGTAACTTCTAGTTGACATCAAACCAATGTACAAACATCACATAAGCCCTAAAAATCAGAATTGAACCAAAAGATCACATGTTTATGGTTTGTGTAACAAGGCATTTTCATGAAGAACCAAAATGAGCCAACTTGCAAAACTCATGATCACACTTCACCAACTAGTTGCCTTGGCTGCTGAACCTTCCTAGCATCACACACACATCATGCTGCACCAGCCCATGCTCTTGTATCAAGCTAGAACTTAGCCCATGCCTCTCTTACAACAAAGTGGACTTTTTGCAAAAGTAGACATCCCAATCACAGCAGGCCAGGTCACATCACCTGACCAATGGGAGTTCTTTATGCAAGGAAAATGCTGGCCATAACACTCAAGAGGCAAGGCTGAAACAGATCACAACAGAACATACACAAAACACACCCCATAAGCAAAACTCTTCGAATCTCTCTGCCCAGCTCACAAACATTCAAACCATTTCCACACATCAACTCACATTGATTCATTAAGCCCAAACCAACAAAGAACCAAGCCTGAATCAAGCAAGAACACCACTTCTCCATTTTCACTCCAACTTGCAGTTTCTTTCGAAACACACTCCACAGGCCATAAACATCCAAACAAACTCCACAAACCTTCTTAAAACATCACCCTGATCACAAAGAACCACTCACACTGACACTGTATATTCACACCTCACATCACTTATACACTTTACACTGACACCTGTACATTCTTTTCCAGCTCTTTTTATACACAGATTGCACTGACACTACCCCTTTAAAACACAAATCTTTTAAGCGTGGATCCCGTCGAGTACGACGGACAATCTGGGTGCTAATACCTTCCCAGGTTGTAACCAACCCCCTTTCTCAGTCTCTCTGGTTCGCAAACCGTCTTATCCATATCTTTCTAGGTTTATGCAGCATTACCTTTCCTCCGGGATAAAAATGCCTAGCTGGCGACTCTATTCATCTCCAGTGAGTTCACGGCTGTGTGTTCTCATTGTCCCTTTCGCCGACCGTTCGCGTCTGTACCTTTATCTGGGCCTATGACCATTTATCGGGAGCGACACTTGGTACCCTTGATAGAGGCCTCAGATGCCCTGATTTTGACATTACTTGCTCAAGAAGTTACCCAATGATCAAATGACTTCCACAGTGAATTTCTTCATCAAATTTGGTACACATAATACTTATAACATATTGAGACCATTTGAAACAAGAATGACCAAAAAATTTGGGATTAAGGCCTCTAAAACCAAAACCCCAATTTTAGGTCATTTGTGCAGAAAATCTTCAATCTGCCTCTATGCCTTTGCCATGCTTTGTGATCCCTTGACTTTTATGAACTTTGGGGAGCATATTATGATCATGGAACACACATGGACCCTCTTGGAAAGCTTCAAGACTTTTGGGATGGCTCAGATCACTTCTTGGATTGCTCAGATCACAAACCCTAACTATGCACTTTATGAAACTATGCAGATGAAACAATATGCAATATGAGATGGTATGCTTTATGCTTATGCAAAAATGAAATATCACAAGTCATGGTGTGAGAAAAAGTGAGGGCATATTTGGGGTGTTTACAGCTGCCCCTATTCAAGCATGAGTTAGTTGTGCAGGATGTAAGCGCCTGACTTATCAGACAAACAAGATAACTTGTGGTTGAATACCAAAGACATTCCAAAATTTGCACTCACTGGGGAGAAGAAGAAAAGGGATATAAATTGTAAAAGATGGTATAATATGATTATCAAATGAAAGTGATGGAGGACGACCATTGAGAAGAGGACGACTTCTGGGGGTAAAATGGTAAGCAAAGCAATGACGGGGACGATCATCATGTTGGGGAATAAAGAAACCACGATGGGAACGACCATCAGGCTTGGAAAGTTAAGTAAACAACGATGGGGATGACCATCGGGTAAAAGCTCATGAAGGATGGTCATCAGGAAAAGGAAAAGGGACCACGACGGGGATGGCCATCGGGTTAAAGAATAAATGAAATATATTGATGAGGGGCGGTCATCAAAGGTGAATGACGATCACCTAGCAGGGGACGACCTACTCTTTATCACGATATAGGACGAATTCCGGATAGAAAAGACCAACGATGGGGACGGCCATCGGATAATCATGATGAAGGACGATCATCAAGAGGTGAATGACGATCACCTAGCAGGGTACGACTGCTCTTGGGGATTATCGCGACATAGGACGAATGCCGGATAACAAGATCAACGATGGGGACGACCATCAGATAAATGACGAGGGACGATCATCATAAGGTGAAGGACGATCACCTAGTAGGGGACGGCTGCTAAAAGGATATCGCGACATAGGACGAATTCCGGATAAAAAGTTCCAACAATGGGGATTCCATTGGGGAAAGGATGAGGGACGGTCATCAAAAGGTGAAGGACGATCACTTGGTAGGGGACGGTTGCCAAGAATAATACGACATAGGACGAATTTCGGATAGAAAAGTTGTTTTGTTGGCGACTTACTAGGGAACGGTAAACATAGACGGGTGTTTACACTCCTGAAATAAAAGGTATAAGTGTTTGATAGTGTGTATAGACTAAACATGCGGACGAGCATCTTTAGGACCATGATACAGACGAGTATCGGTAGAAATAAACACTGACTCGTGTTTAGGGATAATGATACGGACGAGTATCAATCGGTTGAACAAAGAACATATACGAATGTTGAATCTGCTGAAGGGTGATATATATACAAGATACACACGAGTATCGAAGACTTCTGTATAAGTATGTACAAGTATTGATCTGCTGGGGAAATATGATACGGACGAGTGTCAAAAAGATTGAGCAAGGGACACAGACAGGTGTTTTGACTTGCCAGGGAAGTATGACACGGACGAGTGCCAAAAACAATATGCACAAGTACGACCAAGAGTTTGAGAACGCTGAAGGTTTTATGGAGACCTTACTGGGGAAAGATGACATGGACGAGTGTCAATAAAGAGCGTGTATAGATATAAATAAGTATCTGTACTTGAGAGTGCAAGGGGATGCTTCGGATTTTTTCTGCAGGGGATATGAGTTTTGTATATTGCTGGTGAAGTGAATATGGTATTTGCAGGTGACTGGCTCGAACCTGGCTTATGATCATGCAAATGTTTGATTTTTTCCGTAATGCTCCGTATTAGATGGAATGCTACGCTTATTTTGGTGAATATGATGCGAATGCTATGATTATGAAAATGAGAAACCCGATCCAAGATCCGGATCCTGCGGGGAGAAAGATCTCTGGGCGATCTGTCTGGAGGGGAAAATCAGCTGGGGAAGGAGATCATTGGCTGATCTGTCCAGAAGGTGAACTCCGTTGGGGATGATGAAGTTTCAGCAACTCCGTTGGGGGAGGCAACTCTGTGGGGAATCAATTCCACTGACTCTGCTGAGGATGAGAAAATTCTGGCACTTCTGATGGGGAATAGAAAGTTCCTGACTACTTTGCTGGGGAAAGGTCGTCAGGCATTGCTCAGGAGATCCAGCCTGGAGAGGAGATAACTTCTGGGCAGTAATCTGCTGGGGATTGATGAATTCCTCAAGGGGAAATACTTCTTGTCAAGGAGTCTTGTTGAGGATGCGATTGCTGACTTGGCTGGGGACACTATGCCTGATATGCCCCATTCTGTGAAATGGTCTTCCTTGAGTACCTGCAACCTGTTAAGATAAAGGAAAACACACAAGCGTCCCGAGTTATCCTCAACCGGATTCCGTCATAGGAGTTAGATTTTCCTGAAAGTAACATATTTCCTGCAAGCATTTATTAAAATGGCGCATATGTTTTATGCAAGTGTTGTATTATGAATTTTGGACATTTTTCAAATGAAACAAAAATGTATAAAACAAAGTGTGACTGAAAACTCTGATTTTATTGATTTGTGTGCCCTGAATAGGCAAGTACAGTCAAAGAAGCAAATCCCCTAAAAGGAGGAGATTGCTGTAAATTGAGAAAATAAAAGTGTTGGCAATGTTGAAGATGATGCTCCAATGAGCTTCCTTTGCTATGACCCGTATGACCTTGACGTTCTCCTTATCTCGCTTTCCGAAGAAAGGTTGATTCTGACCGATGCTTTATCCTTTTGAAGCTTACCATGTTGGGAGTGATATAGACGAATTCATAATGCAGTTGTTTGCTCATTCCCTGATTTTGCATGGAGCACCCTTTCGGGTTTTCGATCCACCGGGATACCCATTTTTTCCTGAGCTGCCCGACGTGGCTTTTCAACTCAGTAGGTGTACATTTTTTTAAGTTTTCCCCTTATTTTTGCCTGAGTCTTTTATTCTGTTTTGACTCGTCGAGATGCCCTATTTTTGCCTGGACTTACATTATGTTTTTGTGTCCAGTGGGTCATTTATGCGAAGTATTTTTTAACTGCATCCAAATTCACAGGAGATAAGAAATCATCACCATCCATAGTAGTGAGCATCAGTGCTCCGCCAGAGAAGACTTTCTTTACTATGAATGGGCCTTCGTAGTTTGGCGTCCATTTGCCTCTGTGGTCTGTATGAGGAGGAAAAAGTCTTTTCAGAACAAGTTCTCCCACTTGGTATTCTCGAAGTCTGACTTTCTGATCGAAGGCTTTCTTCATTTGTTTCTGATACAACTGCCCATGACAAATGGCTGCTAATCTTTTCTCTTCGATCAGGTTCAGTTGATTATATCAAGACCGGATCCATTATGCTTCATCCAGTTTCACATCCATCATTACTCGTAAGGAGGGTAGTTCAACTTTAACAGGTAGGACAACTTCCATACCATACACAAGCTGATAAGGTGTTGCCCTAGTAGATGTTCTGATAGAGGTTCAGTACCCATGCAAGTCAAATGGTAGCATTTCGTGCCAGTCTTTGTAGGTGACAACCATCTTCTGCGCAATCTTCTTGATATTCTTGTTAGCGGCCTCAACAACACCATTCATCTTTGGCCTGTAAGGAGAAGAAATGTGGTGTTGAATTTTGAAGTCCCGACAAAGTTCTGCCATCATCTTGTTGTTCAAATGGGAACCATTATCATTAATGATTCGCTTGGGAACTCTATATCGACAGATGATATCCCTTTTCAGAAATTGAGCTACCACTTGTCTGGTGACGTTTGCATATGAAGTTGCTTCAACCCATTTGGTGAAGTAATCAATGGCTACCAGGATGAATTTGTGACCATTTGAAGCAGTCAGTTCAATATTTCCAATCATATCAATTCCCCACATGGCAAAGGGCCAGGGTGAAGACATTACATTCAAAGGATTCGGAGGCACATGCACTTTATCTGCGTAGATTTGGCATTTGTGGCATTTTCTGGCATAGACACAACAATCTGCATCCATTGTGATCCATTAGTAACCCGATCTTAACAACTTCTTTGCCATTGCATGTCCTCCGACATGGGTACCAAAAGAACCTTCATGTACTTCGTGCATTAGTAGGTCTGCTTCCTTCTTGTCAACACATCTGAGCAAGACCATGTCGAAGTTTCGCTTGTACAAAGAGCCATCAACTTTAAGGAAGAAACTGTTGGCTAGCCTTCTTAATGTCTTCTTATCATTTGAAGATGCCCCAGGTGGGTATGTCTAAGTTTCCAAGAAGCATTTGATGTCATGTTACCAAGGCTTGTTATCAGTGACAGTTCCCACAGAGAATACATATGCCGGTCTGTCTAGTCTGGATACCAAAATCCGAGGTACATAATTAGCAGCTTGCACTTTGATCATGGATGAAATGGTAGCTAAAGCGTCTGCAAACTGATTCTCATCTTGAGGGATGTATTCAAGCTTAACTATTGTGAAGAAGTTCAACAATCTCCTCGTATAGTCACGGTAGGGAATCAGATGCTCCTGATAAGTGTACCATTTGCCGTTGGTCTGATTGATTACCAAAGCTGAATCTCCGGATACATTCAAGGTTTTGATCCTGAGGTCAATGGCTTCCTCAAGACCCATGATACAAACTTCGTATTCCGCTTCATTGTTAGTGCATGCAAAGGTGAGTTTTGTTGAGAAAGGCATATGAACTCCCTTGGGTGTGATAAGCACTGCACCAACCCCACGACCGTTGCAATTAACTGCCCCGTCGAACATCATAGTCCATGCTTCTTCTGGGTCAGGTCCTTCAGTGTGAATAGGCTCTTCACAATATTTTGCTTTCAAGAACATGATGTCTTCATCAGGGAAGTAAAATCTCATAGGATGGTAATCATCAATGGGTTGCTCATCCAAATAGTCAGACAATACACTGCCCTTGATGTCTTTATGAGATGTGTACTGAATGTCATATTCTGTTAGAATCATTTGCCATCTAGCAACCCTTCTGGTAAGTGCTGGCTTCTTAAATATGTACTTGACTGGATCCATCTTTGAGATTAATAAGGCAATATGAGTCAGCATATACTGTCTTAGTCGGCGAGCAGCCCACGCTAAAGCACAGCAAGATTTCTCGAGCAATGAGTAACGTTGTTCACAGTCGGTAAACATTTTACTTAGGTAGTATATTGCATACTCTTTTCGACCAGACTCGTCATGCTGGCCCAACACACACCCCATTGACTCTTCTAATACTGTCAGATACATAATTAGAGGTCTTCCTTCGATTGGAGGCATGAGAATTGGAGGTTCTTGCAGATATTCTTTGATCTTGTCAAAAGCTCTCTGACAATCATTGTTCCACCTGACTGTTTGTTCCTTTCTTAACAGCTTGAAGAAGGGTTCGCAGGTTGCAGTGAGATGAGATATGAACCTTGAAATGTATTTACACCTACCTAGGAACCCTCGAACTTCTTTCTCAGTCTTAGGTGCAGGCATCTCCTGAATAGCCTTAACTTTATCGGGATCAACCTCAATTCCTTTTTCACTTACAATAAAACCCAACAGCTTACCAAAACGTACCCCGAATGTGCATTTGTTGGGGTTCAACTTCAACTGATACTTCCTCAGATGTTTGAACAATTTCAGCAGATTCACCAGATGATCTTCCTCTGTAAGGGACTTGGAAATCATATCATCCACATAGCACTCAATTTCTTTATGTATCATATCATGGAATAACGTTACCATAGCCCGTTGATATGTAGCACCAACATTTTTCAAACCAAACGAAATTACCTTGTAACAAAACGTGCCCCAAGGTGTGATGAAAGTTGTCTTTTCCATGTCTTTAGGTGACATCTTAATCTAATTGTACCCAGAAAATCCGTCCATAAAAGAAAATACCAAGAATTGAGCTGTATTATCCACCAATACATCAATGTGAGGTAATGGGAAGTCATCTTTCGGGCTAGCTCTGTTCAGATCCCGGTAATCCACACACATACACACCTTGCCATCCTTCTTAGGTACGGGTATAATGTTAGCAACCCAAGGCGGGTAACTAGTTACGACAAGGAAACCGGCGTCCCACTTCTTTTGTACTTCTTCTTTAATTTTCATGGCCATATCTGGGCGAGTACGACGCAACTTCTGTTTAACCAGCGGACAATCCTCTCTCAATGGCAATTTGTGCATGACAATATTCGTATCCAGAACTGGCATATCTTGATAGGACCAAGCGAACACATCGACATATTTCCAAAGCATGCTGATGAGTTGTTCTTTCGCTGGAGCTTGCAGACTGGCCCTGATCTTCACCTCTTTCACATCTTCCTCAGTACTAAGATTGATAGTCTCAACCTCCTCCTGATGAGGAGCAATCACTTTTTCCTCTTGTCTCAACAACCTAGCCAACTCTTCAGGCAACTCATAGTCTTCATCAACCCCTTCATCTGCTTGATTAATTGGATTGTCGAAGTCATACGAAGTCATAGTAGTGCTGTTGTCGGTGCAATCTGGAGGATTATCTCTGCAACGGTTGAGATTTTTTTATTTTAGTGATTTATTTTAATCTTGTTTAGAAAAAAGCGTGAATGGAGTTATTTATTTGAGAAAAACATTGCCATTTATTGTTTTGTGCAAAAAATAACAAAAATGAAAGACAGTGAGCGAAAAAAAAGATCGTTTTCAAAAGATGTCCATTGTTCATTAATCAATCATTTGCACAAAATACAAATATAGCCCTATTACAAAATGAGTCCTGGCACCTTGGGCAAGATGTAGGATTTGATGCATGTTTAAACAGGAAATAATAATTACTCTACAGAAGTAATCCTTATAATTTCCTGGGAAGACCAGTTAAGGACTTGTTGGCCTGGGACCCTTGGACAAATCCATCTTTCCAGGTTGAAGTCACTTTCAGCCTCGTCTTCCACATTGTTAATTGCATTTGGGGTTAGCATTCCCCCACTGATAAACTTGTGAGCATCAGCAGCCTCCTCTTGGACCTGTCGGGATGGTTTGTAACCCAACCCGAACTTGTCTTCCTTGATCTGAACTTGCAGCAGCTTGCCCCAGCCTTGGGCATTCCCGTCTTCAACAACCTTCCGAGCTTGCTTATAAGAGGAGATCGAAGTACCAGACACTTCAGTTGTTGCCTCATTGACATTGAGGGCCTCAAACCCTTGGCACATTGTCTCATGGATCTCTCTGTCCATCTCAATATACTTGTAAGAAGCTAGATGACTGACGAAAATATCCTCCTCCCCACAGATTGTGATGACTTGGCCCTCCCATTCGTATTTTAACTTCTGGTGAAGGGTCGACGTTACAGCGCCAGTGGCATGAATCCGCCGACCCAACAAACAACTATAGGCAGGCTGAATGTCCATCACGTAGAAGATAGTTTTGAAGATCTGTGGGCCAATCACCACAGGCAACTCAATTTCCCCAAGAACCGATCTTTTAGAACCGTCAAAGGCTCTCACTACCAGGTTACTTGGACGCAGAGTAAGGCCATCATATTCCATTTTGACCAAGGCTTTCTTTGGAAGAACATTGAGAGAAGACCCAGTGTCAACCAAAACATGAGAGAAAATGGCACCTTTACACTCCAAGGTGATATGCAAAGCCTTATTATGGTTACGGCCCTCCGTAGTTAGATCAGCATCAGTAAAACCTAGCCCATGGCTAGTATTGACATTTGAAACCACTGTTTCAAGCTGATTAACTATAATCTCTTATGGCACGTAAGCTGCGTGCAAGACTTTGAGAAATGCATTCCTATGAGCTTCAGAACACATCAGCAGTGATAAAATAGAGATTTTGGAGGGGGTCTGATGGAGCTGGTCCACAACCTTATAGTCACTCTTCTTGATTATTCTCATGAACTCGTCTACATCCTGGTCAAAGGATGTATTCTGAGTTTCCTTGGTAATAGGCTCTTCAGGTGCTACACTCTTACCCTTAACCTTGGCAGTAGCTTCCGCTTCAGCATTGGTTCTTGGGAATTATGAGGAAAAGAGACGTTCGCTTCAGGTGAAGCCTCCGCCTCCCCCCACATTATCAATCTATGGTATAGAAGTGTCAAGAGTGACTTTCTTTCCGCCGCAATATAAATCTGATCCATAGTGCCAAGGCACGACACTGCTGTTGTCATATGGAACTGGTCCTGGTACCGTGATAGTAACTGGACTGATTGCTGCGGAAGAAGGGGTTGAGACAGTCTGAGGTTCATAATAAATTGTCACAGGAGGTCTGACCGGAGATGGTGCTGGTGATGAAGGTTGCTGATGTTGATGGAGATGTTGATGTGAGTTGTTGAAAGAATCTGGAATGTGGATCGTTGCAGGATCATAGTAAATAGTAACTGTGGAAATGTCTTCATTGATGGTTGTTGTTGTTGTAGAAGAATGTATTGAACTGTTGTCTGTTGCTGTTAAAGAAGGGATGGTTGTTGATGTTGTAGAAGAATCTGTTGGAATGATTGTTGTAGAAGTGATATCTGTTGTGTTGCACCCCAAAATTTGCCCTCACAAAACAATACTTTGTGTGCTAAGAAGGTTCACAAGGTACACAAGACCTTTCATGAGGTTCATGAAGTTTACAAGACACTTTATGAGGTTCATAAGATTCACAATGCTTACAAGACCTTTCATGAGGTTCATGAAGTCTACAAGACACTTTATGAAGTTCACAAGGTTCACAAGACTTCCCATGAGGTTCACAATGTTCACAAGGCATTTTATGATGGTTCACAAGGTTCACAAAGTTCACAAATAGCCAGAAGAGTTGACAATTCCCTCAGACAATGCACCTCCTAAGCAGTGCATCCAAAACTAGGGTTTTGACTTTAATCAGGCTAAATGAACTTCCAAGACTTCAAGTAAGCTTCATAACATCTTATATGTGTTTAAGAATCCCCATGACAAGTTTCAAGACTTTTCTCAAAAGTTTGCTCAGTCAGATGATCAGATAAGTCAAAATCAGTCAAAGTAGTTATAAAGTCAAACTGAGGTCAACTGTGGTCAAACCAAAGTCAAACTTCATGATTTTTTGCCAACATCAAGTATATGAAGTGAAATTCATTATTTGATCAAGGGTTGATCATGATTCATCAAGGAGATTTCAGATCATCAAGAATCAGGAGTTTCTAAATTAAGGTTTCCTCAGTAAAAGTCAACTGAACTTTGACCAACCATAACTTTGACATGCTTCATCACCAAATCTCCATCCAAATCTTATTTTGAAGGAAATTGAATTCTCTACAACTTTGTGTCTCACAAGCTAAGCCCAAAAATGCTTCATTTGAAAGGTATGAGCTAAGACATTATAGGTCCTTTTGAAAGTCAACAAAAAGTCAACAACTTCAAAAGGGCATAACTTGAGAATGGTAAATGATATGGACATGAAACCAGTGGGGTTGGTTAGAGGACTCTTCAAGATTTCCAAAATGTTCAAGAACACCCTCATAGCATTAAAATTGAAGGATGTGTGCCCTTGCAAAGTTGGGAAATTTTTGGTTGGTTTATGAAGAAAATGGAGGTTTAAAACCAAATTTTTCTAAATGGGCTTGCCATATGATGACCCAATTCATACCATTACCTCATGCACGACCCAAGACCTTAAAAATAAGATTTTTTATCATTTTATTTTTATTTATTTTGATTTAATTCATTAAAAATCATTTTAAATTAAAATAAAATATAAAAGTCAAAGATTTAAAAAGGATTGAGCTTCTAGAAATTCATAAAGATGATTGGTATCAAAGTGGTAAGAGGATCATGATGATTGGCCTAAAATAGCAAGTGTTTATGCAAAAATATTTGATTTTCAAAGCTTATCTTTTTGAATCTTTTTGGATCAAATTTTTCACACAAGCATTAATCTTTTCTGACCTAATTCATCACTCTATAAGTATATGACTTAACCCTAATGATTGCACACGAATTTCCAGCCCCAAGTGTAAGTTTCATATTTTCAAAAACCTCACAAAAGTCAAATTCGGTTTCAACTCCATAAGACATTTGAAGGTATTTTAAGAACATGAGAGTGATCCCTGGACTTCCCTGATCATGTACCAATGTTCATATGCATCCATAACACCCTAAATCATTCAAACTGAATCCATGTTCATGCTCATTTACAATTTTTCGATTTTTAATATTTACTCATAATTAATCACATTTGACTGTTGATTTGTGTTTGTTATGATACAAGGAACGTTTCTGGATGAATCAATCGGATTTTGGGGACACGAATGAGTATTCACCATTATTAGGGTTTTTTCGGCCAAATTAGGATCCTATGATTTAACAAATATAAATGATTTCTAAAGACATAGAATGGTTGCAAATGTTCTCAGGAATTCAATGATGTTTTCAATTTTGTGAAATTTTGCTGTTTCGTTGGTGTTTGAGTTTCGCAGGGCATAAACATGGAAGAACACGTATGAAATTTCGCAGCAAAATTTGTATGAAATTTCGCAGGAACCCAGGAATAAGAAGACCCCTGCGCGCGAATTTCATATTTAAAAATTGAATATAATATTTCTTTGTTTTGTTTTGATATTATTTCACAAATGCTGGTTGGCTCAGTTGGTTGTGTATGCGCGTGTATTGCTGAAGGGTCAGGGGTTCGATTCTTGAACCAAGCCATCTTTTTCTTGCTTTTTCCATTTAATGAGCAATTTTATTATATTATGAATTGTGATGGTTAGATGGACAGGTGCGCTCTCCCAGCTGGAATGGTTAACGTGTTTGTGTGATTGCTTGAAGGTCCTGGGTTCGATCCCCCCAGGCCTTTTGCTTTGTTTTCTTTTTTTATGATTTTTCAGGAATAACACCATAAAACCAATTGAACCCTTGATCTTGGCACACACGCGCAGGCTGACCCAGTGGTTGTTGTTGCTGGTTTGAATGCTTACAAGCAGGAGGTGCTGGGTTCAACTCCCAGCCAGGTAAGTTTTTTGATATCTATTTCTTCTTGTTTTAATTAATTCTTATTTTTGTTTGTTTATTTGATTTAATGAGTTATAAAATGTTAAAATAATAATAATAATATTTTCTAATACTAATTTCTTTTTGTTAATATGTATATATTATAATTTATTTGTATAATTAGATTAATATTTATTTAACATTTTCTTTTTTTGTATATAAAACCCTAATTCTTTTCAAAACCCTAATTAATCTTAATAATTTTTTAAACCCTTTTTTCTTTTCTTATTTATTTAATGCTATTATTTGTATATATTATCTTCATAATTTAATTAAAATTCTTAATCTAATTTTTTATTATTGTATAAATTGTTTATAATTTACATTTTTTATATATATGTTTAAAAATTAGAATTCTTAATATGATAATATAATAGAATTTGTTTAGAATTTAATTTTTGCATGAAAATAATTTTATTATATGTTTAAAAATATGCAAAAAATTGCTAATTTAATTTTTATAATTATAATTCTATTTTCATATTATGTTCATAATTAATTTTTCTATATAATTTACACATAACTTAAAATTTTATAATAATTAGTATAATTGTTTATATTTTAATTAAATATTAATTGTTTATAAAAATGAATTTTTAATTATTATAATATCTGATTATTACTAACCCCATTTAATTTGGTATTTTTATTATTATTATTTTCACTAACCCAATTATCATTACTTATTTATTTTGCTTATTAATATTTTGCTTATTTATTTAAATTGCTTTTATCATTATTATGTAATTGCTCCTTGGTGTAATATTTTATTTATAATGTTTAAATTATTTATTTTATGCTATGGTTAGTAAATAGGGAGTGTAACATGTATGTATATTTAAAATTAATTTAGATCACTTAATTCAAATATTAAATTGAACACTCACACACGTAAGTCGATCTTTGATCGCCATCTCACTTTCTTAGGGATACCTCTCATGTTGCCTAATCAAAAAGGTCAAATAGGGTGTATAAAGCAAAAGTCCCTCAAAATAAAGTCATCTAGTCCCTTAACCATAAAAGATCAAGTCCCTTTTCGAATGTTGCCTTCGTAATGATCTTGTCCCTTCCGAATAAAGATGACAGTCCCTCCAAAATTGCTTATACACCCCACAGTTGCCTACATAAACAAATGTCCCTTCACTTGTCCCATACATCCAAGGTAATGACTACCTATTCCTTAATAATAGGGATAGTCTTACAATTTAAAGGATTCAAGAACAGAAAAGACTTAAACTTAGGGTAGGTTCCTCATAGTTACTTGCTCACTCTTCAAAACTTTTCAAACACTTCACACTTTCAAACAAATTTTTTCAAACAAAGGTTTTTTACGCATCCGTACATGGATCATTATCAAACTCTTATGAAAATTTCTATTCACACACTTCACATTTCAAAAACAATTTAAAGTGAGCTAAGTAACTAAGAGCCCATGGATAACCATGGATGTAGAGGGTGCTAACACCTTCCCTTTACATAACCTACCCCCCGGACCCAAAAATATTTTAAAAGGTCTTTCCTGTTCTTTTATGCCTTTCCTTTGGATAAAATAAAAGTCGGTGGTGACTCTTGCTATCCGCAACATAACTAAAGTCAGTTCTCCCACCGTGTTACAGAACTGGCGACTCTGCTGGGGATTTAATATTAAAGAGGGGTACCCTTAGGAATTAGATCACTTTAAAGTTGTTTGCCTTGGTTGCTTTATATTTACTTGTTGGGCTCTTATGTGTGAAATATCCTAACCCGGATCTAGTGTACCTTAGGTAAATGGCAATAGACCAAGGAAACTGTACGGCGTATACCGATATGGTTGATCTGGTGGCCATAGTTAGTGTGACTTCTTGGTTGGTGCTTATGTTCCTTAAGTCAAGTTGAGGATAATATGAGGCTGCCATATGTTGTCAATGCACTAACTAACTTTTAGAACCCTAGTCATCCCATCTTGGCCTTTAGAAAAGTAGTGAGATAACCGACTTTGGTGCAGACTGAAGTTGGTTGATACTCGATACTACACTCATTGAGATCTTAAACTTGGAGGGTTTTGGTTGGCAAGTAAGTTGCCTACTGAACAACCACCCTTGTGAAGGATCAATGATATTGAGATCCCTTAGAACCTGGTTACTTTTGTAGGACAGGATGGACCAACTAAACTTCAGGGGAGGGTACTTACCTTTGAACCTCATGCAAGCCTTTAAACCTAGGGCTATTGTGTGACTTGTTTGTGTGTGCCACATGTTTGTGATTGAGCATAACATCATGACATCATCATGCATCATAAGCATAACATTTTCACTAACCATTTCAAGGACCAAAGGATTTATCTTTGTTCTTTGTTGCAGGTCATGGCTTCTGCTCGTAGAAACACCATCAGGATCAACTTTGTGGGCATACCTGCTAAGCTTAAAGAGTTGGTTTCTCAAGTGTCTGATCACTCCCAGTTCATCAAGAGACATGGTCACCTATTGGATCTAGTCACTTCAGGGTTCAATGAAGACATGATGAATGTTCTATTTCAGTTCTTTGACCCTAAGCACCATTGCTTTACATTCCCTGACTATCAGCTGGTTCCTACAATGGAAGAGTTCTCTAAACTTCTGGGTATACCTGTTCTTGATCAAAGACCCTTCACAGGCTTGGAGAAGGAGCTCAAACCAGAGGTTATTGCTGCAGCTCTACATCTGAAGAAGTCTGACATTGTTCTAGAAACGAGAAGCGGAGTTAAGGGTATTCTTGCCAAGGTGTTGATAGAGAAAGCTCAGTTGTTCTTGAAGGCCATGAGCTATGATGCTTTTGAAGAGATCTTAGCCTTGCTGATTTATGGCTTAGTATTGTTCCCCAATCCAGATCAGTTCATAGATGTTCATGCCATCAATATATTCCTGAGTCACAATCCAGTGCCTACTTTACTTGGAGATATCCTGCATTCTCTTCATACTCGTACTACAAGGGCAAGAGGAACTTTGATGTGTTGCATACCTTTGCTATCTAGGTGGTTTATTTCTCACCTTCCTCGCTCAGTGATGAAGAATGAGCAAGGGTTCAGGTGGTCCAAAAGGATCATGTCACTCTCGCATTCAGATATCCATTGGTGCTCCAGATCTATGGAGAATGTTACTATTATTGATCGTTGTGGGGAATTTCCTAATGTGCCACTTCTAGGCATAAGAGGAGGCATTACTTACAACCCCTCTCTAGCTTTACGACAGTTTGGTTATGCTCGGAGTGACGGTCCACATGACATGTTGATTCAGGGCATTGTGTTTGATTACGACAACGATCTTCAAG
The DNA here is from genome assembly GCA_963966055.1 of Lathyrus aphaca. Lineage (NCBI taxonomy): Eukaryota > Viridiplantae > Streptophyta > Magnoliopsida > Fabales > Fabaceae > Lathyrus > Lathyrus aphaca. The sequence continues at coordinate 612,795,962 of OZ014519.1, forward strand.
GTTACCGTCAGAGATTCATACGAGCATGGGGAAAAGTGAACAAGGTTGACAGCAAGACTCTGGAGCCTAAGTACACTATTCCTATGGAGGCTTATCTCATATGGGTGCGATCTCGTGCTCAGACTCTCATGATGCCATATCCTGCTATCCTGCTAGTTACCATGGAACCTGTTGCTGAAGGAGATACTGCTTATACCATCCTTCACCCAGACATGCCTACTGACATGGAAGACTTACAGAGATCTTGGATCCAACTGAAGGAGCAAAGGGATACTTTCGAGGCTCATTACAAAGCAAGCCAAGAAAGAATCCTGGAGCTAACAAAGAAACTTCACGAGGAGCGGAATCTCAACTCATACCTCAACACAAAGAGGAAACGTCCATGGGAGACTTAAAACCCCATCTCTTGTATTTATTGCATTTCATTTTCTGTAAGCCTAAGAAGCAAAACAAATTTATTACTAATAAAAATTTACCTTCTTGTTTGTTTAAGCAAATTTAAATCCTGCGGTCCTTGAAAGCATTGCATACGCATTCACATTCCATATCATTGCATCACAGGTTTATATTTGTGCACAGGTTTCTCATCTTCTCGCTGTTTATTTCAGCAATGGCTCTTGAACAAACAGTTAAGGATCTCCAGGCACAAAATGTACAGTTCCAAGAGCTGATCCTGAACTTGTCCAAGGGGCAGGATGAATTGAAGACGCTGCTGGCCAAGAAGACTAAGAAGACTAGAAGGTCAGGTGGCCTGATCAACATGGGAAGAAGGTTCAAAGGTCTTGCCAAGACCAAAGAACCAGTTGAAGATTATGAGTCTGAAGAGTCTGAAAAAGAGGGAGGCAGTCTCCACAACACTATGAGGGACTCTGATTCTGAGGCTAATTACTACCATGAGCCTAATGAAGACAAATTCAAAATGTTGGTGGATAGAATGGATGCTATGGAGTTACAGAAGTCTTCTGGGCTGGATTTTGAAGATTTGAGTCTGATATTTGGGGTAGTCATACCCATTGGTTTCAAGGTTCCTACCTTTGTTGTTTATGATGGGGTCTCTTGTCCCAAGCTGCATTTGAGGTCTTATGTCAGAAGAATTCAACCTCACACTGCTGATAAGAAGTTGTGGATCCATTTTTTCCAAGAGAGCTTATCTGGAGCTCAATTGGAGTGGTATTATCAATTGAAGAGTGTCAACATCAGGGATTGGAATGATCTTGCTGAAGCTTTCTATAAGCAGTATCAATACAATGCTGACTTAGCTCCCACTCGCATGCAGCTGCAAAGCATGTCTATGGGTGCCAAAGAAAGTTTCAAGGAGTATGCTCAGAAGTGGAGAGATTTAGCTGGAAGAGTACAACCCCCTTTAACTGACAGGGAGTTGGTTGATATGTTCATGTGTACGTTGAATGGTCCTTTTTACAGTCATCTCATTGGAAGCTCATCATCTGGCTTCACTAAATTGATAATGACAGGAGAGCGCGTGGAAAATGGTATAAAGAGTGGCAAGATTCAGGTGGGTACTTCTTCATCAGGTACTGCAAAGAAGCCTCCCACTGGGAAGAAAGAATCCAATGCTGTTTATGGTCAACCTGATCGTAATAGAAGGCATCAGTCTGTGAGTGCAGTTCATATTTCAAATCCAACTCCTATAACACCAGAGCAGCCACAGGGCAACCAACAGAGGGCTAGAAGGCAGTTCACTAAGATCAACATGTCAATGGCTCAGGCATTGCAACACTTGTTGAAGGCTGAACTCATTACTCTGAAAGAGGCTCCTCAGAATCCTAATGTTACCTCTCCCAGGTACAATCCCAATGCACGATGTGCATATCATTCGAATTGTCAGGGACATGATACTAATAGCTGCTGGGTCTTGAAGAACAAGATTCAAGATATGATTGAGGCCGGAGAAATTGAGTTTGGCCCTCCGGGTACTTCAAATGTGATTACTACTCCCATGCCAAATCACGAGAAGACTATCAATGCCATTGATGAAGATTTACATATCTATTCAGTTGCAGAGTTGACCACACCATTGTCTGTTATCAAGAAGAATTTAGTACAAGCTGGGTTCTTTCCAGGTTGTCGTGAAGATTGTTTGTATTATACCTATAAGCCGGATAGTTGTTGGAGATTGAGAGATGGAATTCAGCGTCTCATGGATAAGTATACCATAGTGTTTGAGAGGACTCCATCGTCTGTAGAAAGTATGGTGGATCATATTACTAAAGGTAGGAGGACTGAAGAGGTTGACATGGTTGATAGAGCACCAGTAAGGATCACTTCAAAGGGACCTGTTAAAATCACTCATAAGGGTCCAATTAAGATTACTGCTGAAGGCCCTGTGAAGGTTGTTGCTGAAGCCAGAGTGGCTCCTATGGTCATTACCACTCCTGGTCCTATTCCGTATACGTCTGATAAAGTTGTGCCTTGGAATTATGGGTCTGATGTTTATATCCATGGTGTTAAGCAGGAACCCTTAGCTGATGTGCCTGTTGATGTTGATAATATTGCTGGATCTAGTAAGATCACACGAAGCAGAAGAGTCTTCTCTCCTCCAGTGACCTCCAAGAATGTAGTTACTCCAGCTGCTACCTCCACCACTGATGCTCGGGGCAAAGGTCCTGTTATTGAGCCTATACCTACTGCTATACCAGCTGCTGATGATCTCTCTAAGCAGATGGAAGAAGTATTGAAAATCATTCGCAAGAGTGATTATGACGTTGTTGATCAGTTGGGGCATACTCCCTCCAAGATTTCCATGATGTCTTTGTTGTTATGTTCTGAAGCTCATGCCAAAGCTTTGATCAAGTTTCTGAAGACTGCTCATGTACCTAATGCAATTTCTGTTGACCAGTTTAAGAATTGTGTTGCCCACCTGACTTATGATAATGGGTTAGGATTTTCTGATGCTGATTTGACCCCTGCCAAGAGGGATCATAATAGGGCTCTGCATATCTCAATTGAATACAGGGGCACTACCCTGTCACATGTATTGATAGACAATGGTTCCTCTCTGAATGTGTTGCCCAAAGAAGTCCTGAATAAGTTGAGTCCTGAAGATGCTGTGCTGAAGCCCAGTAGCATAGCGGTGAAGGCTTTTGATGGTTCTAGAAGAGTGGTACATGGAGAAATTGATCTCCCAATCAAAGTTGGTTCTCAGGTTTTTAATGCTACATTTTATGTGATGGATATTCGTCCTTCGTACTCTTGTTTGCTTGGTCATCCCTGGATCCATGGGGCAGGTGCTGTAACCTCTACATTACATCAGAAGCTAAGATATCCGGTGGAAGGAAAAGTTGTTACTGTCTATGGAGAGGAAGAGTATTTTGTTAGTCATGTGAACACCTTCAAGTATCTGGAAGTGGAAGGTGAATACGTTGAAACTCCGTGTTAGACATTTGAAGTGGTTCCTTGGATTGTTAATGATTATGTAGCTCCTCCTGTTGTCAAGAAAGTTCCTACAGTCACCAGAGTTCCTCCAACAATGGCCTCCCTTAAAGATGCTAGAGTTGTGGTGGATGAAGGTGGTTGTACTATTTGGGGTCAGCTTCCTGATATCCCATACAAGTCTGACAAGTTTGGTTTAGGTTTCACTGCAGAGTCCCAGAAGGCTGTTCATCGTGCTCGTGCTGTTCGTATCACTAATCAAGGGGTTATGAAGAACTAGATCAATGCTGTGGGTGACTATGATGAAGACTACAACCTGGATGCTTGGATTTTTCCTACTGTGGGTGCTGGGTTCAATAACTGGAAAGCTGAAGATGTTATCCCTATCTCCTTTAGTCAGGAGTAAATACTATTACTGTGTTGTTGCTTTTTAAGTTTGTAATTTCTTGAACAATTGAACTCTCAAACCTTGTGCCTTACCCGGGGCACAATGGTGTGCTTGTTACGGGCTGTCATTTCATTTGCATACTTCATTCAATAAAAATCAGTGGACGTTTCGTTTTCGTAAATATTGTGTTCCTTGTCTTTCTTTTCTTTTATTTTTGTTTTATCAGCTATGTGTTCTTACACACACCCACATCACTAAAATGCAGATCCTTATCCACTCTGGATCCTGTTGATAACAGTTCTACTATTGCCAATTATAATTTCGAGAATCTGATCTATCAAGCTGAAGACGGAAATGAGACGATTGTGAAGTACCTGTAGAGCTTGCTAGGTTGTTACAACAAGAAGAGAAAGCTATACAACCACATGAAGAGCCGGTCGAGGTTGTGAATCTAGGAACTGAAGAAAACAGGAAAGAAGTCAAGATAGGGGCTGAATTAGAAGATAGTGTCAAGAGCAGATTGATTCAGATGTTACGTAACTATGTGGAGATCTTTGCTTGGTCTTATGAAGATATGCCAGGGTTGGATACAGACATTGTGGTTCACCATTTACCAGTGAAAGAAGATTGTCGTCCAAAGAAGCAGAAGGTTCGTCGTATGCGTCCTGAAATGTCAGAGAAGATCAAAGCAGAGGTAATGAAACAGTTCAATGCAGGGTTCTTAGCTGTGACTACTTATCCTCAATGGGTTGCAAATGTGGTGCCGGTACCTAAGAAAGATGGTTAGGTACGTATGTGTGTAGACTACAGAGATTTGAACAAGGCCAGCCCTAAAGATGACTTTCCACTTCCTCATATTGATGTTCTGGTAGACAACACTGCTCAGCACAAGGTATTCTCTTTTATGGATGGTTTCTCTGGTTACAATCAAATCAAGATGGCACCTGAAGATATGGAGAAGACAATATTTGTTACACAGTGGGGCACTTTTTGCTATAAGGTGATGCCATTTGGTTTAAAGAATGCAGGGGCAACATATCAGCGTGCTATGGTGGCTTTGTTTCATGATATGATTCATCATGAGATAGAGGTGTATGTGGATGATATGATAGCCAGGTCTCAGAATGAAGAGCAACATCTTGATCATCTGCATAAGTTGTTTGAGAGGTTGAAGAAATACAAGTTGAGATTGAACCCAAACAAGTGTACTTTTGGAGTTAGGTCTGGTAAGCTCCTGGGTTTCATAGTCAGTGGAAAAGGTATTGAAGTAGATCCTGCAAAAGTGAAAGCTATACGAGAGATGCCAGCTCCCCGTACTGAGAAAGAGGTTAGAGGTTTCTTGGGACGATTGAATTACATTGCAAGATTTATTTCCCAATTAACTGCCATCTGTGAGCCAATCTTCAAGTTGTTAAAGAAAGATCAGGTGATGGAATGGAATGATGAGTGCCAGACTGCCTTTGATGAAATCAAGAGATACCTGCTAGAACCTCCAATTTTGATGCCACCAGTTGATGGAAGACCCTTGATTATGTACTTAACAGTGTTAGACAACTCAATGGGGTGTGTGTTGGGGCAACATGACGAGTCTGGTCGAAAAGAGAAGGCAATATACTACCTTAGCAAAAAGTTTACCGACTGTGAAACAAGATACTCACTGCTCGAGAAAACTTGTTGCGCTTTGGCATGGGCTGCTCGCCGACTAAGACAGTATATGTTGACTCATACTACCTTGTTGATTTCAAAGATGGATCCAATCAAGTACATATTTGAGAAACCTGCTCTCTCCGGAAGAATTGCAAGATGGCAAATGATCTTGACAGAATATGATATACAGTATACTACTCAGAAGGCCATTAAAGGAAGTGTTGTGGCTGATCATTTGGCTCATCAAGCAGTGGATGATTATCAGTCAATGAGTTTTGAGTTTCCTGATGAAGACATTATGATTATTACCAAAGAACCTGGAAAATATGACGGACCTGAACAAGGATCCCGATGGACTATGGTTTTTGATGGTGCATCCAATGCACTTGGTAATGGTGTTGGTGTTGTGATTAGTTCCCCTGAAGGTTGTCATACCCCGATTACTGCAAGATTGTGTTTCTATTGTACCAATAACATGGCTGAGTATGAGGCATGTATCCTGGGTATTAAAGCTGCTATTGATATGAAGATTCAGTTCCTTGATGTGTATGGAGATTCAGCCCTGGTAGTAAGTCAGATTAAAGGAGATTGGGATACCAAGCATGATAACCTCATTCCTTACAGAGAGTATGTATTGTCTTTGATCCCACATTTCAAAGAAATTACCTTTGGACATATTCCACGAAGAGAGAATCAGTTGGCAGATGCATTAGCTACCATGGCATCCATGTTTGAGATCAGCTGGGATGATGAAGCTCCCAAGATTACTATTGATAGATTTGAGAAGCCTGCATATTGCAATGAGATTGACACAGAAGGGGCAGAGGAGAAGCCTTGGTTCTATGAAGTAAAAAGATATCTTGAAACTTAGGAGTTCCCTGAAGGGGCATCTGTCAAAGATAGGAAGTTTCTGAGAAGGTTTTCTGCTAAGTTCTTTTTGAGTAATGGTATTTTGTACAAGCGCAATCATGATTCAATTATGCTTCGATGTGTGGATAAGAAGGAAGCAACTGAGATTATGGAAGATATGCATGATGGGACCTTTGGTACTCATTCTAGTGGTCATACTATGGCAAAGAAGATATTGAGAGCAGGTTACTATTGGTCTACCATGGAAGCTGATTGCTATCAACACTCCATAACATGTCACAAGTGTCAAATCTATGCTGATAAAGTACATATACCTCCATAACCATTGAATGTGTTGACTGCTCCTTGGCCCTTTGCCATATGGGGCATTGATATGATTGGTGAGATCAAGCCTACTGCTTCCAATGGGCATCGTTTCATCCTGGTAGCTATTTATTACTTCACGAAGTGGGTGGAGGCAGCTTCATTTGCATCTGTTACCAAGAATGTTGTGGCTCGATTCATTAAGAATAATCTCATATGTAGGTATGGCATCCTTGAAAGGATTATCACTGACAATGGCTCTAATTTGAACAACACTATGATTACTGATTTCTGCACGCAGTTCAAGATTAAGCATCACAACTCTTCTCCGTATCGTCCGAAGATGAATGGGGCAGTTGAAGCTGCTAATAAGAACATTAAGAAGATTGTGCAGAAGATGACTGTTACTTACAAGGATTGGCATGAGATGTTACCATTTGCTCTTCATGGTTATCGTACTACAATACGTACTTCAACAGGGGCAACCCCATTCTCCTTAGTCTATGGTATGGAAGCAGTTCTGCCCATTGAAGTTCAGATTCCCTCCCTAAGAATTATGAAGGATGCAGGCTTGGATGAAGATGAATGGATTCATACTCGACTTGACCAGATAAATTTGATTGATGAGAAGAGGCTAGCAGCAGTTTGTCATGGCCAGATGTACCAGAAACGAATGATCAAAGCTTTTAACAAGAAGGTTAAGCCAAAGGTATATCAGGCTGGTGACTTGGTATCAAGCGTGTCATATTACCGCAGGGTGATCCTATGGGCAAGTGGACTCCTACATATGAAGGACCATTTGTAGTCAAAACAGTATTCTCAGGAGGTGCCATGATGCTTACTACTATGGATGGTGAAGATTTCCCACAGCCTGTAAACGCAGACATAGTTAAAAAATACTATGCATAAAAAGAGACCCGCTAGGTTGACAGGCCTAGGCAAAAATAAGGGCATCCCGGCAAACCAAAAGGGTTTGGGCAAAAATGAGGGATATATATATAAAATGTACACCCGGCAAGTTGAAAACCTGAAAAGGCGACTTGGGCAAAAAAGGGTATCCCGGTGGATTGAAAACCTGAAAGGGCAATCCAGGCAAAAGTTAGGGATTAAAGCGTATGACTATGTCTCGTTTGGATCACCCATGAAACTGCAACCAGTTGTGTTACTTACTCAATGCTCAAACAGATAAAGCTCAATCCAATTGTTTCCGTCTCAACAACAGAAGATGAGATACTTGAAGATAATGGCAATAGTAGAATTGAAACTCAATAGGATTATTTCCCACATAGCTGATTTTATTTGTTTTGTAAAATTTTCACGACAAATTCCTCTTACTAGGATTTCTGTCTCCTTGTACAAACCTACCTACGTATAGGTCACTTTTTGATATAAATAAAATTCCATTTTTGAATCCTGATTTACTTTTACCCTATTTACATAAGCGAAGCGTCCATTGGTTGTGTTTGAATGTATGTATGCTTTTGAATATGATTGATGTTTACCAGAAATGCATGTATGCTTAATATGATTGATGTTTACCAGAAATGCATGAAAATGCAGTAATAGTATTTACTAAGGACGAACGAGGGAAGGATTTCAACGAAGCTTCGCCGGTTCATCTCTACAAAAGAGTTGACAATTCCCTCAGACAATGCACCTCCTAAGCAGTGCATCCAAAACTAGGGTTTTGACTTTAATCAGGCTAAATGAACTTCCAAGACTTCAAGTGAGCTTCATAACATCTTATATGTGTGTAAGAACCCCCATGACAAGTTTCAAGACTTTTCTCAGAATGACTTTCTTTCCGCCGCAATATAAATCTGATCCATAGTGCCAAGGCACGGCACTGCTGTTGTCATATGGAACTGGTCCTGGTACCGTGATAGTAACTGGACTGATTGCTGCGGAAGAAGGGGTTGAGACAGTCTGAGGTTCATAATAAATTGTCACAGGAGGTCTGACCGGAGATGGTGCTGGTGATGAAGGTTGCTGATGTTGATGGAGATGTTGATGTGAGTTGTTGAAAGAATCTGGAATGTGGATCGTTGCAGGATCATAGTAAATAGTAACTGTGGAAATGTCTTCATTGATGGTTGTTGTTGTTGTAGAAGAATGTATTGAACTGTTGTTTGTTGCTGTTAAAGAAGGGATGGTTGTTGATGTTGTAGAAGAATCTGTTGGAATGATTGTTGTAGAAGTGATATCTGTTGTGTTGCACCCCAAAATTTGCCCTCACAAAACAAGACTTTGTGTGCTAAGTGTAAACACCCCAAATTTTCCCTCACCCATTCACACCATGGCTTGTGATCATTTCATATGAATAAACACAATCATAACATCTCATACCACAATTTTGAGTCTTTGCATTGGTTCTAAGTCATCTGCATCTAGGGTTTGTGATCTGAGCAATCCAAGAGCTTCTTGAGCCATTCCAAAGGTCATCAATCACTTCAAAGGGGTCTATGTGTGTTCAAGTATCATATTATATCCTCCCAAAGTCAAGAATGCCAAAGAATCACAAGAACTGGGAGTGGTGTGGAAGCAGAGCCAGGCTTGACTGCACAGATGACCTAAAATTAGGGTTTTGGTTTCAGAGGCCATAACTCCAAATTTTTTGGTCATTCTTGTTTCTATTGGTCCCTATATGGTATAGGGAGTATGCATATCAATTTTCATGAAGAAATTCCATGGGGAAGTCATCTGATCAAGAGTTGACTTTTCAAGCAAGTCAGTGTAAAATCAGGGCATCTGAGGCCCCCAATGACCCAACCAAAGGGCATTCTTCATCATTTTGAGTGTATATGATCTTTATTTGATCATAGAAGAAGTTTTAGGTTCACAAAATTGAGAAATTTCAAGTCTTTTGCAAAGTTGACTTTTTGGGCAAGTTTGACTTTTAATAAATTTGTCATTTTAGGCAACTTTTCAACCCTTACTTTTTGATTCAAAAAGGCTTCAAATGGAAAAACTTTGGTCATGAAAGTTGTAGAATAGATCATTCCCTTTTCAAAAAGTACAAGAACATGACCTAATTCATTTTGGATCAAAAGTTATGGCTTGGCAAAGTTGGCAAAAATCACAAAATTTCAAAGTTTCTACCAAAGAGGTATTTTGCAAAATGACTTGATCAAGTGTTCTAAAGCTATCAAATGGACTTCTAATTCACATAACATGATCATGTGACATCTAAAGTTCAAAATGGACCAAATAATTACACATTTGTATGGTTTTTGGAACAAGATCTTTTCATGAGAACCAAAATGAACCAAGTTGCAAAATCCATCATAACATCTTATCCACTTGCTGCCTAGGTTGCTGAACCACCCTAGCCCCTTCCTCACCTCATGCTGCGCAAGACAAGCCCTTTGTACCAAGCTAGCAAGTAGCCCATGCCCTTCTTACACAAAAGTTGACAAATTGCAAAAGTAACCATACCTATCACAAAAGGACATGTCACTTCATCTGACCAATAGCAATTGTTTATACAAACAAATTGCAAGCAAAACCACACAAGAGGCAAGCCTGAAACCAGCCAGAGGCCAACATTCTCATTTTCACTCTCAAAAGCAAAAGCTTTCGAAACTCAGCATACAAGCCACAAACTCACAAACAAACTTCATAGATCAACTCAACTCATCATCCTGATCAGAAAGCACCCCTCATCCTTGCCCTAAACTGCCTGAATCATAAACACGATTCTCACCTGAGCTTGAACAGAACTTGTTCAAACTTCCAAACCAGCCAACACAAACTCCTTCTAAGCATCAATATGTCATCAGGGGCTTAAAGGGAGTGGATTGCACAAAGGAAAGAGGCCAGAAAGCTGCAAACTGAAGAGCTTCAAACTCAGGTAGCTTCATGAACATTTTTTCCAGAAATGATTTTTAGAGTTACTAAGTTGTTCTTCATGATTCACTGATCACTCTGATGTTACTAGTTTTGAAAATGGTGAAGAGATGAGAGTTTAATCTTGTTTTGAAATTTTTTGCCCTAAAACTATTTTGATTCGATTCTCTTTGTTTAGGAATGATAAATGTTGTTTGAATGGGGGTTTTGATTCGTGATTGAGTGGGGAAGAGTTCTGGGCAATTAGATTTCGTTTTAGATGCGTGTGGAGAGAGTTTGAAGTTTTGGGTGATCGGAGAAGACGACCGGAACAGTGTTCCGGTCGCCTGAAAGTCATTAGGGTTGTCATTAGGGCTTAATCATTAATTAGCCAGGTTTGAATGCTAGCCCTTGGATATGGCGCCAGGTCAATGCGCGCGCGTATGAGTTTGAATCTGGACCTTCAGATTGAATGACTTTTCTTTATTTCAGTTTAAATTCATTTTATTTTTCACTTAATTGCATTGTTTTGTCCATTTATTTAAAAATAGCAAAATCAATTTAAAAATTCTGAAATTTTTTGCACAAACTCCTATTAAATTTCAGAAACCAAAAATATTTTTATTTTTATTTTTAGCATTTTAAAAATATTTTTAAATATTTAAAAGTTTTTTTTTAATTAATTAATGAGAATTAATTAATTAAAAATACTTTTAGGTATTTAAAAATCACCAAAATATTCATGAAACATTTAAAAACATTTAGAAACATTGTCCAACCCTCAAACCAAATTTATTTTTTGATCTTGATGCATTTTGAGAATTTTCCATGGAATTAATTCATTTTTCAAGCATTATTTTGATCCAAACTTCCAAAAATCATTTCTGCCTAACCATTGATAGTGGGACCTTGATTCTTTTTGCATTGCATTGTGTTTAGCATGAAGTTTGTGAGATTAAATGGTCATGAATTGATCTTTCATTTTCCATTTGTTTGGCATTTTTCTTGTTAAGGAACCCTAAAACCCTAGAAAACTTAAGAAAATCATAACTTGAATTAGGTTAAGAGTTGGAACCTCTCCTTTGGGCAGTGAGCTAGTATAGGATTAGGGATCCTTTGATTGCATTTTCAATTTTTTATATTCATGTTTGCTTCTGATTTTGGGTTTTGTTTGATGCTTTGATCATAAACCCTAATTTGGGCTTCCATATGCATCCATCTTGCATTTGCATTCATACCTTGACTTGTCATGACATTTTATGTATTCATTTGATTCATGTGACATCTTAAGACATATTGAAAGCATGTTTGATCATTGCATCTTGCATTTTCCATGTTGTATGTCATGTGCATTTCATAACTTTTCATGTATGTTCATGTTTCTTAACTTGCTCCATTTGCATCCATAAGCTTGTATGATCATCCCCATGAGTTGTTTCATGTTTGTAGCATCTCATAGCATCATTAACATCATGTATGTGCTTCTGTTTTTGATTTACATCATGCCATTTCATCTCATTTTGCATTGCATTGCATTCTTTTCATTAACTTTTCAGGTGGTAAGTAACTTTGAGAAGTGGATTTGCCTTCACTTCTCATATTTCCTTTTCATCTCTCTCTTGCATCCATGCTGCATTTTGATATGTGTTTGAGATTGAGCTTGCTCATTCTTCTTCTTCTTACTTTCTTTCCTCAAGTGACTTGACTTCTTAAATGAAGCAAGTTATTTTGCTTCTCTTGATCCTTTCATCTGCTTCCTGGTGGTTCCATTGAAGATTTCTCCTGAAAACCTCACAAACCTTAGGAATAACCAAGCATGACAATGATTAGGGTTTTGATTAGTCTCCCTACTTAGTTTTACCTTTGTGTCTCCTTTGAGTCTTCTCTTCTCATCTCATAATCAGGGACTAAACCCTAAAGGCTTTAACACTTTGTGATTAAGTTTATGCCTGCATCCTTCTATTAGGATGGAGTGTATAACTTTAATCCTAAGTGTTAAACCCTTAATGTGTTTAAATCCCTTAATCAATCCACTTAATAATCATCAAGACATCACACTTGTAACTTGGGCCTTGCATTAGGGTTCTAATTCTTCCTTAATTGGTTAAGAAGGACTAACCCTAGTGTTAATGGACAAGTCCCCCTCAAGTTGTCTTACAAATCATAAAATTCACTTCATCATCATATCATTAAATAAAATCCACTTAACCAAAGGCTTGTTTTGTCATGAGTTTAATCCCTAATCATAGATTAAGTTGAGGAGCTTTCCTCAGCTTAAACATTCTCATCTATTATCCTTCTATTAGGATGGTGTAATGAGTCTGTTTAATCCTTGATTATGGCTTAAACTCGTTACTCAACACTAAACAAAAACATCAAAAAACATCTAAATAATCACAAGTAGGTTAATGATCTTAATCCTACATCATGGTGATTAAGTGTGAGAAGCTGACTTCACACTTAAGGTATTCTCATTACCCCTAATCAGAGGGAGGATGTGATGAGTTTACTAAATCCATTGGTTTAGGCTTAAGCTCATTGACTTATGACAAATTCTCAAAAGCAATAAAAGACTGAAAGCTCAAAAACAAACAATAATCGTCTCCTCCGGGATTCTTTTCTCATCTCATTCACTCATAAACGAGAACTTGCTTCTTCCGTCTAATGCAAGACAGTCTGCACCTGAGCCAGACAGGTCATACACTTGAGCATAGACAAGCAAGCAGTTCATAAGTCAATTCATCTTTCAGTCTCTTTGGGTCGAACTACGGTGTTCTGACTTCCTCATTGCACGAGAGGATACGTAGGCATAACTTAACAGTTATCGAACAAAAGTCTCTGTATATTCCCCCTCTTTCCAGCACCATTCTTTCAGCCTCATATTCTTGAGCATTTCATTTTTGTTCCTGCACTAACACTGTATATATTACACTTTGCACTTCTTCTACACTGACACCTGTACATCTTTTTCCAGCTCTTTTATACACAAATTGCACTGAAACTACCCCTTTAAAACACAAATCTTTTAAGCGTGGATCCCGTCGAGTACGACGGACAATCTGGGTGCTAATACCTTCCCGGGTTGTAACCAACCCCCTTTCTCAGTTTCTCTGGTTCGCAACCGTCTTATCCATATCTTTCTAGGTCTATGCAGCATTACCTTTCCCCCGGGATAAAAATGCCTAGCTGGCGACTCTTTTCATTCCCTGTGAGTTCACTCCTGTGTGTTCTCACATCCTCCTTTCGCCGACCGTTCGCGTCTGTACCCTATTTGACCCGGCTTCATTTAGTGGGAGCGACACTAAGAAGGTTCACAAGGTTCACAAGACCTTTCATGAGGTTCATGAAGTTTACAAGACACTTTATGAGGTTCACAAGATTCACAATGCTTACAAGACCTTTCATGAGGTTCATGAAGTCTACAAGACACTTTATGAAGTTCACAAGGTTCACAAGACTTCCCATGAGGTTTACAATATTCACAAGGCATTTTATGATGGTTCACAAGGTTCACAAAGTTCACAAATAGCCAGAAGAGTTGACAATTCCCTCAGACAATGCACCTCCTAAGCAGTGCATCCAAAACTAGGGTTTTGACTTTAATCAGGCTAAATGAACTTCCAAGACTTCAAGTAAGCTTCATAACATCTTATATGTGTTTAAGAATCCCCATGACAAGTTTCAAGACTTTTCTCAAAAGTTTGCTCAGTCAGATGATCAGATAAGTCAAAATCAGTCAAAGCAGTTATAAAGTCAAACTGAGGTCAACTGTGGTCAAACCAAAGTCAAACTTCATGATTTTTTGCCAACATCAAGTATATGAAGTAAAATTCATTATTTGATCAAGGTTTGATCATGATTCATCAAGGAGATTTCAGATCATCAAGAATCAGGAGTTTCTAAATTAGGGTTTCCTTAGTAAAAGTCAACTGAACTTTGACCAACCATAACTTTGACATGCTTCATCACCAAGTCTCCATCCAAATGTCATTTGAAGGAAATTGAATTCTCTACAACTTTGTGTCTCACAAGCTAAGCCCAAAAATGCTTCATTTGAAAGGTATGAGCTAAGACATTATAGGTCCTTTTGAAAGTCAACAAAAAGTCAACAACTTCAAAAGGGCATAACTTGAGAATGGTAAATGATATGGACATGAAACCAGTGGGGTTGGTTAGAGGACTCTTCAAGATTTCCAAAATGTTCAAGAACACCCTCATAGCATTAAAATTGAAGGATGTGTGCCCTTGCAAAGTTGGGAAATTTTTGGTTGGTTTATGAAGAAAATGGAGGTTTAAAACCAAATTTTTCTAAATGGGCTTGCCATATGATGACCCAATTCATACCATTACCTCATGCACGACCCAAGACCTTAAAAATAAGATTTTTTATCATTTTATTTTTATTTATTTTGATTTAATTCATTAAAAATCATTTTAAATTAAAATAAAATATAAAAGTCAAAGATTTAAAAAGGATTGAGCTTCTAGAAATTCATAAAGATGATTGGTATCAAAGTGGTAAGAGGATCATGATGATTGGCCTAAAATAGCAAGTGTTTATGCAAAAATATTTGATTTTCAAAGCTTATCTTTTTGGATCAAATTTTTCACACAAGCATTAATCTTTTCTGACCTAATTCATCACTCTATAAGTATATGACTTAACCCTAATGATTGCACACGAATTTCCAGCCCCAAGTGTAAGTTTCATATTTTCAAAAACCTCACAAAAGTCAAATTCGGTTTCAACTCCATAAGGCATTTGAAGGTATTTTAAGAACATGAGAGTGATCCCTGGACTTCCCTGATCATGTACCAATGTTCATATGCATCCATAACACCCTAAATCATTCAAACCGAATCCATGTTCATGCTCATTTACAATTTTTCGATTTTTAATATTTACTCATGATTAATCACATTTGACTGTTGATTTGTGTTTGTTATGATACAAGGAACGTTTCTGGATGAATCAATCGGATTTTGGGGACACAAATGAGTATTCACCATTATTAGGGTTTTTTCGGCCAAATTAGGATCCTATGATTTAACAAATATAAATGATTTCTAAAGACATAGAATGGTTGCAAATGTTCTCAGGAATTCAATGATGTTTTCAATTTTGTGAAATTTTGCTGTTTCGTTGGTGTTTGAGTTTCGCAGGGCATAAACATGGAAGAACACGTATGAAATTTCGCAGCAAAATTTGTATGAAATTTCGCAGGAACCCAGGAAGAAGAAGACCCCTGCGCGTGAATTTCATATTTAAAAATTGAATATAATATTTCTTTGTTTTGTTTTGATATTATTTCACAAATGCTGGTTGGCTCAGTTGGTTGTGTATGCGTGTGTATTGCTGAAGGGTCAGGGGTTCGATTCTTGAACCAAGCCATCTTTTTCTTGCTTTTTCCATTTAATGAGCAGTTTTATTATATTATGAATTGTGATGATTAGATGGACAGGTGCGCTCTCCCAGCTGGAATGGTTAACGTGTTTGTGTGATTGCTTGAAGGTCCTGGGTTCGATCCCCCCAGGCCTTTTGCTTTGTTTTCTTTTTTTATGATTTTTCAGGAATAACACCACAAAACCAATTGAACCCTTGATCTTGGCACACACGCGCAGGCTGGCCCAGTGGTTGTTGTTGTTGGTTTGAATGCTTACAAGCAGGAGGTGCTGGGTTCAACTCCCAGCCAGGTAAGTTTTTTGATATCTATTTCTTCTTGTTTTAATTAATTCTTATTTTTGTTTGTTTATTTGATTTAATGAATTATAAAATGTTAAAATAATAATAATAATATTTTCTAATACTAATTTCTTTTTGTTAATATGTATATATTATAATTTATTTGTATAATTAGATTAATATTTATTTAACATTTTCTTTTTATGTATATAAAACCCTAATTCTTTTCAAAACCCTAATTAATCTTAATAATTTTTTAAACCCTTTTTTCTTTTCTTATTTATTTAATGCTATTATTTGTATATATTATCTTCATAATTTAATTAAAATTCTTAATCTAATTTTTTATTATTGTATAAATTGTTTATAATTTACATTTTTTATATATATGTTTAAAAATTAGAATTCTTAATATGATAATATAATAGAATTTGTTTAGAATTTAATTTTTGCATAAAAATAATTTTATTATATGTTTAAAAATATGCAAAAAATGGCTAATTTAATTTTTATAATTATAATTCTATTTTCATATTATGTTCATAATTAATTTTTTCTATATAATTTACACATAACTTAAAATTTTATAATAATTAGTATAATTGTTTATATTTTAATTAAATATTAATTGTTTATAAAAATGAATTTTTAATTATTATAATATCTGATTATTACTAACCCCATTTAATTTGGTATTTTTATTATTATTATTTTCACTAACCCAATTATCATTACTTATTTATTTTGCTTATTAATATTTTGCTTATTTATTTAAATTGCTTTTATCATTATTATGTAATTGCTCATTGGTGTAATATTTTATTTATAATGTTTAAATTATTTATTTTATGCTATGGTTAGTAAATAGGGAGTGTAACATGTATGTATATTTAAAATTAATTTAGATCACTTAATTCAAATATTAAATTGAACACTCACACACGTAAGTCGATCTTTGATCGCCATCTCACTTTCTTAGGGATACCTCTCATGTTGCCTAATCAAAAAGGTCAAATAGGGTGTATAAAGCAAAAGTCCCTCAAAATAAAGTCATCTAGTCCCTTAACCATAAAAGATCAAGTCCCTTTTCGAATGTTGCCTTCGTAATGATCTTGTCCCTTCCGAATAAAGATGACAGTCCCTCCAAAATTGCTTATACACCCCACAGTTGCCTACATAAACAAATGTCCCTTCACTTGTCCCATACATCCAAGGTAATGACTACCTATTCCTTAATAATAGGGATAGTCTTACCATTTAAAGGATTCAAGAACAGAAAAGACTTAAACTTAGGGTAGGTTCCTCATAGTTACTTGCTCACTCTTCAAAACTTTTCAAACACTTCACACTTTCAAACAAATTTTTTCAAACAAAGGTTTTTTACGCATCCGTACATGGATCATTATCAAACTCTTATGAAAATTTCTATTCACACACTTCACATTTCAAAAACAATTCAAAGTGAGCTAAGTAACTAAGAGCCCATGGATAACCATGGATGTAAAGGGTGCTAACACCTTCCCTTTACATAACCTACCCCCTGGACCCAAAAATCTTTTAAAAGGTCTTTCCTGTTCTTTTATGCCTTTCCTTTGGATAAAATAAAAGTCGGTGGCGACTCTTGCTATCCGCAACATAACTAAAGTCAGTTCTCCCACCGTGTTACATGTTGCATCTGATGGAATGATGTGTGTTGGTGTTGTAGGAGGAATGGTTGTTGATGTTGTAGAAGTTGGGACTGTTGAAGTGATCTGTAAGGTTCCTTCCTTGATAAGATTATTGATACCGGTTTTCAAATATGCACAACCGTTGATGGAAATCTTGCAAGCTTCACAGTGGGCCTCACAACCCGGGAACACCTGACATTTCAAAAGCTGGGCTTTAACCTCGGCCAGGGGTGTCTGAACGCTTGCAACATTGTCAATTAGGTTCATCGGTTGTTCCTCCCTAATGGAATTTATCCTAGGCCCACCATGGATAGGCATAGGATTCTTGATAACACTCGGAGGAGGTGAAAAGTTAACTGCCTTAGAATCAATCAGATCCTGAACCTTCATGTGTAAGGCTCTGCACTTTTTTGTAGTATGGCCAGGTGGATTTGAGTGGAAGGCACACCAGGCATTAACATCATAGTTTATTGGAAGGTTCTGGGGATCTGGTGGAGCCAGAGTCCTCAATTCGATCAGATTGAGCTTTAATAATTGTGGAATCAAGGTAGCATATGGCATCAAAATGGGATCAATAACCCTGTTGATTTGTGAAGGCCTTGGTTGAAACGGCCGCTGTTGCTTGTCGCTCCCACCAAATGACATCTGGTCAGAAGGGGTACAGACGCGAACGGTCGGCGAAAGAGAAAGGGATGAATAGAGTCGCCAGCTAGGCATTTTTATCCCGAAGGAAAGGTAATGCTGCATAAACCTAGAAAGATATGGATAAGACGGTTGCGAACCAGAGAGACTGAGAAAGGGGGTTGGTTACAACCTGGGAAGGTATTAGCACCCAGATTGTCCGTCGTACTCGACGGGATCCACGCTTAAAATATTTGTGTTTTAAAGGGGTAGTGTCAGTGCAATTTGTGTATAAAGAGCTGGAAAAGGATGTACAGGTGTCAGTGTAAAAGAAGTGTGAAGTGTATAAGAGAAGTGTCGGTGTAAGAACAAGAGTGAAATGCCCAAGATAATGGGGCTAAAGAATAATGTTGGAAGAGGGGGAATATACAGAGACTTTTGTTCGATAACTGTTAAGTTATGCCTACGTATCCTCTCGTGCAATGAGGAAGTCAGAACACCGTAGTTCGACCCAAAGAGACTGAAAGATAAATTGACTTGTGAACTGCTTACTTGTCTATGCTCAAGTGTATGACCTGTCTGGCTCAGGTGCAAACTGTCTTGCATTAGACGGAAGAAGCAAGTTCTCGTTTGTGAATGAATGAGGTGAGAAAAGAATCCCGAAGGAGACGATTATTGTTTGTTTTTTATGTTTTCAATCTTTTATTGCCTTTTGAAAGCTTGTCATAAATTAATGAGCTTAAGCCTAAACCAATGCTTAGTAAACTCATCACATCCTCCCTCTGATTAGGGGTAATGAGAATACCTTAAGTGTGAAGTCAGTATCTCACACTTAATCACCCTGATATAGGATTGAGATCATTAACCTACTTGTGATTATTTAGATGTTTTTGTTGTTTTTGTTTAGTGTTGAGTAATGAGATTAAGCCATAATCAGAGATTTAATGGACTCATTACACCATCCTAATAGAAGGATAATAGATGAGAGCATTTAAGCTGAGAAAGACTCCTCAACTTAATCCATGATTAGGGATTAACCTCATGACAAAACAAGCCTTTATTAAAGTGGATTTTAATTAATGATAAGATGAAGAAATGATTTTTATGATTGGTAAGACAACTTGAGGAGGACTTGTCCATTAACACTAGGGTTAGTCCTTCTTAACCAATTAAGGAAGAATTAGAACCCTAATGCAAGACCCAAGTTACAAGCTTGATGTCTTGATGATTATTAAGTGAATTGATTAAAGGATGTAAACACATTAAGGGTTTAACACTTAGGATTAAAGTTATACACTCCATCCTAATAGAAGGATGCAGGCATAAGCTTAATCACAAAGCCTTAAAACCTTTAGGGTTTAGTCCTTGATTATGAGGTGAGAAGAGAAGACTCAAAGAAGACTCAAAGTAAAAAAACTAAATGGGGGACTAAACAATCCTAAAATGTTATCATGCTTGGAAGTCCTAGGGTTTGTGAGGTTTAAGAGAAAGATCTTCAAAGAGCCACCAAGGAGAGAAGCAGATGAAAGGAGGAAGGAGCAGAGAGAAGCAAAACAACTTGCTTCACTTAAGAAGGCAAGTTGCTTAAAGAAAGAAAGTAAGATGAACAAGAATGAGCAAGCTCAATCCAATACACATACAAAATGCAGCAAAAGGAATGTGAAAGAGATGAAAAGAGAACATGAGAAGTGAAGGCAAATTCACTTCTCAAAGTAACTTACCACCTGAAAAGTTAGTGAAAGAAATGAAATGCAATGCAAATGAGATGAAATGGCATGATGCAAGGCAAAGTCAGAAGCAAATACATGATGTTAATGATGCTAAGAGATGATGCAATCATGAGGTAAGGCATGAGAATGATCAAACAAGCAAAAAGATGCAAAGGAAACATGCTTAGAACCATGAACATACATGAAAAGTTATGGAATGCAAATGACATACAACATGGCAAATGAAAGATGCAATGATCTAACATGATTCTAATATGCCCTAAGATGTCTTATGAAACAAATGGATGCACAAAATGTCATGGAAAGTCATGGTATGCAAGCAAATGGAAGATGGATGCAAGAGAAAGCACAAATTAGGGTTTATGATCAATACACAAAACAGAATTCAAAATCAGAAGCATATGACATGACAAAAAATTGAAAATGGGATCCAAGGAACCCTAACCCTACACAAGTTCACTGCCCAAAGTAGGGGACCTAACTCTTAACCTAGTGTGAGTTGTGAATTACCTAAGATTGCGAGGGTTTTAAGGTACCTTGTCAAGAAAAATGCAAAACAAATTGAAAATGCAAGATCAAATCAAGCCAATTTTAACCTATAAACTACATGCTATGCAAGATACAATGCCAAAAGAATCATCATCCAACTCTTAAAGGTTAGGCAAAAATGAATTTTTGAAGTTTGTCACAAAATATTGCCTAAAAATGAATTTAATCTCATTGAAAATGATCAAAAGGCATTAAGATCAAAAAAGAAATTTGGTTTGAGAGTTGTACAATGTTTCTAAATGTTTCTAAATGCTATGTGAATTTTTTTTGTGATTTTTAAATACCTAAAAGTATTTTTAATTAATTAATTTTCATTAATTAATTAAAAATAAACTTTTAAATGATTTAAAAATAATTTTAATGCAAAAAATAAAAATAAAAATATTTTTGTGTTCTGAAAATTAATTAAACCTTTAACAAAAAATTTCAGAATTTTTAAAGGTTTTTTGCTATTTTAAATTAAATGTGAAAGATAAAACAAATTAAATGAAATAATAAAAAAAATATGAAAGTATGCGCAAGGGATGGCCAGGATTTGATCTGGGCTTGGACTGCTTGACTGCGCGCCAGATCCAAGGGCCCAGATTCAAATCTGGCTAAAATGGTTTATGAATTAATTAAACTGGATTTTAATTAATTAAACAAGGTTAGGGTTTCTAATGATGCATCCTGGCCACACATTCACGCGCGAGTCAACCAAAGTCAACCTGATCTATGCTCCACATTCAAACTACAATTAATGACATAATTAGGGCATAATGAGTTTCAGGTGGCCGGAGAAGACTTTCGGTCGTCTTCTCCGGCGAGACCTCCAACCTAACTCTCTCAAAACCTCACTAAATCATGCCAAAACCTCCAGATCAACTCAACTAAACATCCTAAACAACAATCCAGCAACAAAATTCATTTCTTTTTCATGAATCATGAAGAACAAACAGAAATCAAATTTACGGGCAAAGTTTCAGACAAACAGTACATCCTCATTTCTGCATCATTTTCAAAAATTCAAAGCTCATTGCATTCAGGGAAGCATGTAGATCATTTTAGAAACAAGAAAAAAGAGTTATGGAAAAATGAATTTCCATGGCTACCTGAATCGAAGCTTTCAACCCAAGAGCTTCTGGACCAGTTCCTTGCTTCCAATCAACTCCACTGACCTCCCTCAAGTGTTTGCAAAGCTTATCTGGAGTTTATTTGGGCTAGTTTGAGAGATTGCTTGAGTTCTGTTCAAAGAGGGGAAGAAATCGTATTTGGTTTATGTGAGGTTTCAGGGATGAGTGAGGGCAGGGAAATGATCAGTGAGACATGCTGAGATGTTTTGTGAAGTTTGTTTTTGTGTTTGATACTTGTGCTGTGTGATTCGAAGCAAAATGCATAAGGGGAGGCTTTTGGGAATGCTGGCTTGTGTGTGTATTCAGGCCCTAAGATCCTATCAAATGGCTTGCTTTTGGTGTGTTTGTAAAGTCTTGGTTGGTCAGAATAGTTGTTGTGTCACTGTGGGATTGGTATGGGGGTTTTTGCAAAAAGTCAAGTCTAGGTGTACTTGAGGTATGGGCAAGTGTGAGGTTGTGATAGGGGCATGGTTGAGTTCAGCATAGATCATGGAGTTCATATGGATCAGATTCTATGAGCTGTAACAAGTAGAGGCATGGCTACATGAGTTTTTGCAAGTTGGTACATGTTTGCCCCCTTTGGAAATTCATGAAGTTCAAGGCACCAAAATGCAATATTCTTGGGCCAATTCTGACTTTTAGAAGTCACATGATCATATTGTGAAGATTTTGTGCACATTTGAAGTCTTTAGAATGCTTGATCATACCATTTTGCAAAATGCCTCTTTGGTACAAAACTTGAATTTATGTGATTTTTCCCAACTTTGACAAGCCATAACTTTTGATCCAAAATGAATTATGACAAGTTCTTGTACTTTTTGAAAAGGGAATGATCCATTCTACAACTTTCATGACCAAAGTTTTCTCATTTGAAGCATTTTTGAATCAAAAAGCAAGGGTTGAAAAAGTTTCCCAAAATGGCAAGTTTCCAATACAAGTCATTTTCCCAAAAAGTCAACTTTGCAAATGGCTTGAAATGCTTCAATTTTGTGAACTTCCAACATCTTCTATGATCAAATAAAGATCATACATAATAAAAATGATGATGAACACCCTTTGGTTGGGTCATTAGGGGCCTCAGATGCCCTGATTTTTTACTGACTTGCTCAAGAAGTCAACTCTTGATTAGATGCCTTCCCCATGGAATTTCTTCATGAAACTTGATATGCATGACCCTTATAACATATAGAGACCAATAGAAACAAAAATGACCAAAAAATTTGGATTTATGGCCTTTGAAACCAAAACCCTAATTCTAGGTCATCTATGCAGTCAAACCTGGCTCTGCTCCTATGCCTTTCTCAGTTCTTGTGATTCTTTGACTTTATTGACTTTGTGGGGATACAATATGATGCTTGAACATACATGGACCCCTTTGAAATGATTGATGACCTTTGGAGTGGCTCAAGAAGCTCTTGGATTGCTCAGATCACAAACCCTAGATGCAAATGACTTAGAATCAATGCAGTGAATCAAAAATGCAATATGAGATGCTATGATTGAGTTTATGCATATGAAGAGATCACAAGCCATGGTGTGAATGAGTGAGGGCAAATTTGGGGTGTTTACAGCTGCCCCTATTCAAACATGAGTTAGTTGTGTAGGATGTAAGCAACGGCTTAACAGGAAAACAAGATAACTTGTGGTTGAATACCAAAGACAGTCCAAAATTTGCACTCACAGAATGAAGAAGAAAAGGGATATAGATTGTAAAAGAAAATAAAGTATAATTATAAAGTGCGGGCGACGGAGGACGACCGTCGAGCAGAGGACGACTGCTGGGGGATGAAGCAATGACGGGGACGACCGACATGCTTGGGAAGATGCGGGAAATACAGCAGTGACGGGGGCGGCCAACAAGCTGGGGATATAAGAGATTATGATGGGGACGGCCATAAAGTAAAGCCAATAGACTCTCTGGGGATTATAGGTAAATGAAATAAATGATGAGGTACGGTCATCAAAGGTGAAGGACGATCACCTAGCAGGGGACGGCTGCTCTGTTGGGGATAAGATGAGGGACGGTCATCTAAGGTGAAGGACGATCACCTGGCAAGATACGATTGCCAAAAGGTATCACGACATAGGACGAATGTCGGATAAAAAGGTCGACGATGAGGACGGTCATCGGATAAGCATGATGAAGGACGATCATCAAGAGGTGAAGGACGATCACCTAGCAGGGGACGGCTGCTCTCAGGGTCTATCATGACATAGGACGAATGTCAGATAACAAGATCAACGATGGGGACGACCATCAGATAAAATGATGAAGGACGATCATCAGGAGGTGAAAGACGATCACCTAGCAGGGGACGGCTGCTAAAAATATCACGACATAGGACGAATGCCGGATAGAAAAGGGGTTCTAATGAAATAGAGACTCCGCTGGGGAAAGGATGAGGGACGATCATCCGAAGGTGAAGGACGATCACCTGGCAGGGTTCGGCTGCCGTAGAGGTATCATGACATAGGAAGAATGTCAGATAGAAAGGAAATAGTTTGACAAGTTTTGTTGGGGATTTTGCTGGGGAAAATTAAACACGGACGAGTGCCTACATCCAAGAAATGAAAGGTATAAGTGTTTGGCACTGTGTATAGATTAAAGATGCAGACGAGCATCCTTATGATACGGACGAGTATCAGGTAGAAACAAACACTGACACATGTTCAGAGATGATGATATGGACGAGTACCAACTGGTTAACAAAGAACACGGACGAGTATTGATTCTGCGGGGACTCTTCTGGGGAATAATAGACACAGACGAGTGTCTATATTCGAGAAGACATAAGTGTTTGACATGGTGTATAAATTAAAGATGCGGGCGAGCATCCTTAGGACTATGATACGGACGAGTATCAGGTAGAAACAAACACTGACACATGTTCAGAGATGATGATACGGACGAGTACCAACTGGTTAACAAAGAACACGGATGAGTGTCGAATCTGAGGGGATATAAGGGGTGTATAAAAGATACGGACGAGTATCTGTATGAGTAAAAAGTATGAGTAGCAAGTACGAGTAAGACACGGACGAGTGTCTATCTTGCTGTGGAGAGAGCATGACACAGACGAGTGTCTGAAAAAATATGTTGTAAACAAGTGTGTGGTTTACCCAGTGTTTAGGTAACCGTGCTGGGGAAGGTGACACGGACGGGCGTCAAGGGATTGTGTTGTGAGTGCAAAGGGGACGCTTTGGCTTTCTACTGGGGATATGACACGGACGGGTGTCAGGAAGTATCTGTATTTGTAAGAGAAATGTCTGGGCTCTCTGCCGGGAAATCTGGGGAGTTTTCTGTATATCACCGATGGATTGCCAGTATTCACAAGTGTTTGATTCAGAACATGGCTTATGATTATGCAATATGTTTGATTTTTGCCGTAATGCTCCGTATTAGATGGAATGCTACGCTCTGTGGGGAGAATATGATGCAAATGCTATGATTATGCAAAGACCGATCCGAGGTTCGGATCCCATTGCTGTAAAGATCTCTGGCTGATCTGCTTAAAGTGGATATCCCAGCTGGGGATAAGATCATTGATAGATCTGACATATGTGCCTCTGCTTGGGGATATAGGTCACTGACAGACCTATTTGGGCAATGAGGGACCCAGCTGGGGTTTGTAGAAGCCTTCTTCACTCTGTTGTGATTCCTTCGCGCGTTGCTCTTCTGGATAGAGGTCGACACTTTGTGGGGAGATGGTTCCCGGGCTTTTGTACTTGGCTGAGGAGGAATAATGGATGGCAACTCAGCTGGGGAGAAAACACCTCCGGTGCTAAGAATGAGTAGATAATAACTTGCCAGCTCGCTGGGGTGAAGCTTTCATGCCCCATGTTGTGCTTTGAATAGCCGCAATCCTGAAAAGACATAGAAACACACAAGTAATCCCGAGGTATCCCTTACCGGATTCCATCATAAGAGTCTAGACACTCCCGGGAGTAAGTATATTTCCTGCAAGCACGTATTCTTAGTAGAAAGAGCATCTGTATTCATGCAATCGGTATCTTAGGGATATCAGACATTTTTTGCAAACAAAAAATAAAATATATGAGATGAAACATGACTGAAAATCTGATTTTATTAATTCATGTGCCCTGAATTGGCAAGATACAGTCAAAGAAACAAATCCCCTAAAATGAGGAGATCGTTACAAATTGAGAAACAAAGATATTGGCAATGTTGATGACGCTTCAGGGAGCTCCCCTTTGCTATGACTCGTATGACATTTGACGTTCTTCTCGTATTGCTTTCTGAAGAAGGCTGATTCTGAAAGAAACTTGATCCTTTCGAAGCTTACCAAGTTGTAAGCGATACGGATGAATTCAGAGTACAGTTGTTCGCTCATTCCCTTATTTTGCATGGATCGCCCTTTCGGGTTTTCAATCTATCGGGATGCCCATTTTTGCCTGAGTTGTCCAATGCGGATTTTCAACTCAGCGGGCGTACACTTTTTATTTATTTCCCTTATTTTTTCCCGAGTCTTTTATTCTGTTTTTGACTCGCCGGGATGCCCTATTTTTGCCTGGACTTACATTCTGTTTTTATGTCCAGCGCGTCATTTTATGCGAAGTATTTTTTAACTGCATCTGAATTCACAGGGGATGGGAAGTTTTCACCATCCATAGTGCTGAGCATCAGTGCTCCACCAGAGAAAACTTTCTTTACTACGAATGGTCCTTCATAGTTCGGGGTCCACTTGTCCCTGTGGTCTGTATGAGGAGGGAGGAGTCTCTTCAGCACAAGATCTCCTACTTGGTATTCTCGGAGCCTGACTTTCTGATCGAAGGCTTTCTTCATTCTCTTCTGATATAACTGCCCATGGCAGATTGCGGCTAATCTCTTTTCTTCAATCATATTCAGTTGCTCGTATCGGGATCGGACCCACTCGGCTTCGTTCAACTTAACATCCATCAGTACCCGTAGGGAGGGTAATTCAACTTCAACAGGTAGGACTGCCTCCATACCGTACACAAGCTGATACGGTGTTGCCCCAGTGGATGTTCTGATTGACGTACGGTACCCATGCAAGGCAAACGGTAGCATTTCATGCCAGTCTTTGTATGTAACTACCATCTTCTGCACAATCTTCTTGATATTCTTATTAGCTGCCTCCACAGCGCCATTCATCTTTGGCCTGTAAGGAGAAGAATTGTGGTGTTGGATCTTGAAGTCCCGGCATAGCTCTGCCATCATTTTGTTGTTTAAGTTGGAACCATTATCAGTAATGATTCGCTCGGGAACTCCATACCGACAGATGATGTATCTCTTCAGAAATCGGGCTACCACTTGCCTTGTAACATTTGCATAAGAAGCTGCTTCAACCCACTTGGTAAAATAGTCAATGGCAACCTGGATGAATCTGTGGCCGTTCGAAGAAGTCGGTTCAATCTTGCCAATCATATCAATGCCCCACATAGCAAAGGGCCAGGGTGAAGACATCACATTCAAAGGATTGGGAGGCACATGCACCTTATCCGCATAAATCTGGCATTTATGGCACTTCCTGGCATAAGCACAACAGTCAGCATCCATTGTGATCCAGTAGTAGCCTGATCTTAGCAACTTCTTGGCCATGGCATGCCCTCCTGCATGGGTACCAAAGGATCCTTCGTGCACTTCGTGCATTAACAAGTCTGCTTCTATCTTATCAACGCATCTGAGGAGTACCATATCAAAGTTTCTCTTATACAGGGAACCATCAGTATTCAGGAAGAAACTACCAGCTAGCCTCCTTAAAGTCTTCTTATCATTGGAAGATGCCCCAGGTGGGTATGTTTGATCCTCCAAGAAGCATTTAATGTCATGGAACCAAGGCTTATCATCTTTGGCAACATCTGCTGCAAATACATACGCTGGTCT
Source organism: Lathyrus aphaca (assembly GCA_963966055.1). Taxonomy (NCBI): domain Eukaryota; kingdom Viridiplantae; phylum Streptophyta; class Magnoliopsida; order Fabales; family Fabaceae; genus Lathyrus; species Lathyrus aphaca. The sequence continues at coordinate 612,823,613 of OZ014519.1, forward strand.
GTCAAGTCTGGACACTGAAATCCGAGGCACAAAGTTGGCAGCTTGAACTTTGATCATGGATGAAATGGTAGCCAGAGCATCTGCAAACTGATTCTCGTCCCGAGGGATATACTCAAGCTTCACCGTTGTAAAGAAAGTCAATAACCTCCTTGTATAATCCCTATAAGGTATCAGATGATCCTGGTGTGTGTACCATTTGCCATTGGTTTGATTAATCACCAGAGTTGAATCTCCGAATACAGTCAAAGTCTTGATCCTGAGGTCAATGGCTTCTTCAAGACCCATAATACAAGCTTCGTATTCAGCTTCGTTGTTAGTTCAGTTGAAGGTGAGCTTCGCCGAGAAAGGCATGTGAACTCCCTTAGGTGTAATGAGTACTGCACCAACACCACGACCATTCATATTAACAGCCCCGTCAAACATCATAGTCCATTCCTCTTCTGGGTCGGGCCCTTCAGTGTGAATAGGCTCTTCATGATCTTTCGCTTTTATGAACATGATGTCTTCATCAGGGAAGTCAAATCTCATAGGCTGGTAATCATCAATAGGTTGCTCAGCAAGATAATCAGACAGTACACTGCCCTTGATGGCTTTCTGAGATGTGTACTGGATGTCATATTCTGTGAGGATCATTTTCCATCTTGCAACCCGTTCGGTAAGTGCTGGCTTCTCAAAAATGTACTTAACTGGGTCCATCTTTGATATCAATAAAGTAGTGTGGGTCAACATATACTGTCTCAGTCGGCGAGCAGCCCACGCTAAAGCACAACAAGTTTTCTCGAGCAGTGAATAACGTTGTTCACAGTCGGTAAACTTTTTACTTAGGTAGTAAATTGCATACTCTTTTCGACCAGACTCGTCATGCTGGCCCAGCACATACCCCATTGACTCTTCTAATACTGTCAAGTACATTATCAGAGGTCTTCCTTCAACTGGTGGCATAAGGATTGGAGGCTCTTGCAGGTATTCCTTGATTTTGTCAAAAGCCCTCTGGCAGTCTTCGTTCCACCTGACCGTTTGTTCTTTTCTTAACAGCTTGAACAAGGGTTCACAGGTTGCCGTAAGGTGAGATATGAACCTTGAAATGTAGTTCAATCTACCTAAGAAACCCCGAACTTCTTTTTCTGTCTTCGGTGCAGGCATTTCCTGAATGGCTTTGACTTTATCAGGGTCAACTTCAATTCCTTTCTCGCTTACAATAAAGCCCAGCAGCTTACCAGATCGCACCCCGAATGTGCACTTGTTGGGGTTCAACTTCAGTTGGTACTTCCTCAGACGCTTGAATAACTTCAGCAGATTCACCAGGTGGTCTTCTTCTGTAAGGGACTTGGCAATCATGTCATCCACATAACATTCAATTTCCTTATGGATCATGTCGTGGAATAATGTTACCATAGCCCGTTGATAGGTTGCACCAGCATTCTTCAGTCTGAATGGCATCACCTTGTAACAGAACGTGCCCCAGGGTGTGATGAAAGTTGTCTTCTCCATGTCTTCAGGTGACATTTTGATCTGATTGTATCCTGAAAATCCGTCCATGAAGGAGAACACCGAGAACTGAGCCGTGTTATCAACCAATACATCAATGTGAGGTAATGGGAAGTCATCTTTCGGGCTGGCTCTGTTCAGATCTCGGTAGTCCACACACATTCTCACTTTGCCGTCTTTCTTAGGCACAGGTACAATATTAGCGACCCACGACGGATAGCTAATTACAGCAAGGAAACCGGCGTCCCACTGCTTTTGTACCTCTTCCTTTATCTTCATTGCCATATCTGGGCGAGTACGGCGCAGTTTCTGCTTTACTGGCGGGCAGTCTTCTTTTAAAGGCAGCTTGTGCATGACGATATCGGTGTCCAACCCTGGCATATCCTGATAAGACCAAGCAAACACATCCACATACTCTCGAAGCATATCAATCAGTTGTCCCTTCACTGAGTCTTGTAGGCAGGCCCCGATCTTAACCTCTTTCACATCTTCTTCCGTACCAAGATTAACTGTTTCGACCTCCTCCTGATGAGGAGTGATAACCTTCTCCTCTTGCCTTAACAACCTGGCTAGCTCTTCAGGAAGCTCATAATCTTCTTCAACCCCTTCATCAGCTCGATTGATTGGATTGTCAAAGTCATACGAAGCCATAGCAGTGTTGTTGTCGGTGCAGTCTGAAAGGCACTCTCTGCAAGGGTTTAGATTGTTCATTTTAGTGATCATTTTTAATCTTGTTTAGAAAAAGTGAAATGAAGTTCTCATTTTGGAAAACATTGCCATTTTATTTTTGTACAAAAAGAAAAGTGAAAAACAGTGAGTGGAAAAGAAAAAGACTCATTTGCAAAAGATGTTCGATATTCATTGATTGATCTGTTTGCACAAAATTACAAGATGGCCCGATTACAAAATGAGTCTTGTCATCTTGGGCAAGATGCAAGACTTGATGCATGCTTAAAAAATACAGGAAATAATAATTACTCTGCAGGAGTAACCCTTATAATTTCCTGGGAAGACCAGTTAAGGACTTGGCTCCCCGGGATCCTTGGACATATCCAGCTCTCCAGGTTGCGATTGCTTTCTTCCTCGTCTTCCAAGTTGTTCACTGCATCTGGGGTGAGCATTCCCCCGCTGACAAAACTGGGCTTCTTGGCAGCCTCTGATTGATCTTGTTGAGTTGGTTTGTAACCCAACCCAAATCTGTCCTCCTTCTTTTCCACGGGCAACAGCTTGCCCCAACCTTGGGCAGTCCCCTCTTCAACAACCTTCCTGGCTTGCTGATAAGACGTCATGGAGGTTCCCAGTACAGCAGATGCTTCATTAATGTTCAGGGCCTCAAACCCTTGGCTCATAGTTTCATGGATCTCCCCGTCCATTTCTATGTATTTGTACGTAGCCAGATGGCTAACAAAGATGTCTTCTTCACCACAGATGGTGATGATCTGGCCTTCCAACTCGAATTTCAGCTTCTGGTGAAGGGTAGACGTAACAGCGCCAGCGGCATGGATCCAAGGTCTACCCAACAAACAGCTGTAGGCCGGCTGAATGTCCATCACATAGAAGGTAATCTTAAAAGTCTGCGGGCCGATCATCACAGGCAGATCAATCTCCCCTAGCACTGATCTCTTAGAGCCATCAAATGCTCTCACCACCAAATTACTTGGACGCAATGCCAAGCCATCATACCCCAGCTTCACCAAGGCTTTCTTTGGTAGGACATTGAGTGAAGACCCAGTGTCCACCAGTACATGGGATAGAACAGCACCCTTGCATTCTAGAGTGATATGTAAAGCCTTGTTGTGGTTACGTCCCTCAGTTGTTAAGTCAGCATTGGTGAAGCCCAGTCCATGACTGGTATTGACATTTGCCACCACAGTTTCTAGCTGGTTAACAGTGATCTCCTCTGGCACGTATGCTGCGTGCAGGACTTTCAGTAATGCATTCCTGTGAGCCTCAGAACACATCAACAGGGATAATATGGAGATCTTTGAGGGAGTTTGGTGAAGCTGATCCACCACTTTGTAATCACTTCTCTTTATGATCCTCATGAACTCGTCTACATCTTGCTCAAAAGACGTCTTCTGAGTTTCTTTGACAGTCGGCTCTTCAAATACCACACTCTCCCTTTTGCTTTAGCAGCAGCTTCTGCTTCGACATTAGGTTTTTGCAATTGTGAGGCAAAAAGGCGTCCGCTTCTGGTGAAGCCTCCGCCTCCCCCAACATTATCAATTTGTGGAGGAGAGGTTGAAGAATCCAAAGTAATTTTCTCCCCGTTGCAGTAAAGATCAGAGCCATAATGCCAGGGTATGGCATTACTGCTTTCATATGGGACTGGCCCAGGTACCGTGATAGTAACTGGACTGACTGCTGCAGAGAAGGGTACCGTAATGGTGTGCGGATCGTAGTAGATGGTGACTGGTGATCTGGCAGGAGGTGCCACTGTTTGTTGTTGAAAGTTGTTGTCTGGAGGAACACTTGATGGATCATAGTAAATGGTGACTGCTGAGATATCTTCACTAATTTCTGTTGGCGTTGTAGAAGATTCTGCTGAATAAATGGATGTTGATGTTGTAGAAGAAATGGTTGTTGACATTTGATTTGTTGAAGTGATGGATGAAGCTATTGTTGATGATATTGATGAATTCGTTGGAATGATTGTTGTTGCAATTGTAGAAGAGTCAGGAATTGCTGTCAGACGGATTGCTGGATTTGTAGGCGCCGTTGTTGTGATCTGAAGTATACCACTTTTGATAAGACCGTCTATGGCGCTTCTCAAGTTATCACACCCGTTGACCGAAATGTTGCAGTACCCACAACCGAGCTCACACCCGGGGAACATCTGGCATTCTAGGAGCTGAGCTTTAATTTCGACCAGAGGTGTCCGAATCTGCCCAACACTGGTGATTAAGAAAGATGGCTTGTCTTCCTCAATGGCATTAATTCTTGGTCCTCCATGATTGGGCATGGGATTCTTGGTGACACTGGGAGGGGGTGCAAAGTTGAGGGCTTTAGAATCCACCAGGTCTTGTACCTTCATTTGTAAAGCCCTGCATTTTTCCGTATTGTGGCCAGGTGCATTGGAGTGGAAAGCACATCTGGCGTTGACGTCATAATTTCTTGGGAGATTAGAGGAATCTGGTGGTGCCAACGTCCTTAATTCAACCAAGTTGAGTTTCAGGAGTTGTGGCAATAAAGCGGCATAAGGCATAGGGATTGGATCAATCACCCTATTGGCCTGTGATGGTCTTTGCTGAAAAGGTCTTTGCTATTGATTGTTGTTATTGTTGTTGTAGGTCCTCTATGGCGGATACTGAACTTGCTGCTGATAGTGGGGTTGTTGTGGTTGTTGATATGTTGGTTGCTGAGGAATCGGAGCTGGAATAGTGACAGCTGCCACTGACCTGTGTACATACTGAGGTCTGCCCCTGTTGGCATGAACGACATTTGTCTCACCGGTTCTTCTAGGTCCCACAAAAGGCTTCCTGGGGTTGCTAGACGAACTTGCACCATTATCAGAAATCTTACCCATCTTCAGAAGGCTCTCAATTCTTTCTCCAGCTATAACTACGTCAGCGAAGCTGGTGGAAGAAAAGGCAGCTAGCCTATCAATATATGTTCCTTGCAGAGTGTTCATAAACATGTCGGCCATTTCTCTTTCCGACATGGGTGGCTGGACAGCAGCAGCAAGCTGTCTCCACCTCTGGGCATATTCCCTGAAGCTTTCTCTGGAGGATTGAGACATTCCCATCAAAAGGGTCATGTTAGGAGCCATGTCCAGATTGTATTGGTACTGCCTGATGAAGGCTTCAGCTAGGTCCTTCCAGCATCTGATTGTAGCTCTGGTCAAGTGTGAGTACCACTCCCTGGAAGCCCTGGTCAAACTGTCTTCAAAATAAAACATCCACAGTTTTTCATCCATAGTGTATGCCTTAAGTCTCCCCAGGAAGGACTATAAGTGAGTTCGTGGATAGGAAGTTCCATTGTACTTCTCGAAGCACGGGGGTTTAAACTTATGAGGGATTCTTACCCCATCCACTAACCCCATATCCATGACATCAAAACCCAGGGAATTTTGAGACTCCAGAGATCTCAACTTCTCAGCAATTTCATCAAGCCTTATATCATAAACTTCATCCCCAGCTCCCATTACAGTGAATTGCTCCTCTTGAGGATCTTCTTGCAAGATCCTTCCTGCAGTTGTATTTCCTTGCACGTTAACCGGGATATTGACTTCCGGGTGTAGATGAGGCCCATATACTGGTGGATTAACATGAGGTTAACCCCTTTCATTATTACTTGTTCCTCCAGTTCCCAAATGGGGTTCTTCCGGGGTTTGTCTTTCTACCAATGCCCTCAATCTTTCTTGACTTTGGGCCAAGCCATTCATTACTTCCATGAACTGGGTCATTTGGTTTCTCATTTCCAGCCTTTCATTAGCCATCTGGGTTCTGACCTCTGTCAGATCTTGCTGTACTTGGTCCATTTGGATACCAGGAAGATTGTTGCGAGTAGGATACCTGTGCGGACGGTTGAGAGGGAACACCCGACGGCGAGCAATAATTCCTGAACCAGAACAGAGTTAGTAACAAACAAAACAAAACCTACAAAACAAAACAAGAGTCAGTATGCAATGCAGTATGCTTATTTGTTTTCCAAGGTGGCTTGGCTCTTGATTTTGACCTTTCCAGACCCCTGAGGAAGATGCTTTGATGTTGCTTGAGAAAAGAAACTCAATGAAACGAACTAACAAATATATTACACATGGTAGATCATACATAGTTTGTTTTTTACAACACATTCCCCTAAGGGGTCAAAATACAACATAAAAAGAAAAGTACATGAAATGGAAATAGCAACAAGCAAAGCAGTCAAACATCTAATCCAAACTCGTCCTCCTTAACCTCCTTCAAAAGTGCTTCGGTTACAGGACCAGCCGGATGCTCTGTAATGTTTCTGATAAGAAGGTTCCTGGTGGCGATAGCAGTGGTCAGCTTCTTGTGCCTGACTTGGTCCTTTGACCTCTTCACACCAGCCCTAAGCTTCAACTCTGAAATCTCCTTCTGGGCTGCTAGCAGAGCCTCCTGTTACTTCTTTTCATTGGCCTCTAACTGCTCAATCCTGTCCTGACTTCTCTTATCTTCTTGAGTGCGAGCTTCAGTGATCCTGACCCACCTAGCTTGACTTTCTTTCTGATAGAGATCAGTCCTAGCCTTCTGAAACTGGGTCTCTTTACAGGCATTCTTCAAAATCTGCTCTCCAGCTCTTGATTTCTTGATGTAGTCCTCTGATTTCTCAATCCTGGCTAGATGCTCCACCTTAAGCTTTTCCAACCTTTCAATGTCTAGACGACCATCACTACTCTCCCAGAGGGTCCTCTTTAGAGCTTGAGACAGATTCTCATTCCTCTCCTTCAGTTTATCAAATTCTTCCAGGCTGACAGTGGCTGGAGGTGGTACTGTGGAAGGTCCAGGTGCATCCTCAATGGTGAAAGGCATCCCAGAAAGCTGAGCCCTAGCATGAGACCATTCATAATACTGAGCTGAAGCCACATTGTTGCACCTCCCAAGAATGGCCATCCCTTTGGTCTGGATGTTGTCCTAAGCCCAGGATGCTTGTCTGACAACAGCTAGATTAGGTTTTATCTCACAATACAGGGTTTCAGCCAAGTCTTGCACTCTAGGAGGGTGAACCAAAGCATAGCCCAACTGTCTCTTAAACAGCAAAGGGTTGTAGTTGATGCAACCCTTCACTCCTATTAGAGGTACATTGGGGAACTGTCCACAGCTAGTAATTATGTCCCTGCCTTTGGTGCTCTGGGTGCACCACCTGATGTCATCTGAAGTCAAAGCAACAAGTCTCTTAGCCCAATTCTTCTGTTGGTGAGGATTCAAGAAAGCATCAGTCTTGGGTAAGTGTTTAAGCAGCCAAGTGTGAAATAAGGGAGCACAGCACCTCACCAACCTCCCTCTTTGCTTCTCATTTCTTTGGTGAATAGAATAATAGAAATCTCCCAGCAATGTGGGCACTGGGTTCCTCAGAAGGAAAAGATGAATGGCATTCTTGCTGATAAACTTGGGCTCATCTGCAAATAGTATAACCCCATATATACTGAGGGCTAATAACGCACAAACTGCCCTCCATTCTCCCAAGGAGGCCTTCAGGATGGCCTGAGAAGTCAAGAAATCCAAGTGTAGGCCAAGGATTCCAGCCTTTGTTGTCATGTTCTGCTCAATCAAAATAGGCTCCAGGTACAGTGCTCTTGCCACTTCTTCATTGCTGGGAGAAGCCATCTCTGGGTTGAAGGGGACACCACCCCTGACAGGTACTCCAATCAATGATGAGAACTCCTCCAGCAGAGGTCCTAGCTGAAAGTTTTGGAAAGTGAAACATCTCAAAGGAGGATCATAGAACTGTAGGCAAGTGTGAATCAAACTCCTCTGAGAAGGGTCTAAGTCCATAACCAGATCAAGGATGCCTCCATAATGCTCTCTGAATAATGGGATGTGGTCTGGAGTGATAAGTTCCTAGACCTGCCTGATGCCAGCCAGCACAGGCTCAAAGAAATGGTATGAAATGTTGCTCTTCTTGGGTGCCATGACTGCTGATGAAGGGCTGAAACAAATGCTGATGAAGAGCTGAAGACAGGTGTTGATGAAGATCAAAAATCAATACTGGAGATGAGCCACTGATAGGCTGAGGCTGGTGATGAAGATAACTGAAGCAGGTAGCTGATGAAGATAGCTGAAGCAGATACTGATGAACAGGGGTCTATGCAGATGAAGGGGTCAAAACCAAGCCAGATAAAATGTGGATACCTTGAAAAACAAATAAACAAATGTTAAATGATGCAATGATGATATATGCAGATGATATGCAAGGGTTTGTGATCAAGCTGGATCTGATTACTGCCTTGATATAAGTCCATGTATGTTCAAAAAGTCCAGATGGAGGTCTAGAAAACCAATAACCAGGGTGGGGGACTTAAATAAAGAGTCACATGTCCATGGTTAAATCACAAGAACTGTCCCAAAATGGAGTACTCTTAATCAAAACAAAGTATCAGGGTATGATGTGGCCAAAGGTACCTGCAAACCTGTAAACAGCCCAATCCCCCTCACAGGTAGTGTTCTAAAACAAGAATCCTCAGACTTGGACCAGTTATGAGAAGTGTAAACACTTCTAACCCGGAGGTACAGTGTTTACAATAACCATAACAGATCCTCCTCTAATTCACCTTAGTTTCTGAAGGTCATAATAAAGGTCATCCAGACTTAGCAGGCTTCCCAGATAGCCCTAGCACTACAGGAAATCTGTAGCACAGAGTTCTCAAGAAGAAACCCACATCTGAACCGTGTTTCATATTCCCGCACCAGACCGAAATGGAATGGGAAAGAACATGAACCAGTCTAGCCTATGTGTCACTCAGGTCCCAGGTATAGGACCTTAACTCTCAATAGAACCCCACCCACCAAAGCAAAAAACCAGATCCAGCCAGATGACAATATGACAGCATGATATATAAAGCTGTAAAGAAAGCAATAAATAACTATACATAAAGCAGTAAATAAAGCAAATATACAAACACAATTAGCACTTAACACCCCAGTAAACACAAATCAAACAAGCGCTAGGAGGAACCCACAAAAAGAACCAGAAGCCCTGGTTACAGTATAAGGGTCCCCAGCAGAGTCGCCAAGCTGTCGCTCCCACCAAATGACACCTGGTCAGAAGGGGTACAGACGCGAACGGTCGGCGAAAGAGAAAGGGATGAATAGAGTCGCCAGCTAGGCATTTTTATCCCGAAGGAAAGGTAATGCTGCATAAACCTAGAAAGATATGGATAAGACGGTTGCGAACCAGAGAGACTGAGAAAGGGGGTTGGTTACAACCTGGGAAGGTATTAGCACCCAGATTGTCCGTCGTACTCGACGGGATCCACTCTTAAAAGATTTGTGTTTTAAAGGGGTAGTGTCAGTGCAATTTGTGTATAAAGAGCTGGAAAAGGATGTACAGGTGTCAGTGTAAAAGAAGTGTGAAGTGTATAAGAGAAGTGTCGGTGTAAGAACAAGAGTGAAATGCCCAAGATAATGGGGCTAAAGAATAATGCTGGAAGAGGGGGAATATACAAAGACTTTTGTTCGATAACTGTTAAGTTATGCCTACGTATCCTCTCGTGCAATGAGGAAGTCAGAACACCGTAGTTCGACCCAAAGAGACTGAAAGATAAATTGACTTGTGAACTGCTTACTTGTCTATGCTCAAGTGTATGACCTGTCTGGCTCAGGTGCAAACTGTCTTGCATTAGACGGAAGAAGCAAGTTCTCGTTTGTGAATGAATGAGGTGAGAAAAGAATCCCGAAGGAGACGATTATTGTTTGTTTTTTATGTTTTCAATCTTTTATTGCCTTTTGAAAGCTTGTCATAAATTAATGAGCTTAAGCCTAAACCAATGCTTAGTAAACTCATCACATCCTCCCTCTGATTAGGGGTAATGAGAATACCTTAAGTGTGAAGTCAGTATCTCACACTTAATCACCCTGATATAGGATTGAGATCATTAACCTACTTGTGATTATTTAGATGTTTTTGTTGTTTTTGTTTAGTGTTGAGTAATGAGATTAAGCCATAATCAGAGATTTAATGGACTCATTACACCATCCTAATAGAAGGATAATAGATGAGAGCATTTAAGCTGAGAAAGACTCCTCAACTTAATCCATGATTAGGGATTAACCTCATGACAAAACAAGCCTTTATTAAAGTGGATTTTAATTAATGATAAGATGAAGAAATGATTTTTATGATTGGTAAGACAACTTGAGGAGGACTTGTCCATTAACACTAGGGTTAGTCCTTCTTAACCAATTAAGGAAGAATTAGAACCCTAATGCAAGACCCAAGTTACAAGCTTGATGTCTTGATGATTATTAAGTGAATTGATTAAAGGATGTAAACACATTAAGGGTTTAACACTTAGGATTAAAGTTATACACTCCATCCTAATAGAAGGATGCAGGCATAAGCTTAATCACAAAGCCTTAAAACCTTTAGGGTTTAGTCCTTGATTATGAGGTGAGAAGAGAAGACTCAAAGAAGACTCAAAGTAAAAAAACTAAATGGGGGACTAAACAATCCTAAAATGTTATCATGCTTGGAAGTCCTAGGGTTTGTGAGGTTTAAGAGAAAGATCTTCAAAGAGCCACCAAGGAGAGAAGCAGATGAAAGGAGGAAGGAGCAGAGAAAAGCAAAACAACTTGCTTCACTTAAGAAGGCAAGTTGCTTAAAGAAAGAAAGTAAGATGAACAAGAATGAGCAAGCTCAATCCAATACACATAAAAAATGCAGCAAAAGGAATGTGAAAGAGATGAAAAGAGAACATGAGAAGTGAAGGCAAATTCACTTCTCAAAGTAACTTACCACCTGAAAAGTTAGTGAAAGAAATGAAATGCAATGCAAATGAGATGAAATGGCATGATGCAAGGCAAAGTCAGAAGCAAATACATGATGTTAATGATGCTAAGAGATGATGCAATCATGAGGTAAGGCATGAGAATGATCAAACAAGCAAAAAGATGCAAAGGAAACATGCTTAGAACCATGAACATACATGAAAAGTTATGGAATGCAAATGACATACAACATGGCAAATGAAAGATGCAATGATCTAACATGATTCTAATATGCCCTAAGATGTCTTATGAAACAAATGGATGCACAAAATGTCATGGAAAGTCATGGTATGCAAGCAAATGGAAGATGGATGCAAGAGAAAGCACAAATTAGGGTTTATGATCAATACACAAAACAGAATTCAAAATCAGAAGCATATGACATGACAAAAAATTGAAAATGGGATCCAAGGAACCCTAACCCTACACAAGTTCACTGCCCAAAGTAGGGGACCTAACTCTTAACCTAGTGTGAGTTGTGAATTACCTAAGATTGCGAGGGTTTTAAGGTACCTTGTCAAGAAAAATGCAAAACAAATTGAAAATGCAAGATCAAATCAAGCCAATTTTAACCTATAAACTACATGCTATGCAAGATACAATGCCAAAAGAATCATCATCCAACTCTTAAAGGTTAGGCAAAAATGAATTTTTGAAGTTTGTCACAAAATATTGCCTAAAAATGAATTTAATCTCATTGAAAATGATCAAAAGGCATTAAGATCAAAAAAGAAATTTGGTTTGAGAGTTGTACAATGTTTCTAAATGTTTCTAAATGCTATGTGAATTTTTTTTGTGATTTTTAAATACCTAAAAGTATTTTTAATTAATTAATTTTCATTAATTAATTAAAAATAAACTTTTAAATGATTTAAAAATAATTTTAATGCAAAAAATAAAAATAAAAATATTTTTGTGTTCTGAAAATTAATTAAACCTTTAACAAAAAATTTCAGAATTTTTAAAGGTTTTTTGCTATTTTAAATTAAATGTGAAAGATAAAACAAATTAAATGAAATAATAAAAAAAATATGAAAGTATGCGCAAGGGATGGCCAGGATTTGATCTGGGCTTGGACTGCTTGACTGCGCGCCAGATCCAAGGGCCCAGATTCAAATCTGGCTAAAATGGTTTATGAATTAATTAAACTGGATTTTAATTAATTAAACAAGGTTAGGGTTTCTAATGATGCATCCTGGCCACACATTCACGCGCGAGTCAACCAAAGTCAACCTGATCTATGCTCCACATTCAAACTACAATTAATGACATAATTAGGGCATAATGAGTTTCAGGTGGCCGGAGAAGACTTTCGGTCGTCTTCTCCGGCGAGACCTCCAACCTAACTCTCTCAAAACCTCACTAAATCATGCCAAAACCTCCAGATCAACTCAACTAAACATCCTAAACAACAATCCAGCAACAAAATTCATTTCTTTTTCATGAATCATGAAGAACAAACAGAAATCAAATTTACGGGCAAAGTTTCAGACAAACAGTACATCCTCATTTCTGCATCATTTTCAAAAATTCAAAGCTCATTGCATTCAGGGAAGCATGTAGATCATTTTAGAAACAAGAAAAAAGAGTTATGGAAAAATGAATTTCCATGGCTACCTGAATCGAAGCTTTCAACCCAAGAGCTTCTGGACCAGTTCCTTGCTTCCAATCAACTCCACTGACCTCCCTCAAGTGTTTGCAAAGCTTATCTGGAGTTTATTTGGGCTAGTTTGAGAGATTGCTTGAGTTCTGTTCAAAGAGGGGAAGAAATCGTATTTGGTTTATGTGAGGTTTCAGGGATGAGTGAGGGCAGGGAAATGATCAGTGAGACATGCTGAGATGTTTTGTGAAGTTTGTTTTTGTGTTTGATACTTGTGCTGTGTGATTCGAAGCAAAATGCATAAGGGGAGGCTTTTGGGAATGCTGGCTTGTGTGTGTATTCAGGCCCTAAGATCCTATCAAATGGCTTGCTTTTGGTGTGTTTGTAAAGTCTTGGTTGGTCAGAATAGTTGTTGTGTCACTGTGGGATTGGTATGGGGGTTTTTGCAAAAAGTCAAGTCTAGGTGTACTTGAGGTATGGGCAAGTGTGAGGTTGTGATAGGGGCATGGTTGAGTTCAGCATAGATCATGGAGTTCATATGGATCAGATTCTATGAGCTGTAACAAGTAGAGGCATGGCTACATGAGTTTTTGCAAGTTGGTACATGTTTGCCCCCTTTGGAAATTCATGAAGTTCAAGGCACCAAAATGCAATATTCTTGGGCCAATTCTGACTTTTAGAAGTCACATGATCATATTGTGAAGATTTTGTGCACATTTGAAGTCTTTAGAATGCTTGATCATACCATTTTGCAAAATGCCTCTTTGGTACAAAACTTGAATTTATGTGATTTTTCCCAACTTTGACAAGCCATAACTTTTGATCCAAAATGAATTATGACAAGTTCTTGTACTTTTTGAAAAGGGAATGATCCATTCTACAACTTTCATGACCAAAGTTTTCTCATTTGAAGCATTTTTGAATCAAAAAGCAAGGGTTGAAAAAGTTTCCCAAAATGGCAAGTTTCCAATACAAGTCATTTTCCCAAAAAGTCAACTTTGCAAATGGCTTGAAATGCTTCAATTTTGTGAACTTCCAACATCTTCTATGATCAAATAAAGATCATACATAATAAAAATGATGATGAACACCCTTTGGTTGGGTCATTAGGGGCCTCAGATGCCCTGATTTTTTACTGACTTGCTCAAGAAGTCAACTCTTGATTAGATGCCTTCCCCATGGAATTTCTTCATGAAACTTGATATGCATGACCCTTATAACATATAGAGACCAATAGAAACAAAAATGACCAAAAAATTTGGAGTTATGGCCTTTGAAACCAAAACCCTAATTCTAGGTCATCTATGCAGTCAAACCTGGCTCTGCTCCTATGCCTTTCTCAGTTCTTGTGATTCTTTGACTTTATTGACTTTGTGGGGATACAATATGATGCTTGAACATACATGGACCCCTTTGAAATGATTGATGACCTTTGGAGTGGCTCAAGAAGCTCTTGGATTGCTCAGATCACAAACCCTAGATGCAAATGACTTAGAATCAATGCAGTGAATCAAAAATGCAATATGAGATGCTATGATTGAGTTTATGCATATGAAGAGATCACAAGCCATGGTGTGAATGAGTGAGGGCAAATTTGGGGTGTTTACAGCTGCCCCTATTCAAACATGAGTTAGTTGTGTAGGATGTAAGCAACGGCTTAACAGGAAAACAAGATAACTTGTGGTTGAATACCAAAGACAGTCCAAAATTTGCACTCACAGAATGAAGAAGAAAAGGGATATAGATTGTAAAAGAAAATAAAGTATAATTATAAAGTGCGGGCGACGGAGGACGACCGTCGAGCAGAGGACGACTGCTGGGGGATGAAGCAATGACGGGGACGACCGACATGCTTGGGAAGATGCGGGAAATACAGCAGTGACGGGGGCGGCCGACAAGCTGGGGATATAAGAGATTATGATGGGGACGGCCATAAAGTAAAGCCAATAGACTCTCTGGGGATTATAGGTAAATGAAATAAATGATGAGGTACGGTCATCAAAGGTGAAGGACGATCACCTAGCAGGGGACGGCTGCTCTGTTGGGGATAAGATGAGGGACGGTCATCTAAGGTGAAGGACGATCACCTGGCAAGATACGATTGCCAAAAGGTATCACGACATAGGACGAATGTCGGATAAAAAGGTCGACGATGAGGACGGTCATCGGATAAGCATGATGAAGGACGATCATCAAGAGGTGAAGGACGATCACCTAGCAGGGGACGGCTGCTCTCAGGGTCTATCATGACATAGGACGAATGTCAGATAACAAGATCAACGATGGGGACGACCATCAGATAAAATGATGAAGGACGATCATCAGGAGGTGAAAGACGATCACCTAGCAGGGGACGGCTGCTAAAAATATCACGACATAGGACGAATGCCGGATAGAAAAGGGGTTCTAATGAAATAGAGACTCCGCTGGGGAAAGGATGAGGGACGATCATCCGAAGGTGAAGGACGATCACCTGGCAGGGTTCGGCTGCCGTAGAGGTATCATGACATAGGACGAATGTCAGATAGAAAGGAAATAGTTTGACAAGTTTTGTTGGGGATTTTGCTGGGGAAAATTAAACACGGACGAGTGCCTACATCCAAGAAATGAAAGGTATAAGTGTTTGGCACTGTGTATAGATTAAAGATGCGGACGAGCATCCTTATGATACGGACGAGTATCAGGTAGAAACAAACACTGACACATGTTCAGAGATGATGATATGGACGAGTACCAACTGGTTAACAAAGAACACGGACGAGTATTGATTCTGCGGGGACTCTTCTGGGGAATAATAGACACAGACGAGTGTCTATATTCGAGAAGACATAAGTGTTTGACATGGTGTATAAATTAAAGATGCGGGCGAGCATCCTTAGGACTATGATACGGACGAGTATCAGGTAGAAACAAACACTGACACATGTTCAGAGATGATGATACGGACGAGTACCAACTGGTTAACAAAGAACACGGATGAGTGTCGAATCTGAGGGGATATAAGGGGTGTATAAAAGATACGGACGAGTATCTGTATGAGTAAAAAGTATGAGTAGCAAGTACGAGTAAGACACGGACGAGTGTCTATCTTGCTGTGGAGAGAGCATGACACAGACGAGTGTCTGAAAAAATATGTTGTAAACAAGTGTGTGGTTTACCCAGTGTTTAGGTAACCGTGCTGGGGAAGGTGACACGGACGGGCGTCAAGGGATTGTGTTGTGAGTGCAAAGGGGACGCTTTGGCTTTCTACTGGGGATATGACACGGACGGGTGTCAGGAAGTATCTGTATTTGTAAGAGAAATGTCTGGGCTCTCTGCCGGGAAATCTGGGGAGTTTTCTGTATATCACCGATGGATTGCCAGTATTCACAAGTGTTTGATTCAGAACATGGCTTATGATTATGCAATATGTTTGATTTTTGCCGTAATGCTCCGTATTAGATGGAATGCTACGCTCTGTGGGGAGAATATGATGCAAATGCTATGATTATGCAAAGACCGATCCGAGGTTCGGATCCCATTGCTGTAAAGATCTCTGGCTGATCTGCTTAAAGTGGATATCCCAGCTGGGGATAAGATCATTGATAGATCTGACATATGTGCCTCTGCTTGGGGATATAGGTCACTGACAGACCTATTTGGGCAATGAGGGACCCAGCTGGGGTTTGTAGAAGCCTTCTTCACTCTGTTGTGATTCCTTCGCGCGTTGCTCTTCTGGATAGAGGTCGACACTTTGTGGGGAGATGGTTCCCGGGCTTTTGTACTTGGCTGAGGAGGAATAATGGATGGCAACTCAGCTGGGGAGAAAACACCTCCGGTGCTAAGAATGAGTAGATAATAACTTGCCAGCTCGCTGGGGTGAAGCTTTCATGCCCCATGTTGTGCTTTGAATAGCCGCAATCCTGAAAAGACATAGAAACACACAAGTAATCCCGAGGTATCCCTTACCGGATTCCATCATAAGAGTCTAGACACTCCCGGGAGTAAGTATATTTCCTGCAAGCACGTATTCTTAGTAGAAAGAGCATCTGTATTCATGCAATCGGTATCTTAGGGATATCAGACATTTTTTGCAAACAAAAAATAAAATATATGAGATGAAACATGACTGAAAATCTGATTTTATTAATTCATGTGCCCTGAATTGGCAAGATACAGTCAAAGAAACAAATCCCCTAAAATGAGGAGATCGTTACAAATTGAGAAACAAAGATATTGGCAATGTTGATGACGCTTCAGGGAGCTCCCCTTTGCTATGACTCGTATGACATTTGACGTTCTTCTCGTATTGCTTTCTGAAGAAGGCTGATTCTGAAAGAAACTTGATCCTTTCGAAGCTTACCAAGTTGTAAGCGATACGGATGAATTCAGAGTACAGTTGTTCGCTCATTCCCTTATTTTGCATGGATCGCCCTTTCGGGTTTTCAATCTATCGGGATGCCCATTTTTGCCTGAGTTGTCCAATGCGGATTTTCAACTCAGCGGGCGTACACTTTTTATTTATTTCCCTTATTTTTGCCCGAGTCTTTTATTCTGTTTTTGACTCGCCGGGATGCCCTATTTTTGCCTGGACTTACATTCTGTTTTTATGTCCAGCGCGTCATTTTATGCGAAGTATTTTTTAACTGCATCTGAATTCACAGGGGATAGGAAGTTTTCACCATCCATAGTGCTGAGCATCAGTGCTCCACCAGAGAAAACTTTCTTTACTACGAATGGTCCTTCATAGTTCGGGGTCCACTTGTCCCTGTGGTCTGTATGAGGAGGGAGGAGTCTCTTCAGCACAAGATCTCCTACTTGGTATTCTCGGAGCCTGACTTTCTGATCGAAGGCTTTCTTCATTCTCTTCTGATATAACTGCCCATGGCAGATTGCGGCTAATCTCTTTTCTTCAATCATATTCAGTTGCTCGTATCGGGATCGGACCCACTCGGCTTCGTTCAACTTAACATCCATCAGTACCCGTAGGGAGGGTAATTCAACTTCAACAGGTAGGACTGCCTCCATACCGTACACAAGCTGATACGGTGTTGCCCCAGTGGATGTTCTGATTGACGTACGGTACCCATGCAAGGCAAACGGTAGCATTTCATGCCAGTCTTTGTATGTAACTACCATCTTCTGCACAATCTTCTTGATATTCTTATTAGCTGCCTCCACAGCGCCATTCATCTTTGGCCTGTAAGGAGAAGAATTGTGGTGTTGGATCTTGAAGTCCCGGCATAGCTCTGCCATCATTTTGTTGTTTAAGTTGGAACCATTATCAGTAATGATTCGCTCGGGAACTCCATACCGACAGATGATGTATCTCTTCAGAAATCGGGCTACCACTTGCCTTGTAACATTTGCATAAGAAGCTGCTTCAACCCACTTGGTAAAATAGTCAATGGCAACCTGGATGAATCTGTGGCCGTTCGAAGAAGTCGGTTCAATCTTGCCAATCATATCAATGCCCCACATAGCAAAGGGCCAGGGTGAAGACATCACATTCAAAGGATTGGGAGGCACATGCACCTTATCCGCATAAATCTGACATTTATGGCACTTCCTGGCATAAGCACAACAGTCAGCATCCATTGTGATCCAGTAGTAGCCTGATCTTAGCAACTTCTTGGCCATGGCATGCCCTCCTGCATGGGTACCAAAGGATCCTTCGTGCACTTCGTGCATTAACAAGTCTGCTTCTGTCTTATCAACGCATCTGAGGAGTACCATATCAAAGTTTCTCTTATACAGGGAACCATCAGTATTCAGGAAGAAACTACCAGCTAGCCTCCTTAAAGTCTTCTTATCATTGGAAGATGCCCCAGGTGGGTATGTTTGATCCTCCAAGAAGCATTTAATGTCATGGAACCAAGGCTTATCATCTTTGGCAACATCTGCTGCAAATACATACGCTGGTCTGTCAAGTCTGGACACTGAAATCCGAGGCACAAAGTTGGCAGCTTGAACTTTGATCATGGATGAAATGGTAGCCAGAGCATCTGCAAACTGATTCTCGTCCCGAGGGATATACTCAAGCTTGACCGTTGTAAAGAAAGTCAATAACCTCCTTGTATAATCCCTATAAGGTATCAGATGATCCTGGTGTGTGTACCATTTGCCATTGGTTTGATTAATCACCAGAGTTGAATCTCCGAATACAGTCAAAGTCTTGATCCTGAGGTCAATGGCTTCTTCAAGACCCATAATACAAGCTTCGTATTCAGCTTCGTTGTTAGTTCAGTTGAAGGTGAGCTTCGCCGAGAAAGGCATGTGAACTCCCTTAGGTGTAATGAGTACTGCACCAACACCACGACCATTCATATTAACAGCCCCGTCAAACATCATAGTCCATTCCTCTTCTGGGTCGGGCCCTTCAGTGTGAATAGGCTCTTCATGATCTTTCGCTTTTATGAACATGATGTCTTCATCAGGGAAGTCAAATCTCATAGGCTGGTAATCATCAATAGGTTGCTCAGCAAGATAATCAGACAGTACACTGCCCTTGATGGCTTTCTGAGATGTGTACTGGATGTCATATTCTGTGAGGATCATTTTCCATCTTGCAACCCGTTCGGTAAGTGCTGGCTTCTCAAAAATGTACTTAACTGGGTCCATCTTTGATATCAATAAAGTAGTGTGGGTCAACATATACTGTCTCAGTCGGCGAGCAGCCCACGCTAAAGCACAACAAGTTTTCTCGAGCAGTGAATAACGTTGTTCACAGTCGGTAAACTTTTTACTTAGGTAGTAAATTGCATACTCTTTTCGACCAGACTCGTCATGCTGGCCCAGCACATACCCCATTGACTCTTCTAATACTGTCAAGTACATTATCAGAGGTCTTCCTTCAACTGGTGGCATAAGGATTGGAGGCTCTTGCAGGTATTCCTTGATTTTGTCAAAAGCCCTCTGGCAGTCTTCGTTCCACCTGACCGTTTGTTCTTTTCTTAACAGCTTGAACAAGGGTTCACAGGTTGCCGTAAGGTGAGATATGAACCTTGAAATGTAGTTCAATCTACCTAAGAAACCCCGAACTTCTTTTTCTGTCTTCGGTGCAGGCATTTCCTGAATGGCTTTGACTTTATCAGGGTCAACTTCAATTCCTTTCTCGCTTACAATAAAGCCCAGCAGCTTACCAGATCGCACCCCGAATGTGCACTTGTTGGGGTTCAACTTCAGTTGGTACTTCCTCAGACGCTTGAATAACTTCAGCAGATTCACCA
Source organism: Lathyrus aphaca (assembly GCA_963966055.1). NCBI lineage: Eukaryota > Viridiplantae > Streptophyta > Magnoliopsida > Fabales > Fabaceae > Lathyrus > Lathyrus aphaca. Next base: position 612,843,355 of record OZ014519.1, read on the forward strand.
GGTGGTCTTCTTCTGTAAGGGACTTGGCAATCATGTCATCCACATAACATTCAATTTCCTTATGGATCATGTCGTGGAATAATGTTACCATAGCCCGTTGATAGGTTGCACCAGCATTCTTCAGTCTGAATGGCATCACCTTGTAACAGAACGTGCCCCAGGGTGTGATGAAAGTTGTCTTCTCCATGTCTTCAGGTGACATTTTGATCTGATTGTATCCTGAAAATCCGTCCATGAAGGAGAACACCGAGAACTGAGCCGTGTTATCAACCAATACATCAATGTGAGGTAATGGGAAGTCATCTTTCGGGCTGGCTCTGTTCAGATCTCGGTAGTCCACACACATTCTCACTTTGCCGTCTTTCTTAGGCACAGGTACAATATTAGCGACCCACGACGGATAGCTAATTACAGCAAGGAAACCGGCGTCCCACTGCTTTTGTACCTCTTCCTTTATCTTCATTGCCATATCTGGGCGAGTACGGCGCAGTTTCTGCTTTACTGGCGGGCAGTCTTCTTTTAAAGGCAGCTTGTGCATGACGATATCGGTGTCCAACCCTGGCATATCCTGATAAGACCAAGCAAACACATCCACATACTCTCGAAGCATATCAATCAGTTGTCCCTTCACTGAGTCTTGTAGGCAGGCCCCGATCTTAACCTCTTTCACATCTTCTTCCGTACCAAGATTAACTGTTTCGACCTCCTCCTGATGAGGAGTGATAACCTTCTCCTCTTGCCTTAACAACCTGGCTAGCTCTTCAGGAAGCTCATAATCTTCTTCAACCCCTTCATCAGCTCGATTGATTGGATTGTCAAAGTCATACGAAGCCATAGCAGTGTTGTTGTCGGTGCAGTCTGAAAGGCACTCTCTGCAAGGGTTTAGATTGTTCATTTTAGTGATCATTTTTAATCTTGTTTAGAAAAAGTGAAATGAAGTTCTCATTTTGGAAAACATTGCCATTTTATTTTTGTACAAAAAGAAAAGTGAAAAACAGTGAGTGGAAAAGAAAAAGACTCATTTGCAAAAGATGTTCGATATTCATTGATTGATCTGTTTGCACAAAATTACAAGATGGCCCGATTACAAAATGAGTCTTGTCATCTTGGGCAAGATGCAAGACTTGATGCATGCTTAAAAAATACAGGAAATAATAATTACTCTGCAGGAGTAACCCTTATAATTTCCTGGGAAGACCAGTTAAGGACTTGGCTCCCCGGGATCCTTGGACATATCCAGCTCTCCAGGTTGCGATCGCTTTCTTCCTCGTCTTCCAAGTTGTTCACTGCATCTGGGGTGAGCATTCCCCCGCTGACAAAACTGGGCTTCTTGGCAGCCTCTGATTGATCTTGTTGAGTTGGTTTGTAACCCAACCCAAATCTGTCCTCCTTCTTTTCCACGGGCAACAGCTTGCCCCAACCTTGGGCAGTCCCCTCTTCAACAACCTTCCTGGCTTGCTGATAAGACGTCATGGAGGTTCCCAGTACAGCAGATGCTTCATTAATGTTCAGGGCCTCAAACCCTTGGCTCATAGTTTCATGGATCTCCCCGTCCATTTCTATGTATTTGTACGTAGCCAGATGGCTAACAAAGATGTCTTCTTCACCACAGATGGTGATGATCTGGCCTTCCAACTCGAATTTCAGCTTCTGGTGAAGGGTAGACGTAACAGCGCCAGCGGCATGGATCCAAGGTCTACCCAACAAACAGCTGTAGGCCGGCTGAATGTCCATCACATAGAAGGTAATCTTAAAAGTCTGCGGGCCGATCATCACAGGCAGATCAATCTCCCCTAGCACTGATCTCTTAGAGCCATCAAATGCTCTCACCACCAAATTACTTGGACGCAATGCCAAGCCATCATACCCCAGCTTCACCAAGGCTTTCTTTGGTAGGACATTGAGTGAAGACCCAGTGTCCACCAGTACATGGGATAGAACAGCACCCTTGCATTCTAGAGTGATATGTAAAGCCTTGTTGTGGTTACGTCCCTCAGTTGTTAAGTCAGCATTGGTGAAGCCCAGTCCATGACTGGTATTGACATTTGCCACCACAGTTTCTAGCTGGTTAACAGTGATCTCCTCTGGCACGTATGCTGCGTGCAGGACTTTCAGTAATGCATTCCTGTGAGCCTCAGAACACATCAACAGGGATAATATGGAGATCTTTGAGGGAGTTTGGTGAAGCTGATCCACCACTTTGTAATCACTTCTCTTTATGATCCTCATGAACTCGTCTACATCTTGCTCAAAAGACGTCTTCTGAGTTTCTTTGACAGTCGGCTCTTCAAATACCACACTCTCCCTTTTGCTTTAGCAGCAGCTTCTGCTTCGACATTAGGTTTTTGCAATTGTGAGGCAAAAAGGCGTCCGCTTCTGGTGAAGCCTCCGCCTCCCCCAACATTATCAATTTGTGGAGGAGAGGTTGAAGAATCCAAAGTAATTTTCTCCCCGTTGCAGTAAAGATCAGAGCCATAATGCCAGGGTATGGCATTACTGCTTTCATATGGGACTGGCCCAGGTACCGTGATAGTAACTGGACTGACTGCTGCAGAGAAGGGTACCGTAATGGTGTGCGGATCGTAGTAGATGGTGACTGGTGATCTGGCAGGAGGTGCCACTGTTTGTTGTTGAAAGTTGTTGTCTGGAGGAACACTTGATGGATCATAGTAAATGGTGACTGCTGAGATATCTTCACTAATTTCTGTTGGCGTTGTAGAAGATTCTGCTGAATAAATGGATGTTGATGTTGTAGAAGAAATGGTTGTTGACATTTGATTTGTTGAAGTGATGGATGAAGCTATTGTTGATGATATTGATGAATTCGTTGGAATGATTGTTGTTGCAATTGTAGAAGAGTCAGGAATTGCTGTCAGACGGATTGCTGGATTTGTAGGCGCCGTTGTTGTGATCTGAAGTATACCACTTTTGATAAGACCGTCTATGGCGCTTCTCAAGTTATCACACCCGTTGACCGAAATGTTGCAGTACCCACAACCGAGCTCACACCCGGGGAACATCTGGCATTCTAGGAGCTGAGCTTTAATTTCGACCAGAGGTGTCCGAATCTGCCCAACACTGGTGATTAAGAAAGATGGCTTGTCTTCCTCAATGGCATTAATTCTTGGTCCTCCATGATTGGGCATGGGATTCTTGGTGACACTGGGAGGGGGTGCAAAGTTGAGGGCTTTAGAATCCACCAGGTCTTGTACCTTCATTTGTAAAGCCCTGCATTTTTCCGTATTGTGGCCAGGTGCATTGGAGTGGAAAGCACATCTGGCGTTGACGTCATAATTTCTTGGGAGATTAGAGGAATCTGGTGGTGCCAACGTCCTTAATTCAACCAAGTTGAGTTTCAGGAGTTGTGGCAATAAAGCGGCATAAGGCATAGGGATTGGATCAATCACCCTATTGGCCTGTGATGGTCTTTGCTGAAAAGGTCTTTGCTGTTGATTGTTGTTATTGTTGTTGTAGGTCCTCTATGGCGGATACTGAACTTGCTGCTGATAGTGGGGTTGTTGTGGTTGTTGATATGTTGGTTGCTGAGGAATCGGAGCTGGAATAGTGACAGCTGCCACTGACCTGTGTACATACTGAGGTCTGCCCCTGTTGGCATGAACGACATTTGTCTCACCGGTTCTTCTAGGTCCCACAAAAGGCTTCCTGGGGTTGCTAGACGAACTTGCACCATTATCAGAAATCTTACCCATCTTCAGAAGGCTCTCAATTCTTTCTCCAGCTATAACTACGTCAGCGAAGCTGGTGGAAGAAAAGGCAGCTAGCCTATCAATATATGTTCCTTGCAGAGTGTTCATAAACATGTCGGCCATTTCTCTTTCCGACATGGGTGGCTGGACAGCAGCAGCAAGCTGTCTCCACCTCTGGGCATATTCCCTGAAGCTTTCTCTGGAGGATTGAGACATTCCCATCAAAAGGGTCATGTTAGGAGCCATGTCCAGATTGTATTGGTACTGCCTGATGAAGGCTTCAGCTAGGTCCTTCCAGCATCTGATTGTAGCTCTGGTCAAGTGTGAGTACCACTCCCTGGAAGCCCTGGTCAAACTGTCTTCAAAATAAAACATCCACAGTTTTTCATCCATAGTGTATGCCTTAAGTCTCCCCAGGAAGGACTATAAGTGAGTTCGTGGATAGGAAGTTCCATTGTACTTCTCGAAGCACGGGGGTTTAAACTTATGAGGGATTCTTACCCCATCCACTAACCCCATATCCATGACATCAAAACCCAGGGAATTTTGAGACTCCAGAGATCTCAACTTCTCAGCAATTTCATCAAGCCTTATATCATAAACTTCATCCCCAGCTCCCATTACAGTGAATTGCTCCTCTTGAGGATCTTCTTGCAAGATCCTTCCTGCAGTTGTATTTCCTTGCACGTTAACCGGGATATTGACTTCCGGGTGTAGATGAGGCCCATATACTGGTGGATTAACATGAGGTTAACCCCTTTCATTATTACTTGTTCCTCCAGTTCCCAAATGGGGTTCTTCCGGGGTTTGTCTTTCTACCAATGCCCTCAATCTTTCTTGACTTTGGGCCAAGCCATTCATTACTTCCATGAACTGGGTCATTTGGTTTCTCATTTCCAGCCTTTCATTAGCCATCTGGGTTCTGACCTCTGTCAGATCTTGCTGTACTTGGTCCATTTGGATACCAGGAAGATTGTTGCGAGTAGGATACCTGTGCGGACGGTTGAGAGGGAACACCCGACGGCGAGCAATAATTCCTGAACCAGAACAGAGTTAGTAACAAACAAAACAAAACCTACAAAACAAAACAAGAGTCAGTATGCAATGCAGTATGCTTATTTGTTTTCCAAGGTGGCTTGGCTCTTGATTTTGACCTTTCCAGACCCCTGAGGAAGATGCTTTGATGTTGCTTGAGAAAAGAAACTCAATGAAACGAACTAACAAATATATTACACATGGTAGATCATACATAGTTTGTTTTTTACAACACATTCCCCTAAGGGGTCAAAATACAACATAAAAAGAAAAGTACATGAAATGGAAATAGCAACAAGCAAAGCAGTCAAACATCTAATCCAAACTCGTCCTCCTTAACCTCCTTCAAAAGTGCTTCGGTTACAGGACCAGCCGGATGCTCTGTAATGTTTCTGATAAGAAGGTTCCTGGTGGCGATAGCAGTGGTCAGCTTCTTGTGCCTGACTTGGTCCTTTGACCTCTTCACACCAGCCCTAAGCTTCAACTCTGAAATCTCCTTCTGGGCTGCTAGCAGAGCCTCCTGTTACTTCTTTTCATTGGCCTCTAACTGCTCAATCCTGTCCTGACTTCTCTTATCTTCTTGAGTGCGAGCTTCAGTGATCCTGACCCACCTAGCTTGACTTTCTTTCTGATAGAGATCAGTCCTAGCCTTCTGAAACTGGGTCTCTTTACAGGCATTCTTCAAAATCTGCTCTCCAGCTCTTGATTTCTTGATGTAGTCCTCTGATTTCTCAATCCTGGCTAGATGCTCCACCTTAAGCTTTTCCAACCTTTCAATGTCTAGACGACCATCACTACTCTCCCAGAGGGTCCTCTTTAGAGCTTGAGACAGATTCTCATTCCTCTCCTTCAGTTTATCAAATTCTTCCAGGCTGACAGTGGCTGGAGGTGGTACTGTGGAAGGTCCAGGTGCATCCTCAATGGTGAAAGGCATCCCAGAAAGCTGAGCCCTAGCATGAGACCATTCATAATACTGAGCTGAAGCCACATTGTTGCACCTCCCAAGAATGGCCATCCCTTTGGTCTGGATGTTGTCCTAAGCCCAGGATGCTTGTCTGACAACAGCTAGATTAGGTTTTATCTCACAATACAGGGTTTCAGCCAAGTCTTGCACTCTAGGAGGGTGAACCAAAGCATAGCCCAACTGTCTCTTAAACAGCAAAGGGTTGTAGTTGATGCAACCCTTCACTCCTATTAGAGGTACATTGGGGAACTGTCCACAGCTAGTAATTATGTCCCTGCCTTTGGTGCTCTGGGTGCACCACCTGATGTCATCTGAAGTCAAAGCAACAAGTCTCTTAGCCCAATTCTTCTGTTGGTGAGGATTCAAGAAAGCATCAGTCTTGGGTAAGTGTTTAAGCAGCCAAGTGTGAAATAAGGGAGCACAGCACCTCACCAACCTCCCTCTTTGCTTCTCATTTCTTTGGTGAATAGAATAATAGAAATCTCCCAGCAATGTGGGCACTGGGTTCCTCAGAAGGAAAAGATGAATGGCATTCTTGCTGATAAACTTGGGCTCATCTGCAAATAGTATAACCCCATATATACTGAGGGCTAATAACGCACAAACTGCCCTCCATTCTCCCAAGGAGGCCTTCAGGATGGCCTGAGAAGTCAAGAAATCCAAGTGTAGGCCAAGGATTCCAGCCTTTGTTGTCATGTTCTGCTCAATCAAAATAGGCTCCAGGTACAGTGCTCTTGCCACTTCTTCATTGCTGGGAGAAGCCATCTCTGGGTTGAAGGGGACACCACCCCTGACAGGTACTCCAATCAATGATGAGAACTCCTCCAGCAGAGGTCCTAGCTGAAAGTTTTGGAAAGTGAAACATCTCAAAGGAGGATCATAGAACTGTAGGCAAGTGTGAATCAAACTCCTCTGAGAAGGGTCTAAGTCCATAACCAGATCAAGGATGCCTCCATAATGCTCTCTGAATAATGGGATGTGGTCTGGAGTGATAAGTTCCTAGACCTGCCTGATGCCAGCCAGCACAGGCTCAAAGAAATGGTATGAAATGTTGCTCTTCTTGGGTGCCATGACTGCTGATGAAGGGCTGAAACAAATGCTGATGAAGAGCTGAAGACAGGTGTTGATGAAGATCAAAAATCAATACTGGAGATGAGCCACTGATAGGCTGAGGCTGGTGATGAAGATAACTGAAGCAGGTAGCTGATGAAGATAGCTGAAGCAGATACTGATGAACAGGGGTCTATGCAGATGAAGGGGTCAAAACCAAGCCAGATAAAATGTGGATACCTTGAAAAACAAATAAACAAATGTTAAATGATGCAATGATGATATATGCAGATGATATGCAAGGGTTTGTGATCAAGCTGGATCTGATTACTGCCTTGATATAAGTCCATGTATGTTCAAAAAGTCCAGATGGAGGTCTAGAAAACCAATAACCAGGGTGGGGGACTTAAATAAAGAGTCACATGTCCATGGTTAAATCACAAGAACTGTCCCAAAATGGAGTACTCTTAATCAAAACAAAGTATCAGGGTATGATGTGGCCAAAGGTACCTGCAAACCTGTAAACAGCCCAATCCCCCTCACAGGTAGTGTTCTAAAACAAGAATCCTCAGACTTGGACCAGTTATGAGAAGTGTAAACACTTCTAACCCGGAGGTACAGTGTTTACAATAACCATAACAGATCCTCCTCTAATTCACCTTAGTTTCTGAAGGTCATAATAAAGGTCATCCAGACTTAGCAGGCTTCCCAGATAGCCCTAGCACTACAGGAAATCTGTAGCACAGAGTTCTCAAGAAGAAACCCACATCTGAACCGTGTTTCATATTCCCGCACCAGACCGAAATGGAATGGGAAAGAACATGAACCAGTCTAGCCTATGTGTCACTCAGGTCCCAGGTATAGGACCTTAACTCTCAATAGAACCCCACCCACCAAAGCAAAAAACCAGATCCAGCCAGATGACAATATGACAGCATGATATATAAAGCTGTAAAGAAAGCAATAAATAACTATACATAAAGCAGTAAATAAAGCAAATATACAAACACAATTAGCACTTAACACCCCAGTAAACACAAATCAAACAAGCGCTAGGAGGAACCCACAAAAAGAACCAGAAGCCCTGGTTACAGTATAAGGGTCCCCAGCAGAGTCGCCAAGCTGTCGCTCCCACCAAATGACACCTGGTCAGAAGGGGTACAGACGCGAACGGTCGGCGAAAGAGAAAGGGATGAATAGAGTCGCCAGCTAGGCATTTTTATCCCGAAGGAAAGGTAATGCTGCATAAACCTAGAAAGATATGGATAAGACGGTTGCGAACCAGAGAGACTGAGAAAGGGGGTTGGTTACAACCTGGGAAGGTATTAGCACCCAGATTGTCCGTCGTACTCGACGGGATCCACTCTTAAAAGATTTGTGTTTTAAAGGGGTAGTGTCAGTGCAATTTGTGTATAAAGAGCTGGAAAAGGATGTACAGGTGTCAGTGTAAAAGAAGTGTGAAGTGTATAAGAGAAGTGTCGGTGTAAGAACAAGAGTGAAATGCCCAAGATAATGGGGCTAAAGAATAATGCTGGAAGAGGGGGAATATACAAAGACTTTTGTTCGATAACTGTTAAGTTATGCCTACGTATCCTCTCGTGCAATGAGGAAGTCAGAACACCGTAGTTCGACCCAAAGAGACTGAAAGATAAATTGACTTGTGAACTGCTTACTTGTCTATGCTCAAGTGTATGACCTGTCTGGCTCAGGTGCAAACTGTCTTGCATTAGACGGAAGAAGCAAGTTCTCGTTTGTGAATGAATGAGGTGAGAAAAGAATCCCGAAGGAGACGATTATTGTTTGTTTTTTATGTTTTCAATCTTTTATTGCCTTTTGAAAGCTTGTCATAAATTAATGAGCTTAAGCCTAAACCAATGCTTAGTAAACTCATCACATCCTCCCTCTGATTAGGGGTAATGAGAATACCTTAAGTGTGAAGTCAGTATCTCACACTTAATCACCCTGATATAGGATTGAGATCATTAACCTACTTGTGATTATTTAGATGTTTTTGTTGTTTTTGTTTAGTGTTGAGTAATGAGATTAAGCCATAATCAGAGATTTAATGGACTCATTACACCATCCTAATAGAAGGATAATAGATGAGAGCATTTAAGCTGAGAAAGACTCCTCAACTTAATCCATGATTAGGGATTAACCTCATGACAAAACAAGCCTTTATTAAAGTGGATTTTAATTAATGATAAGATGAAGAAATGATTTTTATGATTGGTAAGACAACTTGAGGAGGACTTGTCCATTAACACTAGGGTTAGTCCTTCTTAACCAATTAAGGAAGAATTAGAACCCTAATGCAAGGCCCAAGTTACAAGCTTGATGTCTTGATGATTATTAAGTGAATTGATTAAAGGATGTAAACACATTAAGGGTTTAACACTTAGGATTAAAGTTATACACTCCATCCTAATAGAAGGATGCAGGCATAAGCTTAATCACAAAGCCTTAAAACCTTTAGGGTTTAGTCCTTGATTATGAGGTGAGAAGAGAAGACTCAAAGAAGACTCAAAGGAAAAAAACTAAATGGGGGACTAAACAATCCTAAAATGTTATCATGCTTGGAAGTCCTAGGGTTTGTGAGGTTTAAGAGAAAGATCTTCAAAGAGCCACCAAGGAGAGAAGCAGATGAAAGGAGGAAGGAGCAGAGAGAAGCAAAACAACTTGCTTCACTTAAGAAGGCAAGTTGCTTAAAGAAAGAAAGTAAGATGAACAAGAATGAGCAAGCTCAATCCAATACACATACAAAATGCAGCAAAAGGAATGTGAAAGAGATGAAAAGAGAACATGAGAAGTGAAGGCAAATTCACTTCTCAAAGTAACTTACCACCTGAAAAGTTAGTGAAAGAAATGAAATGCAATGCAAATGAGATGAAATGGCATGATGCAAGGCAAAGTCAGAAGCAAATACATGATGTTAATGATGCTAAGAGATGATGCAATCATGAGGTAAGGCATGAGAATGATCAAACAAGCAAAAAGATGCAAAGGAAACATGCTTAGAACCATGAACATACATGAAAAGTTATGGAATGCAAATGACATACAACATGGCAAATGAAAGATGCAATGATCTAACATGATTCTAATATGCCCTAAGATGTCTTATGAAACAAATGGATGCACAAAATGTCATGGAAAGTCATGGTATGCAAGCAAATGGAAGATGGATGCAAGAGAAAGCACAAATTAGGGTTTATGATCAATACACAAAACAGAATTCAAAATCAGAAGCATATGACATGACAAAAAATTTAAAATGGGATCCAAGGAACCCTAACCCTACACAAGTTCACTGCCCGAAGGAGGAGACCTAACTCTTAACCTAGTGAGAGTTGTGAATTTCCTAAGATTGCTAGGGTTTTAAGGTACCTTGTCAAGAAAAATGTTTCTACATGCTATGTGAATTTTTTTGTGATTTTTAAATACATAAAAGTATTTTTAATTAATTAATTTTCATTAATTAATTAAAAATAAACTTTTAAATGATTTAAAAATAATTTTTAATGCAAAAAATAAAAATAAAAATATTTTTGTGTTCTGAAAATTGATTAAACCTTTGACAAAAAATTTCAGAATTTTTAAAGGTTTTTTGCTATTTTAAATTAAATGTGAAAGATAAAACAAATTAAATGAAATAATAAAAAAAAATGAAAGTATGCGCAAGGGATGGTCAGGATTTGATCTGGGCTTGGACTGGCTGACTGCGCGCCAGATCCAAGGGCCCAGATTCAAATCTGGCTAAAATTAATTAAACTGGATTTTAATTAATTAAACAAGGTTAGGGTTTCTAATGATGCATCCTGGCCACACATTCACGCGCGAGTCAACCAAAGTCAACCTGATCTACGCTCCACATTCAAACTACAATTAATGACATAATTAGGGCTTAATGAGTTTCAGGTGGCCGGAGAAGACTTCCGGTCGTCTTCTCCGGCGAGACCTCCAACCTAACTCTCTCAAAACCTCACTAAATCATGCCAAAACCTCCAGATCAACTCAACTAAACATCCTAAACAACAATCCAGCAACAAAATTCATTTCTTTTTCATGAATCATGAAGAACAAACAGAAATCAAATTTACGGGCAAAGTTTCAGACAAACAATACATCCTCATTTCTGCATCATTTTCAAAAATTCAAAGCTCATTGCATTCAGGGAAGCATGTAGATCATTTTAGAAACAAGTAAAAAGAGTTATGGAAAAATGAATTTCCATGGCTACCTGAATCGAAGCTTTCAACCCAAGAGCTTCTGGACCAGTTCCTTGCTTGCAATCAACTCCACTGACCTCCCTCAAGTGTTTGCAAAACTTATCTGGAGTTTATTTGGGCTAGTTTGAGAGATTGCTTGAGTTCTGTTCAAAGAGGGGAAGAAATCATATTTGGTTTATGTGAGGTTTCAGGGATGAGTGAGGGCAGGGAAATGATCAGTGAGACATGCTGAGATGTTTTGTGAAGTTTGTTTTTGTGTTTGATGCTTGTGTTGTGTGATTCGAAGCAAAATGCATAAGGGGAGGTTTTTGGGAATGTTGGCTTGTGTGTGTATTCAGGCCCTAAGATCCTATCAAATGGCTTGCTTTTGGTGTGTTTGTAAAGTCTTGGTTGGTCAGAATAGTTGTTGTGTCACTGTGGGATTGGTATGGGGTTTTTTGCAAAAAGTCAAGTCTAGGTGAACTTGAGGTATGGGCAAGTGTGAGGTTGTGATAGGGGCATGGTTGAGTTCAGCAGAGATCATGGAGTTCATATGGATCAGATTCTATGAGCTGTAACAAGTAGAGGCATGGCTTCATGAGTTTTTGCAAGTTGGTACATGTTTGCCCCCTTTGGAAATTCATGAAGTTCAAGGCACCAAAATGCAATATTCTTGGGCCAATTCTGACTTTTAGAAGTCACATGATCATATTGTGAAGAGTTTGTGCACATTTGAAGTCTTTAGAATGCTTGATCATACCATTTTGCAAAATGCCTCTTTGGTACAAAACTTGAATTTATGTGATTTTTCCCAACTTTGACAAGCCATAACTTTTGATCCAAAATGAATTAGGACAAGCTCATGTACTTTTTGAAAAGGGAATGATCCATTCTACAACTTTCATGACCAAAGTTTTCTCATTTGAAGCATTTTTGAATCAAAAAGCAAGGGTTGAAAAAGTTTCCCAAAATGGCAAGTTTCCATTACAAGTCATTTTCCCAAAAAGTCAACTTTGCAAATGGCTTGAAATGCTTCAATTTTGTGAACTTACAACATCTTCTATGATCAAATAAAGATCATACATAATCAAAATGATGATGAACACCCTTTGGTTGGGTCATTGGGGGCCTCAGATGCCCTGATTTTGCACTGACTTGCTCAAGAAGTCAACTCTTGATTAGATGCCTTCCCCATGGAATTTCTTCATGAAACTTGATATGCATGACCCTTATAACATGTAGAGACCAATAGAAACAAAAATGACCAAAAAATTTGGAGTTATGGCCTTTGAAACCAAAACCCTAATTCTAGGTCATCTATGTAGTCAAACCTGGCTCTGCTCCTATGCCTTTCTCAGTTCTTGTGATTCTTTGACTTTCTTGACTTTGTGGGGATACAATATGATGCTTGAACATACATGGACCCCTTTGAAATGATTGATGACCTTTGGAGTGGCTCAAGAAGCTCTTGGATTGCTCAGATCACAAACCCTAGATGCAAATGACTTAGAATCAATGCAGTGAATCAAAAATGCAATATGAGATGCTATGATTGAGTTTATGCATATGAAGAGATCACAAGCCATGGTGTGAATGAGTGAGGGCAAATTTGGGGTGTTTACATTGCTGATTGTTATTGTTGTAAGATCTCTGTTGAGGAAATTGTTGTTGCGGTGGAAAGTGTTGTGGTTGTGAAGGATACTGTTGTTGAGGTGTTGGAGCTGGAATGGTGACAACATCTACTGATCTTGGCATGTATTGAGGCCTTCCCCTGCCCATATGCACTGAGTTGGTCTCACCCGTCCTACGAGGTCCTGCGAAGGCTTCCTTGTATTGCTGGAACTGGCACCATTATCTGAAATTTTTCCCATCTTCAGCAGACTCTCAATTCTCTCTCCAGCTATAACTACATCAGCAAAGCTAGTGGACGAGATGTCCCCTACAGGGTGTTCATAAACATGTCGGCCATTTCTCTTTTAGACATCAGAGGCTGGTCAACAGCAGCAAGTTTGTTAGACGATAGCGCGGATCTAGAAGGGAGGTTGAATAGATCCCTTTTTAAAATTTATCTTTTCAAAATTAAGTTGAAAGAGAATAGCGGAAGTTTCCCGGAAAATCGTCTAGTTCAAATTTGAAGTCACAGGAGATCGGATATGCGTAAAACCCAATTAGAATGAAATGACGACTAGATGAATTAATGATTTACAAATGATACACTTGAATATTCAGCACTTGATAAAACTAATCTTAATGATGATTGGAGAAGAAAACAAATACAAAGATATTGATCTTGTGTGATTGAGCTTTTTATCAAACACTTAGAGTGCACACTCCAAGGGCAATTTTGTTGTCTCAAATAGTGCAGAATTTTACTCACTCTAATCAACACTTTTGAGTGAAGCAATTTATCAAACACCTTGTTTGCACTAATTTGATACACCAGAATTTTCAAGCATACAATATCAATATGATCAAAAGTAGAATGCAAGAAATAATAAGAACACAAAGAATTTGTTGAGGCAGTTCCTTCGTCGTCCTCGCTCGAAGTACTCTGCCCCCAATTCGAAATTGAATTGGGAAATTTTATTAAATCGCAATTGTCTTACAAGAATAGAAATGAATTAACCAACAAACCAAACCAAGTTGAAGGTGCTGTCAATTCTTCTTCTTGTCCCTTGATCCAAAGTAGAATCAAGTCTTCCACGCGTGTCGAGAAATCCTCCGATTAATTTGCTCCCTTATTGCAAGAATACACGATTTTTCAAACTTTGAACACGACTGAGTTTCTCCCACACTTGTGAACCCACAAAGACCTTCGCAATCCTCCGTCTACCGTGATATGAGAGAACGATCCACTTGATCTTCAATCTACCTTACTCGGCTGAATCTACGACCGATCGATGTGTGCAAAACCCCCAAATCTCCAAAGATCTTGGAGGATAAAACCCTACCGATTTTTCCAAGGAAAACCCACACACTCTAAACCCAATCTGAAATTATGATTCACGATTGAACGTTATCTCCAAAACATACACCAAGATCGAACAAAGATTGTTGTGTGTAATTGTTTGATTAATGCAAGAATGAAGAAGATGAAGAGAGCTATGTGTATATCTTTCACTTTCCTTGTTAGAACTCTCAAAAGAAATTAAGCAACTATTTATATTGGTTAGAGAAAATGAATCATAAGAGAGGGAAAAATAAATGAAAAAATGAGTAAGCACAGTAATGAGCCGACTCAAACCCTTAAATAAGCCGGCTCAAACTTACAGATGAGTCGACCAAAATCAACAGAGAGACAGTCTGTTGAGACCCGAGAAAAATGAGAAGAAAACATTTATTGATGAGTCGACTTATGAGAGATTGTGAGTCGGCTCATCCATACTCATGAGTCGACCAAAATCATGCCCCAGGAAGCCTGTTTGGACCCGTGCGTTTTCCACCATTTTACACTTGAATGAGTCGGCTCATGAAGGGTTGTGAGTCGACTCATCCATACTTGTGAGTCGACCAAAATGATGCATCAGGCAGCCTGTTTGGACCCGTGCATTTGTCATCAATTTAACACTGAATGAGTTGGCTCATTGATGAATTTGAGTCGTCTCATTCAGTATGTTTTTCCAAAAATGCCAATCCTTCCTTTTTCATTTTGAACCTGTCAAGCTTTCGAAACATGCCAAGTTTTTGACACATTAAAACCATGCCATGTCACACAAACTCCCCTTTTTTGATGATGGCAAAAACTTGATGAATTAATCGCCAAACTCCCCCTGATTATGTGACCCGATCTTATATACATCGATCTCAATATCATCTCCCCCTTTGATAACATCAAAAAGAAGAGAAACCATATGAGTGAATTGAAGCAATAAAAATAGCAAGCTGAATGAAATGTCAATTTGAGAAGCCAATTGCGATAGAAACACGCATTCACAAACACACAATTTGGAAAGGCAAGTAAAAATGATAATAAACAACAAATAATGGGATTAACGAGAAATAAAAGTTCATTCAAACAAACAAAGCAAACATTACATAAACCAAAATAATATTCATGACAAGTACATATGATGCAACTATTCTCTCAAGGGTGTGGATAACGATCCCTAGTGGAAGTGTAGCGGCGACGATAGGTGATGGGCTGCGAATCATCCATGTCATTTTCCGTGAATTGAAGAAAGCTATTGTTCAGTGAGTTAAAGACTGTGTCCTGGGCAACCAAGTGATCCTGCAACGCAGTATACCTAGTGTCTTGAACAGACACATACTCAGCAAAGGCGGTGTCTTACGCAGTTAAACGCCTCTCTAACTCAGTGTATCTCTCAGCCTGAGTGTTGTAGTAAGCCTGCTGTTGGAGTTGCATATTTTGGAGCATCACCATTATTCTCGATGAATCATCTTGTTGCGGTTGAGATAGAGGAGGAGAGGGAGGAGCAAACCGAGTAGTGGTGTTGGTCCACCCGGTATTTTGCCATTCACCCCAGCCTTGATTTTCATAGGAGTCATTTGAGTGTATGCCATACCACTCTTTATTGTCAGTAGGCAAGTCTTCATTCGGAATCTCATTTTGTTCAGGTTGATCTTCAGGATCATCTCCATCAAAATTATCTTCAAGAGGTTGATTTTGATCACCTCTTCCCACATAACGATACCGTCGTTCTTGAGAATCCCATATGTGACCCATGAGGCTTAGGGTCTTCTGCTGAAACCAATTTGTATCCGGAACAGATACCAAAGGAACATCAAAACCAACAACCTCAACTTTGTCAATAATCTTCTGAATAATGGAAGGATAAGCAAGAGCAACGCCTTTCTATTCCTTCAAGGCAAAAATATGACTCACAAAGTAGTGAGGCCAGTTGACTTTGACCTTGTTTCGAAGAATATAAACCAAATGCACTTCACTCATATCAATACGAGAGAAGCCGCCTTTCTTGGGCCGTAAATTGTGGGCAACAATCCAGTGCAGAATACGATCCACCGACTTAACTTTTCCAGTAGTAATGGTATTCAGAAGCAATTCAGAATTAACAACAAAATCAACAAAAGGTTCTTTAAGCATACCATTGAGTTCATTACGGAAGATGTAGTTGTCAACTTGAGACGTATATGTCATCAAAATGCTAGCTTCTTCAGGATCAATGCGAAATAGATCTTTCCACACTTGAGCGTTGACGACAAACATTCTAGAACCCATACGGAAATTGAACTCGAAACCCTTAAAAGTGCCAACCAACCCAACATAGAACATCTTAACCAAATCTTCATTATATTCAGCATGGCAAGATAGAAAAGGATTGATACCTTGGAAGTCCATAAGTTCAATAATGTGGGGAATGTGCATTTGAGTGGCAGTTGTTCTTGAGTAGACATATTGAGGAATTACCTTCCCGTTCTTGAATTTCTTGTTGTAGACTTCAACCAGATTAGAATGAAGAAGAGACAGGGCACTAACCGGAAGAGATGATTGAGAAGAGGAGCCACGAGACCTTTTCCCTGTAGTTTTTGATGCCATTTTTGAAGAAAAATGAAGCTTTGAGAGAGATTTGAAGGTTGAGGGAAGATGATGGAACTTGAGAGAATATGAGAGTTATATGTGTTGGTAATGATAATATGAAATGATAATGAGTTTTAAATAAAAAAATTAAATAAATCATAAATGGAAATGGAAAAGTGGATGGATGCATTGATGTGCTGACCTAGGGAGGCGAACTGGCAAGCGGCGCGTCTTTTCAAGACAGTCACACGTCAGTCGAGGCGTCAATGAGCCGATTCAAATTCATCAATGAGTCGACTCAATTTGAATTTGAATTGAGTCGGCTCAAAAGAGCATATAGGTCGACTCATAAGAGTCCATGAGCCGACTTATGAGTCGGCCTGTTGGGACCCGGCAATTTTCAACACCACATGTCACCCAAAACCACTTAAAATACCTCAAAATATGAAAACATCATCATGTATGCAAATTATTTGTCAAGCAATCACTCATAATCCACTAGAAAAGAAGAAATAGATTAATTTACAAACACAATCCATGCACCACATTCTTACTAAATACATATATCAAGAATGAATTAAGGTAACTAAGTAAAGAGTGATATTACCTCGAGTATATGAGAGATGAATGAAAGATAATACTTCATAATAGGATGTGAGATACAAGTGAAGTTAACTCAAGGAATAATATATAATCAAAACAATGGTTACTAAGATCTATCCGATATGTCAAGAACACCAAGTTCTCTATGGATAAAGAAGAAAGGATCGGTAGCGAGTGGTTTTGTAAAAATATCGGCTAGTTGATTTACACTATCAACATGCTCAAACACCACATCACCTTTCTCTACATGATCCCTAAGAAAATAATGCCTGATTTCAATATGTTTAGTGCGTGAATGAAGAATAGGATTCTTGGTAAGATTAATTGCACTAGTATTGTCACACAAGATTGGAATTTGTTTGAGAGAGATATTGAAGTCGAGCAATTGTTGTTTTAGCCATAGTATTTGGGCACAACAATTTTCGGCTGCAATATACTCCGCCTCTGTAGTTGATAAGGCAACAGAGACTTTCTTTTTGCTATGTCAACTGACAAGAGAGTTTGAAAAGAAATGACAAGTTCCACTAGTGCTTTTCCTATCCACTTTGCAACCGGCAAAATCGGAATCGGAAAAACCTACCAAGGAACAATCACTACCCTTAGGATACCATAAACCAAACTTAGAAGTACCACAAAGATACCTAAGTATGCGTTTAACTGATTTTAAATGTGATTCCTTAGGGCAAGATTGAAACCTAGCGCACATACATACACTGAACATAATATCGGGGCGCGATGCAGTAAGATAAAGAAGAGAACCAATCATACCTCGATACCTTTTTATATCAACATCCTTACCTTTTTCATCACGATCAAGACTTGCCGCCGTAGGCATTGGTGTATCAATAGACTTGGAGTTTGTCATATCAAACCTCTTGAGCAACTCATTGCAATATTTAGTTTGACTTATGAAGGTTCCATCTTCAAGTTGTCTAATTTGAAGTCCGAGGAAGAAATTTAGCTCTCCCATCATACTCATCTCAAACTCACCTTGCATAGAACTTGAAAATTCTTTAACCAACTTCATATTAGTAGATCCAAAGATAATATCATCTACATATACTTGAACTAATATAGAGTGTTTTCCTTCACGTTTAATAAACAGAGTAGTGTCAACCTTTCCTCTTGAAAAACCTTGATTGATTAAAATTTTTCTTAGACGCTCATACAAAGCTCTAGGAGCTTGTTTGAGACCATATAACGCACGTTTTAATTTGTAAACATAATTTGGTTTTTCAAAGATTTCAAACCCAGGAGGTTGACACACATAAACCTCTTCATTTATATATCCGTTAAGGAAGACACTCTTAACATCCATTTGATATAGTTTAAAGTTTTGTGAACATGCAAATGCAATTAAAAGGCGTATAGCTTCAAGGCGGGAAACATGAGCATAAGTTTCCTCATAGTCTATGCCTTCCTCTTGGTTATACCCTTGAGCAACAAGACGAGCCTTGTTGCGAATGATAGTGCCGTTTTCATCCAATTTGTTCCTAAAAACCCATTTGGTGCCAATTACTCGATGATTTAATGGAGGTGGAACAAGGTCCCAAACCTCATTTCTTTTAAATTGATTTAGTTCCTCTTGCATAGCTAGGAACCAATTTTCATCAAGTAATGCTTCTTTGGCATTCTTAGGCTTAATTTGAGATATAAAGGCATGATAAAAACAAAAATTACTTAGCCTTGATCTAGTAATGACACCCTTTGAGATATCTCCAATGATGTTATCGATAGGATGATCTTTTGATGTCTTCCATTCCAATGGTAGATCATTTTGAAGGGATGCTTGACCTTCATCTTTGAGACTAGACACATCAACCGGCTCCTTATTCACAACATCCGGAAAGGGTTCAACACGAGAAACATAAATGTCTTTAACAATCTCACTAGAGGAGGCACCTGCACCAATAACACCACTACCTTTTTCGACAACATTTGGATAAGCTTCATCAAAAGATACATATATATATTCTTCGACTATAAGCAACCTTTTATTAAATATTCTATATGCTTTGCTTGAATTAGAGTATCCAAGGAAGATGCCTTCATCCGCCTTTGAATCAAATTTGCCAAGATTTTCTTTTCCATTATTAAGCACAAAGCATTTGCAACCAAAAACATGAAGATGTGAAACATTAGGCTTTCTTCCTTTTAATAGTTCATAGGGCGTTTTGTTTAGAATAGGTCGAATAGTGATCCTATTCAAAACATAGCAAGCGGTGCTAATAGCATCGGCCCAAAAATATTTAGGAAGACCGCTATCATTAATCATAGTTCTTCCTAATTCCTCCAACACACGATTTTTACATTCCACAACACCATTTTGTTGTGGTTTTCTAGGAGCGGAGAAGTTATGATCAATGCCATGATTTTCACAAAAAATTTCAAAGAGATGATTTTCAAACTCACCTCCATGGTCACTTCTAATAGTTACAATGTTTGTGCCAAGTTTGTTTTGAGATAATTTGGCAAAAGTTTCAAAAGCCGAATAGGTATCACTTTTACTAGCTAGAAGGACCAAAAAGATCCATGTATAGAAGTTCAAGAGGTCTAGAAGTAGAGACTAGATTTTTTGATTTAAAAGATATCTTAGTTTGCTTACCCATTTGGCACGCATCACAAAAATGATCTCTAGTGAACTTTATGTTAGGAAAACCGACTACTAAGTTTTTGGACACAATCTTATTTAGCAAGTCAAAGTTGATATGAGCTAAACGTCTATGCCAAAGCCAAGATTCCTCACTTTTGGAGATAAGACATTTAGGATTACTCATGGTCATCGAATTCAAATCAAGCATATAAACATTATTAACCCTCGGGCCTTTAAACACATCCTCTTTGTTGTCATTGTGTTCAATTATGCATCCTTCTTTAGAGAAAGAGACATTATATCCCTTATCACATAATTGACTAATGCTAACAAGGTTATGTTTAAGACCCTCAACTAAAAGGATATTAGAGATAGATGTAGAAGAGGGATTACCTACACTACCTTTACCGAGTATAGCTCCCTTGTGGTTATCACCATAGGTAACAAAGCCCTTCTTCTTAGCCACAAAGTCATAGAATAGGGAAATATCACCTGCCATATGTCTTGAGCATCCACTATCAAGAAACCATTGTTTCTCCATAGTCTCAAGACACCCCACCTGTATGATTAGACAAGAGAGAAAGGTACCCAATTTTCATTGGGTCCTAGAGTGTGAGTGAAAATTTTGTTGCTTTTAGGCAACCATTGACAAATGCCTTTTGGGACCAAGTATTTCCTAAAACGACATTTGGCAATTATATGACCTTCCTTGCAACAATAGTGACATTTCAAGAATGGTTTTGGTTTGCGTTGACTATTTTGATCCTTCACAACATAGGTGTATTTTTGAAATGGATTATTCATTGATTCCCTAAAGTTTGAACGATTAATAGTAAATGTCATTTTTGGTTGTGATAACTTGTTTAGTTTGACTTGAAGAGTTTTGACTTCCTTTTGCCAAATCCAACATGTTTCACAACCATGAAAGTTGTGCCATTCTCGTTTGTCTTCTACTATAGATTCTACCATTGATGCCTTAAGAGTTTTCATAGCATTTTCACTATCCGAAACCTTGCTTTCTAAATAAGCAAAAATTATTTTTTCGGATGCAATACGCTTGAAGGCTTCTTTAGCTTCTTGATGGAGAATATTAAACTTACTAAGAAAATCATTATAAGACAATTTTTCAGCATATTCATATTTAGCATATTTTACCTCTTTCTTTCCTTTCTTATGAGCCATGAGGCAAAGATTTACTCTCTCTTCCTCATCGCTTGAGGTATCTTTGCTAGACGACTCACTATCACTTTCCCAAGCGATATATGCTCTTCTAGCCTTGTTGCCTTTTCTTTGATATTTGTCTTTTGCCTTGTCTTTCTTTAACATAGGGCAATCTAGTTTATAATGTCCCGGTTTTCCACAGTTGTAACAAGATCCTTTGCCTTTAGTACTTTTAACATACTCTTGCTTGGAAGGATTAGATTTTCTTTGATAGTTGATGAGATGCTTGTCCGAATGAGAAATCTCATTCTTTTTGAGATACCGATTGTATCTTCTTACGAATAAGCCCATATCTTCATTTGATTCGTCTTCATCATCACTCGTATCACTCCCACTATCTTTATTTGTGGAGGATTTTGATGAAGAAGCTTTTAATGCAATAGACTTCTTCTTCTTCTCATGATCTTTATTTTTCTCGATCTTTTCTTTCTTTTCTTTGTCTTCATGCTCATTTAAGTTTAAGAGCTCTTGTTCGTGCTCTTGTAGTTTTCCAATGAGAGTCGTTAGATTCAATGTTCTTACGTCATTGGCTTCGTTAATTGCCGTAACTTTTGGCAACCATTCCCTAGTAAGACATCTCAAAATCTTGTTAGTTGCAACATCATTAGGAGTAGTTTTACCAAGAGCATTTAATCTATTTGTCAAGTGAGAAAATATTTTTCCCATTCCACCAACGGTTTCCCCTTGGCTCATGTGAAAACGATCAAACTCTTGTTGTAGAGTATTAATTCGAGCAAGCTTAACATCATTGGTTCCTTCATGGGAAACTTGTAAGGCTTCCCACATAGCTTTAGCCGATGTGAAATGAGAAACACGAAAATATTCATCAGCTCCCAAGGAAGCTATAAGTATGTTTCGAGCTTTCCAATCATAGCTATATTTCTTTTCATCATTATCATCCCATTGTGCTTCCGGTTTCTCAATTTGGACATTATCCGATCCGACCATGGTTATTTGAAAAGGGCCTTCTTGGATAACTTTCCAAATTTTTCTATCAACAGAGTTGATATGGATACGCATACAATCTTTCCAGTGACTATAGTTTTCTCCGGTAAAAACTGGAGCTCTATTGTACGCCCCCATTGGATCGTTGTCCATTTTCCAATAAGTTGTATGTGAAGCACTAGATGAACCGGTGCTCTTGATACCACTTGTTAGACGATAGCACAGATCTAGAAGGGAGGTTGAATAGATCCCTTTTTAAAATTTATCTTTTCAAAATTAATTTGAAAGAGAATAGCGGAAGTTTCCCGGAAAATCGTCTAGTTCAAATTTGAAGTCACCGGAGATCGGATATGCGTAAAACCCAATTAGAATGAAGTGATGACTAGATGAATTAATGACTTACAAATGATACACTTGAATATTCAGCACTTGATAAAACTAATCTTAATGATGATTGGAGAAGAAAACAAATACAAAGATATTGAGCTTGTGTGATTGAGCTTTTTATCAAACACTTAGAGTGCACACTCCAAGGGCAATTTTGTTGTCTCAAATAGTGCAAAATTTTACTCACTCTAATCAACACTTTTGAGTGAAGCAATTTATCAAACACCTTGTTTGCACTAATTTGATACACCAGAATTTTCAAGCACACAATATCAATATGAACAAAAGTAGAATGCGAGAAATAATAAGAACACAAGGAATTTGTTGAGGCAGTTCCTTCGTCGTCCTCGCTTGAAGTACTCTGCCCCCAATTCGAAATTGAATTGGGCAATTTTATTAAATCACAATTGTTTTACAAGAATAGAAATGAATTAACCAACAAACCAAACCAAGTTGAAGGTGCTGTCAATTCTTCTTCTCGTCCCTTGATCCAAAGTAGAATCAAGTCTTCCACACGTGTCGAGAAAGCCTCCGATTAATTTGCTCCCTTATTGCAAGAATACACGATTCTTCAAACATTGATCACAGTTGAGTTTCTTCCACACTTGTGAACCCACAAAGACCTTCACAATCCTCCGTCTACCGTGATATGAGATAACGATCCACTTTATCTTCAATCTACCTCACTCGGCTGAATCTACGAACGATCGAGGTGTGCAAAACCCCCAAGGAAAACCCACACACTCTAAACCCAATCTGAAATTCTGATTCACGATTGAACGTTATCTCCAAAACGTACACCAAGATCGAACAAATGTTGTTGTGTGTAATTGTTTGATTGATGCAAGAATGAAGAAAATGAAGAGAGCTATGTGTATATCTTTCACTTTCCTTGTTAGAACTCTCAAAAGAAATTAAGCAGCTATTTATATTGGTTAGAGAAAATGAATCATAAGAGAGGGAAAAATAAATGAAAAAATGAGTCAGCACAGTAATGAGCCGACTCAAACCATTAAATGAGCCGGCTCAAACTTACAGATGAGTCGACCAAAATCAACAGAGAGGCAGCATGTTGAGACCCGTGAAAAATGAGAAGAAAACATTTCTTGATGAGTCGACTCATGAGAGATTGTGAGTTGGCTCATCCATATTCATGAGTCGACCAAAATCATGCCCCAGGCAGCCTGTTTTGACTCGTGTGTTTTCCACCATTTTACACTTGAATGAGTCGGCTCATGAAGGGCTGTGAGTCGACTCATCCATACTTGTGAGTCGACCAAAATGATGCATCAGACAACCTGTTTGGACCCGTGCATTTGTCATCAATTTAACACTGAATGAGTCGGCTCATTGATGAATTTGAGTCGGCTCATTCAGTGTGTTTTTCCAAAAATGCCAATCCTTCCTTTTTCATTTTGAACCTGTCAAGCTTTCGAAACATGCCATGTTTTTGACACATTAAAACCATTCCATGTCACACAAAGCTGTCTCCATCTTTGGGCATACTCCCGGAAGCTTTCTCTTGAAGACTGTGACATACCCATTAGGAGGGTCCTGTTGGGAGCCATGTCCAAGTTATATTGATACTGGCGTATGAAAGCTTCGGCCAAATCCTTCCAATTTCTGACTGTTGCTCTGGACAGGTGAGAATACCATTCACGGGATGTGTCGCTCCCGATAAAATGGGACTGGCCCAAATAAAGGTACAGACGCGAACGGTCGGCGAGAGGGACAATGAGAACACACAACCGTGAACTCACTGGAGATGAATAGAGTCGCCAGCTAGGCATTTTTATCCCGGAGGAAAGGCAATGCTGCATAGACCTAGAAAGATATGGATAAGACGGTTGCGAACCAGAGAGACTGAGAAAGGGGGTTGGTTACAACCTGGGAAGGTATTAGCACCCAGATTGTCCGTCGTACTCGACGGGATCCACGCTTAAAAGATTTGTGCTTTAAAGGGGTAGTGTCAGTGCAATCTGTGTGTAAAGTAGCTGGAAAAGAATGTACAGGTGTCAGTGTAAGAGAAGTGAAGTGTACAAATGAAGTGTCAGTGTAAGAATGAGAATGAATTGCTCAAGATCATGAGGCTTAAAGAATAAAGCTAGAAAGAGGGGAATATACAGAGACTTTTGTTCGATAACTGTTAAGTTATGCCTACGTATCCTCTCGTGCAATGAGGAAGTCAGAACACCGTAGTTCGACCCAAAGAGACTGAAAGATGAATTGACTTGTGAACTGCTTACTTGCCTATGCTCAAGTGTATGATCTGTCTGGCACAGATGCAAACTGTCTTGCATTAGACGGAAGAGGCAAGTTCTCGTTTATGAGTGAAGGTGATGAGAAAAGAATCCCGGAGGAGACGATTATTGTTTGTTTTTGTGTTTTCAGTCTTTTATTGCTTTTGAAAGTTTGTCATAAGTTAATGAGCTTAAGCCTAAACCAATGGGTTAGTAAACTCATCACATCTTCCCTCTGATTAGGGGTAATGAGAATACCTTAAGTGTGAAGTCAGATTCTCACACTTAATCACCTTTGATGTAGGATTAAGATCATTAACCTACTTGTGATTATTTAGATGTTTTTTGTGTTTTTGTTTAGTGTTAAGTAATGAGGTTAAGCCATAATCAAGGATTAAACAGACTCATTACACCATCCTAATAGAAGGATAATAGATGAGAATGTTTAAGCTGAGGAAAACTCCTCAACTTAATCCATGATTAGGGATTAAACTCATGACAAAACAAGCCTTTGATTAAGTGGATTTTATTTAATGATATGATGATGAAGTGAATTTTATGATTTGTAAGACAACTTGAGGGGGACTTGTCCATTAACACTAGGGTTAGTCCTTCTTAACCAATTAAGGAAGAATTAGAACCCTAATGCAAGGCCCAAGTTACAAGCTTGATGTCTTGATGATTAATTAAGTGAATTGATTAATAGATTTAAACACATTAAGGGTTTAACACTTAGGATTAAAGTTATACACTCCATCCTAATAGAAGGATGCAGGCATAAACTTAATCACAAAGCCTTAAAGCCTTTAGGGTTTAGTCCCTGATTATGAGGTGAGAAGAGAAGACTCAAAGAGAGACACAATGGTAAAAACTATGAGGGGAGACTAATCAAAACCCTAATTCATTGCCATGCTTGGTTGTTCCTAAGGTTAGTGAGGTTTTCAAGAAAAATCTTCAAAGGAAACACCAGGAAGCAGATGAACAAGATCAAGAGAAGCAGAGTGACTTGCTTCATCCAAGAAGTCAAGTCACTTGAAGAAAGAAAGTGGGAGGAAGAAGAATGATCAAGCTCAAACTCAAACACATATAGAAATGCAGCAATGTATGCAAGAGAGATGAAAAGAAAGGTTATGAGAAGTGAAGGCAAATTCACTTCTCAAGTTTACTTACCACCTGAAATGTTAGAAAGAAATGCAATGCAATGCAAGATGGGATGAAATGGTATGATGCTAAACAAAACCAGAAGCATGTTGATGATGATAATGATGTTATGAGGTGCTGCAAACATGAGGCAAGGCATGGAGATGTTCATACAAGATCATGGATGCAAATGATGCAAGTTAAGGAGCATGAACAAGCATGGAAAGTTATGAAGCATACAAGGCAAATGACAAAGCAAATATGTGATGCAATGATCAAACATGCTTCCTATGTGTCTTAAGATGTCAAATGAATCACAAGAATGCTTGAAATGCTAAGACAAGTCATGTTATGCAAGAGAATGCAAGAGGGATGCAAATGAAAGCCCAAATTAGGGTTTATGAATCAAACAACAAACAAAAACCCAAAACAGAAGCAAACCCTAAGATAAAAAAATGGAAAATGCCACCCAAAGAAAACCCTAAACCTATACTAAACCAAGGTCCAAAGGGGAGGTCTCAACTCTTAACCAATCTCAAGATATGATTTTTCTAAGTTATTAGGGTTTTTTAGGGTTCCTAACAAAAGAAATACCAAACAAATGGAAAATGCAAGATCAAATCATGGCCATTTTATCCTAGAAACTACATGCTAAACACAAAACAATGCAAGAAGAATCAATGTCCAACTCTTCTTAGATAGGCAGAAATGAATTTTTGAACTTTGGATCAAATTAATGCACAAAAAATGATTTAATTCAATGGAAAATTCTCAAAATGCATCAAGATCAAAAAAGAAATTTGGTTTGAAGGTTGGAAAATGTTTCTAAATGTCTTAGAACATTTCCTGGATTTTTTGGTGATTTTTAGATACTTAAAAGTATTTTTTATAAATTAATTTCCATTAATCAATTAAAAATAATCTTTTAAATATTTAAAAATACTTTTTTTAATGGTAAAAATTAAAATAAAAATATTTTTGTGTTTATAAAAATAATAAAACTCAGGGGAAAAAGTTTCATAATTTTAAAACATTTTTTACTATTTTTAAATAATTATGCAAATAAAATGAAAAGAAAATGAATTAAAATTAAATAAAAGGGAAAGTCAACCAAATGGAAGGCTGAGATGCACTCTGGATTCAAATGCATTGACTGGCGCGCTAGTGGAGGGTCCAGATGGCTTCTGACTTAATTAATTATAATTATTCTAATTAAACAAGATTAGGGCAAATGATTGAATCTGGGTCATCCAAGCTAGCGAGAAGTCAACAAGTCAACTCAATCTAACGCCCAGAATTCAAATCTCATTAATGACCTGAGATTAGGGCTAATGACCCTCAGGTGACCGGAGAGAAGCTCCAGTCATCTTCTCCGGCACCCCCAAAACCCTAGAACACGTTCCAGGCATCTATTCCACAAATTAAACAAACCTAAATGATCTTCTAACATCCTATGATACGAATCCATGCTCAAACATCATTTATGCATCATGAATCAAAGGAATCGAAAGAAATGAAATTCACGGGCAAAAATTCAGAGGGACCATACAAGCTCAGTTTTCACTCATTTTTGATTCTGAAACCAACCCCATGACCAGCAAGACATGAATAATCAATTTGTAACTCAAAAATCAAGCTTTGAGAGAAAAGTTTCCATGATCATACCTGAGCTGGAAAGCTTCAAAACTGAGCTTCCAGAGCTTTCCTTGCGTGCAAATGGACTCCCTTGTGTCCCCTGATGCTAATGGAAGGCTTCAAAGCTCTTGTGGATGGCTGATTTGTGAGAACCAGTTCTGGTGTAGCAGGAAATGAGCTTTGTGTACAGGCTGCTTCAGATCAAAGTAAAGGGTGGTTTTGACTCCTTTGAATGTTTCTGATTTGTTGGTGAAGAGAAATGATGTGTTTGTTGGCTGGATAGTGAGATTCGAAGAGAACTGCAGGCTGAGGTGAAGGATGGTGAAGCTCAGTTCAGGCTGGTTTCAGGCTTGAGCTTTGGTGGTTTCTACTCAATGAAACATGGCAAGATGATTGGTGAAGATGGTTTTTGTGTTTGTATGCTGTGTAGACAGATTCGAAGGAATATGCAAAATGAGGTGTTTTTGTGAATGTGTTGTGTGAATGGTTTCAGCCTTGCTAGATGTATCAAATGTCTTGCCCTTTGTCCACATAAACCTCTCTCATTGGTCAGTTGACAAGACATGTGCTTTTTTTATTGGTAAGTCTACTTTTGCAAAAAGTCAAATTTTGTGTAAGGAAAGTATGGCTCATGATCTAGGCTAGTACAAGATATGGTTCTGGTGCAGCATGGTGTGGCTTGAGGCTAGCAAAGTGCAGTAACCAATGCAGCAAGTGGAGAGAAGCACAATGATGATTTTGCAAGTTGTTGGCCTTTTGGTTCACATGTGATTTCCTAATCCCTCAAGCCATAATTCATGGGCATTCTTGGTTCAATTCTGATTTTTATGACTTATAGAATGCTTGCATACTGGTTTGAAATGAACTAGAAGTTGCAATTGGCTTTGGTTCATGGTTTTGCAAAATTCTTATTTGAGGCATGCCTTGAAAATCAATGATTTTGGCCAACTTTGTCACACCATAACTTTTGATCCAAAGAGAGTTTGATCATGTTCTTGTACTTTTTGAAAAGGGAAAGATGAGATCTACAACTTTCATGACCAAAGCTTTTCCATTTGAAGCATTTTTGGATCAAGAATCAAGGCTTAAAAAATGACCTAAAATGAAGCATTCTTGAAAAGTCAACTATGCCCAAAAAGTCAACATTTGCAAAAACTCCAAATTCTTGATTTTTGTGAACTTCAATCTTCTTCCATGATCAAATAAAGATCATATACACTCAAAATGATGAAGATCACCCATTGGTTGGGTCATTGGGGGCCTCAGATGCCCTGATTTTGCACTGACTTGTCCAAAAGTCAACCCTTGATCAGATGACTTCCCCATGGAATTTCTTCATGAAAATTGATATGCATACTCCCTATACCATATAGAGACCAATGGAAACAAGAATGACCAAAAAAATTGGAGTTATGGCCTCTGAAACCAAAACCCTAATTTTAGGTCAACTGTGCAGTCAAACCTGGCTCTGCATCCCTTCAAACCCTAGTTCTTGTGATTCTTTTGAATTTTTGACTTTGAGAGGATGTAATATGATATAAGAACACATGTGGATCCCTTTGAAATGATTGGTGGCCTTTGGAGTGGCTCAAGAGGCTTTTGGATTGCTCAGATCACAAACCCTAGGTGCAGATGCCTTAGAAACTATGCAGTGAAACAAAAATGTGGTATGAGATGATATGATTGTGTTTATGCATATGAGAATGATCACAAGCCATGGTGAATGGGTGAGGGCAAATTTGGGGTGTTCACAGCTGCCCCTATTCAAACATGAGTTAACTGTGCAGGATGTAAGCGAAGGCTTAACAGGCAAACAAGATAACTTGTGGTTGAATACCAAAGACAGTCCAAAATTTGCACTCACAGAATGAAGAAGAAAAGGGATATAGATTGTAAAAGAAAAATAAAGTATATTGTAAAGTGTGGGCGACGGAGGACGACCGTCGAGCAGAGGACGACTGCTGGGTAAATAGCAATGACAGGGACGGCCGACATGCTGGGAAAAGTGCGGAAAAGCGATAACGGGGACGGCCGACATGCTGGAGGTAAAAAGTAAAGCCAAGACGGGGACGGCCGACTAGCTGGAAAAAATAAGATATTACGATGGGGACGGCCATCAAGTAAAGCTGTAAAATTCTCTGGTAGTCGAATGAAACATGACGGGGATGGCCATCAAGTTCATAAAGCAAAGTAACCAACGATGGGGACGGCCATCGGGCTGAAAAGGAAAAGGGACCACGACGGGGACGGCCATCGGGTTAAAGAATAAATGAAAAAAACAGATGATGGGGTATGGCCATCAAAGGTGAAGGACGATCACCTAGCAGGGGACGGCTGCTCTGTTGGGAATAAAAGAAATATGATGGGGACAGCCATCAAAGGTGGAAGACGACCACCTGGCAGGGTACGGCTGCCGAAAATATCGCGACATAGGACGAATGCCGGATAGAAAAGGTCAACGATGGGGACGGCCATCGGACGAGCATGATGGAGGACGACCATCAATAGGTGGAGGACAACCACCTAGCAGGGGACGGCTGCTCTCGAGGTTTCTCATGACACAGGACGAGTGCCAGATAACCAAAAATCAACAATGGGGACGGCCATTGGATAAAAATGATGAAGGACGATCATCAAAAGGTGGAGGACGACCACCTAGCAGGGGACGGCTGCTAAAATCAACGATGGGGACGGCCATCGGATGAGCATGATGGAGGACGACCATCGAGAAGTGGAGGACGACCACTTAGCAGGGTACGGCTGCTCTCAGAGTTATCATAACACAGGACGAGTGTTAGATAAAAAGAAAATTTGTTGGCGATCTACTGGGGATATAGTAAACACGGACGAGCGTTTACATCCAAGAAACAAAAGGTATAAGTGTTTGGTATTGTGTATAGATTAAAGATGCGGACGAGCATCCTTAAGACTATGATACGGACGAGTATCATGTAGAAACAAACTGACACATGTTCAAAGATGATGATACGGACGAGTATCAACTGGTTAACAAAGAACGCGGACGAGTGTTGCATCTGAAAGGACTCTTCTGGGGAATAGTAGACACAGGCAAGTATCTATATTCAAGAAGACATAAGTGTTTGACACGGTGTATGGATTAAAGATGCGGACGAGCATCCTTAAGACTATGATACGGATGAGCACCATGTAGAAACAAACACTAGACGCAATGTTCTGAGATGATGGTACGGACGAGTACCAACTGGTTAACAAAGAACAAGGACTACTGTCGAATCTGTGGGGATATAAACGGTGCATGCAAGATACGGACGAGTATCTGTATAAGTGTAACGTGAGTAGTAAGTATATAGATGAGTGTTTGTCTGTTGGGGAGAGTGACACGGACGAGTGTCAAAAGGAGAAATGTATAATATAAACAAGTATATGGGTTGTAGAAGTGTAAGCGACTGCGCTGGGGATATGACACGGACGGGTGTCAAGAAAGTGTATATATAAGTATATGTGAGCGCAAAGAGGATGTCTTCGGCTTTCTGCTGGTGATTTGACACGGACGGGTGTCCAAAGGTGTACATGATGGTGTTTGTGATTGGAGAGGCAACTGCTTTTGCTGGGGACTCTGGGGATTTTTCGTGGAAAGTATTTGCATTCTGACGGATGATTATTATTCACAAGTGTACGATTCACAACATGACTTATGATTATGCTATGTATTTGATTTTTGCCGTAATGCTCCATATTAGACGGAATGCTACGCTCTGAGGGGATAATATGATGCGGATGCTATGATTATGCAAAGAGGTACAGATCCGGGATTCGGATCCCGTTGCTGCAAAGATCTCTGGATGATCTGTTTGAAATGGACCTCCCAGCTGGGGATGAGATCAGTGATAGATCTGATAAGATGCATTTGCTCGGGGATATATGTCACTGGTTGACATATCCTTATAATATGGGACCCAGCTGGGGTTTGTAGAAGCTTTCTGTTACTCTGTTGTGACTTCTTCGTGCGTTGCTCTTCTGAATAGCGGCTGAGGATTCTGTGGGGAGATGATTCCCTGACTTCTGCCTTCTGCTGAGGAAGAATAAATGGTACTACAGCTGGGGAATGTTGGTCACTTAGCTGAGGAGAGTAATGAGAGGCAACTCAGCTGGGGATAGAGCGTTTCGGATGCTGAGATTATTTGTTTATTTGCCAGCTTGCTGAGATGTAACTTGCATGCCCCAAGTTGCGTTCTGGATACCTGCAATCCTGCAAATATAAGGAAACGCACAAATGGTCCCGAGGTATCCTTCATTGGATTCCGTCATAGGAGTTAAGTACTTTCGAGAGTAAGTATATTCCCTGTAAGCATGTGTTTTTATTTTCTTAGAGAAAGACATCTGTACTTATGCAATTAGTTTTTAAGAGACATCAGACATTCTTTGCAAATAAAATGTATAAGACGAAACATGACTGAAAAATCTGATTTTATTAATTCGTGTGCCCTGAATTGGCAAGATACAGTCAAGGAAACATATCTCCTGAAATGAGAAGATTGTTACAAATTGAGAAACAAAATGCTGGCGATGTTGACGACGCTTTCAAGGAGCTTCCTCTTTCACTATGACTCGTATGACTTTTGACGTTCTTCTCGTCTTGCTTTCTGGAGAGAGTTGATTCTGATTGAAGCTTGATCCTTTGGAGACTTTCCAAATTGCTGACGATACAGACGAATTCAGAATGCAGTTGTTCGCTTATTCCCTTATTTTGCATGGATCGCCCTTTCGGGTTTTCAATCCATCGGGATACCCATTTTTGCCTGAGTTGTCCAATGCGGCTTTTCAACTCAGCGGGTGTACATTTTTTTTGTTTATTTCCCTTATTTTTGCCCGAGTCTTTTATTCTGTTTTTGACTCGCCGGGATGCCCTATTTTTGCCTGGACTTACATTCTGTTTTTATGTCCAGCGGGTCATTTTATGCGAAGTATTTTTTAACTGCATCTGAATTTACAGGGGACGGAAAATCTTCACCATCCATGGTGCTGAGCATCAGCGCTCCACCGGAGAAAACTTTCTTTACAACAAATGGTCCTTCATAATTAGGTGTCCATTTGCCCCTGTGGTCTGTATGAGGAGGGATGATTCTCTTCAGCACAAGATCTCCTACTTGGTACCCTCGGTGCCTGACTTTCTGATCGAAGACTTTCTTCATTCTCTTCTGATATAACTGTCCATGACAGATTGCAGCCAATCTTTTCTCTTCGATCAAACTTAGTTGTTCGTATCGGGACCTGACCCACTCTGCTTCGTTCAATTTAACATCCATCAATATCCGTAGAGAGGGTAATTCAACTTCAACAGGTAGGACTGCTTCCATACCATACACAAGCTGATACGGTGTTGCCCCAGTGGATGTTCTGATTGATGTGTGGTACCCATGCAAGGCAAACGGTAGCATTTCGTGCCAGTCTTTGTATGTGATTACCATCTTCTGCACAATCTTCTTGATATTCTTGTTAGCTGCCTCAACAGCGCCATTCATCTTTGGCCTGTAAGGAGAAGAGTTGTGGTGTTGGATCTTGAAGTCCCGGCATAATTCAGCCATCATCTTGTTGTTTAGATTGGAACCATTATCAGTAATGATTCGCTCGGGAACTCTGTATAGACAGATGATATCTCTCTTTAGAAATCTGGCTACCACTTGCCTTGTGACATTTGCATATGAGGCTGCTTCAACCCACTTGGTGAAATAATCAATGGCAACCAGGATGAATCTGTGGCCATTTGAAGCAGTTGGCTCAATCTTGCCAATCATATCAATGCCCCACATGGCAAAGGGCCATGGTGAAGACATGATGTTCAAAGGATTGGGAGGCACATGCACCTTGTCTGCATAAATCTGGCATTTGTGGCATCTTCTGGCGTAAGCACAACAGTTTGCATCCATTGTGATCCAGTAATAGCCTGATCTTAACAACTTTTTAGCCATTGCATGTCCTCCGGCATGGGTACCAAAAGACCCTTCATGCACTTCATGCATCAGTAAATCTGCTTCCGTCTTGTCAACACATCTGAGGAGTACCCTATCAAAGTTCCTTTTGTATAAAGACCCATCAGTGTTCAGAAAGAAACTACCAGCAAGCCTTCTCAAGGTCTTCTTATCATTGGAAGATGCCCCAGGTGGGTATGTTTGATCCTCCAAGAAGCACTTAATGTCATGGAACCAAGGCTTACTATCTTTGACAATATCTGCTGCAAATACATATGCTGGTCTGTCTAGTCTGGACACTGAAATCTGAGGTACAAAGTTAGCAGCTTGAACTTTGATCATGGATGAAATGGTAGCAAGAGCATCTGCAAACTGATTCTCGTCCCGAGGGATATACTCAAGCTTGACTGTTGTGAAGAAAGTCAGTAACCTTCTCGTATAATCCCTGTAAGGTATCAGATGATCCTGGTGAGTGTACCATTTTCCGTTGGTTTGATTAACTACCAGAGCTGAATCTCCGAATACAGTCAATGTCTTGATCCTGAGGTCAATGGCTTCCTCAAGACCCATAATGCAAGCTTCGTATTCAGCTTTGTTGTTAGTGCAGTTGAAAGTGAGTTTTGCCGAGAAAGGCATGTGAACTCCTTTAGGTGTAATGAGTACTGCACCAACACCACGACCATTCATATTAACAGCCCCATCAAACATCATAGTCCATTCTTCCTCCGGGTCAGGCCCTTCAGTGTGAATAGGCTCTTTATGATCTTTTGCTTTAATGAACATGATGTCTTCATCAGGGAAGTCAAACCTCATAGGCTGGTAGTCATCAATGGGTTGCTCAGCAAGATATTCAAATAGTACACTGCCTTTGATGGCTTTCTGAGATGTGTACTGTATGTCGTATTCTGTGAGAATCATCTGCCATCTTGCAACCCGTCCTGTAAGAGCTGGCTTCTCGAAAATGTACTTAACTGGGTCCATTTTTGAGATTAATAAGGTAGTGTGGGTCAACATATACTGTCTCAGCCGGCGAGCAGCCCACGCTAAAGCACAGCAAGTTTTCTCGAGCAGTGAATAACGTTGTTCACAGTCGATAAACTTTTTGCTTAGGTAGTATATTGCATACTCTTTTCGACCAGACTCGTCATGCTGGCCCAGCACACACCCCATTGACTCTTCTAATACTGTCAAGTACATGATCAGAGGTCTTCCTTCAACTGGAGGCATGAGGATTGGAGGTTCTTGTAGATATTCCTTGATCTTGTCAAAAGCCTTCTGGCAATCTTCGTTCCACCTGACCGTTTGTTCCTTTCTTAACAGCTTGAACAAGGGTTCACAGGTTGCTGTAAGGTGAGATATGAACCGTGAGATGTAGTTCAATCGACCTAAGAACCCCCGAACTTCTTTCTCAGTTTTCGGTGCAGGCATTTCTTGAATGGCTTTGACTTTATCAGGGTCAACTTCAATCCCTTTCTCACTCACAATAAATCCCAGCAGCTTACCAGATCGCACCCCGAATGTGCATTTGTTGGGGTTCAGCTTTAGTTGGTACTTCCTCAGACGCTTGAACAACTTCAGCAGATTCACCAGGTGATCTTCCTCTGTAAGGGACTTGGCGATCATATCATCCACGTAACATTCGATTTCCTTATGGATCATATCGTGGAATAATGTCACCATAGCCCGTTGATATGTTGCACCAGCATTCTTCAGTCCGAATGGCATCACCTTGTAACAGAACGTGCCCCAAGGTGTGATGAATGTTGTCTTCTCCATGTCTTCAGGTGACATCTTGATCTGATTATATCCTGAAAATCCATCCATGAAGGAGAATACCGAGAACTGAGCCGTGTTATCCACCAATACATCAATGTGAGGTAATGGGAAATCATCTTTCGGGTTGGCTCTGTTCAGGTCCCGGTAGTCAACACACATCCTTACCTTACTGTCCTTCTTAGGCACAGGTACTATGTTAGCAACCCACGGCGGGTAGCTAGTTACAGCAAGGAACCCGGCGTCCCATTGCTTTTGTACCTCCTCCTTGATTTTCATAGCCATGTCTGGGCGAGTACGGCGCAGTTTCTGTTTGACCGGTGGGCATTCTTCCCTTAAAGGCAGCTTGTGCATAACAATGTCGGTATCCAACCCTGGCATATCTTGATACGACCAAGCAAATACATCAACATACTCTTGAAGCAGATCTATCAGTTGTCTCTTCACTGAGTCTTGCAGGCAGGCCCCGATTTTAACCTCTTTCACGTCTTCCTCCGTACCAAGATTAATCACTTCAACCTCCTCCTGGTGAGGAGTAATAACCTTTTCCTCCTGTCTCAACAACCTGGCTAGCTCTTCAGGAAGCTCATATTCTTCTTCAACCCCTTCATCGGCTTGATTGATTGGATTGTCAAAGTCATACGAAGTCATAGCCGTGCTGTTGTTGGTGCTGTCAGGAAGGCACTTTCTGCAAGGGTTAAGTTTGTTCATTTTAGTGATTGATTTTAATCTTGCTTTAGAAAAAAGTGAAATGAAGTTATCATTTTGAAAACACCGCCATTTATTTTTTGTACAAAAAGAAAAAATGGAAAAACAGTGAGCAGAAAAGAACAAGACTTGTTTGCAAAAAGATGTCTGATATTTCATTAATTTAATCTTGTTTGCACAAAAGTACAGATGGCCCTGATTACAAAATGAGTCTTGTCATCTTGGGCAAGATGCAAGACTTTGATGCATGCTATAAAAATACAGGAAATAATAATTACTCTGCATGAGTAACTCTTATAATTTCCTGGGAAGACCAGTTCGAGATACTGCTCCCCGGGATCCTTGGACGAATCCAATTCTCCAGATTGCGCTCCTCTTCCAGCTCGTCTTCCAAATTGTTGATAGCATCGGGGGTGAGCATCCCCCCACTGACAAAACCTGGCTTCTCAGCAGCCTTTGCTTGATGTTGAGTTGGTCTGTAACCCAACCCAAATTTGTCCTTCTTCTCCTCCACAGCTAAAACCTTGCCCCAGCCTAGGGCAGTCCCTTCCTCAACAACCTTCCGGGCTTGTTGGTAAGATGACATGGAGATCCCAGATACAGCAGATGCTTCATTGACATTCAAGGCTTCAAAACCTTGGCTCATTGTTTCATGGATCTCTCCATCCATCTCAATGTATTTATAAGTAGCCAGATGGCTAACGAATATATCCTCCTCCCCACAGATTGTAACAACTTGGCCTTCCCACTCAAATTTTAACTTTTGGTGAAGGGTAGACGTTATTGCGCCGGCGGCGTGAATCCAAGGTCTACCCAACAAACAGCTGTAGGCGGGCTGAATGTCCATCACATAAAAGATAGTTTTAAAAGTCTGTGGGCCAATTGTCACAGGCAGCTCAATCTCTCCCAGAACCGATCTCTTCGAACCATCAAAGGCTCTTACCACCAGGTTGCTGGGTCTCAATGCCAATCCATCATATTCTAACTTCACCAGAGCCTTCTTTGGTAAGACATTCAGGGATGAACCTGTGTCTACCAGCACATGAGAAAGGACAGCTCCTTTGCATTCCATGGTTATGTGCAAGGCTTTGTTGTGGTTGCGGCCATCCGCTGTCAAGTCAGTATTGGTGAACCCTAGCCCATTGCTAGCAGTAACATTTCCAACCACGGTTTCCAACTGGTTGACAGTGATCTCTTCAGGCACGTAAGCTGCGTGCAAGACTTTGAGTAGTGCATTCCGATGGGCTTCGGAGCACATAAGCAGTGAGAGGATAGAGATCTTGGATGGCGTCTGATGAAGCTGATCCACGATTTTGTAATCACTCTTTTTGATGATTCGCATGAACTCATCAACCTCTTGATCAAATGGTGTCTTCAAGGCTTCTTTAGCAGCTTGATCTTCCTGCACCGGACTCTTTCCTTTTGCCTTGGCAGCAGCTTCTGCTTCGGCAGTAGGTCTTTGAATTGGCGGAGCAAAGAGACGTCCGCTTCGAGCCTCCGCCTCCTCCCACATTATCTACTTGTGGTGCAGGTGTTGATGTTTCAAGAGTGATTCTTTTTCCTTCGCAGTACACGTCAGAGCCATAGTGCCAAGGGATGGCCCTATTGCTTTCATATGGTACGGGTCCAGGCACCGTGATAGTGACTGGACTGATTGCTGCTGCTGAAGGGACTGTAATTGTTTGTGGATCATAATAGATTGTAACTGGTGCTCTGATGGGAGCAGCACCTTCTGAATGGTAGGCGGAGTTGTTTTCAGGATCATAGAATATGGTGACAGTAGAGACATCTTCATGATTGATTGCTGGAGTTGTAGGAGACATTGTGGGAAGTACGGATGTTGTTGTTGTTGTAGGAGATTCAAAATGGAATGAAGCTGAAGTTGTAGCAGGAGAAATTGTTGAAAACTGATCATTTGAGACGATAGATGGAGCACTTGTTGATGAAGCAGAAGAATTGTCAGGAACAATAGTTGCTGCAGTTGTAGGAGGTTCTGAAACCGTTGCTGATGATATTGCTGGATTTGTTGGGAATGATGTAGTGATCTGAAGCTGGCCACTCTGAATAAGGCTGTCTATGCCATTCCTCAAATTATCGCACCCATTTACTGAGATATTGCAGTAAGCACAACCCAATTCACACCCTGGGAACATCTGACATTCCAAGAGCTGAGCCTTGATTTCTACCAATGGTGTCTTGATCTGTCCCACACTGGTTATTAAATAAGACGGTTTGTCTTCTTCAATAGCGTTAATTCGGGGACCACCATGGTTTGGCATGGGGTTTTTATTAACATTGGGCGGTGGTGCGAAATTCAGAGCCTTGGAGTCTACCAAGTCTTGTACCTTCATATGCAGAGCCCTGCATTTTTCTGTACTGTGACCAGGTGCGTTTGAATGAAAAGCACACCTAGCATTGGAGTCATAGTTCCTTGGTAGACTGTTGGGATCCGGAGGTGCCAACGTTCTTAGCTCAACTAGGTTAAGTTTCAGAAGTTGTGGCAACAAGGCAGCATATGGCATTGGGATCGGGTCGATCACTCTGTTAGCTTGAGATGGCCTTTGTTGGAATGGCCTTTGCTGGTTGTTGTTGTTAGTGTTGCTGTTGTTGTAATTCCTTGGAGGATACTGATTTTGTGGGTGGTACTGAGGTTGTTGTTGATAGCTTTGTTGAGGAGGTTGATAGACTGGCTGTGGATGAGCTGGAGCAGGGATAGTGACTGCTGCTATTGACCTTTGAACATATTGGGGCCTACCCCTGTTGGTGTGGATGGCATTAGTCTCGCCAGTTCTTCTTGGGCCTGCGAAAGGCTTTCTTGTACTACTGGACGAGCTGGCACCATTATCGGAAATCTTACCCATTTTCAACAGGCTTTCAATTCTCTCCCCAGCTATGACAACATCTGCGAAGCTAGTGGAGGAGAAAGCAGCCAACCTGTCAATATATGTTCCCTGAAGGGTGTTCATGAACATATCTGCCATTTCCCTTTCAGACATAGGTGGTTGAACGGCAGCAGCCAATTGCCTCCATCTCTGGGCATATTCTCGGAAACTTTCCCTTGACGACTGTGACATTCCCATTAGGAGAGTCTTGTTGGGTGCCATATCTAGATTATACTGATACTGTCTGATGAAGGCCTCCGCCAGGTCCTTCCAGCATCTAATTGTTGCCCTTGTCAAATGGGAATACCATTCCCTAGAGGCTCCAGTCAAGCTATCTTCGAAGTAGAACATCCAGAGCTTCTCATCCATTGTATAGGCCTTCAGCCTTCCCAGAAATGATTGCAAATGAGTCCGGGGGCATGAAGTCCCATTATACTTTTCGAAACAAGGAGGCTTGAACTTATGGGGGATCCTGACCCCGTCTACCAAACCCATGTCCATGACGTCGAAACCCAAAGAATTTTGAGATTCTAAGGACCTCAACTTCTCAGCTATCTCTTCCAACCGTCTATCGTAAGCTTCTTCCCCAGCACCCATTACTGTGAATTGGTCCTCCTGAGGATCTTCTTGAAGTACCCTGGATGCGGTGGCTGTCCCTTGAATGTTTGCAGGAATGTTGGTCTCGGGATGTAGATGTGGGCCAAACACAGGGGGGTTAACGTGAGGTTGTACCCGTTCATTGTTACTGGTGCCGGCAGTCCCTATATGTGGATCCTCTTGATTTTGCCTTTCCACTATAGCCCTCAGTCTTTCTTGGCTCTGAGCCATGTTG
This sequence comes from Lathyrus aphaca, assembly GCA_963966055.1. NCBI lineage: Eukaryota > Viridiplantae > Streptophyta > Magnoliopsida > Fabales > Fabaceae > Lathyrus > Lathyrus aphaca. The sequence continues at coordinate 612,882,726 of OZ014519.1, forward strand.
TTCATCACTTCCATGAACTGCGTCATCTGCGTTCTCATTTCTAATCTTTCGTTTGCCATCTGATTTCTGACCTCTGCAAGGTCCTGCTGTACCTGATCCATTTGGATGCCCGGAAGATTGTTTCGGGTTGGATAACGGTGCGGACGGTTGAGGAGAAATACCCGGCGACGAGCAATAATTCCTGAATATCACAACAGAGGTTAGCAACAACAAAACAAAAACCTACAAAACAAACAAAGGGTTAGCATGCAATGCAGTTATGCTTATTTGCTCTCAAGGTATCCGGTTTGGCCTTCAGTTTTGACCCTTCCAGACCCTTGAAGATGCTGCTGTTGAAGTTGCTTTCGAAGTAAACCCAGATGGAAACTAACACAAATATATTACAGAAGGTGAAATAATACAACTTGTTCATTTTACAACACAAGCCCTTAAAGGGGTCAAAATACATCACAAAAAAGTAAAAGTACATGGAATAGGAACAACAACAAGCAAATGATCAAACTCCAAGGCCAAACTCATCCTCACGAACTTCCTTGAGAAGTGCTTCGGTCACAGGATCAGCCGGACGCTCCGTAAGATTCCTGATGAGAAGGTTTCTTGTAGCAACAGCTGCAGTCAACTTCTTGTTCTGACTTTGGCCCTTAGACCTCTTCACTCCAGCTCTGATCTTTAGCTCTGATATCTCCCTTTGGGCTGCTGCCAGGGCTTCTTCCATCTGCTCCATATTGTCTTGAACTCTCTTGTCCTCTAGAGTACGAGCCTCAGTGATCCTCACCCACCTAGCCTGACTCTCCTTCAGATACAAGTCTGTCCTAGCTTTCTGGAATTGGGCTTCCTTGCAAGCATTCTTCAGGATTTGTTCTCCGGCCCTAGACTTCTTAATATAATCTTCAGACTTCTCAATCTTAGCCAGATGCTCTTTCTTCAACTTCTCCAGCCTCTCAATATCCAGTTTTCCATCCTTTCTCTCATAGAGGGTCTTCTGCAAGGCTTGGGTTAACTTCTCATTTCTCTCCCTCAAGCTCTCAAACTCTTCCAGGCTGACAGTTCTGGAGGTGGTGCTGTGGAAGGCCCAGGCACATCTTCAATAGTAAAGGGCATCCCAGAGAATTGAGCCCTGGCATAGGACCAATCATAATATTGTGCTGATGCCACATTGTTACACTTTCCCAAGATGGTTATCCCCTTAATTTGAACATTATCCCAGGCCCAGGCTGCCTGCCTAACAATTGCCAAACTAATCTTGTTCTCACAGTAGAGAGTCTCAACCAAGTCCTGTGCCTTAGGAGTGTGGACCAGTGCATAGCCCAGTTGTCTTTTAAACAGCAGAGGGTTGTAGTTAATACTACCCTTAACTCCTACTAGGGGTACATTGGGAAAATTCCCACAGCTGGTGATGATGTCCCTGCCTTTGGTGCTCTGAGTGCACCATCTGATATCAGCTGAAGTGAGAGTAGTTAGTCTTCCAGCCCAGTTCTTCTGCTGATGAGGGTTTAAGAATGCATCTGTCCTGGGTAGATGCCTGAGAAGCCAAGTATGGAATAATGGAGCACAACACCTCACTAGCCTTCCCCTCTGCTTCTCATTCCTCTGATGCACTGAATAGTAGAGGTCCCCTAATAAGGTTGGCACTGGGTTCTTCAGGATGAACAAGTGAATTGCATTCTTACTGATGAATCGAGGCTCATCTGCAAACAACACAATTCCATATATACTCAGGGCCAACAAAGCACAGACAGCTTTCAACTCCCCCAGGGAGGCCTTCAGACTAGCTTGGGAAATTAGGAAATCCAGATGAAAACCAGAGATCCCAGCTTTAGATGTCATATGTTGCCCAACCAAGACTGGTTCCAGATGCAATGCTTTGGCTATCTCCTCATTACTTGGAAAAACCATCTCAGGGTTGAAAGGGATTTCTCTCCTGATAGGTAAACCAACCAATGATGAGTATTCTTCCAATAAGGGCCCCATCTGAAAATCCTGGAAAGTAAAACATCTTAGTGGAGGATCATAAAACTGAAGGCAGGTGTGGATCAGGCTTCTCTGTGAAGGGTCCAGATCCATAACCATGTCAAGTATATCTCCATGATGCTCCCTGAACAATGGTACATGGTCTGGAGTGATCACGGTTTGAATCCTCCTGATGTCTGATAAGTCTGGTTGGAAGAAATGGTAAGTGATGTTGCTTTTCTTTGGAGCCATGATGACAAATGTTGATGAAGATACTGAAGAGAAGGGCCACTGATTGGCTGGAATAGATAGCTGGTAGCAAGTGCTGATGAAGGCAGGTCAAAACTGAAGATGGGGTCAAAACCAAAACCAGATGAAGATGGATACCCTGAAACACAAATAAGCACATGTCAATATGATGCAATGGTTATGTATGCAAATGATATGCAAGGGTTTGTGACTGAGCTGGATCTGATCAAAAGCTCTGGTATGAGCCCATGTGTGCAAGAAATCCAGGTGGAGGTCTATAAATCCAGTAACCAGGGTGGGGGGCTCAAATAAAGAGCCACATGTCCAGGGTTTAGAATCACAAGAACTGTCCAACATGGAGTACTCTTAAACAATCAAAATGACAGGGTATTCTGAGGTCAAGGTACCTGCAAACCTGTAAACAGCCCAACCCCCTCACAGGTGGTGTTCTAAAACAAGGATCCTCAGACTTGGATCAGTTATGAGAAGTGTAAACACTTCTAACCCGGAGGTACAGTGTTTACAATAACCATAACAATTCCTCCTCTAATTCACCTCAGTTTCTGAAGGTCAAAACTAAAAGGTCATCCAGACTTAGCAGGCTTCCCAGATAGCCCTAGCGTTGCAGGAAATCTGCAATACAGAGTTCTCAAGAAGAAACCCACATCTGAACCGTGTTTCATATTCCCGCACCAGACCGAAATGGAATGGGAAAGAATATGATTCACTCTAGCCTAGGTGTCACTCAGGTCCCAGGTATAGGGCCTTAACTCTCAATGAATCACCCACCCACCAAAACAAGAAACCAGATCCAGCCAGCAGTACAATATGATAATATGATATAATGCAAAAGCAATAAAGAAAGCAGTAAAGCAACTGTACATAAAGCAATAAGCAAACACGAGCACAAATAAACACATAACACCCCAGTAAACACAAATCAATCAAGCGCTAGGAGGAACCCACAAAAAGAACCAGAAGCCCTGGTTGCAGTATAAGGGTCCCCAGCAGAGTCGCCAAGCTGTCGCTCCCGATAAAATGGGACTGTCCCAAATAAAGGTACAGACGCGAACGGTCGGCGAGAGGGACAATGAGAACACATAGCCGTGAACTCACTGGAGATGAATAGAGTCGCCAGCTAGGCATTTTTATCCCGGAGGAAAGTCAATGCTGCATAGACCTAGAAAGATATGGATAAGACGGTTGCGAACCAGAGAGACTGAGAAAGGGGGTTGGTTACAACCTGGGAAGGTATTAGCACCCAGATTGTCCGTCGTACTCGACGGGATCCACGCTTAAAAGATTTGTGCTTTAAAGGGGTAGTGTCAGTGCAATCTGTGTGTAAAGTAGCTGGAAAAGAATGTACAGGTGTCAGTGTAAGAGAAGTGAAGTGTACAAATGAAGTGTCAGTGTAAGAATGAGAATGAATTGCTCAAGATCATGAGGCTTAAAGAATAAAGCTAGAAAGAGGGGGAATATACAGAGACTTTTGTTCGATAACTGTTAAGTTATGCCTACGTATCCTCTCGTGCAATGAGGAAGTCAGAACACCGTAGTTCGACCCAAAGAGACTGAAAGATGAATTGACTTGTGAACTGCTTACTTGCCTATGCTCAAGTGTATGATCTGTCTGGCACAGATGCAAACTGTCTTGCATTAGACGGAAGAGGCAAGTTCTCGTTTATGAGTGAAGGTGATGAGAAAAGAATCCCGGAGGAGACGATTATTGTTTGTTTTTGTGTTTTCAGTCTTTTATTGCTTTTGAAAGTTTGTCATAAGTTAATGAGCTTAAGCCTAAACCAATGGGTTAGTAAACTCATCACATCTTCCCTCTGATTAGGGGTAATGAGAATACCTTAAGTGTGAAGTCAGATTCTCACACTTAATCACCTTTGATGTAGGATTAAGATCATTAACCTACTTGTGATTATTTAGATGTTTTTTGTGTTTTTGTTTAGTGTTAAGTAATGAGGTTAAGCCATAATCAAGGATTAAACAGACTCATTACACCATCCTAATAGAAGGATAATAGATGAGAATGTTTAAGCTGAGGAAAACTCCTCAACTTAATCCATGATTAGGGATTAAACTCATGACAAAACAAGCCTTTGATTAAGTGGATTTTATTTAATGATATGATGATGAAGTGAATTTTATGATTTGTAAGACAACTTGAGGGGGACTTGTCCATTAACACTAGGGTTAGTCCTTCTTAACCAATTAAGGAAGAATTAGAACCCTAATGCAAGGCCCAAGTTACAAGCTTGATGTCTTGATGATTAATTAAGTGAATTGATTAAGAGATTTAAACACATTAAGGGTTTAACACTTAGGATTAAAGTTATACACTCCATCCTAATAGAAGGATGCAGGCATAAACTTAATCACAAAGCCTTAAAGCCTTTAGGGTTTAGTCCCTGATTATGAGGTGAGAAGAGAAGACTCAAAGAGAGACACAAAGGTAAAAACTATGAGGGGAGACTAATCAAAACCCTAATTCATTGCCATGCTTGGTTGTTCCTAAGGTTAGTGAGGTTTGCAAGAAAAATATTCAAAGGAAACACCAGGAAGCAGATGAACAAGATCAAGAGAAGCAGAGTGACTTGCTTCATCCAAGAAGTCAAGTCACTTGAAGAAAGAAAGTGGGAGGAAGAAGAATGAGCAAGCTCAAACTCAAACACATATAGAAATGCAGCAATGTATGCAAGAGAGATGAAAAGAAAGGTTATGAGAAGTGAAGGCAAATTCACTTCTCAAGTTTACTTACCACCTGAAATGTTAGAAAGAAATGCAATGCAATGCAAGATGGGATGAAATGGTATGATGCTAAACAAAACCAGAAGCATGTTGATGATGATAATGATGTTATGAGGTGCTGCAAACATGAGGCAAGGCATGGAGATGTTCATACAAGATCATGGATGCAAATGATGCAAGTTAAGGAACATGAACAAGCATGGAAAGTTATGAAGCATACAAGGCAAATGACAAAGCAAATATGTGATGCAATGATCAAACATGCTTCCTATGTGTCTTAAGATGTCAAATGAATCACAAGAATGCTTGAAATGCTAAGACAAGTCATGTTATGCAAGAGAATGCAAGAGGGATGCAAATGAAAGCCCAAATTAGGGTTTATGAATCAAACAACAAACAAAAACCCAAAACAGAAGCAAAACCTAAGATAAAAAAATGGAAAATGCCACCCAAAGAAAACCCTAAACCTATACTAAACCAAGGTCCAAAGGGGAGGTCTCAACTCTTAACCAATCTCAAGATATGATTTTTCTAAGTTATTAGGGTTTTTTAGGGTTCCTAACAAAAGAAATACCAAACAAATGGAAAATGCAAGATCAAATCATGGCCATTTTATCCTAGAAACTACATGCTAAACACAAAACAATGCAAGAAGAATCAATGTCCAACTCTTCTTAGATAGGCAGAAATGAATTTTTGAACTTTGGATCAAATTAATGCACAAAAAATGATTTAATTCAATGGAAAATTCTCAAAATGCATCAAGATCAAAAAAGAAATTTGGTTTGAAGGTTGGACAATGTTTCTAAATGTCTTAGAACATTTCCTGGATTTTTTGGTGATTTTTAGATACTTAAAAGTATTTTTAATAAATTAATTTCCATTAATCAATTAAAAATAATCTTTTAAATATTTAAAAATACTTTTTTTAATGGTAAAAAATAAAATAAAAATATTTTTGTGTTTATAAAAATAATAAAACTCAGGGGAAAAAGTTTCATAATTTTAAAACATTTTTTACTATTTTTAAATAATTATGCAAATAAAATGAAAAGAAAATGAATTAAAATTAAATAAAAGGGAAAGTCAACCAAATGGAAGGCTGAGATGCACTCTGGATTCAAATGCATTGACTGGCGCGCTAGTGGAGGGTCCAGATGGCTTCTGACTTAATTAATTATAATTATTCTAATTAAACAAGATTAGGGCAAATGACTGAATCTGGGCCATCCAAGCTAGCGGGAAGTCAACAAGTCAACTCAATCTAACGCCCAGAATTCAAATCTCATTAATGACCTGAGATTAGGGCTAATGACCCTCAGGTGACCGGAGAGAAGCTCCGGTCATCTTCTCCGGCACCCCGAAAACCCTAGAACACGTTCCAGGCATCTATTCCACAAATTAAACAAACCTAAATGATCTTCTAACATCCTATGATACGAATCCATGCTCAAACATCATTTATGCATCATGAATCAAAGGAATCGAAAGAAATGAAATTCACGGGCAAAAATTCAGAGGGACCATACAAGCTCAGTTTTCACTCATTTTTTATTCTGAAACCAACCCCATGACCAGCAAGACATGAATAATCAATTTGTAACTCAAAAATCAAGCTTTGAGAGAAAAGTTTCCATGATCATACCTGAGCCGGAAAGCTTCAAAACTGAGCTTCCAGAGCTTTCCTTGCGTGCAAATGGACTCCCTTGTGTCCCCTGATGCTAATGGAAGGCTTCAAAGCTCTTGTGGATGGCTGATTTGTGAGAACCAGTTCTGGTGTAGCAGGAAATGAGCTTTGTGTACAGGCTGCTTCAGATCAAAGTAAAGGGTGGTTTTGACTCCTTTGAATGTTTCTGATTTGTTGGTGAAGAGAAATGATGTGTTTGTTGGCTGGATAGTGAGATTCGAAGAGAACTGCAGGCTGAGGTGAAGGATGGTGAAGCTCAGTTCAGGCTGGTTTCAGGCTTGAGCTTTGGTGGTTTCTACTCAATGAAACATGGCAAGATGATTGGTGAAGATGGTTTTTGTGTTTGTATGTTGTGTAGACAGATTCGAAGGAATATGCAAAATGAGGTGTTTTTGTGAATGTGTTGTGTGAATGGTTTCAGCCTTGCTAGATGTATCAAATGTCTTGCCCTTTGTCCACATAAACCTCTCTCATTGGTCAGTTGACAAGACATGTGCTTTTTTGATTGGTAAGTCTACTTTTGCAAAAAGTCAAATTTTGTGTAAGGAAAGTATGGCTCATGATCTAGGCTAGTACAAGATATGGTTCTGGTGCAGCATGGTGTGGCTTGAGGCTAGCAAAGTGCAGTAACCAATGCAGCAAGTGGAGAGAAGCACAATGATGATTTTGCAAGTTGTTGGCCTTTTGGTTCACATGTGATTTCCTAATCCCTCAAGCCATAATTCATGGGCATTCTTGGTTCAATTCTGATTTTTATGACTTATAGAATGCTTGCATACTGGTTTGAAATGAACTAGAAGTTGCAATTGGCTTTGGTTCATGGTTTTGCAAAATTCTTATTTGAGGCATGCCTTGAAAATCAATGATTTTGGCCAACTTTGTCACACCATAACTTTTGATCCAAAGAGAGTTTGATCATGTTCTTGTACTTTTTGAAAAGGGAAAGATGAGATCTACAACTTTCATGACCAAAGCTTTTCCATTTGAAGCATTTTTGGATCAAGAATCAAGGCTTGAAAAATGACCTAAAATGAAGCATTCTTGAAAAGTCAACTATGCCCAAAAAGTCAACATTTGCAAAAACTCCAAATTCTTGATTTTTGTGAACTTAAATCTTCTTCCATGATCAAATAAAGATCATATACACTCAAAATGATGAAGATCACCCATTGGTTGGGTCATTGGGGGGCCTCAGATGCCCTGATTTTGCACTGACTTGTCCAAAAGTCAACCCTTGATCAGATGACTTCCCCATGGAATTTCTTCATGAAAATTGATATGCATACTCCCTATACCATATAGAGACCAATGGAAACAAGAATGACCAAAAAAATTGGAGTTATGGCCTCTGAAACCAAAACCCTAATTTTAGGTCAACTGTGCAGTCAAACCTGGCTCTGCATCCCTTCAAACCCTAGTTCTTGTGATTCTTTTGAATTTTTGACTTTGAGAGGATGTAATATGATATAAGAACACATGTGGATCCCTTTGAAATGATTGGTGGCCTTTGGAGTGGCTCAAGAGGCTTTTGGATTGCTCAGATCACAAACCCTAGGTGCAGATGCCTTAGAAACTATGCAGTGAAACAAAAATGTGGTATGAGATGATATGATTGTGTTTATGCATATGAGAATGATCACAAGCCATGGTGAATGGGTGAGGGCAAATTTGGGGTGTTCACAGGATGCCCCAGTCAAACTGTCCTCGAAGTAGAACATCCATAATTTTTCGTCCATGGTATAAGCCTTTAGTCTCCCCAAAAAGGACTGCAGGTGAGTACGTGGACAGGAGGTACCATTATATCTCTCAAATTAGGGAGGCTTGAATTTGTGAGGAATCTTGACTCCCTCAACTAGTCCCATGTCCATTACATCAAAACCTAGGGAGGTTTGGAACTCCAAAGATCTCAACGTTTCTTCTATTTCGTCCAGGCGACGATCATAGGCTTCATCCCTGTAAACACCCCAAATTTTCCCTCACTCTTTATCACACCATGGCTTGTGATCTTTCATTTTTACATTAACATAAGCATACCATCTCATATTGCATTTTTGTTTCACTGCATAGTTCAAGTTCATCTGCATCTAGGGTTTATGATTTGAGCAATCCAAGAATCCCTCTGAGCCATACCAAAGGTCTTAAGGCTTTCCAAGAGGGTCCATGGGTATTCTATGATCATATTTCACTCCTCAAAGTTCATGAAAGTCAAGAGATCACAAGAATTGGCAAAGGCATGGAAGCAAAGCTAAGGTTTCCACTACACAGATGACCAAAATTAGGGTTTTGGTTTCAGAGGCCTTAACTCCAAATTTTTGGGTCATTCTTGTTTCTAATGGTCTTAATATGTTATAAGGATCATGTGTACCAAGTTTAATATAGAAATTCATTGTGGAAGTCATCTGTTCACTGGGTAACTTCCTGAGCAAGTTAAGTCAAAATCAGGGCATCTGAGGCCCCCAACAATGGAACCAAAGGGTCATTTTCATCAAATTAAAGTTCTATGGTCTTTATTTGATCTTAGAAGTGGTTGGAATTTCACAAGATTGAAGAATTTTGAGCCAATTTCAAACTTGCCATTTTTGGAAGTGACTTGAAATGCAAACTTTCCATTTTGGGAAATATTTTCAACCTCCTCTTTCATGACCAAAAATGCTTCAAATGAAAAATTCTTGGGCATGAAAGTTGTAGATTAGGTCTTTCCCTTTTCAAAAATTACAAGAACATGTCTTGATTCATCCTAGAACTAAAGATATGGCCTTTCAAAGTTGGAAAAAATCACATAATTTCAAGTTTCATGTCAAAGAGGGATTTTGCATTTTGGCATGTTCAAGCTTCTAAATGACTTCTAATGTGCACAAATATGTTACAACATGTCAATGAAGGTGCGCAAAACACAAGGAAGGGGGGTTGGAATTGGGTTTTCTTTAACAACTAAAAATAACTTCTAATGACAAGTTAATTTATCCTGGTTCGTTTGAACTCAAACTACGTCCAGTCCACCCGCCAAGGTGATTTTGCCTCTACTGAGGTCTTAATCCACTATTCAAAAATTGAATACACACACTGACCTAAAGTCAATGTCCTCTTGAGTCTTCTGACTGAAACTAGTCACTCAAGGAATATTACTCAACTATTACAAAGATAATAATATAGTAACTAATTTGCTTCTTATCAAGCTAAGATCACTAAGTGAAAGTTACAATATTTTAACACAAAATGATTCAGTCTTTGGCTCGTGAGTGTATTTATTTCAAATCTTCAATTTGATTCCTTTATATAGTTCTTGAATAAATGTAGCCGTTGGAGACATCTTGAGCTAATTTAGAATATGAGTTAATACCATAAATTCCTTCCAAAACAGGAGATACTTATCTTAATCATTAATTAAAATATTCTTTAATTAATGTCTTCATTATGAATATCATAATCTTCTAAACGTAAATCAGAGATAGTAAAGACTTGATGCGCAACCAATTAATCATGTCATTAAATGATAGATTCTTCATTAAGTGTATCTTCTATATATGGCTCAATATATCTTCTAGTAATGCACGTCTCCTTTAATTAAATTCCTCTTCTACACAAGAATAAAGGTAGTCATTAGAACTTCTATTCTAGCATAATAATATTTGTTATCATCAAAACTCTTAGAGGTTTAGAACCATAATTGTTCTAACAATCTCCCCCTTTTTGATGATGACAAAATATTTATTTAGATAATGAGAATAGAGTTTAATAGGATTTAGAAGAACTCCCTTTGATTGAGTAAAATCAAATATTTCTTTTAAAGATCTCTTCAGAAGTTTTATCCTTCAGAAGTTTCATTAGCCTTAGCTCCCCCTGAGTTGATTACTTGACCTGTTTCTATTTTAGAATCACAACTCAAATAGTTTTATTAGAATTTATATGTAAGAGGCAAATCATGGTAAACTGCTATAGATCAGGATCTTCTACGTTTCTCCCCCTTTTTGTCATAATCAAAAAGAATAGATGCAGAAGAAAAAATGCAAGTGTATAGAAGCAAAATACGTTACCATTAAATATAATTAAAAAACCAATAAAAACTAGTAGAACTTAAAAAGTCATGAAGAGACAGAAGATAAAACAGAAAAAGCTAAGCAGAAGATAAACAAAAAATCAGGAGTGCATCTTAGTAACTAAGGCCTCCAGCAGAGACTTGATCTCAGAGGATGATTCCACTTGCTTTCCAAGCATTGTCTTTAACTCAGTAGTGGTTTCATCTTGCTTATCCAGACATTGCTTAACCATTTCATTTTCTTTCTTCAGCTCTTCCAAGGTCTGTAGAACAAGATTTGTTGGCAGAGGTTCTTCAACTTCTGGAGCCGCTTGATTCTCAGGAACTTCTACATTTGCTGGTGATTGAGCAGGTTCATCATCATGATCTTCTTCAGAAGGTACCAGAACCATTTGAAGTCCAGAGTTTTCTTCCAGAGGTACTGACTTTGTCCAGGGTTTATTGTCCAGCAGAAGAGGTTTATTCTGTTCAATGTTAGAAACAACTGCTTTGAGATACTCACAGAAGTTCTAGTGAGAAATGTCATAGAAGATGTCCTTGAGTCTCTTTGTCTCAGCATTAAACCATTTTCTGAAGGTGGCCCACAGAAAGTCAGAAGCAGCTGGATCTGTAAGCTCTGAGCACGCAGACTTCAGATCCTCTAACTTCAATTTCATGACTGTTTTTGAGGGCTTTGGTTTAGGTGCAGGTATGGCAGTTTTGTTAGAGACAGAGGACAATTTTTGTAAAGCTTCAATATTAACAGAGGTTCTAAGGGGATTTTCATGTTCAGTTTCTTCTGGTGGTGTGTCAGGGATGGTTATAAAAGTTGGTGAGTTAGGAGGGGTAGACACATATGAAGACATGGAGCTTTCTCTTATGGAGGAAAGATTAGAAACATTTTCAGAGGATGGGATTTGGACAGATTATGGGGGTTGGAAATTATCAATCTCAGAGAGGACATGTTGCAGGGCAGTTTATGTTTCAGTTGTTGGTGAGCGGTCAATATCAGAAAGTGGTGTTGTATCTATTGGAATATAAAAATCTGAAAGTGTTTGTGGTTGATGGTGTTCTTCTTCTGGTGGATAAAGGGATGATAGAATGGACGAGACAGCAGCAGATGCAGGTATAACAGATGGAATAGGATTAGAGGATTGAGGTGGTTCAGATGATGGGATTTGTGCAGAAGGAATGTCAACAGAAGGTGTTGGGTCAGAAGGGTTTTCAGACACTTCTACTGTAACTGCTTCTACTACAGAAATGAATTCAGAGTTAGAGGCAGAAGTTTTACCTGATCTTCTGGATGATTTGGGAGCCTTCTGAGACGATCCTTCTCCAGCCTTTCTCTTATTGGTTCTTGCAGAGGCAGCATCTGGAGTTTTCTGAGTGAGTTCTGTTGGCTTGAACATTGGGTCCACATCATGTTGCTTGCATATATCCAAGTAATTGACCACAACCTATGGAGTTGTGTCAGAGGAGAAGAGGGGAAAGTTCTCCAGGGGAATCTTCCTGGTGGTGATAACTTCTCTAGAATGGAGGACAGGTTCTTTCTGGATAGAAGTTATAAACTTCATCTTCTTCAGATTCTTCGCATTCAGAGGCTTACCAACATCTGTTTCAAGAAATTGTGTCTGCTTTAATTCTGCTAGAAAGTCCACCAACTTATTCTCACAGAGAATGTCAGAAATTACACGTCCTAGAGGAATCCAATCCCTCTTGGTTTTCTCCCCATTTCTTGTTTCCTTCACACTAGTTTTCAGATGTTGAAACAAAGTGTGTGCAAGGTTGATCTTCTTCTGTTTGGCAATGAAGTATAGCAAAAACTGCTGATCCATGTTGATATAGTCTGGAGAGTTTGTAGCTTTCCTGTGGCAGATTGTTCCAAGAATGATCTTGGCCCAAATTCTGAGAGGAATCTTCAGATCCTTTATCTTATTAGAAGGTTGGCCAGAAGTGAAGATTTCCTTGGCTATCAGCTTTGTATCAGACATTTTGTCTATCTCACTACACTTTATTCCATTACCATCAGATTCTATGAGCTTGGCAATGTGATCTTCAGAAATTATTATTCTTTTACCCAGCACGTACGAGGTAACATGAGTGTTGGAGGCTGTTGCATATGCCCAGAATTCCTTTACCAGTTTTTGGAAAACTGGTCCCATTAGACGATCAAAGTACTTCTCCCAGCCTTGAGCTTGAACGGCCGGAAAAAGATCAAAACCATTATCCTTCAGACTGTTGAAATCCACAAAGAGCTCACAAAGAACTTCCAGTTTGTCAGCAGGAGTAGTAAGGGTCTTCATAGGTTCAACGTAAAACACATTAGTGAAGTCTGTTCGTTGTTGAGGAGGGGAAGCCATTGTTACTAAGATGAGGTTTTTGTGATTTAGGGTTTTAGAAAAATTTCAGAGAGAACGCAAAAGTGAGGGTGAAAAACTTTTTCAGTAAAAATGCAATTAGGGTAAAAAGTGAAAGTCAAAATGAAAAGTTACTTATATAGAAAAAAATGCATTTAATAATACGAGAAATTAGTGGGAAAAATTAAGTTTAAAAACATAATGATTATATGCAATAAATGCTGCTGACATAGGGTAAGGCGTAAAAGATTCTGGAACAGTTACCCAAGAGATTTTTTCCTTTTTGGTGTCAAGTCAGCCGTATCAGTTTCCCAGAAGATCAACAGATGTCCTTCTATAGAGGACAGTTGTCCAATGCATGTTCTGTCACTCTTCAGAATTTGGACACTTGTTTAATGCTGATGGGATTCCTTAGAGCCTTGTTGACACTTGTTGATTTGAAGATCTGCATGTTATTCCTTTGAACATAAGTTCTCAGAATGAAACAGTTAGAACATAGTATCTTCTGAAAGAATAATATAGAGGATTAATTTCAGAACTTCTAAGAGTTAAAGACATATAATTAAAGCATTTTCATTCTGGACATAATTTCATGCTAAGGTTAGTTAGTATGAAATTAAATCTATCTTCAGGAAGGGGTTTTGTAAAAATACCAGCCCATTGGCGATTTGTATCTATGAATTTTAACATTAAAATTCCCTTCTAAGTATAGTCCCTAATGAAATGATATTTAACTTCTATGTGTTTAGCTCTAGAATGTAAAATTGGATTTTTAGATAGACAAATAGCAGAGGTATTATCACAGAGGATGGGAATGTTACTCTCATAAATATTGAAATCCTCAAGCTGATTTTTCATCCAGAGCATCTGAGTACTGCATCCAGCTGCTGCAATGTATTCAGCTTCTGCAGTTGATAATGTTATGGTTGACTGTCTTTTTCTGGACAAAGAAATTAGATTATCTCCCAGAAATTGACAACTTCCAGAAGTACTTTTTCTTTCTGTTCTGTCTCCAGCAAAATCAGCATCACAATATCCTACAAGTTTATAATCTTCGGATCTTCTCTGTAGAGCTTCTGATCTACTTTCTTACTTACCTCTTCTTTCTCCAGAATACATGTAGGATGCATATGAGTTTTAGATATTATGCTTTCTGATAAATCAAATTTCTTCAGAAGTTCTTTGACATATTTGTTTTGATGGATATATGTTCCTTCTGATGTTTGATTTATCTGAATTCCCAGGAAGAACTTTAATTCTCCCATCATGCTCATTTCAAATTCTGCCTGCATAGACTTAGCAAATTCCTTTCCCAAGGCACTTTTAGTAGAACCAAAAATTATATCATCTACATAAATTTGGCATATCAGAAGATCATTTTTAATGTTTTTAATGAAAAGGGTTGTATCTACTTTCCCTCTAATGAAATTATTTTCCAGAAGAAAAGTACTTAGTCTTTCATACCAAGCTCTGGGAGCTTGTTTCAGACCATATAAATATTTTTTGAGTTTGAAAACATGTTCTGGAAATTTTATATTTTCAAAGCCAGGGGGTTGGTGTACATACACTTCTTCATCAATATAACCATTTAAAAATGCACTCTTGACATCCATTTGATATAGAATGATATCATGGTTTACAACAAATGAAATTAGAAGTCTAATTGATTCTAACCTGGCAACTGGTGCATAGGTTTCTGTATAGTCAATTCCTTCTTGTTGACTATAACCTTGTGCCACCAGTCTTGCTTTGTTTCTGACAACTTCTCCTTGCTCATTTAGCTTGTTTCTGAATACCCACTTGGTGCCAATGATGTTGAATCCTCTGGGCCTAGGAACTAGATCCCATACATCATTTCTGGTGAATTGGTTAAGTTCTTCTTACATAGCCAGAATCCAATCATTTTCTGAGAGAGCTTCTTCTACAGAAGTTGGTTCAATCATAGAAACAAGTCCCATTAGAGATTCTTCAGAGTTTCTGAATGATGATCTTGTTCTGATTGGTTCATCCTTTTTTCCCAAGATTTTATCTTTTGGATGATTCACCTTGCTTCTGGATAGTTTCTTCTGAGTGGGTTCTTCAGAAGTTGTTGGAGTAATTGTCTTGTTATGTTCTTTAGGTGATTGATCTTCAGATGTTCTGTTTGTAGAAATATCAACTTCTATATCTGCAATAAATTCATTCTGCTTTGGTTTTTCAGAACCAAGCTTATCATCAAATCTGACATAAATAGATTCTATCACAATACGTGTTTCTGTGTTGTATACTCTGTATCCCTTAGAACGTTCAGAGTATCCTAACATATAACACTTTTGTGCCTTAGAGTCAAATTTATTCAGAGTATCATTAGTATTCAGAATAAAACATTTGCATCCAAAAGGATGAAAATATGAAATGTTTGGCTTTCTGTTCTTCCACAATTCATAAGGAGTCTTTTCAAGAATAGGTCTTATAGAGACTCTATTCTGAATATAGCATGTTGTATTTACTGCTTCTGCCCAAAAATGTTTAGCCATGTTAGTCTCATTGATCATGGTTCTGGCCATCTCTTGCAATGTTCTATTCTTACGTTCTACAACCCCATTTTGTTGAGGAGTTCTAGGACAAGAAAAATCATGAGAGATGTCATTTTCATTAAAAAATGATTCTAATTGTTTATTTTCAAATTCTCCACCATGATCACTTCTGAATTTAATAATTTTAAATTCTTTTTCATTTTGAACTTGTTTGCCGAAGTTAGAAAATACAACAATTGACTCATCCTCGTGTCTAAGAAACTTTACCCATGTCCATCTGCTGAAGTCATCTACGATCACCAATCCATACTTCTTGCCACTGACAGAAGCAGTTTTCACTGGTCCAAACAAGTCAATGTGCATAAGTTCTAATGGTCTAGAGGAAGATACAACATTTTTAGCTTTAAAACCAGGTTTTGAAAATTTGCCTTTTTGACATGCTTCACACAGAGCTTCTGAGTTGTACTTCAAATTTGGAAGTCCTCTGACTAGATTGAGTTTGTTAAGTTGAGATAATCTTCTCATATTAACATGTCCCAATCTTCTGTGCCAGACCCATTGCTCAGTTTCCACAGACATTAGACATTTTACATTCTTAATTTTTAATTCTGAAAGTTTTATTTTATAAATGTTGTTCTTTCTCTTTCCACTGAAGAGGATTGTTCCATCTTTCTGACTAACAACTTTACAGAATTTTTGATTAAATATTATGTCATAGCCATTATAACTTAATTGACTTATGGATAATAAATTATGCATTAATCCTTCTACTAATAGAACATTAGAGATAGAGGGAAGATTTCCATTACCAATAGTTCCAGAGCCAATTATTTTTCCTTTTTGATTGCCTCCAAAACCTACGTGGCCTCCATCTTTTAATTCAAGACTTTGGAACATATGCTTTCTTCCCGTCATGTGTCATGAGCATCCAGAGTCCAGGTACCATGATTGGTGTTTCAGTTTTGTTGTTAAAGACATCTGCAACATACACAATTTTATCTTTGGGTACCCATATTCTTCTGGGTCTTTGTTTGTTAGTTTTTACAAACTTCTGATTCATTTTAGGTTTCAAATCAGAACTTGTGGAACAAGATGACTCACTAGTGTAGATTAGATCATGGTTATGACCATAGGTAAAATGAGAACTTAGAGGAGTATTAGTTTTTATTACAATGTCATCAATCTTTTTATACTTCAGAGTTTCTTTAGTTTTCACATAGCCTATGCCTCTTCTATCACAATATCATTTTTGCTTCTATCTATGCTTTTAGCTAGGAATTTTTTAAAACCATAATCATATTGTTTTGTGATATTATCAGAATTGATTAGATCTTCTAATTCAGATTCCTTCTGAGCTTTAAGTTTTTCAAAAGAGTTTTTGCATTCAAAAATATTTTCTTTCAGCTCAGAGTTTTCTGTTTTTAGTTTTCTAACTTCTTCTAATTCAGATACCAGACTTTGTTTCATGTCTTTGTATTTGAATTGAAGCTTCTGATATTTTTCAAGAATTTCTGAGAGGCTAGCTTCTAATTGAGATCTGGAAAGTTTAGAAAATACCTCTTCTGAATCTGATTCTGATTCTGATGAGTGATCATCTTCTGGTATGTTTGCCATTAGTGCAATGTTAGCATGTTCATCTTCTGACTCTGACTCAGTTTCAGATGATTCAGAATCATCCCATGTTGCCATGAGACTCTTTTTCTTTTCTCTGCTGAATTTGTTTTTGGGTTTCTCTTTCTGGAGTTTTGGATATTCACTCTTGTAGTGTCCTGGTTCTTTGCATTCATAGCACATAACTTCTTTGCTTCTGGGTTTCTTGTGACCAGATGTTGATTCAGAATAGTTGTTTGTTCTTCTGGTATTTCTGAACTTCTTCTGACAATGCTTCCAGAGTTGTTGGACTCTTATGGATAGGAGAGATAATTCATCTTCTTCTGATGAGCATCCAGAACTTTCTTCTTCTTCTGCCTGTAAAGCTTTAGAAACAGATTTGTTAGATTTAAGAGCTACAGACTTACCTTTCTTCTAGGGTTCATCTTCTTCTAGTTCAATCTCATGACTTCTCAAGGAGCTGATCAGTTCTTCTAAGGATATTTCATTCAGATTTTTAGATAGCTTTAGAGCAGTGACCATGGGCCTCCAAGCTTTTGGTAAACTTCTGATGATTTTCTTCACATGATCTGCTGTTGAGTAGCCTTTGTCCAGAACTTTCAGTCCAGCTACCAGAATTTGGAACCTTGAGAACATTTTTTCAATTGTCTCATCTTCTTCCATTTTGAAAGCTTCATACTTCTGGATGAGGGCTAGAGCTTTAGTCTCCTTGACTTGAGTGTTGCCTTCATGTGTCATCCTCAGAGAATCAAACATGTGTTTAGCTGAGTCCCTGTTTGTGATCTTCTCATATTCTGTATATGAGATAGCACTTAGAAGTATGGTTCTAGCTTTGTGATGATTTCTGAATTCCTTCTTCTGTTGAGCTGTCATATTTTTTCTTTCAATCTTCTGACCATCTGCTCCAACAGGATGAATGTATCCATCTGTCACCATATCCCAGAGATCTCCATCCAGAGCTAGAAAGAAACTTTCCAGAACATCCTTTCAGTAGTCAAAATTGTCCCCATTGAAAACTGGAGGTTTAGCGTTGATCTTGTCATTTGGGTAGTCATTGTTGTTATTGCCAGCTTCTGCCATGTGTTTTAACTTCTGGATCTTTTACTGACACGATAAAGTTTTTTTCTCAGAACCTAGTGCTCTGATGCCAATTGAAGGTGCGCAAAACACAAGGAAAGGGGGTTGGAATTAGGTTTTCTTTAACAACTAAAAATAACTTCTAATGACAAGTTAATTTATCCTGGTTCGTTTGAACTCAAACTACGTCCAGTCCACCCGCCAAGGTGATTTTGCCTCTACTGAGGTCTTAATCCACTATTCAAAAATTGAATACACACACTGACCTAAAGTCAATGTCCTCTTGAGTCTTCTGACTGAAACTAGTCACTCAAGGAATATTACTCAACTATTACAAAGATAATAATATAGTAACTAATTTGCTTCTTATCAAGCTAAGATCACTAAGTGAAAGTTACAATATTTTAACACAAAATGATTCAGTCTTTTGCTCGTGAGTGTATTTATTTCAAATCTTCAATTTGATTCCTTTATATAGTTCTTGAATAAATGTAGCCATTGGAGACATCTTGAGCTAATTTAGAATATGAGTTAATACCATAAATTCCTTCCAAAATAGGAGATATTTGTCTTAATCATTAATTAAAATATTCTTTAATTAATGTCTTCATTATGAATATCATCATCTTCTAGACGTAAATCAGAGATAGTAAAGACTTGATGCACAGCCAATTAATCATGTCATTAAATGATAGATTCTTCATTAAGTGTATCTTCTATATATGGCTCAATATATCTTCTAGTAATGCATGTCTCCTTTAATTTAATTCCTCTTCTACATAAGAATAAAGGTAGTCATTAGAACTTCTATTCTAGCATAATAATATTTGTTATCATCAAAACTCTTAGAGGTTTAGAACCATAATTGTTCTAACAGTCAAGACAACTTCAAAGGATCAAAATTGGCCGAAGAATTGAAGCATTCCATGGCTCGAATCACAAGAAACATCAAAGAGGGAAATTTGCATAAACCATGAGAACTCTCCATCCAAGCCTTCCAGCTGCATTACTTTGATCCAAAGGCCATCCTTGATGCAAGCTAAGTCCAAACACCCCATGAAAACACCTCTGACCTCTGCCATTCTTCAAGTACACATAACCTTGACTATGCCACACCAACTCTCTGAACCAATCACAATACTTTATGCAAACATCATGGACCTCAAAAAACAACACATTCAAGCCTGAATCCATCCATAGCATCAGAATCACAAAAACTTGCAAAAACTTCAAGTCTTCGAATCTCACTGCCTAGCCACTCAAACTCATTCATTCTTTCACCATTCACCTCAAAATCATCTCCAGAACACAAAGCACCCTCCATTTTTCCCTAAAAGCCACTCTAGAAAAAATACGATTTCTGCCAAACCAGAAATGTATCACACAAAGGAGGTCATTTAAACTCCATCCAAGCTTCTCAATAGCATCAGAGGGATCATTGGAGGCATTTTGCACAAAGGAAGAGGTCAGAAAGCTCCAGTTTGCAAAGCTTCAACTCAGGTAGCCATGATGAACATTTTTTCCAGAACTCTTGTTTTAAGTTTCTAAATGATTCTACATGTTTCGTTGATCATTGTGATATGTTTATTTTTGAAAATGGTTGAGAAATAAGCATGCATTGTTCTTCTGAAACTTTGCCCGTGAAATTGTTTTTTCTTCAATTCATCATGTATGCGTGAAATAAATTGTTTTTGGTGATTCATTCTTGCTTATTGATGCTTGCGAAGTGATTCTGGAGAGTTGGGGAGGTTTTTATGGCCTGTGGAGAGAGTTAGAGAGAGGACCTTGCCGGAGAAGACGACCGGAACACTGTTCCGGCCGCCTGAAAGTGATTAGGGCTAATATCATTAATTAGCTGAGTTTAAATGTAGACCCTTGGATTGGATTTTACCCGCGCGTGTGTGTGGCCAGGATCACTTCATTAACCCTAATTTCCATTTAATTAACTTAACCAGAATTAATTAAATAAAAAAAATCTCAGATTGAATCTCAGCCTTTAGATTACGCGCTAGTCAACCTTTCTTTCCCCAGTTTGAATCTTAGCCTTATGATCTGCATACTTCTCATTTTAATTCATTTTATTTCATTTTATTTTCATTTCTTTTGCATAATTAATTTAAAATACGAAAAATCATCACAAAAATATTTCCCTTTGCATTCTGACTTTAAATATTTTTCTTAATCCAAAAATGATTTTTATTTTATTTTTTGCATTAAAAATTATTTTTAAAATATTTAAATGTTATTTTTAATTAATTAAAGTGTTTTAATTAATTAAAAATGCATTTAGGTTTCTAAAAATTACCAAAAAATCATGAACCATACCAATGCATTTAGAAACATTTTCAAACTCTTCACACAAATTTCTTTTTATGTTTGATCATAGTTTACCAATTTTCTTTGAATTAAGGGTCTTTAAAATCACATTTTTAAACCCTAACTTTGAAAAATCATTTTTGTCTAACCAAGAAAAGTTTGAACTTGATTCTTTTTGAATTGTTTCACATGTTGTATGTAGTTTATCGGTCAGTTTTCTCATGAATTTATCTTGCATTGTCAAATTGATTTGCATTTTTCCTTTTGAATCATCCAAAAACCCTAGAAAACTTAGGAAAATCATAACTTTTGATAGGTTAGGCTTCTGACCTTCTCCTTTGGGGTGTGACCTAGTATGAGATTAGGGTTTGTTTAAGCTTGATTTCAAATTTTTATCATGTTATATGCTTCTGTTTTATCCATTTGCATCTCACATGTCCATGAAACCCTAATTTCTCATGTTCATTTGCATTCATCTTGCACATATCATCATCACATGAACTTTCCATGACATTTCATGCATTCATATGTCATCTTAGACATCTTAGGACATGTTAGAACCTTGCTTGATCATTTCTTCATTCATCTGCCATGTTTTGCATTCATTTCATTTCATAAACATCCATGTGTTTGCAAACTTCAAAGCATGCTTTCATAACATCTCATCCTTGTATGATCATTCATATGTACATTGTATGACATATCATCATCTCAAATGAAATTTGCATAGTATAAGCACTTATTAATTTGGTCTTTGCATCTCATTTCATCTCATTTCAATTCATTTCTTCATGCTTTATACTTTATGCATTCATACTAACACTTTCAGGTTTTGGTAAGTTATTTTGGGAGGTGGATTTTCCTTCACCTCTCACTTCTTCTTATCATTTTCATATGAATTTTAACTTGTCCTAGAAGTGAATTTGATTCACTTATGTTCCATGTCTCTCACTTTCTTCCTTTAAGTCACTTACTTTCTTATGAAGTAAGTAACTTATTCTTATGCTTCCTTCTCCTTTCATTTGCTTCTTCCATTGGTGGCTTCCTTGAAGATCTTTCTCTAAGCCTCACAAACCATAGGATATCCAAGCATGATAATGATTAGGATTGTGATTAGTCCCCCTTATCTTTTACCTTTGAGTCTCCTTGAGTCTCTCTTCTTATCTCAATAATCAGAGACTAAACTCTTAAAGTTTTAGGACTTTGGAATTAGGGTTATGCCTGCATCCTTCTCTTAGGATGGAGTGCATAACTTTAATCCTAAGTGTTAAACCTTTAATTTGTTTAAACCTCTTAATAAAAACACATTAATAATCACTAAGAATTTATCTTGTAACTTGGGCCTTACATTAGGGTTCTATCTCTTCCTTATGGTTAAGAGGGACTAACCCTAGTGTTTAATGGACAAGTCCCCCTCAAGTTAGTCTTACAAAATTAAAACTCACTTCTTAATCTCATCCTTTAATTAAAATCCATTTAATAAAGGCTTGTTATATAATGAATTTAATCCTTAACCATGGATTAAGTTGAGGTATCTTCCTCAGCTTAAGTGTTCTCATCTATTATCCTTCTATTAGGATGGTGTAATGAGTTCACTAATCTGTGATTAGAGATTAAACTCATTACTTAACACTAAAAAAAATCCAAAAAAACATCTAATTAATCACAAGTAGGTTAATGATCTTAATCCTACATCATCATGGTAATTAAGTTGAGGTGCTTACCTTATGCTTAAGTATGCTCATTATCCCTAATCATGGAGGATATAATGAGTTTACAAGCCCTTGATTTAGGCTTAAGCTCATTAACTTATGCAAAACACCAAAAACAATAACAAAACTGAAAACACCAAAACAAACAATAATCGTCTCCTCCGGGATTCTTTTCTCATCATACTCATTCACAAACGAGAAATTGCTTCTTCCGTCTAATGCAAGACAGTTAGCACTCGAGTCAGACGAGTCATACACTTGAGCATAGGCAAGTAAGCAGTTCATAGTCAAATTCATTTCCAGTCTCTTTGAGTCGAACTACGGTGTTCTGACTTCCTCATTGCATGAGAGGATACGTAGGCATAACTTAACTATTATCGAACAAGTCTCTATGTCATCCCCCTCCTTCAGAATTCTTTTCTAAGCCTTAGTTCCTGAGCATTCACCTTTTTGCATTGACACCTGTATATTTTCTTTTCTTTAGCTTTTGCACACAGATAACACATACATTATCCCTTTAAACACAATCTTGTAAGCGTGGATCCCGTCGAGTACGACGGACAATCTGGGGGCTAATACCTTCCCAGGTTGTAACTGTTGCACCCCAAAATTTTCCCTCACCTAGTAAAGGCATTGTGTACCAAGGTGTCCCAAGAGGTTCACAAGGTTCACAATTAGTGAGAAAGCTTGGAAGTTCCCTCAAACAAAGCCTCCTCCTAAGCAATGCACCCTAAACTAGGGTTTTGGATTTCATCAGGCTAAATGGAATTTCAGGGCCTTAAGTGAGATTCATAACATCCCACATGTGTTCAAGAATCCCCATGTCAAGTTTCAAGACTTTCCCAAAAAGTTTGCTCAGTCAGATGATTAGATATGCAAAAATCAGTCAAATTGGTTAAAAAGTTAAATTGAGGTCAATTGTGGTCAAACCAAAGTCAAACTTCATGATTTTTTTCCAACATCAAGTTTATGAAGTAAAATTCATCATTTGATCAAGGTTTGATCATGATTCATCAAGGAAGTTTCAGATCATCAAGAATCAGGAGTTTCTAAATTAGGGTTTTCACAGGAAAAGTCAACTGAACTTTGACCAGCCATAACTTTCACATGCTTCATCAAATATTTCCCATCCAAAGATCATTTTGAAGGAAACTGAATTCTATACAACTTTGTGTCTCACAAGCCAAACTTAAAAATGCTTCATTTGGAAGGTATGAGCTAAAACATTATAGGTCATTTTAAAAGTCAACAAAAAGTCAACATCTTCCAAAGGGCATAATTTGAAAATGGTAAAGGATATGGACATGAGACAAAAAGGGTTTGTTAGAGGACTCTTTAAGCTTTCCCAAATGTCCAAGAACACCTTGATAGCCTTAAATTTGAGAGATTTGTGCCTTTGCAAAGTTGGGAAATGTTTGAGAGGTATATTGAGCAAATAGGGTCTTAAAACAATTCTTTCCACATGGGCTTGCAATTTTGTGATCCAATCTTTACCATGACATAATGCACGACCCAATTCTCATTTATTAAGATTTTTATGATTTATTTTATATTTATTTTGATTTTATTCATTAAAATTCAATTTAAATAAAACTAAAATATGAAAACTCAATTTTTAGATGTGATTCTTCTTCTAGAAACTCTTAAAGACCATTTAAATTGATTTGATCACATACAAATTCGTGCTAAGACAATTGGGCATGAATATATTTGATTTTTTTGACTAATTTGGCAAGAATATTTCTTCACGTTCAAGTCATCCAAAAGCCCACAAAAGTCATATGTTTTTTGACCTAATTTCACTCTACTATAAGTAAAGAACTCAATACAAACACAAGCCACGAATTTTTGGAGGCACAAGCATAGGATTCAAAACTTCAAAGTCATCACAAAAACCTCAATTCAGATTCTTTCTTATAGGAAGTATCAAAGCTTTTTAAAGGTTGAGACATGACCCTTGATACCTCTTGAAGATATCCTGATCAATTGCATCATCAAAAGCATGCCCAATTGCATAAGCCGGATGCCATTTTTTGTGTTTTTTTTTTCAAATTTCGATTTTGAATATATATGTGTTTAAACTCTAATTTGATTGAACAATGTTGTTTATGTTGATGCAAGGAACGATTATGGGCTGGTTAATTGAATTTCTCGTGCAGGTTTAGGGATACGCCATTTTTAGGGTTCCTTAGCTTGAAATTGGGAACTTCGTAAAGATGTTATTTAAGGACAAATTATTGGTTCAATAAGACTCACCAGATGCCTTTTGATTATTTTAAACTATTAGAAATAATTTATATGATGCGTATGACATGTTGCAATATGCAGGTTTTGTAGTGACAGCGAAAATCCGTCACTAAAACCTTTAGTGACGGAAAACCGTAGGTAAAACCTAAGGTGACGGCCAGGGGAAGAAGACAACATTTGGCGCGGATGAATTATTTGAATTTTGATATGGCTTTTGTTATTTGTGTTTCCTATAGCTATCACCACGCGCGCTTGGCTTAGTTGGTAAAGGCATTGGCTGTGAGAGGTATAGGGCATGGGTTCGATTCCCAGGTTTACCAATTTTTTTTTAACAATTATTATCTTTTTGCAGGATTATGATTTAGTTGTTTTGTTACCCAGAGATGTCACCAACGCATGTTGGCCTGGTTGGTTTTGTGCTACATATTTGAGGTAGAGGACCTGAGTTCAAATCCCAGGTCCTATCTTTTTGGTGATTTTTCTTATTTTATTTGTTTTTCTCATTTTCTTTATTTATTTTGTTTTAATAATATAATTAAAATATTTTTTAAATAAATAACCAATAATATCTTTTTATATAAACTTTATATTTTCTAAAATTCATAATTATTTTCTTAATGCTTATTAATTGTATTAATTATTTCTTTTTATAATATATTTGTATATAATTAATATATATATATATATATATATATATATACACATATATATATATATATATATATATATATATATACATATATATATATATATATATATATATATATATATATATATCTTGTAAATAAAAATATTGTATTTTTAATTATGATTAACTAACCCTAATTTTTCTATTAATCCTAAAAAAATTAATTTATTTTTCTAAACCCTAATTAATATATTAACCCCTATTTCTTTTATTATTATGTAAATAATTTAATTTTTTTTATTATTACTATTAAATTGTTTAAATTCTTATACTTTCTTAATTAACTTCTAAAAAAAATTTATAATTTTTGTCTAACCTAAAATAATTTCTCTTTTAAATTCTAATCTTAACTTCTTTTTATTCTTACTATTATCATTATTATTATTGCTATTATTTTATTATTATTGTTTATTTATTATTTTATTATATCTATTATTATTATAATTCATTTTTTATTCGATTATTATGTATCTGCTAAAGCCATGTAATACTTATAGATTTATTTTCCATCTTTATTTTACTATAAATATTTTATTGTGTGGTTAGTAATTTTAGGGTGTGTATAACCTAAATGTAATTAAAATTAACTTAGATAATTTAATTTAAAAAGATAAATATCTGAATAAAAACACTCACACACGTAAGTCGATCTCTGATCGCCATCTTGTACTTCCTAGGGTATTCCTCTTGGTTGCCTTATCTAAATGGTCAAGTCCATCGAATATAGGGATGTCTTAAGCAAAGTCCCTTCAAGTATAAATCATCAAGTCCCTTCCAGTTTAAAAGGTCAATTCTCTACGAGGTTGCCTACGATATAATGAACTTGTCCCTTCGAATAAATGATGATAGTCCCTACGAATTGCTAAAGACACCCCTTAAAGTTGCTTTCTATGACCATACGATAACCCTATGCCCGTCCCTTAAACACATCCAAGGTAATGACTACCTATTCCTTAATAATAGGGATAGTCTTACCCTTGAAAGAACATATAAGAACATGAATAGCTTAATCTAGGGTAGGTACCTCTTAGTTGCTTGCTCACATTTCAAAATACTTTTTACACCTCACTTTCTTAAACATTTTTCAAAACAAGGCTTTGTATACATCCATACGAGGATCATTACAAAGTACTTAGAAAAATTTCTAATCACACACTACACTTTTCAAAAACAATTTAAGTGAGCTAAGTAACTAAGAGCCCATGGATAACCATGGATATAAAGGGTGCTAACACCTTCCCTTTATATAACCTACTGTCATACCCCAAATTTGTCCTACCGTTATTTACTGTCTAACAAATATTTCAAAAATCCCAAAATATGTACCATTTTTATTGTACTGTCTATCCGCATATTAAAAAAAAACAAAAAAAAAACATGTCATTTATTTTCAGAACGAAAAATCGAGTTTCACTTTGTTGTCCAAGCTCATTAGCCCACTTACCGTTTTTATATATATACAAAAGTTACAAAAGTCAATTACCAAAAAAAACTCGAAAAATGCATTTATTATTTTTTCTAAAAAATTTAAATTTCTCTTTTATATTATCCTAAGTTTTTTTATTATTTAGTCGTTATCCAAAAAAATAAAAAAAACTCCTATTATTTCTATTAAAACCATTGTACATAAATCCATTATCTCTCTTTTATTTCTTTTAAGTCCATCACAAAAAAATTTAATTTCCATATTCTTATCACTTGTATTATTATTCTTTCTTTATCATTATTTCCATTTTTACTATTACTAGTTACATTATCATTATCATTATTATTATTTCTATCATTTATTACTATTATTATTATTATAGTTATTTGTTATTTCAATTATTATTATTATTATTATTATTATTATTATTATTATTATTTCTGTTACTGTACTATTATTATTATTATTATTATTATTATTGTTTTTGTATAATCCATATTACCAAAATCTGTCTCTTTCATGATACAACATTCCCACCTACATAATCCCACTACACTAACAGCACAACATTCATCCACTCAAAATAACAGCTCATAGAATCTTTAACAAATCTCTCAATATCTATCTAAATCTCAGCTCAAAAATCTATTTTACCCTTGCTCAAATTCTGTTATATAGAGAGTCCCAAATTCACTCATGAAAAAGGGGAAAAACACAAAATTCTACAAAAAAGAAACTCACAGCATCAATCTTCAAATAAGCAAAAAAATATCTAAAAATTTCTGCAATAAAATCACAGTCATTCATCCTTCAAATACTACACAAACAAAATAGGAAATATTCCTTCAAACCATTTTTCCAACTCCTTCAAACAGTCAAACAACCTAAAAAAAAATTCATAGAACCTTCCTCCAACCTTTCTTCATCAAGCTTTTCAATCAAACAAATACCAAAAATCTCATCCATCCAAAATCACCGGCGAAACCAACCGCGAGTCGGAGCAAACCAAAACGTTGAAATCAGACCAAACTGAACACAAACCTGTGACCGTTGCGTCGTCGCGCACAACCGCATCCCAGCCGCGAACCACCTTCCCCAAATCCACTGCCATATCCTTTGAATCACCTTCAACGTTTCTTTTGTTTTTTTTTCATCAAACACAAACCGCATCACCAAGCGAAACCGTTCCGCTACCACCACCATTCGTTCTTCAATATTTCATTATTCGTAACCCATAAACCCTCACTACCGAGAACGCCTCCCGTCCACCATAAAACAACTTTCGAAAGCGGAAATCCAACCGCAGCAAACAGATCCGGAGATTCGTTTCCGGTGAGGACGCGTGAAACGGGAGAGCATTTGTTTTGTGTTTTTTTTTTCGAATTATGAGAAGTCACTTTTGCAAAAAGGTGATTTTCACTTTATTTTATTTCTGAATCAACGTGAATTGATAGTTTTCTTTTTTTCTTTTATTAAAAAAGGCACATAAAAAATCTTTATTGCTTTCACATGATGTTGGGCTCAATCCAATATAGGTTTGCTCCCTGCACACTACAAACCACTTGCTGCACTCTGCTACACACACCACACTATAGAACAGTATACCCCCCTCTGTTTATATATATAATTTTGTTATGATTGGTAGAAATTAGTTTTTTTTATTTTTATCAACAATCCATTTCTCTTATTGTGATTTATTTAGTTAGTTTTTTACTTTAGAAAAAAAGTATATCTTAAGAAATACATATATTTGTGATTTGTTTTCTTTTAGTTTTTTCTTTAATTTGGGCCAATGATATAACAAAAGGCCGAATTTTTCGATTTTGGGAATCCGGTCAATATGGGGCCTATATATTTTTTATTATCTTTATCGATTCCGTTTATTCCGTTTACATTAATTTAATTTATTTAATTATTTATTTTATTTCAATTAATTTAATCATTTATTTATTTACTATATTTTTATGGTTGATGAACATCGAATTAATTTAGAGATTCGTCGCGAGCCGACACGACATCTCGATTAATGATGAGACCATCTGGTTTAAATTCAATTCATTTATTTATGTCCGCATTTCAAAAATAATGTTCAACTCCTCATAGAATGATTCTAACCTTGAATCGATTCTAAGGTAATTAACGAACCAAATTTCGACGCATCCAAAAAGGTCCAACGCCTTCGAATAGTTGTCTCCGGATAAAAAGGCCGAACACCTTCGAACAATTCAAAAAACACTGCACACACGCTTTCTCTTGGGCGAATTACAATGAGACCCTTTTATTTCTCGCAATCCCCTGTATTTATTTTGTATCCCTCCCCCATTTTATGTACGCACTTTATTTTTCGTATTTTATTTCATTCGTGAATCCTTGGTCCAACGCCAAGCGATTGCACTTGCACACTCACACTTTATTTTAAGGTTATCGTTTCGTTTATTAGAATCCACCTTACCTAGCTAGCCGAGCGCTTTGTGCCTCGCTAACAAACCACAAAATAAACATCCATTTTGCATTCACCCTCTAACCTCAAAAAACCAAAATGTTTCGATTAGATCCAAACCCTTGATCCAACGTCAAGCGGTCTTAGGAAATAAAACACTTTAATAAAATACGAGAAGATTTGTACGCCACGAGCCTTAAGCGGTAGAAAGGAGGATAACGAGCTCTCGTTACTCGCTCCGATTGTTTCGACGCAAGACGCTCGTCTTGCTGGACGGAATAAACTATCCATAGTCTTTAGTGCATTTCAACTCCTAAACCCTTTCATTCAAGAAAGGTAATAAAATCAACAACCATCAACCGTAGTAGGCCGAACTACGAGGCTCTGAATTTCCCATTGCACGCGGGAGTACGTAGGCACGAGGATCTCAATCCTTGCCGAGCACCTAGGATCAATCTAACTTATAATTTAAACTCATTTCCCTCTAGCAAGTAAGTCGTTTAAGCATAGGCATCCTTTCGCGTGTGATAACTTAGATGGTTCCCATCGAGTACGATGGATGTAGGGGGTGCTAATACATTCCCCCTGCATAACCGACTTCCGAACCCAGGAAATGGTTCCGTTGACCTTTGTCCTCATCCTTTTCTTCCCGGGTTGTATCTATATCTTCCCTTTCCCTCTTCGGGAATAAATAGAATTAGGTGGCGACTCTTCAGTCTGTCCAGTGCGCGGCTCCCGTCTTTTCGGATCGCGTGAGGTCGTATTTTTCGGGGTACGACACCTACCCCCCGAACTCAAAGTCTTTTAAAAATAGGTCTTTCCTGTTCTTTTATGTCCTTTCCTTATGGATAAAATAAAAGTCGGTGGCGACTCTTGCTATCCGCAACATGACTAAAAGTCAGTTCTCCCACCATGTTACAGAACTGGCGACTCTGCTGGGGATTTAATAAAAGGGGGGTACCCTTAGGAATTAGATCACTTAAATTGTTTGCCTTGTTTGCTTTATATTACTTGTTGGGTTTTATGTGTGAAAGATCCTAACCCGGATCTAGTGTACCTTAGGTAAATGGAAATAGACCAAGGAAATTGTACGGCGTATACCGATATGGTTGATCTGGTGGCCATAGTTAGTGTGACTTCTTGGTTGGTGCTTATGTTCCTTAAGTAAGTTGAGGATAATATGAGGCTGCCATATGTTGTCAATACACTAACTGACTTTTAGAACCCTAGTCATCCCATCTTGACCTTTAGAAAGTAGTGAGATAGCCGGATTTGGTGAAGACCGAAGTTGGTTGATACTCGATGCTACACTCATTGAGATCCTAAACTTGGAGGGTTTTGGTTGGCAAGTAAGTTGCCTACTGAACAACCACCCTTGGGAAGGATCAGTGATATTGAGATCCCTTAGAACCTGGTTACTTTTGTAGGACAGGATGAACCAACTAAACTTCAAGGGAGGGTACTTACCTTTAAACCTCATGCAAGCCTTCAAACCTAGGGCTATTGTGTGACTTGTATTGTGTGCCACATGTTTGTGATTGAGCATAACATCATGACATCATGCATCATAAGCATAGCATTTTCACTAACCATTTCAAGGACCAAAGGATTTATCTTTGTTCTTTGTTGCAGGTCATGGCTTCTACTCGTCGGAATACTATCCGGATCAACTTTGTAGGGATACCTCCTAAGCTTAAGGAATTAGTCTCTCAAGTTTCTGAAAGATCCCAGTTCATCAAAAAGCATGGTCACCTACTTGACTTGGTTACTTAAGGATTTGATGAAGACATGATGAGTGTCCTGTTTCAGTTCTTTGACCTTAAACATCATTTCTTCACATTCCCCGACTATCAGTTGGTTCCTACAATGGAAGAATTCTCCAAACTATTGGGTATACCTATCCTTGATCAGAGACTCTTCACAGGCTTAGAAAAAGAACCTAAACCTGAAGTCATTGCTGCAGCCCTACATCTGAAGAAATCAGACATTGTCCTAGAAACGAGAAGTGGAGTTAAGGGTATCCTCGCTAAGGTATTGATGGAGAAAGCTCAAGTGTTCCTGAAAGCTATGAGTTATGATGCTTTTGAGGAGATCTTGGTCTTATTAATCTATGGCCTAGTGTTGTTCCCTAATCCAGACCAACTCATAGACGTGCACGCCCTTAACATATTTCTGACTCGCAATCCAGTGCCTACATTACTTGGAGACATCTTACATTATCTCTATACCCGTACTAAGAAGGCACAAGGAACTCTAATGTGCTGCATACCTCTATTGTCTAGGTGGTTTATTTCTCACCTTCCTCGATCAATGATGAAGAATGAACAAGGGTTAAGGTGGTCCAAGAGAATCATGTCACTTTCTCATTCAGACATTCACTGGTGCTCTAGATCCATGGAGAATGTTACTATCATTGACCGTTGTGGGGAGTTCCCTAATGTGCCACTCCTTGGCATAAGAGGGGGCATTACTTATAACCCATCTTTAGCTCTACGCCAGTTTGGTTATGCTCGGAGTAATGGTCCTCGTGACATGCTTATTCAGGGTATTGTGTTCGACTACGACAACGATCTGCAAGGTTATCATCAAAGGTTCATACGAGCTTGGGGTAAAGTGAACAAGGTAGAAAGCAAGACTCTGGAACCAAAGTACTTCATTCCTATGGAACCTTATCTTAGATGGGTACGGGCACGTGCTCAGACTCTTATGATGCCATATCCTGCTATCTTGCCAGTTACCATGGAGCTTGTTGCTGAAGGAGATACTCCTTATATCATCCTTCATCTAGACATGCCCACTGACATGGAAGAGTTGCAGAGGTCCTGGATCCAGTTGAAGGAACAAAGGGATACTTTTGAGACTCATTTCAAAGCTAGTCAAGAAAGAATCCTTGAGCTGACAAGACAACTTCACGAAGTGCGGAATCTCAACACTTACCTCCATACAAAGAGGAAACGTCCATGGAAGACTTAAAACCCCATCTTTGTATTTATTTCATTTTATTGTAAGCCCAAGAGGAAAACAAGTGTATTGCTTACTAATAAAAGTTTCATTTTTGGTTGTTTAAACAAATTTAAATCCTGCGGTCCTTGAAAACATTGCATATACATACCATATCATTGCATCACAGTTTTCTTATGAACAAGTATCTTATCTTCTCGCTGTTTATTTCAGCAGAAATGGCTCTCGAACAAACTGTTAAGGATCTCCAGACCCAGAATGCAAAATTTCAAGAAATGATCCTGAACTTGTCCAAGGGACAAGATGAGCTGAAGGCACTTCTGACTAAGAAGAAGAAGAAGAAGACTAGAAAATCATTGGGCCTCATCAACCTGGGTAGAAGATTCATAGGTCCTATCAAGACAAAAGAAGAGGTTGAGGATCTTGAGTCTGAAAATTCTGAGAGAGAAGGAGGTAATCTCCATGATACTGTGGAAGGTTCGGATTTTGAGGAGAACTATTATCATAATCCTGCTAGTGAGGAAAAGTATAAGATGTTGGTAGACATAATGAACGCTATGGAATTACAAAAATATTCTGGGCATGATTTTGAAGATTTGAGTTTAATTTCTGGAGTGGTTATACCTATTGGCTTCAAGGTTCCTGATTTTGTGGTGTATGATGGTGTTTCATGTCCTAAACTGCACTTGAGGTACTATGTCCGGAGGATTCAACCACATACTGCTGACAAGAAACTGTGGATTCATTTCTTCCAAGAGAGTTTATCTGAAGCTCAATTGGAATGGTACTATCAACTTGAAAGTGTTAATATTCGTGATTGGAATGATCTTGCTGAAGCCTTCTATAGGCAATACCAATATAATGCTGATTTAACACCAACTCACATGCAGCTCCAAAGCATGTCTATGGGTGCTAAGGAGAGTTTCAAAGAGTATGCTCAAAAATGGAGAGACCTAGCTGGCAGAGTTCAACCTTCTCTGACTGACAGGGAGCTGGTGGATATGTTTATGAGTACGCTGAATGGTCCTTTTTATAGTCGCCTCATTGGAAGCTCATCATCTGGTTTCACTGAGCTGATAATGACTGGAGAACGTGTGGAAAGTGGGATAAGAAGTGGTAAGATACAAGTGGGTGCCTCTTCATCAAGCACTGCTAAGAAGCCCCCTAGTGGAAAGAAGGAGTCTAATGTTGTGTATGGTCAACATAGTTGAAATTCTGGGATCAGGTACGTGATGTCGAATGAGATGTTTAAACACTTGAAGACTTAAACAAAACTTAAAGTGCAGGTAAAATAAATAACACAGGAAATTGTTAACCCAGTTCAGTGTATCTCCACACTTACATCTGGGGGCTACCAAGCCAGGAAGGAAATCCAATATAAGTAATATTAACTCTGGACTTAAACCACTCAGTTTAATCCTTCACTTAATATCTACCCAAGGCAATTTCTACCTAAGACACAACTTAGATATGAGTATCAACTCATTCCCCCTCAATCACACAGTGATATGTTACAAGTTTAATAAAATTGAAATCACACTTCAAACACAACAGCTTGATTTTACTTCACAGTTTCAATCAAGACACAATACACTTTTTGCTTAAAAGCTCATAAAGTGATACACAACTAAAACCTGCTATTAAAACACAAACACCCTATTTGGTCTTCTTAATTTCATACTCTATTCTGAGAGTTTCTGTTTCTTAAATAGATGCTTGGATTTTGGGCTTTCTGTAGAATATCCAGTCCTGATATGCATGCTGTCATCACCTTGAATTAGGGTTTGTTACTTCCTTGATTCTAGGTGAGATAGTCATTCTGTTATACTGAAAATAGATAACTAAGCTCCTTACAGATGCGCCTTGTATTTTTTATCCATCAATAATTAATTCCAGATAAATTCCCTGAATTTACTCAGTTCTGTTTCGCATCTTTTAAGTCTGGTAGCAGGTTTGAGATGTCACAACATCTGGTGTGACATCCTGATGTCTGAACTTAATTCATTAACTTGCACAATGTCACAACATCTGATGTGACATCCTGAACTAAGTTCATTAACTTATACTCTGTTTGATAATGTCACAACATCTGGTGTGACATCCTGAACTAAGTTCAACACTTCTTGTTGGTCAAAAATTCTACCAATTCTAAACATCTACAAACTCCCCCTTTGGCTAATTTTTGGCTAACATAATCTTCTGGTTTTATCAGAGTGCAACAGTTTTTTTCTGTTGAATCATGTGAGATTTTTACTCCCCCTCAAACCTGTATGTATTCTGACTTGTTCAACAAAAAATTTCTATTAAAAACAACTTAGTTCAGAAGCAGACATTAAACAAACAAACAGCTTGTTCATTATTCATGTAAACTGCAGCAGACATTGTTGTTGTTCAGTTCTCTTCTCCCCCTTGTTAGACAGAAATTGGGGCCAAATTACATAATCAGAGAGAAATACAAAATTACAAAACCAAAATACAATGCTGAAGCAGAAAGTACACATTCCTCACACACATTTTCACTCAGAGTCTTCATATTCAGTATCTTCTTCCTCTTCAGATTCATCATCAGAGTCATCATCAGATTTAGCAGCCTTCTGAGCACTCTCTTCCATCTCCAGCCTTTGAATAATTTCCTCAAGCTTTTGCTTCCTGGCATCCAGCTCTTTGTAGGTGTTCTTCAGTTCTACAATCAAGGCAGCTTTGGATATGGGAGTCTTTGCTTTTGAAGGTCCAGCAGATGTCCCACTGGGAGCTTCAACATCAGCAGCATGATGGCTCAAGAAAAGTTTGTAGTGGAAGGCTAGTGGACTTTATCTTTTGCTGACTGAATCCTTCTCAGTGAGGATACCTGGATACTGGCTGAGGATGATTCCACATAGCAGAGATGGAAAAGCAATAGGAAGCTTTGTTGTTGATGTTCCTGCATGCTTCAGAGTTTGATCAAATATGTAAGCTCCAAAGTCCAACTTTGTTTAGGTGCCCACAGCATAGATGAATCTGCCCAATCCAGTAGCTATTGAAGAGGTATGGTTGGTAG
The DNA here is from genome assembly GCA_963966055.1 of Lathyrus aphaca. Lineage (NCBI taxonomy): Eukaryota > Viridiplantae > Streptophyta > Magnoliopsida > Fabales > Fabaceae > Lathyrus > Lathyrus aphaca. Next base: position 612,917,772 of record OZ014519.1, read on the forward strand.
GGACCCAGTTGACAGTACCAATCCTATGCAGCATTGCATACTTCCTTGTTAGCAAGCTAACATAAAGTTTGCCCTTGACTGGCCAAGTCTTGACCTGATTTGTAGTGATGACCTTGCAAACTTGGTTGTCAGTCTTCCCTAGCTCATTAGGTCCATCAGATTCTCTCCCTAGGTAATGATTGATAACCCTAGGAGAGAATTCCACACATCTCCCTCTTACATAGACTTTTCTGAATTCTTCTGACTTTCCATCAGCACAGTCTTCTTGCAGGTTGACAATGAACTCCTTGACTAGCAGCTCATAGCAGGGTGAAAAGTTTGAAACTGTTTTGAATAAACTAGCAGATGATATCAGGTCTATTACCTCAGTGCACTCCAGTGCATTGCTGCCCAGCTCTCTTTCCAGTGCCACCCTTCTTTGGTAGACAAATTTCCATCTGCTCACACTTGACACATGATGGAATGACACATTGTCCAGAGGAGCTTCTGGAACAGCAGAGGTAGACCTTGAATGTGCTGGTTTCTTTCTTGGTTGGGATGTTGGGACATCCTCTTCAACATCTGAATCAGGAGGAGTAACATCTTTCCTCTTTTGGGTACTCACTTTGCTCCATTGTTTAGTAGGACCAAAGGCAACTTTAGCTTTGTCCTTCTTTGGTGTAGGTTGTTTCTTTTCAGGAGTTGAATGTCCTGCAGTCTTCTTTTCCTTCCTAGCCCTAAGCCTTTTGGCTATGCTAGGGTCCACAGATGCAATGATCTCTGTGTCAGAGTCATCATCTATGGCTTCAACAGGAGGAGGTTGAGAAGTCTCCTCTTCAGCAGGTGGATCAACAGAAGCTTGGTCATCAATGGCTTCATTATCATCATCAGTTGAGGCCTTGTTCTGGTCCTCAGATGTTTCAACATCTATTGGGACATCCTGTTGAGCAGGAGTGTCCTCTTCAGCCTGATTGCTCTGTTCTTCTTGTGGAGCAGGCATGGTGTTCAGGGGAACAGATACCCCACGCACTACTCTTTGTTCAGATAAGATCCTATTCACAAGATGCTTGATGGAGGCATCCACATAATCAGAGGCTTTGGGGGTGGTGTTTGAGGATGAAGGAATCCCTTTGCTTTTGCTGAACACAGGTTCCTTTGCTCTTCTCACATTTGGAGTTCTAGGATTTTGAGCAAGAGGGACACTTCCTCTAATTTCGTCCATGGGAGTAGTATCCATTGGAACCATGGAGATTAGGGTTGCATGCACCACATCTTCTTGGTTGATATTTTCATCCATGATGTTAGGGTTTTGATGTTGAGACATTTTCGAATGTGGTGGAAGAAGAGTTTAGGTTTGATTGATTTTGATGAGCTCAGAAAATCAGCTTTCGCATGCAATTTGTTTAGGGAGGATAGTGAGGAGATGAAGAGCGAGAGCAAGCTTGAGCTTTTATAAAATCCGTTACTGGTGGAATTTGAAAAAGTGGAATACACAGAGTTACTGACCAGACTGGTGCTGCCATCTGGTGATCATGCCACACGATGTCATAGGACATGTTGGCACTTCTCCATAACTGCTATATTTCACATAAGCAGATTCGCAATTTGCCCCTTAGGTTTTCAAATTGGGTAGCATCCAAAGCTTTAATAAATATATCAGCCAATTGCAGATCTGTGGCTACATGTTCTAATGAGATCACCTTCTCTTCCACAAGATCTCTAATGAAATGATGCCTGATATCAATGTGCTTGGTCCTGCTGTGTTGGATAGGATTCTTTGATATGTTAATAGCACTTAAATTGTCACAATACAATGTCATGATATCTTGTGGGACATTGTATTCTGTGAGCATTTGCTTCATCCAAACCAACTGTGAACAACTGCTACCAGCTGCAATATATTCAGCTTCAGCAGTGGATAAGGATACACAATTTTGTTTCTTACTGAACCAAGAAATCAAATTGTTTCCTAGAAAGAAGCATCCTCCTGATGTGCTCTTTCTATCATCAGCACTTCTAGCCTAGTCAGCATCACAAAATCCAGTGAGAATTGGTTTACATCCATGAAAGTACATTATGCCATAGTCACAACTACCATTGACATATTTCAAAATCCTCTTCACCTGGTTTAGATGACTTACTTTTGGCTCAGCTTAATATCTTGCACATACACCTACTGCAAAGGCTATATCTGGTCTGCTAGCAGTCAGATATAATAGGCTTCCAATCATGCTTCTGTATAAGCTTTGGTCTACATTCTCACCCTTGTATCCTTTGTCAGCTTTAAATGAGTGGGGGCAGGTGTTCTTTTGTGACTAGCATTGTCCATCCCAAACTTCTTGACAATGTTCTTTGCATACTTGCTTTGGGATATGAACATGGAGTCCTCCATTTGCTTGATTTGCAGTCCAAGAAAGTAGGTTAGTTCTCCTACTAGGCTCATCTCAAATTCAGATTCCATTTGAGTGACAAAATGTTTAACCATCTTGTCTGACATCCCACCAAAGACAATGTCATCTACATATATTTGAGCAATCATGACATTTCCTTCTTCATCCTTCACAAACAAGGTTTTGTCTATTCCACCTTTCATGTACCCTTGTTTTATGAGAGAGGTAGTTAGTCTCTCATACCATGCTCTTGGGGCTTGCTTCAGACCATAAAGAGCCTTCCTTAGTTTGTATACATGATTTGGACTGCTTGGATCAACAAATCCCTTAGGCTGCTCCACATATACCTCCTCATTAAGATACCCATTTAGAAAGGCACTTTTAACATCCATTTGAAATAGCTTGAACTTCATAATACAAGCAATTCCTAAGATTAGTCTGATTGATTCAAGCCTTGCTACTGGTGCAAAGGTTTCATCAAAGTCTACTCCCTCAATTTGTGTGTATCCTTGAGCTACAAGTCTAGCCTTGTTCTTTGTAACAACTCCCTGCTCATTTGACTTGTTCTTATACACCCATTTAGTGCCAATCACATTTATGTCATCAGGTCTAGGAACAAGATCCCACACTTCATTCCTTGTGAACTGGCCTAATTCTTCTTGCATGGCAGAAATCCAGTATTCATCATTCAGAGCTTCCTTGATGTTTTTAGGTTCTATCTTTGAAACAAAACAAGAACCTGAAATCATCTCTCTTGATCTAGTGATTACACCACTGTTGGGATCACCAATTATCAGATCTTTAGGATGATCCTTCTGGATTCTGATGGAGGGAGGTTTGCTGGATTGTTCTGGCCTTTCCTCAGTTTGAGTGAAGTCAGGATGATCACTCTTTATTTCAGCTTCAGTCTGACTGTCAGCAGATGTTCCAACATCATCTGCAACATATGAAGGGGTGTAACACGGTGGGAGAACTGACTTTAAGTAATGTTGCGGATAGCAAGAGTCGCCACCGACTTTTATTTTATCCATAAGAAAAGGTTATAAAAGAACAGGAAAGACCTTAAGAGAATATTTTGGGTCCGGGGGGTAGGTTATGTAAAGGGAAGGTGTTAGCACCCTTTACATCCATGGTTATCCATGGGCTCTTAGGTACTTAGCTCACTTTTGAATTGTTTTTGAAAGTGTAGTGTGTGAATAGGAAAATTTTCAGAATAGTTAATAATAATCCATGTGCGGATGTGTAAAAACTTGTTTGAAAATTTGTTTGAAATTGTTAAGTGTTTGAAAAATTTTTGAAGTGAGCAAGTACATAAGAGGAACCTACCCTAATGTTTAAAGTCTTTCTTGTTCTTTATCCTTTCCTTGGTAAGACTATCCCTACTATTAAGGAGTAGGTAGTCATTACCTTGGATGTTAAGGGACATGTGAGGGTCAATCTGATTATGAAGGCAACTGTGGGGTGTATTAAGCACGTATGAGGGACTATCATCATTTTTCGAAGGGACTCGATTCGTAAAGGCAACCACGAGGGACTTGATGATTTTTTCTTTTAAGGGACTTGCTTTATACACCCCACTTGACCATTATTCGTAGGCAACTTGAGGGATAACCTTAGAAATGTGAGACGGCGATTAAAATCGACTTACATGTGTGTGAGTGTTTATTCTAATTATCTTTGATTAAAAATGATCTAAATTTATTTTTATATAACATACATGTTTTTCACTCCCTAATTACTAACCATAGCAAAAAATAATAATTACAATATTACAAAATTTACATCCAATGAGCAATTACAAAATAATTATAACAAGCAAAATAAATAGCAAAATAATAAATAAATAAGTAATAAATAATAAAAGAAAATAAGGGGTTAGTAAATAACAATAAGTACGATTAGTAAAATAACGATAATAAGCATAATTAAATTATAAATGGGTTAGTGATAATACTATAATAATACTAATAATTAGAAATAATAAACAAGGTTAGAAACATAATAATAAAAATATAATAAATAATAGTATGGTTAGTAAATAATAATAAACAAAATTAATCAAAATATTATAAGAAATTAACAATTTTTAATATGAACAATTATATTTAGAAACAAATATTAACAAACAATTATTTTAATTTTACAAGTTATTAAGTTATTTTTAAATATATTATGACTACGAGACTTAATTATTATAAACATATATTAACATTTATTTATTAAACAATATTTACATATTATAAGAAAAAGTAGGTTTTAAATATCATATTTACAATATTAATCATATTTATAAAATTTAATTCTATTAATTATTATATTTACAAATTATTTTAAACCAAATACAAAAATATAACTATTATAAATTAAATTGTTTCTAAACATTAAAAGAAAAGTAATTTGAACTATACATGTATTTACAAAATTTATAAGAATTATAATAAACATATATACATAATAATTATATTAGGAATTAGAAAATAAGATTATTAAAAAAATAGAATTAAGTTTTTTAAAAAAAAATAAATTAGGGTTTGTTAGAAAAATATTTTTTAGGGTTTGATTAACAATTTATTTAATTAAATAAGGCATATATACAATTTTTTAAAATAATGACATATACAATTTACTAATATTAACAAATTAGTATTTTTTAAGAAAATAAAAATAAGTTTAACCTAATATCAATATATTATTTTTTTGAGATTTTTTAGATTTTTGAATTTAAAATAACATGTTAATCAAAACAATAATAAGAAAAAAAGAAAAAGATAAGAAAATAGAAGAAGGAACCTGCTGGGATTTGATCCCAAGACCTCACTCTTGCAAGCAGCAGCAACAACCACTAGGCCACCCACATGCAGGCAACAATGAAGGGAAGAACATTTGTTTTATGCGTTGCCTGAAAAATCCAGGAAAAAAAATAGAGAAACAAAAAGGCCTGGGGTGGGATTCGTTCCCAGGACCTTTTGATTACAAGATGCATGCGCTACCGCCTGGCTGGGAGAGCCTACCTGATGACCAAACAACTACTAATAATAATATATTAAACACACATCTTAAATTGGAAAATATCAAAAAACTTGCTGGAGGCAAGATTCGAACTCATGCCTTCACATCACATATGCGTGTTTCTTACCACTGGACTATCAGCCTGCGTGTGATTACAAACTAGCAAAACAACATAAAATAAATTAATCATAATTTGAATTTGAATCTTGGCGCCAGGGGATCGTCTTTAACCTTGGAATTTCGCAGGTTTTCCTGCGAAAATTCCTGCGAATTTATTTACGAATTCTCTTGTACATTTTTTTCGCAGGAAACCAAAACTTTTGAGTACCTACAAAATACATAACCATCATTCCAATTGATCATACAAACGATTTACCCAGGTCCTATATGATTCATATACATCAATCAAAACCATTTATATACTCTCAATCAAGAAATCCCAAAATTTGGATGAAAACCCTAATCATGGCCGCGGGTTGTATAAGCAAGGAGACATCAATTTTTTTGTCCAGAATCAATCTATAGCACATAACAAACAACATTAGCTAATCAAATTTCATTGAAACACAAGAAAATAATGCAATCGAAAAAAGTTATGTTCCAGAACAAATTGAGTTCGGGTTGCACATATATGCATGCTATGGATGCGTATGGGCATTGGTTTTGCATCATGGAAGATCAAGGAACATCTCTATGATCATAGTTTACCTTCTAATGCCTTGTAACTCAAAATCCGAATCTCACTTTTTTTATGAATTTTTGAACTATGAACTCACCTTTGGCTGCTGGAAATTCGTGGCCTCTTGCTAGGTTTATGCTTAGTATATATGTGAGAGTGAATTAGGTCAGAAACATGGATGGGTTGTGTGAAAATTTGATCCAAAAAATATTGAAAAAGATCATGGTGTAAAATTCAAATATTTGATCATGAATGCTTGCTATTTTTGGAGAGATCACATGATTTCTTTCTCTTTCAACTTCAATCACCAATTATGATTTTCTAGAAACATTATCCAAATAAAATCCTTAATTTTCATATTTTATTTATATTTAAAATGATTTTTTAATGATTTAAATCAAAATAAATAAAAATAAAAATAATAAAAATCAGATTTTAAGTGGTTTGGGTCGTGCATAGTGTTAATGTATGGATTGGATCACAACTTGGGCAGCCCATTTGGAAAGAAGTGATTTTAAACCTCCATTTTCAACATAAACCATCACAAAATTTCCCAACTTTGCAAAGGCACATCTCCCTCAATGTTAAGGGTATGAGGGTGTTCTTGGACTTTTTGGAAAGCTTGAAGAGTCCTCTAAACAACCCCATTGGTTTCAGGTCCATATCATTTACCAATCTCAAGTTATGCCCTTTTGAAGTTGTTGACTTTTTGTTGACTTTTGAAATGACCTATAATGTCTTAGATCATATCTTTCAAATGAAGCATTTTTGGGCTTAACTTTCAACATCAAAGTTGTAGAGAATTCAATTTCCTTCAAAATGAGCTTTGGATGGAGACTTGGTGATGAAGTATGTGAAAGTTATGGCTGGTCAAAGTTCAGTTGACTTTTACTGAGGAAACCCTAATTTAGAAACTCCTGATTATTGATGATCTGGAATCTCCTTGATGAATCATGATCAACCCTTGATCAAATGATGAATTTTACTTCATATAATTGATGTTGGCAAAAAATCATGAAGTTTGACTTTGGTTTGACCACAGTTGACCTCAGTTTGACTTTTTAACTGCATTGACTGATTTTGACTTATCTGATCATCTGACTGAGCAAACTTTTGAGAAAAGTCTTGAAACTTGTCATGGGGGTTCTCACACACATATAAGATGTTATGAAACTCACTTGAGGTATTGGAAGTCCATTTAGCCTGATTAAAGTCAAAACCCTAGTTTTGGATGCCCTGCTTAGGAGGTGCATTGTCTGAGGGAATTGTCAACTTCTTTGACCAATTGTGAACTTTTTGAACCTTGTGAATCTTCATAAAGTGTCTTGTGATACTCATGGGAGGTATTGTGAAGCTTTTGAACCTTGTGAACCTTCATAAAGCCAATTGTAAACTTTATGAACCTCATGAAAGGTCTTGAAAGCATTGTGGGACTTGTGAACCTTGTGAACCTTCAAGAAGTGACTTGTAGACTTCATGAACCTCATGAAAGGTCATGGAAATGTTGAGAAAGCTTGTGAACCTTGTGAACCTTCAAGAAGTGACTTGTAGACTTCATGAACCTCATGAAAGGTTATATAAGCATTGAGAAACTTGTGAACCTTGTGAACCTTCTTAGAACACAAAGTCTTGTATTGTGAGGGCAAATTTTGGGGTGCAACAGCTGCCCCTGTTCAATTTTCTGAAACCTGAGGGGTTAGATTGGTATATTTGTCAGTCGTAACCTGGAAGGTTGAAGGGGATTGAACACAAAAGCCCAAAAATTTGCACTCACCAGTGCATAGAGTGATATTGATGGTTGGTTGAACATGATTGAGTGGGCTTAAAGATGCCACTAGGGGAAAGTTCTTCAGCAGTATAATGAGAGCTGTCAGGAGTCTGGAGTAATACTGATGTAACAGCATGTCTTCATGAGGATAGAGCAATCAATAATGATAACCCTAAAGCAGTCTTGAAGAAATAATATGATTTTAGGAGGATAGAGCAATCAATAATGACAACTCCAAAGCAGTCTTGAAATAATAATGTGATATGTCTTCAGGAGGATAGAGCAATCAATAGCTCTAAAGCAGTCTTGAAGTAATGATTTCAGGAGGATAGAGCCATGATAACTCTAAAGCAGTCTTGAAATAATAATGTGATTTCAGGAGGATAGAGCAATCAATAATGACAACTCCAAAGCAGTCTTGAAATAATAGTGTGATATGTCTTCAGGAGGATAGAGCAATCAATAGCTCTAAAGCAGTCTTGAAGTAATGATTTCAGGAGGATAGAGCCATGATAACTCTAAAGCAGTCTTGAAATAATAATGTGATTTCAGGAGGATAGAGCAATCAATAATGATAACTCTAAAGCAGTCTTGAAGTCATAAGAAGCTTATCAGGAGGATAAAGTAACCCTGAGGTGACAATAAAGCAGTCCCAAAGAAGCTCATCAGGAGGATAAAGTAACCCTGAGGTTACAATAAAGCAGTCCCAAAGTAATAAGAAGCTCATTAGGAGGATAAGGTAACCCTGAGGTTACAATAAAGCAGTCCCAAAGATCATAAGTTTGTTTGTTGGATAATTAACCTGAAAACAAGGTAGCATTCTGTATAATAATATTAGTTTATGCTTTATGTATGCATGTATGATATGATGCACTTAGATAATGTACTATATGTCTATGGATATATATGCTACGGTATGATGTAAATGATGTATGTATGATATGATACTGCCGGAAGCGTCTGGATATCTTCGTATAACAACTGCTGGCCAGGGAAAATAAATCTCGATTCGTTGTTGAGGAATATATAACCCTCTGTCTGCTGGGGATAGTAAGGTATAGATAACCTCCTGTATGCTGGGGATAGTAAAGTATATATAACCTTCGTCTTCGTTTGATAGTAGGATAAGTATAACATCCCGTCTTCGTTCGTCGTACCTTTATTGGAAAGTAATTTCCCGAATATCCGTATGAGGATAAAAGAGATGGATATAAATTCCAGGGGAGATGAGACTTTATGAAGATGGATTCGTCCTACTGAGGGATTTGTAACTGTCTTATAAAGGTGAGCCGGCGAAGCTTCGTTGAGATCCTTCCCTCGTTCGTCCTTAGTAAATACTATTACTGCATTTTCATGCATTTCTGGTAAACATCAATCATATTAAAGCATACATGCATTTTTGGTAAACATCAATCATATTCAAAAGCATACATACATTCAAACACAACCAATGGACGTTTCGCTTATGTAAATAGGGTAAAAGTAAATCTGGATTCAAAAGATGGAATTTATTTATATCAAAAAGTGACCCATACACGGGTAAGTTTGTACAAGGAGACATAAACCCTAGTAAGAGGATTTTGCCATAAAGTTTTTTACAAAAAGAATCAGCTATGTGGGAAACAATCCTATTGAGTTTCAATTCTACTATTGCCACTCAAGTATCTCATCTTCTTGCTGTTGAGACGGAAACGATTGGATTGAGCTTTATCTGTTCGAGCTTGAATAAGTAGTACAACTGGTTGCAGTTTCATGAGTGATCTAAACGAGACATAGTCATACGCTTTAATCCCTAACTTTTGCCTGGATTGCCCTTTCAGGTTTTCAATCCACCGGGATACCCTTTTTTGCCCAAGCCGCCTTTTCAGGTTTTCGACTTGCCGGGTGTACATCTTTATATATATATCCCTAATTTTTGCCCAAACCCTTTTGGTTTGCCGGGATGCCCTTATTTTTGCCTAGGCCTGTCAACCTAGCGGGTCTCTTTTTATGCGTAGTATTTTTTAACTATGTCTGCGTTTACAGGCTGTGGGAAGTCTTCACCATCCATTGTAGTCAGTATCATGGCACCTCCTGAGAATACTGTCTTGACTACAAATGGTCCTTCATATGTTGGAGTCCACTTGCCCCTGGGATCACCCTGTGGTAATATGATACGCTTGATTACCAAGTCACCAGCCTGATATACCTTTGGCTTAACCTTCTTGTTAAAAGCCTTGATCATCCGTTTCTGGTATATCTGACCATGACAAACTGCTGCTAACCTCTTCTCATCAATCAAATTTATCTGGTCCAGTCGAGTCTGAATCCACTCATCTTCATCCAAGCCTGCATCCTTCATAATTCTTAAGGAGGGGATCTGAACTTCAATGGGCAGAACTGCTTCCATACCATAGACTAAGGGGAATGGGGTTGCCCCTGTTGAAGTACGTATTGTGGTACGATAACCATGAAGAGCAAATGGCAACATCTCGTGCCAATCCTTGTAAGTAACAGTCATCTTCTGTACAATCTTCTTAATGTTCTTATTAGCAGCTTCAACTGCCCCATTCATCTTTGGCCGATACGGAGAAGAGTTGTGATGCTTAATCTTGAACTGTGTGCAGAGATCAGTAATCATGGTGTTGTTCAGATTAGAACCATTGTCAGTGATGATCCTTTCGGGGATGCCATACCTACATATGAGATTATTCGTAATGAACCGAGCCACAACATTCTTAGTCACAGATGCAAATGAAGCTGCCTCTACCCACTTTGTAAAGTAATCAATAGCAACCAGGATGAAACGATGCCCATTAGAAGCAGTAGGCTTGATCTCACCAATCATATCAATGCCCCACATGGCAAAGGGCCAAGGAGCAGTCAACACATTCAATGGTGATGGAGGTACATGGACTTTATCAGCATAAATTTGACATTTGTGACACGTTCTGGAGTGTTGATAACAATCAGCTTCCATGGTAGACCAATAGTAACCTGCTCTCAAAATCTTCTTTGCCATAGTATGACCACTAGAATGAGTGCCAAAGGTCCCATCATGCATCTCTTCCATAATTTCAGTAGCTTCTTTCTTATCCACACAACGAAGCATAGTTGAATCATGATTGCGCTTATACAGAATGCCATTACTCAAAAAGAACTTAGCAGCAAACCTCCTCAGGAACTTCCTATCTTTGACAGATGCCCCTTCAGGGAATTCCTGAGCTTCAAGATGTCTTTTCACTTCATAGAACCAAGGCTTCTCCTCTGCCCCTTCTGTATCAATCTCATTGCAGTATGCAGGCTTCTCAAATCTATCAATAGTAATCTTGGGAGCTTCATCATCCCAGCTGATCTCAAACATAGATGCCATGGTGGCTAATGCATCTGCCAACTGATTCTCTCTCCGTGGAATATGTTCAAAGGTAATCTCTTTGAAATGTGGGATCAAAGACAACACATGTTCTCTGTAAGGAATGAGATTATCATGCTTGGTATCCCAATCTCCTTTAATCTGACTTACTACCAAGGCTGAATCTCCATACACATCAAGGAACTGAATCTTCATATCAACAGCAACTTTAATACCCATGATACATGCCTCATACTCAGCCATGTTATTGGTACAATAGAAACAAAGTCTGGCAGTAATCGGGGTATGACAACCTTCAGGGGAACTAATTACAACACCAACACCATTACCATGTGCATTAGAGGCACCATCAAAAACCATAGTCCATCGGGATCCTTGTTCAGGTCCGTCATATTGTCCAGGTTCTTTGGTAACAGTCATAATGTCTTCATCAGGGAACTCAAAACTCATTGACTGATAATCATCCACTGCCTGATGAGCCAAATGATCAGCAACAATACTTCCCTTAATGGCCTTCTGAGTAGTATACTGTATATCATATTCTGTCAAGATCATCTGCCATCTTACAATTCTTCCGGAGAGAGCAGGTTTCTCGAATATGTACTTGATTGGATCCATCTTCGAAATCAATAAGGTAGTATGGGTCAACATATACTGTCTTAGTCGGCGAGCAGCCCATGCCAAAGCGCAGCAAGTTTTCTCGAGCAGTGAGTATCTTGTTTCACAGTCGGTAAACTTTTTGCTAAGGTAGTATATTGCCTGCTCTTTTCGACCAGACTCGTCATGTTGCCCTAACACACACCCCATTGAGTTGTCTAACACTGTTAAGTACATAATCAAGGGTCTTCCATCAACTGGTGGCATCAAAATTGGTGGTTCCAGCAAATATCTCTTAATCTCATCAAAGGCAGTCTGGCACTCATCATTCCATTCCATCACCTGATCTTTCTTCAACAACTTGAAGATTGGCTCACAGATGGTAGTTAACTGGGAAATAAATCTTGCAATGTAATTCAATCGTCCCAAGAAACCTCTAACCTCCTTCTCAGTACGGGGAGCTGGCATCTCTCGTATAGCTTTCACTTTTGCAGGATCCACTTCAATACCTTTTCCACTGACAATGAAACCCAGGAGCTTTTCAGATCTAACTCCAAAAGTACACTTGTTTGGGTTCAATCTCAACTTGTATTTCTTCAACCTCTCAAACAACTTGTGCAGATGATCAAGATGTTGCTCTTCATTCTGAGATCTGGCTATCATATCATCCACATATACCTCTATCTCATGATGAATCATATCATGAAACAAAGCCACCATAGCACGCTGATATGTTGCCCCTGCATTCTTCAAACCAAATGGCATCACTTTATAGCAAAAAGTGCCCCACTGTGTCACAAATGTTGTCTTCTCCATATCTTCAGGTGCCATCTTGATTTGATTGTAACCAGAGAAACCATCCATAAAAGAGAATACCTTATGCTGAGCAGTGTTGTCTACCAGAATATCAATATGAGGAAGTGGAAAGTCATCTTTGGGGCTAGCCTTGTTCAAATCTCTGTAGTCCACACACATACGCACCTTACCATCTTTCTTGGGAACTGGTACCACATTTGCAACCCACTGAGGATAAGAAGTCACTGCTAAGAACCCTGCATTGAACTGTTTCATTACCTCTGCTTTGATCTTTTCTGACATTTCAGGACGCATACGACGAACCTTCTGCTTTTTTGGACGACAATCTTCTTTCACTGGTAAACGGTGAACCACAATGTCTGTATCCAATCCTGGCATATCTTCATAAGACCAAGCAAAGATCTCCACATAGTCACGTAACATCTGAATCAACCTGCTCTTGACACTGTCCTCTAAATCAGCCCCTACCTTGACCTCTTTTCTGTTTTCTTCAGTTCCCAGATTCACAACTTCGACTGGCTCTTCATGTGGCTGTATAGCTTTCTCTTCTTGTTGTAACAACCTAGCAAGCTCTACAGGTATTTCACAATCGTCCTCATTTCCGTCTTCAGTTTGATAGATCGGATTCTCGAAATTGTAATTGGCAATAGTAGAACTGTTATCAACAGGATCCAGAGTGGATGAGGATCTGCATTTTAGTGATGTGGGTGTGTGTAAGAACATATAGCTGATAAAGTAAAAATAAAAGAAAAAGAAAGACAAGGAACACAATATTTACTAAAACGAAACGTCCACTGATTTTATTGAATGAAGTATGCAAATGAAATGACAGCCCGTAACAAGCACACCATTGTGCCCCGGGTAAGGCACATGGCTTGAAAATTTTATTGTTCAAGAAATTACAAACTTAAAAGCAACAACACAGTAATAGTATTTACTCCTGACTAAAGGAGATAGGGATAACATCTTCAGCTTTCCAATTATTGAGTCCAGCACCCACAGTAGGAAAAATCCAAGCATCCAAGTTGTAGTCTTCATCATAGTCTTCCACAGCATTGATAACCCCTTGATTGGTGATACGAGCAGCACGAGCACGACGAACAGCCTTCTGGGACTCTGCAGTGAAACCCAAACCAAACTTGTCAGACTTGTATGGAATATCAGGAAGCTGACCCCAAATAGTACAACCACCTTCATCCACCACAGCTCTAGCATCATTGAGGGAGGCCATTGCCATTGTTGGAGGTTTTCTGGTGACCACAGGAACTCTCTTCACAACAGGAGAAGCTACACAATCATTAACAACCCAGGGAACCACTTCAAATGACTGACACGGAGTCTCAATGTATTCACCTTCCACTTCCAGATACTTGAAAGTGTTTACATGGCTGACAAAGTATTCTTCCTCTCCAAAGACAGTAACAACTTTTCCATTCACCGGATATCTCAACTTTTGGTGCAATGTAGAGGTCACAGCACCTGCCCCATGGATCCAGGGACGACCAAGCAGACAAGAGTATGAAGGACGAATATCCATCACATAAAATGTAGCAGTAAACACCTGAGAACCAACTTTGATTGGAAGATCAATTTCCCCATGCACTACTCTTCTAGAACCATCAAAAGCCTTTACCACAATATTACTGGGCTTCAGCACAGCATCTTCAGGACTCAACTTATTCAGGACTTCCTTGGGCAACACATTCAGAGAGGAACCATTGTCTATCAGCACATGTGACAGGGTAGTGCCCCTGCATTCAATTGAAATATGCAAGGCCCTGTTATGATCCCTCTTGGCAGGGGTCAAATCAGCATCAGAAAATCCTAACCCATTATCATAGGTCAGGTGGGCAACACAATTCTCAAACTGGTCAACAGAAATGGCATTGGGCACATGAGCAGACTTCAGAAACTTGATCAAGGACTTGGCATGAGCCTCAGAACACAGCAACAAGGACAACATAGAAATCTTTGAGGGAGTATGCCCCAATTGATCAACAATGTCATAATCACTCTTGCGAATGATTTTCAATACTTCTTCCATCTGCTTAGAGAGATCATCAGCAGCTGGCACATCAGTAGATACAGGCTCAATAACAGGACCTTTACCCCGAGCATCGGTGGTGGAAGTAGCAGCAGGAGTAACTGCACTCTTAGAAGCAACTGGAGGAGATAAGACTCTTCCACTACGAGTGATCTTGCTAGATCCAGCAATATTATCAATGTCCACAGGCACATCAGGTAAAGGCTCCTGCTTAACACCATGGATGTAAACATCAGACCCATAGTGCCAAGGCACAGCTTTGTCAGATGTATAAGGAATAGGACCAGGAGTGGTAATGATCAGAGGAGCCACTCTGGCTTCAGTAACAACATTCACAGGACCTTCAGCAGTAATCTTGATTGGGCCCTGATGAGTGATTTTAATGGGACCCTTTGAAGTGATTCTTACCGGTACTTTGTCAACCATATCAACCTCTTCAATCTTCTTTCCCCGAGTCAGATGATCCACCATACTTTCTACAGATGCTGGTCTTCTTTCAAACACTATAGTATACTTATCCATGAGACGTTGAATCCCATCTCTCAAAATGAAGCAACTATCCGGCTTATAGGTACAATACAGACAATCTTCACGACAACCTGGAAAGATCCCAGCTTGTACTAACCTCTTTTTGATAACAGACAATGGTGTACTCAACTCCATTACTGAATAGACATGCAGGTCTTCATCAATGGCATTGACAGTCTTCTCGTGATTTGGCATTGGAGCTATAATCACATTTGGAGTACCTGGTGGATCAAACTCAATTTCTCCAGCATCAATCATATCTTGAATTTTGTTCTTCAAGACCCAGCAGTTATTAGTATCATGTCCTGGACAGTTTGAATGATATGCACATCGTGCATTGGGATTGTACTTGGGAGAGGTAACATTGGGATTCTGAGGAGCCTCCCTCAGGGTAATAAGTTCAGCCTTCAACAAGTGTTGCAATGCCTGAGCCATTGACATGTTGATCTTCGTGAACTGTCTTCTAGCCCTCTGTTGGTTGCCTTGAGGCTGCTCTGTTGTTGCAGGAGTTGGATTTGAAATATGAACTGCACTAACAGACTGATGCCTTTTGTTACGATCAGGTTGACCATAAACAGCATTGGATTCTTTCTTCCCAGTGGGAGGCTTCTTTGCAGCACCTGATGAAGAAGTGCCCACTTGGATCTTACCACTCTTGATACCATTCTCTACCCGCTCTCCTGTCATGATCAACTCAGTGAAGCCAGATGATGAGCTTCCAATGAGATGACTGTAAAATGGACCATTCAGTGTACACATGAACATGTCAACCAATTCCCTGTCAGTCAAAGGGGGTTGAACTCTTCCAGCTAAGTCTCTCCATTTCTGAGCATACTCCTTAAAACTTTCTTTGGCACCCATAGACATGCTCTGAAGTTGCATGCGAGTGGGGGCTAAGTCAGCATTGTATTGGTACTGCTTATAGAAAGCTTCAGCAAGATCATTCCAATCTCTGATGTTAACACTCTCCAACTGATAATACCACTCCAGCTGAGCTCCAGATAAACTCTCTTGAAAGAAATGGATCCACAACTTCTTATCAGCAGTGTGGGGTTGAATTCTTCTGACGTAAGACCTCAAATGCAGCTTGGGACAAGAGACCCCATCGTAAACAACAAAGGTAGGAACCTTGAAACCAATGGGTATAACAACCCCAGATATCAGACTCAAATCCTCAAAATCCAGCCCAGATGATTTCTGCAATTCCATAGCATCCATTCTATCCACCAGCATCTTGAATTTGTCTTCATTAGGCTCATGGTAATAATTAGCCTCAGAATCAGAGTCCCCCATGGTATGGTGGAGACTACCTCCCTCTTTCTCAGATTCCTCAGATTCGTAGTCTTCAACCTGTTCTTTGGTCTTGACAGGACCTTTGAACCTTCTTCCCATGTTGAGCAACCCAGCAGACCTTCTAGTCTTCTTAGTCTTCTTGGCCAGCAGTGTCTTCAATTCATCCTGCCCCTTGGATAGGTTCAGGATCAGCTCTTGGAACTGTGCATTTTGTGCCTGAAGATCCTTAACTGATTGTTCAAGAGCCATTGCTGAAATAAACAACGAGAAGATGAGAAACCTGTGCGCAATTATAAACCTGTGATGCAATGAAATGATATGGGAATGCATATGCAATGTTTTCAAGGACCGCAGGGTTTAAATTTGCTTAAACAAACAAGAAAGTAACTTTTTATTAGTAATAACTTTGTTTTGCCTTTTAGGCTTACAAAAATGAAAATGGAATAAGTACAAAAGATGGGGTTTTAAGTCTCCCATGGACGTTTCCTCTTTGTATTGAGGTATGAGTTGAGGTTTCGTTCCTCGTGAAGTTGCTTTGTTAGCTCTAGGATTCTTGCTTGGCTTGCTTTGTAATGAGCCTCGAAAGTATCCCTTTGCTCCTTCAGTTGGATCCATGATCTCTGCAAGTCTTCCTTATCAGTAGGCATGTCTGGGTGAAGGATGGTATAAGTTGTGTCTCCTTCAGCAACAGGTTCCATGGTAACTGGTAGGACGGCAGGATATGGCATCATGAGAGTCTGAGCACGAGATCGCACCCATCTGAGATAAGCTTCCATAGGAATAGTATACTTAGGCTCCAGTGTCTTGCTGTCAACCCTGTTTACTTTTCCCCAAGCTCGTATGAATCTCTGACGGTAACCTTGAAGATCGTTGTCGTAGTCAAACACAATGCCCTGAATCAACATGTCATGTGGACCATCACTCCGAGCGTAACCAAACTGTCGTAAAGCTAGAGATAGGTTGTAAGTAATGTCTCCTCTTATGCCTAGAAGTGGCACATTAGGAAACTCCCCACAATGGTCAATGATGGTGACATTCTCCATAGATCTGGAGCACCAATGGATATCTGAGTGAGAAAGTGACATGATCCTCTTGGACCATCTGAACCCTTGCTCATTCTTCATTACTGAGCGAGGAAGGTGAGAAATAAACCACCTAGAGAGTAAAGGTATGCAACACATCAAAGTTCCTCTTGCCCTTGTAGTACGGATGTGAAGAGAATGCAGGATGTCTCCAAGCAATGTAGGCACTGGAATGTGACTCAGGAAAATGTTGATGGCATGAACATCTATGAACTGATCTGGATTGGGGAACAATACTAAGCCATATATCAGCAAGGCTAAGATCTCCTCAAAAGCATCATAGCTCATGGCCTTCAAGAACATTTGAGCTTTATCCACTAATACCTTGGCAAGAATACCCTTGACTCCACTTCTCGTCTCTAGAACAATGTCAGACTTCTTCAGATGTAGAGCTGCAGCAATAACCTCTGGTTTAAGCTCCTTCTCTAGGCCTGTGAAGGGTCTTTGATCAAGAACAGGTATACCCAGAAGTTTAGAGAACTCTTCCATTGTAGGAACCAGCTGATAATCAGGGAATGTAAAGCAATGGTGTTTAGGGTCAAAGAACTGGAATAGGACACTCATCATGTCTTCATTGAACCCTGAAGTGACTAGATCCAATAGGTGACCATGTCTCTTGATGAACTGGGAGTGATCAGACACTTGAGAAACCGACTCTTTAAGCTTGGGAGGTATCCCTACAAAGTTGATCCTGATGGTGTTTCTACGAGCAGAAGCCATGACCTGCAACAAAGAACAAAGATAAATCCTTTGGTCCTTGAAATGGTTAGGGAAAATGATATGCTCATGATGCATGATGATGTCATGATGTTATGTTCAATCACAAACATGTGGCATACACAAACAAGTCACACCATAGTCCTAGGTTCAAAGGCTTGCATGAGGTTCCAAGGTGAGTACCCTCCCCTGAAGTTAGATGGTTCATCCTGTCCTACAAAAGTAACCAGGTTCTAAGGGATCTCAATATCATTGATCCTTCACAAGGGTGGTTGTTCAGAAGGCAACTTACTTGCCAACCAAAACCCTCCAAGTTTAAGATCTCAATGAGCGTAGTATCGAGTGTCAACCAACTCCAGTCTGCACCAAAGCCGGTTACCTCACTACTTTTCTAAGGCCAAGATGAGTTAACTAGGGTTCTAAAAGTTAGTTAGTGCATTGACAACATATGGCAGCCTCATATTATCCTCAACTTGACTTAAGGAACATAAGCACCAACCAAGAAGTCGCACTAACTATGGCCACCAGATCAACCGTATCGATATACGTCGTACAGTTTCCTTGGTCTATTGCCATTTACCTAAGGTACACTAGATCCGGGTTAGGACCTTTCACACATAAGAGCAACCCCAACAAGTAATATAAAGCAAACAAGGCAAACAATTTAAAGTGATCTTAATTCCTAAGGGTACCCCTCATTCATTAAATCCCCAGCAGAGTCGCCAGTTCTGTAACACGGTGGGAGAACTGACTTTAAGTAATGTTGCGGATAGTAAGAGTCGCCACCGACTTTTATTTTATCCATAAGGAAAGGTTATAAAAGAACAGGAAAGACCTTAAGAGAATATTTTGGGTCCGGGGGGTAGGTTATGTAAAGGGAAGGTGTTAGCACCCTTTACATCCATGGTTATCCATGGGCTCTTAGGTACTTAGCTCACTTTTGAATTGTTTTTGAAAGTGTAGTGTGTGAATAGGAAAATTTTCAGAATAGTTAATAATAATCCATGTGCGGATGTGTAAAAACTTGTTTGAAAATTTGTTTGAAATTGTTAAGTGTTTGAAAATTTTTTGAAGTGAGCAAGTACATAAGAGGAACCTACCCTAATGTTTAAAGTCTTTCTTGTTCTTTATCCTTTCCTTGGTAAGACTATCCCTACTATTAAGGAGTAGGTAGTCATTACCTTGGATGTTAAGGGACATGTGAGGGTCAATCTGATTATGAAGGCAACTGTGGGGTGTATTAAGCACGTATGAGGGACTATCATCATTTTTCGAAGGGACTCGATTCGTAAAGGCAACCACGAGGGACTTGATGATTTTTTCTTTTAAGGGACTTGCTTTATACACCCCACTTGACCATTATTCGTAGGCAACTTGAGGGATAACCTTAGAAATGTGAGACGGCGATTAAAATCGACTTACATGTGTGTGAGTGTTTATTCTAATTATCTTTGATTAAAAATGATCTAAATTTATTTTTATATAACATACATGTTTTTCACTCCCTAATTACTAACCATAGCAAAAAATAATAATTACAATATTACAAAATTTACATCCAATGAGCAATTACAAAATAATTATAACAAGCAAAATAAATAGCAAAATAATAAATAAATAAGTAATAAATAATAAAAGAAAATAAGGGGTTAGTAAATAACAATAAGTACGATTAGTAAAATAACGATAATAAGCATAATTAAATTATAAATGGGTTAGTGATAATACTATAATAATACTAATAATTAGAAATAATAAACAAGGTTAGAAACATAATAATAAAAATATAATAAATAATAGTATGGTTAGTAAATAATAATAAACAAAATTAATCAAAATATTATAAGAAATTAACAATTTTTAATATGAACAATTATATTTAGAAACAAATATTAACAAACAATTATTTTAATTTTACAAGTTATTAAGTTATTTTTAAATATATTATGACTACGAGACTTAATTATTATAAACATATATTAACATTTATTTATTAAACAATATTTACATATTATAAGAAAAAGTAGGTTTTAAATATCATATTTACAATATTAATCATATTTATAAAATTTAATTCTATTAATTATTATATTTAAAAATTATTTTAAACCAAATACAAAAATATAACTATTATAAATTAAATTGTTTCTAAACATTAAAAGAAAAGTAATTTGAATTATACATGTATTTACAAAATTTATAAGAATTATAATAAACATATATACATAATAATTATATTAGGAATTAGAAAATAAGATTATTAAAAAAATAGAATTAAGTTTTTTAAAAAAAAAAAAATTAGGGTTTGTTAGAAAAATATTTTTTAGGGTTTGATTAACAATTTATTTAATTAAATAAGGCATATATACAATTTTTTAAAATAATGACATATACAATTTACTAATATTAACAAATTAGTATTTTTTAAGAAAATAAAAATAAGTTTAACCTAATATCAATATATTATTTTTTTGAGATTTTTTAGATTTTTGAATTTAAAATAACATGTTAATCAAAACAATAATAAGAAAAAAAGAAAAAGATAAGAAAATAGAAAAAGGAACCTGCTGGGATTTGATCCCAAGACCTCACTCTTGCAAGCAGCAGCAACAACCACTAGGCCACCCACATGCAGGCAACAATGAAGGGAAGAACATTTGTTTTATGCGTT
This sequence comes from Lathyrus aphaca, assembly GCA_963966055.1. Taxonomy (NCBI): domain Eukaryota; kingdom Viridiplantae; phylum Streptophyta; class Magnoliopsida; order Fabales; family Fabaceae; genus Lathyrus; species Lathyrus aphaca. Next base: position 612,938,697 of record OZ014519.1, read on the forward strand.
GCCTGAAAAATCCAGAAAAAAAAAATAGAGAAACAAAAAGGCCTGGGGTGGGATTCGTTCCCAGGACCTTTTGATTACAAGATGCATGCGCTACCGCCTGGCTGGGAGAGCCTACCTGATGACCAAACAACTACTAATAATAATATATTAAACACACATCTTAAATTGGAAAAAATCAAAAAACTTGCTGGAGGCAAGATTCGAACTCATGCCTTCACATCACATATGCGTGTTTCTTACCACTGGACTATCAGCCTGCGTGTGATTACAAACTAGCAAAACAACATAAAATAAATTAATCATAATTTGAATTTGAATCTTGGCGCCAGGGGATCGTCTTCAACCTTGGAATTTCGCAGGTTTTCCTGCGAAAATTCCTGCGAATTTATTTACGAATTCTCTTGTACATTTTTTTCGCAGGAAACCAAAACTTTTGAGTACCTACAAAATACATAACCATCATTCCAATTGATCATACAAACGATTTACCCAGGTCCTATATGATTCATATACATCAATCAAAACCATTTATATACTCTCAATCAAGAAATCCCAAAATTTGGATGAAAACCCTAATCATGGCCGCGGGTTGTATAAGCAAGGAGACATCAATTTTTTTGTCCAGAATCAATCTATAGCACATAACAAACAACATTAGCTAATCAAATTTCATTGAAACACAAGAAAATAATGCAATCGAAAAAAGTTATGTTCCAGAACAAATTGAGTTCGGGTTGCACATATATGCATGCTATGGATGCGTATGGGCATTGGTTTTGCATCATGGAAGATCAAGGAACATCTCTATGATCATAGTTTACCTTCTAATGCCTTGTAACTCAAAATCCGAATCTCACTTTTTTTATGAATTTTTGAACTATGAACTCACCTTTGGCTGCTGGAAATTCGTGGCCTCTTGCTAGGTTTATGCTTAGTATATATGTGAGAGTGAATTAGGTCAGAAACATGGATGGGTTGTGTGAAAATTTGATCCAAAAAATATTGAAAAAGATCATGGTGTAAAATTCAAATATTTGATCATGAATGCTTGCTATTTTTGGAGAGATCACATGATTTCTTTCTCTTTCAACTTCAATCACCAATTATGATTTTCTAGAAACATTATCCAAATAAAATCCTTAATTTTCATATTTTATTTATATTTAAAATGATTTTTTAATGATTTAAATCAAAATAAATAAAAATAAAAATAATAAAAATCAGATTTTAAGTGGTTTGGGTCGTGCATAGTGTTAATGTATGGATTGGATCACAACTTGGGCAGCCCATTTGGAAAGAAGTGATTTTAAACCTCCATTTTCAACATAAACCATCACAAAATTTCCCAACTTTGCAAAGGCACATCTCCCTCAATTTTAAGGGTATGAGGGTGTTCTTGGACTTTTTGGAAAGCTTGAAGAGTCCTCTAAACAACCCCATTGGTTTCAGGTCCATATCATTTACCAATCTCAAGTTATGCCCTTTTGAAGTTGTTGACTTTTTGTTGACTTTTGAAATGACCTATAATGTCTTAGATCATATCTTTCAAATGAAGCATTTTTGGGCTTAACTTTCAACATCAAAGTTGTAGAGAATTCAATTTCCTTCAAAATGAGCTTTGGATGGAGACTTGGTGATGAAGTATGTGAAAGTTATGGCTGGTCAAAGTTCAGTTGACTTTTACTAAGGAAACCCTAATTTAGAAACTCCTGATTATTGATGATCTGGAATCTCCTTGATGAATCATGATCAACCCTTGATCAAATGATGAATTTTACTTCATATACTTGATGTTGGCAAAAAATCATGAAGTTTGACTTTGGTTTGACCACAGTTGACCTCAGTTTGACTTTTTAACTGCATTGACTGATTTTGACTTATCTGATCATCTGACTGAGCAAACTTTTGAGAAAAGTATTGAAACTTGTCATGGGGGTTCTCACACACATATAAGATGTTATGAAACTCACTTGAGGTATTGGAAGTCCATTTAGCCTGATTAAAGTCAAAACCCTAGTTTTGGATGCCCTGCTTAGGAGGTGCATTGTCTGAGGGAATTGTCAACTTCTTTGACCAATTGTGAACTTTGTGAACCTTGTGAATCTTCATAAAGTGTCTTGTGATACTCATGGGAGGTATTGTGAAGCTTGTTAACCTTGTGAACCTTCATAAAGCCAATTGTAAACTTTATGAACCTCATGAAAGGTCTTGAAAGCATTGTGGGACTTGTGAACCTTGTGAACCTTCAAGAAGTGACTTGTAGACTTCATGAACCTCATGAAAGGTCATGGAAATGTTGAGAAAGCTTGTGAACCTTGTGAACCTTCAAGAAGTGACTTGTAGACTTCATGAACCTCATGAAAGGTTATATAAGCATTGAGAAACTTGTGAACCTTGTGAACCTTCTTAGAACACAAAGTCTTGTATTGTAAGGGCAAATTTTGGGGTGCAACAAGGGGCATCATCAATGATCACATTTATTGACTCCATTATAACCTTGGTTCTGGAGTTAAATACTCTATAGGCTCTGCTATTTATGGAGTATCCAAGGAAAATCCCTTCATCACTTTTAGGATCCATCTTTCTTCTTTGATCCCTATCAGCCAGAATATAACAATTACTTCCAAACACATGGAAGTACTTGACTGTTGGTTTTCTGCCCTTCCAGACTTCATAGATGGTGGACAAGGTTCCTTTTCTTAGAGTGACTCTATTGTGAATGTAACAAGCTGTGTTCATAGCTTCAGCCCAAAAGTACAGTGGTAACTTTTTAGCATGGATCATAGCTCTTGCTGACTCTTGGATAGTTCTGTTCTTCCTCTCAACAATCCCATTCTGTTGAGGGGTGATAGGAGAAGAATACTCATGATTGATACCTTTTGAAGAACAGAAATCTGAGAATTTTTTATTCTCAAACTCCTTTCCATGGTCACTTCTTATTTTGACCACACAGCTTGCTTTTTCTCTTTGTATTCCTTGGCACAAATCTTTGAATACATCAAACACATCAGACTTTTCTTTGATGAAATTTATCCATGTATATCTTGAAAAGTCATCAACAACTACATAGGCATACCTTTTTCCCCCAAGACTCTCAACCTGCATTGGTCCCATAAGATCCATATGTAATAATTCCAAAACTTTGGAAGTTGTCAGATGTTGGAGCTTTGGATGGGACATCTTGATTTGCTTGCCTATTTGACATTCACCACATACTTTGCCTTCATTAATCTTCAGTCTAGGAATACCTCTTACAGCCTCCATAGATATGATCTTCTTTATTCCTCTGAGATGAAGATGACCCAGTCTTTGGTGCCATAGCTTCACTTCTTCTTCTTTGGCTAAGGAGCAAGTTGAAGTGAGGCTGAAATCTTGAGGTTCCCACATATAACAGTTGTCTTTAGATCTGGCTCCTCTCATGACAACCTTCTGTTCTTTATCAGACATTATGCATTCAGTTTTGGTAAAGTTTACACTGTAACCTTGATCACATAATTGACTTATGCTGATCAAGTTAGCAGTCAATCCTTTTACCAGCAGCACATCATCTAGTCTTGGTACATCTGGGCAGTCCAAAGTCCCAACTCCCTTGATTTCTCCTTTAGCTTCATCTCCAAAGTGTACATATCTGGATGAGTGTGACTTTAAGTCTACCAGCAGGTTCTTCAATCCATTCATGTGCCTTGAGCATCCACTATCAAAGTACCAGTCTTCTTTAGCTGATACTCTGAGAAATGTATGAGCTATATAGGCAACAACCTTCTTTGACCATTTTTGTCTGTTGTGAGGTTTCCTTTGATGCCTCTGCCCTGTGTAATGACTATCTTTAGAGCTCCAAGGTTGTTTGTTGAGCTTGTTCTTGGGCATGTATTTGTGGCTTTGATCAGCATGAAGACTAGCTTTAGGTACCCATATTTTCTTGATGACCTTTGTCTTCTGCTTAGGGGGTTGTTGATATCTTTGATTTTGATGTCCATGCAGCACTTTCTTGATAACCTCTGTCTTCTGCTTAGGGGGTTGCTGATACCTCTGATTTGGATGTCCATGTAGCTTGTAGCAAAAAGGTTTAATGTGACCAAACCTTCCACAATGATGGCATCTCCATGTTTGATACTTCTTTTTCATCATGTTATTTTCATGATGTTGGGACATCTGTTGGGACATCTTGTCTGACTTTATGGGATTTGAATTTGTTTTGCTGGAGCTAGCCTCAAACTTTTGAGCTTTATTAAATCCCAGCCCAGTTCTATCCCCTGAGTGCTTGTTGTTGTTGAGAATGACATCAAGTGTGTTTGAGCTACTGTTCAGCATTCTGACAAATTTGGACATATTCTCCAACTTGGAGTTGAGAAGGCTTACTTCACTTTTCAGAGTGTCAATGATCTCTAGACTACTTGTCTTTTCAACCTTTAATGCCTCAATCTGCTTCTTCTGCTTTATATTGTCCATGCATACTTCAGTGCTCCTTTTACACAGCATCTTGTATGATTCTTCAAGCTCTTCAAAAGTCAGCTCATCATCACTAGATCCCCCTTCAGATTCACATACTCCAGCTAGAGCAGTGATGTGCTTTGAAGATTCTTCTTCTGATTCACATCCTGAGTCTTCATCTGACCAGGTCACAGAGAGACCTTTCTTCTGCTTCTTTAGATAGGTAGGGCATTCATTTCTGATGTGTCCATATCCTTCACATCCATGGCATTGAATCCCTTTTCCTTGGTTGGTCTTCTCATCATAATTTGACCTTCTATTAGCATCATAAGGTCTTTTATTCTCAGAAGAGTTTGAGTTTCTTCCACTTGGTCTGGACCTGCTATCCATTCTTCTGAGAATCTTGTTGAATTGTCTTCCAAGCATAGCAATTGTTTCTGATAAATTTTCTTCAGGGTCTGCTTCATGATTTTCTTCTTCTTTATCAGTATTTGAAACCAAGGCTATGCTTTTGTTCTTCTTCACAATTGTATCATTCATTCCCATCTCAAATGTTTGAAGGGAACCAATGAGCTCTTCAACCTTCATTGTGCATATGTTCTGAGCTTCTTCTATTGCTGTAACCTTCATGTGAAATCTTTTTGGTAAAGATATGAGAATCTTTCTTACCAGCTTTTCATCACTCATCTTCTCTCCCAAAGCATCAGATGTATTAGCTATTTCCAAGATGTTCATGTAAAACTCATGAATTGTCTCATCTTCCTTCATTCTCAAGTTTTCAAACTTGGTGGTGAGAAGTTGAAGTCTTGACATCTTCACCTTTGATGTTCCTTCATGAGTGGTTTTGAGAGTGTCCCAAACATCTTTGGCCAGCTCACAGTGATGCACAAGTCTGAATATGTTCCTATCAATGACATTGAATAAGGCATTTAAGGCTTTGGAGTTTCCAAGTGCTGAATCTTCTTCTTCCTTGCTCCATTCTTCTTCAGGTTTCAACACTTTGGCCCCATCCTTGTTGTCTTGGACAGGGTGTTCCCATCCTTTGTTGACTGCTTTCCAAGCCCTACTATCAAGTGATTTTATGAAAGCTACCATTCTTGGCTTCCAGTAGTCATAGTTGGATCCATCCAATATAGGTGGTCTATTCACAGATCCTACATCTCTGTCCATGTTCCCAAAATTTTCAGTCCCTAGATCTCACCCAGTTAAACAGGTAGGGTGCCTGCTCTGATGCCAATTGAAATTCTGGGATCAGGTACGTGATGTCGAATGAGATGTTTAAACACTTGAAGACTTAAACAAAACTTAAAGTGCAGGTAAAATAAATAACACAGGAAATTGTTAACCCAGTTCAGTGTATCTCCACACTTACATCTGGGGGCTACCAAGCCAGGAAGGAAATCCAATATAAGTAATATTAATTCTGGACTTAAACCACTCAGTTTAATCCTTCACTTAATATCTACCCAAGGCAATTTCTACCTAAGACACAACTTAGATATGAGTACCAACTCACTCCCCCTCAATCACACAGTGATATGTTACAAGTTTAATAAAATTGAAGTCACACTTCAAACACAACAACTTGATTTTACTTCACAGTTTCAATCAAGACACAATACACTTTTTGCTTAAAAGCTCATAAAGTGACACACAACTAAAACCTGCTATTAAAACACAAACACCCTATTTGGTCTTCTTAATTTCGTACTCTATTCTGAGAGTTTCTGTTGCTTAAATAGATGCTTGGATTTTGGACTTTCTGTAGAATATCTAGTCCTGATATGCATGTTGTCATCACCTTGAATTAGGGTTTGTTACTTCCTTGATTCTAGGTGAGATAGTTATTCTGTTATACTAAAAACAGATAACTAAGCTCCCTACAGATGCGCCTTGTATTGTTTATCCATCAATAATTAATTCCAGATAAATTCCCTGAATTTACTCAGTTCTGTTTCGCATCTTTTAAGTCTGGTAGCAGGTTTAAGATGTCACAACATCTGGTGTGACATCCTGATGTCTGAACTTAATTCATTAACTTGCACAATGTCACAACATCTGGTGTGACATCCTGAACTAAGTTCATTAACTTATACTCTGTTTGATAATGTCACAACATCTGGTGTGACATCCTGAACTAAGTTCAACACTTCTTGTTGGTCAAAAATTCTGCTAATTCTAAACATCTACAATAGTCGTAACAGGAGTCACCAATCTGTGGGAGCAGTTCACATCTCCAATCCTGCCCCTACAATACCAGATCAACAACATAACAATCAACAGAAGCCTAGAAGACAGTTCACCAAGATCAACATGTCACTGGCCCAAGCCTTGCAACACATGTTGAAAGGGGAGCTAATTACTTTAAGGGATCCTCCTCAGAATCCTAATACATCCTCTCCTCGGTACAATCCTAATGCAAGATGCGCATATCATTCTAATAGTCCGGGACATGACACCAACAACTGTTGGGTGTTGAAAAACAAGATTCAAGACATGATCAAAGCTGGGGAAATTTAATTTGACCCTCTTGGGACCCCAAATGTGATCACTGCTCTTATTCCCAATCATGAGAAGACTATTAATGCTATTGATGAGGTTTCCTATGTTTCCTCAGTAACAGATTTGACTACTCCTATATCCGTTATCAAGAAGAAGCTGGTGCAGGCTGGGTTCTTTCCAGGTTGCAAGGAAGACTGTTTTTACTGCGCCTATAAACCTGATAGCTGTTGGAAGTTGAAGGATGGTATTCAACGCCTCATGGACAATTACACTATATTGTTTGAGAGGACACCTTCTGTGGAAAGTATGTGTGAACATCTGACTCGAAACACGAAGCTTGAAGATGTAGCTATGGTTGATAAAGTACCAGTGAAGATTACCTCTAAAGGTCCTGTCAGGATCACCTCTAAAGGTCCTGTCAGGATTACATCCAAAGGACCAGTGAAGATTATTGTTGAAGGCCCTGTGAAGACTATTGCTGAAGCTAGAGTGGCTCCCATGATCATTACCACTCATGGCCCTGTTCCTTATACTTCTGATAAAGCTATACCCTGGAATTATGGTTCTGATGTTTATATCCGTGGTGTTAAATAAGAGCCTTTGACTGATGCACCTGTTACTGATGTTAATCTTGATGTGGACAATATTGCTGGATCTAGTAAGGTCACCAGAAGTAGAAGAATCTTCTCCCCTCAAGACACCTCTAAATATACAGTTACTCAAGCTCATACCTCTAATTCTGGGCCAAATACTGATGCCCGGGGCAAAGGTCCTGTGATTGAACCTGTGCAAGCTGAGGCACAGACTACTGAAAATCTTCCTAAACAGATGGAAGAAGTACTGAAGATCATTCGCAAGAGTGATTATGATATTGTTGACCAGTTGGGGCATACTCCCTCCAAAATCTCCATGTTATCTTTGTTGTTGTGTTCTGAGGCCCATGTTAAAGCCTTAATCAAGTTCTTAAAGGCTGCTCATGTGCCAGATGAAATTTCTGTGGACCAGTTTGAGAATTTTGTTGCACATCTGACTAGTGATAATGGTCTGGGTTTTTCTGATGTTGATCTGACTCCTGCCAAGAGAAACCATAACAGAGCTCTGCATATCTCCATTGAATGTAGGGGCACTACTTTGTCTCATGTACTGGTGGACAATGGTTCTTCATTAAATGTGCTCCCTAAAGAGGTTCTGGACAAGCTCAGTCCTGAAGATGTTGTGTTAAGACCAAGTAATGTGGTGGTAAGGGCCTTTGATGGTTCAAGAAGAATGGTACATGGAGAAGTAGACCTTCCAATTAAAGTAGGCTCTCAAGTCTTCAACTCTACTTTCTATGTGATGGATATTCGTCCTGCATATTCTTGTTTGCTTGGGCGCCCCTGGATCCATGAGGCAGGTGTTGTGACTTCCACCTTGCATCAGAAGTTGAAATATTCGGTGAAAAACAAAATTGTCACTGTCTATGGTGAAGAAGAGTACATGGTTAGCCATGTGAATACTTTCAAATATGTAGAAATGGAGGGTGAATTGGTTGAAACTCCGTGTCAAACATTTGAAGTTGTTCCTTGCTTTGCTCCTGTTCCTCAGTATGTCCCTGCTTCTGAAAGAGCTCCTGTGGTTACTAGAATACCTCCTGCAATGGTCTCCCTCAAAAATGCTAAGGCTGTGGTTGAAAAAGGTGGTTGTGCTATTTGGGGTCAGCTTCCCAACATCCCTTACAAGTCTGACAAGTTTGGTTTGGGTTTCACTGCAGAATCTCAGAGGGTTGTTCGTCGTGCTCGTGCTGTTCGTATCACTAATCAAGGGGTCATAAGAGATCAAATCAATGTTGTGGGTGACCATGATGAAGACTACAACCTGGATGATTGGATATTTCCTACCATGGGTGACAGGCTCAACAATTGGAAGACTGAAGACGTTATTCCTATCTCCTTTAGTCAGGAGTAAATACTATTACTATGTTTTGTTTTAATTTTGTAATTTCGAACAATAAAACCTTTTAAGCCTTGTGTCTTACCCGAGGCACAATGGTATGCTTGTTTCAGGATGTCATTTCATTTGCATACTTCATTCAATAAAATCAATGGACGTTTTGTTTTCGTAAATATTGTGCTCCTTGTCTTTCTTTTCTTATTATTTCTGTTTTATCAGCTATGTGTTCTTACACACACCCACATCACTAAAATGCAGATCTTTTTCCACTCTGGATCCTGTTGATAAAAGTTCCACTATTGCTAATTATAATTTCGAGAATCTGATCTATCAAGCTGAAGATGGGAAGGAGGAAGATTATAAGGTACCTGTAGAGCTTGCTAGGTTGTTGCAACAAGAAGAAAAAGCTATACAGCCACATGAAGAGCCAATCGAAGTTGTGAATCTAGGAACTGAGGAAAACAGGAAAGAGGTCAAGATAGGGGTTGAACTAGAAGATGGTGTTAAGAACAGACTAATCCAGATGTTACGTGACTATGTGGAGATCTTTGCTTGGTCATATGAAGATATGCCAGGGTTGGATACTGACATTGTGGTTCACCGTCTACCAGTAAAAGAAGACTGTCGTCCAAAGAAGCAAAAGGTTCGTCGCATGCATCCTGAAATGTCAGAAAAGATTAAAGCAGAGGTGATGAAACAATTTGATACAGGGTTCTTAGTTGTGACTTCTTATCCTCAATGGGTTGCAAACGTGGTACCGGTACCTAAGAAGGATGGTAAGGTACGCATGTGTGTGGATTACAGGGATTTGAATAAGACTAGTCCTAAAGATGACTTTCCACTTCCACATATTGATGTTTTGGTAGACAACACTGCTCAGCATAAGGTATTCTCTTTCATGGATGGTTTCTCTGGTTATAATCAGATTAAGATGGCACCAGAAGATATGGAGAATACTACATTTGTTACACAATGGGGCACTTTTTGTTATAAGGTGATGCCATTTGGTTTGAAGAACGCTGGGGCAACATATCAGCGTGCTATGGTGGCTTTGTTTCATGATATGATTCACCATGAGATAGAGGTATATGTGGATGATATGATAGCCAGGTCCCAGAATGAGGAACAACACCTTGATCATCTGTGCAAGTTGTTTGAGAGGTTGAAGAAGTATAAACTGAGATTGAATCCAAATTGTCACTCCTCGGATTTCCATCCTGGTATAAACGCGAAAGTGGCGCGGAAAAGGTTAGAGTCGCCAGCCAGGCATTTTTATCCCGAAAGAACGGGAATGGTAATGCTGCGCAAACCAGAAGAAAAGAAAAGGAAGGACACGGGTCCTGCGAACCAAAGAGACTGAGTTCGGGAGTCGGTTACGACCTGGGAAGGTATTAGCACCCAGATCGTCCGCCGTACCCGACGGGATCCACGCTTGCAAAGAAAATGTTCCAAAGGGTGAAGGAATGAAAGTTGCTGCAAAGAAAATGAACTGAACTGGATAAAAGAAAAGAAAAGGGAATTGAAAAAGAAATGAAAAGGAAAACAAATGTAGGGAAAATAAAAATTGTGCTCGAACGGGCCCTACCCCACTGCCTACGTACCTCATCTGGACAATAAGGATCAGAGTCGCCGTAGTTCCCCTAACTAGGGGTGGAAAAGATTGCTTGTGAATTAAGGCTTGAACTGCCTATGTCAATGCTCAGGTGTTGCAGGCTCGGACAATGAGTGCATTACCGTCTTGCAAAGTGACAAGAAGAAGCAAGTTCGTACGTAAGGAGTGAAGGTGATGAGAAAAGAAGTCCCGAAGGAGAGACGCTTATTGTTTGTCCAATGTTTTTTAGAAGCTTTTTGTGAGTGTGTCACAAGGAAGTGAACTCAAGCTCTTTTCCATGGAATGTGTACTTGCTACTACATTCCAAGATGGAATAATAGAACAAGCACACTCAAGTAAGGAGAAGATCCCCAAAACTTGGTTCCAGAGATTAGGGATAAGCTCACTAACTCATTGAATTTATTAAGTGTTTTTTTTTGTATTTTTGATGAAGAAGTGTGTTTTATGATTTTCTTGATGAAGATGGTCTCATGATCAGACTTATGCATCATGATGAATAAGCTTGTACTATCCCAAGATGGGAAAACTACAAGTGTTTCATGGAATAAGGCTATTACACAGGAGACCACTTCAATCCTTATTAAATGTTTTTTATGGATTTTTGTTTTGAGATGAGAAGAGAAGAGAACCAAAGATCTTAAAGGTAAAAAATATAATGGGGAAAGTCTAATCCTAAAGTTATCATGCAAAGGTGGTCCTAAGGTTAGTGAGGCTTACTATCCTAAAGGAGGAAGAGATAAGAATAGAAAGAGGAGAAAGAAGAAAAGGAGAAGAAAGCTAGAGAGAAAAGAGAACCAAATGATGGCACAAAGCACATCAAAACAACACAAAGCAAAAGCAAAGAAAAAGGGGAAAGATGAAGAGGTGAAATGTGGATAAACATCCACACTTCTCTTACCATGAGCCCCTGAAATGTTAGCAAAAATCCAGCAAATTGATCAACACAATCATGGAATTTACATGCTCAAAGGTTCTAGCAAACAAGGATCAAACAACATGCCAAGCATTGCAAATATACGACTTACGCGTCGAAAACATGAAAGCAAACATCAACCAGTAAGCAAATCACCCTAAAATAACGTTCAATGATCATACAATGATCCATGGCAATTAAAACAAACAAAGGGATCAAATAAGCTCAAAATAGCCCCAAAAAGTCATTCTGCTTCAGTGTTAACCGGTTAACCAAATGCGTTAACCGGTTAACTAGCTCAAACCTGCACAAAATACTCATAAAACAGGTGCGTTAACCGGTTAACACTGTTAAAATAGCAGCAAATCCTGCATAAAACAGCAGCTCAAACCAGCTTATTCAAATAATCTTACACCAGACCAACAATCCATTATACATGAAAAATTAGATCAATTCACATTAATCCATATCATTAAGCTCATGAACAATAACATTCGGATCAGGATACAAATCAACCAATCAATTCAAGCAACACAAGCAAATACACAAGCACATGGTAGATTTAAAGCACAAGCATGCAAATAAGCTAAAAATAGAGCTAGATCTGAAATTAACCAACCTATAAAGGTGGGGTGTGCTTTGGTAGTTGTTGATTGAGATGGAAATGAGAGATTTCGCGAAAAACTTTGAAGATCCGGTGCTAAACTTCACACTCCATGCAAAATAAATGCAAGAACAAGCTCTTGATGCAGAATTTTGGATCCAAAAGCACTTCTAGATCCCAAACCAGATCTGAATCAAGTAATAAACCAGCAAAAAGATGCAATGAAGCTGTGGATGGAGGTCTAGTTCCAAGATCTACACACCTCAAGGCAAGGTTATGTGATCTTCAAAGAGGAACTTTGAGTGATTTGGAAAATTGAGAGAAAAAGTGAGAGAATGATGAGAGAGCTCAAAATTCAGAAAATGAGAAGTGAAAATTGTGTAGAGTGTGGCTTGGTTTGGAGGGAAATGGAATAAATATGGTTTAGGTTTGGGGCCCAAAATTTTGGTTTGGGATCCAAAAATATGGCTTGGCATTGGCTTAGAAAGTGATTAGGATTTAGCATTGGAATTAGGCTTGGACAAATGCTCTAGATCCTTCTCCATAATTCAAATTAATTCAAATGAATGAAAATCAGAAAATTGGAAAATGGAGCCAAAACACACATGCTGAACTTGCTGCTGAAATTCAAATTTCGCAGTCGTTAACCGGTTAACCATATGCGTTAACCGGTTAACGCAAGGAAAATTTGAATTTCCCTCCTTTTGGTGGGAAACCTCAAGAATAATCCGACGCCAACCGTTTCAAGCTGATTTTGATCCTCATCCTTTTTTAGGGTATTGAAGATGATACAGAGCTTGTGCAAAATGATCCTGTGATCTTCTTGCCAGGTCACCATGCTCTTGATTTTGGCTTGCAGTGCTTCAAATTTCCCGGATGACTGATCATATGCCTTATGCTAGAACATGCAAGGGTTATGCTTCATTTTTCTATGCAAAATGCTAAGGATATGACATGCTTATGATGAATATGATATGATGATGATGCTAAAAAGAAGAGGGCAAATTTGGGGTGTTACAGTTGCCCCTATTCAAGCAACTGTTAATCTGAAAAGGATGGTAGCACAGGTTATCGACCGCTCAAGATGAACTGTGGTTGAATACCAAGAAAACCTGAAATTTGCACTCTGCTGGAGAATGCAAGCAATGGGAAATAAACCCAACCAAATGACTCTTTGGTGACTGAAGTGGAAAAAGTAGACGAACTCCTTCCAAGTTGAACTTTTACGCCATATAAGGAAACTTAGATAGACAAGTCTTCTTCGAACAAACCTGTTACGCCAGGTGCGACATTAGCATTTGACGAAACCTCCTCATACATACCTATTACGCCAGGAACTAGACACACGAGCCCACTTCATACATTTTATAAAAATATATGACTTAAGACAGACGAACCTCCTTCAGATAACCCGTTACGCCAGGACCGGTGATGCACTTAAGTCTGTGGAATAGACATGCATAATCAGGATAGACGAACCCTCTTCATATATTATCCGTAGATATATGGTCTGAGACAAACAAGCCATCTTCGAGCAAACCTGTTACGCCAGGTGCGACATTAGGATTTGACGAACCCTCCTCACAAATCTTTCGTAGATAAGTGGTGTCTGAGACAAACGAACCTCCTTCGGATAACCTGTTACGCCAGGATCGGTAGCCATTTTGACGTTTAATCCCACCGTCAGCTCTTCAAACCTCTTCAACACAGACGAGCATTGGATGATCATCAAGAGAACACAAACGAGTGCCATAAGTCAATGATACAAACGAATATCAGACGATGATCCAAGAAACACAGACGAGCGCTTCAAGCGATGATACAGACGAATATCAGCCACTGGTACAGACGAATACCAGAAACCTCACGCAGACGAGCATTTGGAGTAGCAATACAGATAAGTATCAAAGTGATTACCAAATCAACACATATGGATATAAGCTAACACGAACAAGTGTGAGGGATGATACAAACGAGTATCTAAACCATGCAAACGAGCTTCAAACAGACACAGACGAGCGTTAGAGGATGCAGAAGAGCAATCAAATAAGTTCGAACACAGACGAGTGTCGGAGAGTGCATACGAGAAAAATCAACTATCAAACACAGATGAGTGCTAGGGGTGCAAACGAGCAACAAACAAACATCACACAGAAGAGTGTTGAGCATCAAACGGATGTTACACACAGACGAGTGTTGAGAAGTGCGGACGAGCATTAGCATCTAGCAACCATGGGCGACTGCTGGGGAAGGAAAACGAGAAAAGACGTGAACACAGACAGGTGTTACACACTGCAGACGAGCACCAACTGCCTGGCAAGAACCATGAATCTGCCCAGGAGAATATTTCACAAATGAGCGAGTACTGGGAACACCGGCGAGCAACCAGCAGATATCAAAACACAAACGAGTGTCGAGGAGTGCAGACGAGCAACTATCAGATATCAAAACACAAATGAGTGTCGAGAAATGCAGACAAACACAAAACAGATATCCAACACCGGCGAGTTCCAGGAAATGCAGACGAGCACACAACGGATATCCCACACGGACGAGTGCCGGGAAATGCAGACGAGCACAAAAAAGAATATCCCACACGGACGAGTGCCAGGAAATGCAGACGAGCACAAAATGGATATCCCACACGGACGAGTGCCAGGAAATGCAGACGAGCACAAAACAGATATCCAACACCGGCGAGTGCTGGGAAATGCAGACGAGCACACAACGAATATCCCACACGGACGAGTGCCGGGAAATGCAGACGAGCACAAAACGGAATGTCCCACACGAACGAGTGCTGGGAAATGCAGACGAGCACACAGCGGATATCCCACACAAACGAGTGCCAGGAAATGCAGATGAGCACAAAACGGAATATCCCACACGGACGAGTGCCGGGAAATGCAGACAAACACATAACGGATATCCCACACGGACGAGTGCCAGGAAATGCAGACGAGCACACAACAGAAATCCCACACGGACGAGTGCTAGGAAATACCCCGATTGGCAACAAAAATCCCGACTCTGCAGGGGAACCTGGTCACGAGGCTTTGACGGTGCTTAACTCTGATTGGGGATGAACAACTGCTTGTATCATCACATTGACCAAAGATAAATTGGTGACTCACTAGGGAGTATCTCGACGATGGGAGTGAAACCCAAACATGAACTCTGCAGGGAAAGATCATCTTCCGACTCGGCTTGGGAAATGCTTCATCAATACTCTTGCAGGAGAGAGAATTCTGATAATTCTAAATTCTGTGGGGAAATGCAAGGACTTCAGCTGCCTGCTAGGCATACTTCACTTGTGGATAATTCGCTTGGGGAAAATAGCTCTTCACATCTCCTTGGAATTCTGCTGGAGATTTCACCTGCTCCCACTCAGCTGGGGAATATTCTGCTTGGGGAAAATGTGATAACATCCTGCAAAACCTGCAATAGCAGAAAACACACATGTGCCCCAGGGACTTGCATGGTATGATATGTTCATCCATCGTCACCTGACACTCAAAGATGGTTTTAAATGTTTCCCTGCACTATCATTTTTTTTATTTAGAAAACTCATCATGTTTCAAATGCAATGTTATTTTTTGCCAAAAATTTAGGACATTTTTGCAAACAAACAAACACAACACAGCTTTTTGACTGAATACTCATTTATTGAGGGGCCTCTGAATAGGAAAAGTTTTTACATTGAGAAGCAACCACCTGGAAAGAGGTAGCTACCATAAAATTGAGAAAATAAACTATCCTAATGGCAATGGGCACGGCATCCCAATGAGTTTCCTTCCTGCTATGACCAGCACGTCTTCAAAAATTTCCATTCTTGCTTTTGCTTTCTGAAAAGATGACGGAACTGATTCCTATCCTTCTGATATTGTCGGGCTGTGTTAAACGGTGATTTGGTTCAGATTACCCGGATCGCAATTGTTCGCTTATTCCTTGTTTTGCGTGGATCGCCCTTTCGGGTTTTCAATCCACCGGGATACCCTTTTTTGCCTAAGTTGTCCGATGTGGCTTTTCAACTCAGCGGGTGTACATTTTTTTTATTTTCCCTAACTTTTGCCCGAGCTTTTTATTCTGTTTTTAGCTCGCCGGGATGCCCTTTTCTTGCCTGGACTTTAATTCTGTTTTTGTGTCCAACAGGTCTTTTTATGCGAAGTATTTTTTAACTACGTCCGAGTTAACAGGGGATTGGAAATCTTCTCCATCCATAGTGGTGAGTATCAGTGCTCCTCCCGAGAAAACTTTCTTCACTATGAATGGTCCTTCGTAGTTTGGGGTCCACTTGCCCCTGTGATCTGAACCTGGAGGAACGATCCTCTTGAGCACAAGCTCTCCTACTTGATACTCCCGAGTACGTACTCGTTGGTCGAATGCTTGCTTCATTCTCCTCTGATAAAGCTGACCATGACATATAGCCGCTAATCTCTTTTCCTCAATTAGACATAGCTGATTGTATCGAGCAAGTACCCACTCAGCCTCATCAAGCTTCACATCCATCATCACACGCAACGAAGGAATTTCCACCTCAACGGGCAAGACTGCCTCCATGCCATATACCAATGAGAAAGGAGTATCCCTGGTTGACGTCCTGACGGACGTTCGGTACCCATGCATCGCAAATGGTAACATCTCATGCCAATCATTGTAAGTGACAACCATCTTTTGCACAATCTTCTTAATATTCTTATTAGCCGCTTCTACCGCACCATTCATCTTTGGTCGGTAAGGAGAAGAATTGTGATGCTGAATCTGGAAGTCCCGACACAATTCTGCCATCATCTTGCTATTCAAATTAGAACCATTGTCAGTAATGATTCGCTCGGGCACTCCGTATCTGCAAATAATGTCCCTTTTCAAAAATATGGCTACCACTTGACGAGTAACATTGGCATAAGATGCTGCTTCAACCCACTTAGTGAAGTAATCGATCGCAACCAAGATGAAACGATGACCATTTGAAGCAGTAGGCTCTATTTTCCCGATCATGTCAATGCCCCACATAGAAAAGGGCCAAGGAGATGACATGACGTTGAGCGGGCTGGGAGGAACATGCACCTTGTCTGCATAAATCTGGCACTTGTGGCACTTACGGGAGTACGAACAACAGTCTGCATCCATTGTTATCCAATAGTACCCCGATCTAAACAACTTTTTATCCATCGCATGTCCTCCTGGATGAGTACCGAAAGACCCCTCGTGAACCTCTTGCATTAACAGGCTTGCTTCATGTCTATCCACGCATCTGAGCAAGACCAGTCCGGATGGAGGCTTAGAAAACCAGTAACCAGGTGGGGGACTCAAATAAAGAGTCACAAGTCCAGGGTTTCACAAGAACAGTCCAAAATGATACAACCTTAACAAAACTAGTAACAAAGTATAATGAGGTCAAGGGTTCTTGCAAACCTGTAAACATCCCAACCCCCTCACATGTATTGTTCTAGAACAAGGATCCTCGGACTTGGATCAGTTATGAGAAGTGTAAACACTTCTAACCCAGAGGTACAGTGTTTACAATAACCATAAAAGATCCTCCTCTAATTCACCTCAGATGCTGAAGGTCATAAAAAGGTCATCCAGACTTAGCAGGCTTCCCAGATAGCCCTAGTACTACAGGAAATTCGTAGCACAGAGTTCTCAAGAAGAAACTCATGTTTGAACCGTGTTTCATATTCCCGCACCAGACCGAAATGGAATGGGAAAGAATATAAAGCCACTTTATCCTATGTGTCACTCAGGTCCCCGATATGGAACCTTAATCACTCAAAATCCCACCTAGCAAAGGAAACAACAGATCCAGCACAGATGATGATAACAGTATGAAATGCATAAAACTGTAAATGAAAGCAATAAAGAAAGATGTACATAAAGCAATAAATAAAGCAATAAACAAAAAGCACATATAGCACATAACACCCCCATAAACACAAATCAAACAAGCGCTAGGATAAACCCACAAAAAGAACCAGAAACCTTGGTTGCAAGATAAAGTCCCCAACAGAGTCGCCAAGTTGTTGCTCCCCCGAAAAGACACCGGGTCAGATAGGGTACAGACGCGAACGGTCGGTGAAAGGAAAATATGAAGGTGAAGATGAATAGAGTCGCCAACTAGGAATTTTTATCCCGAAGGAAAGGTAATGTTGCATAAACCTAGAAAGAGAATGGATAAGACGGTTGCGAACCAGAGAAACTGAGAAAGGGGGTTGGTTACAACCTGGGAAGGTATTAGTACCCAGATTTTCTGTCGTACTCGACGGGATCCACGCTTAAAAGTTTGTGTTTAAAAGGGGTGGTGTATGTGTTATCTGTGTGCAAAAGCTGGAAAAGAATATACGAGTGTCAGTGCAAAAGGTGAATGCTCGGGAGCTGAGGCTTAAAAGAGAATGCTGAAAGAGGGGGAAGACAAAGAGGCTTTTGTTCGATAACTGTTAAGTTATGCCTACGTATCCTCGCGTGCAATGAGGAAGTCAGAACACCGTAGTTTGACTCAAAGAGACTGAAAAAAGAATTGACTGTGAACTGCTTACTTGCCTATGCTCAAGTGTATGACTCGTATGGCTCGAGTGCTAACTGTCTTGTATTAGACGGAAGAAGCAAGTTCTCGTTTGTGAATGAATGTGATGAGAAAAGAATCCCGAAGGAGACAATTATTGTTTGTTTTTGTGTTTTCAGTTTTTTATTCTTTTTGGTGTTTTGCATAAGTTAATGAGCTTAGGCCTAAATCAAAAGCTTACAAACTCATTATATCTTCCCTGATTAGGGATAATGAGCCCACTTAAGTATGAGATAAGCATCTCAACTTAATTGCCATGATGATGTAGGATTAAGATCATTAACCTACTTGTGATTATTTAGATGTTTTTTGGGTTTTTGTTTAGTGTTAAGTAATTAGTTTAATCTCTAATCACAGATTAGTGGACTCATTACACTATCCTAATAGAAGGATAATAAATGAGAACACTTAAGCTGAGGAAGATACCTCAACTTAATCCATGGTTAGGGATTAAATTCATTATATAACAAAGCCTTTATTAAGTGGATTTTAATTAAGGGATGTGATTAAGAAGTGGATTTTAAGTTTGTAAGACAACTTGAGGGGGACTTGTCCATTAAACACTGGGGTTAGTCCTTCTTAACCATAAAGGAAGAATTAGAACCCTAATGTAAGTTCCAAATTACAAGATGAAGTCTTAGTGATTATTAAAATGATTTGATTAAGAGGTTTAAACAAATTAAAGGTTTACACTTAGGATTAAAGTTATACACTCCATCCTAAGAGAAGGATGCAAGCATAACCCTAATTCCAAAGTCCTAAAACTTTAAGAGTTTAGCCTTTGATTATTGAGATGAGAAGAGAGACTCAAGGAGACTCAAAGGTAAAATGCTTAGGGGGACTAATCACAACCCTAATTATTATCATGCTTGGGTGTCCTATAGTTTGTAAGGCTTAAGAAAGATCTTCAAGGAAGCCACCAATGGAAGAAACAGATGAAAGGATGAAGCAGAAGAATAAGTTACTTACTTCATTGAATAAGATAAGTAACTTAAAGAAATAAAGTGAGAGAAATGGAACACAAGTGAACAAGTCCACTTAAAAGACAAACAAAATACAAATGAAAGAGATAAAGAGAAGTGAGAAGTGAAGGCAAATCCACTTCTCAAAGTAACTTACTGTTGCACCCCAAAATTTGCCCTCACCAAGACAAGAAGTTGTGTACTAAGGTGTCCCAAGAGGTTCACAAGGTTCACAAGATATCTCATGAGGTTCACAATTAGTCAGAAAGTTTGACAATTCCCTCAGACAATGCATCCTCCTAAGCAAGGCATCCTAAACTAGGGTTTTGACTTTCATCAGACTAAATGGACTTCCAAGACTTCAAGTGAGCTTCATAGCATCCTATATGTGTTCAAGAATCCCCATGTCAAGTTTCAAGACTTTCCCAAAAGATTTGCTCAGTCAGATGATCAGATAGGTTAAAATCAGTCAAAGCAGTCAAAAAGTCAAACTGAGGTCAACTGTGGTCAAACCAAAGTCAAACTTCATGATTTTTTGCCAACATCAAGTATATGAATTAAAATTCATCATTTTATCAAGGGTTGATCATGATTCATCAAGAAGATTTCAGATCATCAAGAATCAGGAGTTTCTAAATTAGGGTTTTCATAGGAAAAGTCAACCGAACTTTGACCAGCCATAACTTTCACATGCTTCATCAAAAATTTTCCATCCAAAGCTCATTTTGAAGGAAATTGAATTCTCTACAACTTTGTGTCTCACAAGCCAAACCCAAAAATGCTTCATTTGGAAGGTATGAGCTAAGACATTATAGGTTATTTCAAAAGTCAACAAAAAGTCAACAACTTCCAAAGAGCATAACTTGAGAATGGTAAAAGATATGGACATGATACCAAAGAGGTTGGTTAGAGGACTCTTTAAGCTTTAAAAAATGTCCAAGAACACCTTCATAGCATTAAAATTGAGGGATTTGTGCCCTTGCAAAGTTGGGAAATTTTTGAGAGGTTTATGAAGCAAATGGGATCTTAGAACCAAATTTCACCAAATGGGCTTGCATTTTTATGATCCAAACACTTCCATGACATCATGCACGAATTAAAAATTATTTATTCATATTATTATTCATTTTATTTTATTTATTATGATTTCTTACATTAAAAATCATTTTAAATTAAAATAAAATATAAAAGTGTGAATATTTGATTTGATTTTGGTTCTAGAAAGTCTTAATATTCATTTAGAAGTGATTGAAACTATATAAAATCAGATCATTCAAAAATAGCAATGATATATCCAAATTTTCAATATTTTAAAGGCATATCTTTTTCAATCTCTAACTATCCAAAAGTCCAAAATATGATGTGGTTTTTTAACCTAATTTTGTTCTACTACATATATACAACTTATACAAACACAGAAGACACGATTTTGCAGCATCCAAGAAGAAGAACCAATCTCAAAAATTTCAAGGAAAACTCATAATCGGATTTTTGCTTGGAGGTAGTTTCAATGCATTCCAAGAACACCAATCCCTTCCATGATGATCATTGAACATGTTTAGACCTTTTGCATTGCCATAATCGACCCCATACGCATAAACCGAATTGCTTTAGCCTTGGTTTTGAATTTTTTCGATTTTGCTTTTTCTTGCGTTCATGATTAATTTTAACAATTTATTTGTGTCTATCTTGAAGCATAGAAACTTTTTGGACGATTTGCATGAAGTTCCATGGCTAAAATCACGTGATGCCATTTCTAGGGTTCTTAGTTCAAAAAAGGGGCTTTCCAATTAAAGCAATTTCATAAGTTTTAGATATCATATTCGGACTCTATGGCCTTTAAGGAATTGATTGATGTTATTATTGTGTATTGATTGCTTTTGAATTGACGTTAACAAGAAAATATAGGTTCTGCTGCAAAAATATTTCGCAGGAAAAAACGCAACGAAATTCGCAGGAAATTTTGCAGTGCGGGAGGTTGAAGATAATAGGTGGCATGGCGCGATTGGTTGCTTTCTGGAGAAAAGGAAAGAATTTAATAAAACGAAGTGATGTTGGATCATTGTCACATACACGGCCTAGCTCAGATGGTCAAAGGGCACTCCTAGCAGGTATTGGACCTGGGTTCGATTCCCATGTCCTTTTCTTTTGAGCGAATTTCATCTTTTTTTCATGTTTTTCTTGTTTTTATTATTTTTAATTAATTTCATTTTAATATAATAATTAACCCAATTAATTTAAATTAATAACAATATAAACTTCTCCTAATTAAAAGTCTACCAATTTTTTTTTATAAAAAAACCTGTGGCTTCTTTTGTATCATTTGTAAATAATAATAATATTTCTTATAAATAATATGTAAATTAATTCATTTTTTAACTAGGTTTAGAATAAACTAAAAAAAAATCATAATTTCTCTAACCATAAAATTTTAACTTTAATTTTGTTAACTAACATTTTTATTAACCTAATTTAATTTCAAAGTCCTAATAATCTTTAATTAGTTTCTTTTTTTGGATAATCTTTATTATTTAAGATAAGTTTTTGCAAATAAAACTAATTTAATTAATTATTTTAAAACCCTAACCCTAATATTTCATTAATCCTAAAAATTTAACCTAATTTTCTCTAACCCTAACCCTAATTTTTATTTACCCTAATTTTCATTAACTTTAACATTTAATTTAATTAATTTTTGTTCTAATATATAATTAATCCTTTTGTTGTAAATAATTATTATATTGTTTATTATTATTATAATTATATTATTTTCTTTTAAAAATTCTTTTAAAATTGTTTATTTAACTTAAAAAATATCCTCTTAAATTTTACATTTTGTATATTTGTGCTAACCTCTTTTTTCTTATGATTATTTTTATTGCTAACCCTTTTAACTATTATTTATTTATTATATATTTATCATTTAATTGTTTTATTATTATGTAATTGCGAAAGCCATGTAATAGTCATAGGTTTATTTTTGTCTTTATTTTATTGTTTATAAATTTTTTATTGCTATGGTTAGTAATTATAGGGTGTGAATAACTATGTGAAATTAAAATAATTTAGAAAACTAATTTAAACAAGATAAATATATGAATGCAAACACTCACACACGTAAGTCGATCTTTGATCGCCATCTCACACTTTCTAGGGTTACTCCTCATGCTGCCTAATTCTAAGGTCAAGTAAGGTGTCTTAAAGCAAAGTCCCTCCATTAATATCATCAAGTCCCTTTAAGTTCATAAGATCAAGTCCTTTCGAGGTTGCCTACGGAATAATAATCTTGTCCCTTTCGAATAAAAGATGATAAGTCCCTATGAATTGCTAAAGACACCTTACAATTGCCTAAATACAGATGTCCTTTCACAGGTCCCTTATAACATCCAAGGTAATGACTACCTATTCCTTAATAATAGGGATAGACTTACCATTGAAAGAACATATAAGAACAGTAAAGACTTAGCATAGGGTAGGTTCCTCTTAAATACTTGCTCACTTTTCTTCAAAATACTTCATTACACTTCACATTTCAAACAAATTTTCAGAACAAAGTCTTTATATACATCCATACGAGGATCATTATAAAGTACTTAGAAAATTTCTAATCACACCCTACACTTTCTCAAAACAATTTAAAGTGAGCTAAGTAACTAAGAGCCCATGGATAACCATGGATATAAAGGGTGCTAACACCTTCCCTTTATATAACCTACCCCCCGAACTCAAGTCTTTTAAAATAGGTCTTTCCTGTTCTTTTATGTCCTTTCCTTTTGGATAAAATAAAAGTCGGTGGCGACTCTTGCTATCCGTAACATTTAACTAAAGTCAGTTCTCCCACCGTGTTACACTTACCACCTGAAAATGTTAGCATGAATGCATAAAGTACAAAGCATGAAGAAATGAAATGAAATGAGATGCAATGAGATGAAATGACCAAAGTCAGAAGTTTTTATGCAATGTTAATGTCATGTGAGATGATGCAAAGGCATACAAAGTGTATATGTATGATCATACAAGAATGAGATGTCATGTAAGCATGCTTTGAGGTTAGAAAACACATGAAAGTTAATGAAATGAAATGAATGCAAATCATGGAAAATGAATGAAGAAATGATCAAGCATGGTTCTAACATGTCCTAAGATGTCTAAGATGACTTATGAATGCAAGAAATGTCATGGCAAGTTCATGTATTGATGCATATGCAAGGTGAATGCAAATGAACATGAGAAATTAGGGTTTTATGAA
Organism: Lathyrus aphaca; assembly: GCA_963966055.1. Lineage (NCBI taxonomy): Eukaryota > Viridiplantae > Streptophyta > Magnoliopsida > Fabales > Fabaceae > Lathyrus > Lathyrus aphaca. Next base: position 612,962,461 of record OZ014519.1, read on the forward strand.
AGTACGATATGCAAATGAATAAAACAGAAGCATATGACATGATAAAAAATTGAAATCAAACTCAAACAAACCCTAATCCCATACTAGGTCACACCCCAAAGGAGAAGGTCAGAAGCCTAACCAATCAAAAGTTATGAATTTCCTAAGTTTTCTAGGGTTTTTGGGTGGTTCAAAGGGAAAAATGAAAATCAATTTTAAAGTTCAAGATAAATTTATGAGATAAATGACCTATAAATTACATGCAATATGTAACACAATGCAAAAAGAATCATCTTCAAACTCTTCTTGGTTAGGTAGAAATGATTTTTTAAAGTTAGGGTTCAAAAATATGGTTTTAATGACCCTTAATTCAAAGAAAATTCACAAACTATGATCAAACCTAAAAAGAAATTTGTGTGAAGAGTTTGAAAATGTTTCTAAATGCATTGGGATGATTCAAGATTTTTTTGGTGATTTTTAGAAACCTAAATGTATTTTTAATTAATTAAAAGACTTTAATTAATTAAAAATAACATTTAAATATTTTAAAAATACTTTTTTAATTCAAAAAATAAAATAAAAATCATTTTTGGAATGAGAAAAATAATTAAAGTCAGAATGCACAAGAAAATATTTGTTGGATGCTTTTTTGTATTTTAAATTAAATATGCAAAAGAAATAGAATAAAAATGAAATTAAATGAAATAAAATGGATAGTCAACTGATCCTAAGGCTGAGATTCAAATCCAGGGGGTGAGGGTTGACTGCGCGTGTGAATCAGTGCTCCAGATCACTGCTGACTAATTAAACCTAATTAATTTAATTAATTCTATTTAGGGTTTAATGACTCAATCCTAGCCATCCACGCACGCGGGCAAAACAGATCCAAGGGCCACCATTCAAACTGGAAACTAAACCCTAATTAGAAACCTAATTACTTTCAGGTGACCGGAGCTAGCTTCGGTCATCTTCTCCGGCAAGCCAAACCACCTATCTTCTTCCCTAGGCTAAATCAAACCCTCTAAAGCTCCAGAATCAATCCCCTAACATCCCTAAGCAAGAATCCATCATCAAAACACATTTATCATTCATCAAAAACAAGATTCAAAGCAAATCGTGAAAATGAACAAAACTTTCAGAAGTTCAATACATACTCATTTCTCAATCATTTTCAAAATAAATCATATCAGGATGATCAGTGAAGCATGAGGAATCATTTAGAAACTTAAATAACAAGTTCTGGAAAAAAAAGTTCATGAAGCTACCTGAGTTGAAGCTTTGTGTTCTTGAGCTTTCTGGCCTCTCTCTTGGTTCAAAATCACCCCAATGATCTTCCTGATGATGAAGGTGAGCTTAGAGCAAGCTTGTGATGGCTATTTTGAGGTGTTTGGTTCTGAGGATGCAGAAATCGTATTTCTGATTTAGTGGCTTTTAGGCTATGGTGAAGGGTGCTTTGTGATCCTTAGGTTATATGGAGATGATTGGTGAAAGAAAAATGAAGTTTCAGTGGTTGGTTTTTGAGTTTCGAAGAAGTGAAGTTTTTGACAAATTTTGTGGATTCTGAGTTCTTGGATCATTCAGCTGCTTGTGTGTTATGAACTGTGCTCCATAATGTTTGCTTTAGCCAATGGAAATGCTCAGAAAGTTGTTGTGGCACAGGTTGATTGGTATGAGGTGTTTTGCAAAAAAAGTCAAGATTTGTGTACTTGAGGTATGGGCCATGGCGTGTCTGATTTCTTGGGGTGTCTAGCCTCAGCAAGTTTCATGGAGAGCCATGGAATGGTTTTGATGCAGCTGGCACAAGTGGATGAGAGAATCCAATGCATTTTGCAATTCTCTAGAGTTTTGGCCCTTTTGTGATTTCTTGAAGTTCAAGTCATGAAAATACATGGTTCAATGCACAATTCTGATGTTTAGAGGTCCAATTGGCATATTGTGAAATGTTTGTGTCCATTTGAAGTCATTAGAATGCTTGAATATGCTTGAAATTTTAGGATTTTTGTCAACTTTGAAAGGTCATATCTTGAGTTCTAGGATGAATCAAGACATATTCTTGTACTTTTTTAAAAGGGAAAGATCCAATCTACAACTTTCATGACCAAGAATGTTTCATTTGAAGCATTTTTGGTTAAGAAAGAGGAGGTTGAAAAACTTTCCCAAAATGGAAAGTTTGCATTTCAAGTCATTTCCAAAAATGGCAAGTTTGCAAATGGCTCAAAATTCTTCAATCTTTTGAACTTCCAACCTCTTCTAAGATCAAATAAAGATCATATAACTTCAATTTTATGAAAATACCCCTTTGGTTCCATTGTTGGGGGATCAGATGCCCTGATTTTGACTTAACTTGCTCAAGAAGTTACCCAGTGAACAGATGACTTCCACAATGAATTTCTTCATCAAACTTGGTACATATGATCCTTATAACATCTTAAGAACATTAGAAACAATAATGGCCCAAAAATTTGGGGTTAAGGCCTCTGAAACCAAAACCCTAATTTTGGTCCTCTGTGTAGTGAAAACCCTAGCTCTGCTTCCATGCCTTGCCAGTTCTTGTGATTTCTTGACTTCCATGAACTTTGAGGAGCATAATATGATGATAGAACACACATGGATTATTGGATTGCTCAGATCACAAACCCTAGATGCAGATGAACTTGCACTTATGCAGTGAAGCAAAAATGCAATATGAGATAGTATGCCTATGTTAATGCAAACATGAGAGATCACAAGCCATGGTGTGATATGAGTGAGGGCAAGTTTGGGGTGTTTACACATACGTATGCGTTTTCCGGCGCCGGAGCTAGGGCTCCGGTCGCCGGTTTTCGGAAATAAGTTTGAATTTGAATTTGAAGAAGATGATGATGTGACCGTAGGATGCTTGATCTGAACGCTTCACATTGTGCCAACGCATTAAATTTCCTTGCTCCCTTACACGGGCTTGGCCTTGGTTTTAATTTTGAATAATTCACTTTGTTTCGCACCACACCATAGCTAATGTGCACACACACGCCCTGATGTTTGATTGTTGACCTGCTTGTGATGTTGTCTTGATCTGGTACCTTGGTTTGATCTATTGGCTTGGTATATTTCAAGATTTATTTGAATTTCCATGATAAAAATTGTATTATACGCTGAATTCTTTGGGCTTAATATGCTATTTCACGCACCCTAATTATAAGCCCATGGCATTTTGAACTGAAATGGGTTGCTGACTGCACCTCTTTTGCTCTTTATTTATTTTTTATTTCTTTTTATTATTTGTTTGGTTTTTAATTTTTAAAAATAGTTAGGAGTTTCTAAAAATGACCAAAAAAATCATGAATGTTAATTTAAATTTTCTCTAATTTTGTGCATTTTTATTTTCCATTTATTTTTTATTTTCGTGATTGAATTAATTTGTAGTTTAATTTCCTCATTTTATTTCTTTTAATTCACATGCTAACTTGTTTGATTTTTATCTTGAACATGGAATTGAATTTGGATTTGATTCTTCTTGCTATTGGCTTCTAACATGATTAAGTTTATGCTTGATTTATTTCATAATTTTTAGGATTTGTATGATTAGATTTTGTTTAAATGTTTTGAGTGTATTGTTCAAAACCCTAATTGCCATGTATGCCTTCCATTACCATAGTTTTCTTCTGTTTGTGGACCTCTCCTTTTGATATGTTGATTTTATAGATTTGAGGAACCTTTATGCTTATTTGTATAATTTTTGGATGCTTTTGCCATTTGATATGAATTTTCTTGTTTGCTTGCTCTAATTTGAGCTCTTCCTTGATGCATGATTGCTTATTAGGTTAGGAGGGCACTTGTGCCAACTCCTATAGTTTGTTTGAGGTTCATTTAACATATGTATATGCCCTTGGTATTGATGTGTGGATCACAACTTTGTTTGCCTTGAGTTGCTTGTGCTTAAGGTTACACATTCATATGCATGTTTCACTTCACCTTTAGTTTCTTCATACTTCTCCCAATTGACTTCTTATGTGTTTTCTTTCTCCAATTGATGTTTAGATCTTCTTTTTAGGAACTTGTTAGACATGTTTAGGTTCTGGTTTTGGTTTTACCTTTTAAGGTTTGCTTGGTTTTCTCATCCTAATTTCATGTCTTCATTTATTTCTCCCACACTTCTTTGTTAGTTGTTTGTGACTTTTTGTTCCACTTCTTATTTGATGTTGTATGGTTGGTCTTAGCACTTGGATGTGAAGTTTGAATTCTATTTGTGGTGGCTTTATATGATCATTTACTTGCACTTATTTCATTTGGTTTTATTTGCTTTTCTCTTATCATTTGTGAGCACTTCTAACCATTTCAGGGGCTTTGGTAAGTGAGAGGTGTGGATGAAACTCCCACATCTCCAATTTTTCCCCTTTTCTTTTAATGCTTTCTTAACTTGTGATTAAGACGTGCATTATGCCATCGCTTGTTTAACTTCATTTCTTTCCCCTTTAGAAAACAACTTATCTCCTATAGAGGAGTAAGTTGTATTCTAGTTTCCTTCCTCTCCTTTTTCTTCTTCTTCTTTCTTCTATTTTTCTTCTCTTTAGGATAAAATTCCTCACTAAACTAGGTCCATCTTTGCATGATAACTTTAGGGTTATACTTTCCCCCTTAGTCTTTTTTACCTTTAAGCTCTTTTTTTGTTCTTTCCCTTCTCATCTCAAAACAAAAACCTAAAAAAACATTAATAATAGTTGAGGTGACCTCTCCCTTTTGTCATTCTCTCAAAGAAAAAACTCAAAAACACTTATTCACTTTGATTCACAATAAAGCACTTAATAATACAAATAAGTTAGTGAATTTAAATCCTAATCTTAGGAAACAAGTTTGAGGATCTTCTTCATTCTTGATGGACTTGTTACTCACTCTATTTTGGGATGTGGTAATGAGGACATGTTCCTTAGAAAAGGATTTGCTTTCACTTCCTTGTGCCACACTCTATAAAAAGCTCTTAAAAAACACAAACAAACAATAAGCGTCTTTCCTTCGGGAATTCATTTCTCATCACCCTCACTCTCATCATACGAACTTGCTACGACTTGTCACTTTGCAAGACGGTAACACACTCGTGCCAGACGAGCCGACAACACCTGAGCATTGGCATAAGCAGTTCAAGCTTTAAAACACAAGCCATTTTCCACCCCTAGTTAGGGGAACTATGGCGACTCTGATCCTCATGTCCAGATGAGGTACGTAGGCATCGGGGTAGGACCCGTTCTAGCACTCTTTTATTTTCCCTACATTTTCCCCGTTTCTTTTCTTTTCTTATCCAGTTCAGTCCTTTTTTTATAGCAGCTTTCATTTCTTCTTCCTTTGAAACATTTTCTTTGCAAGCGTGGATCCCGTCGGGTACGGTGGACGATCTGGGGTGCTAATACCTTCCCAGGTCGTAACCGACTCCTGAACCCAGTTTTCTTTTGTTCGTAGGACCTGTGTCCTTCCTTTTCTTTCTTCTGGTTTGTGCATCATTACCATTCTTGTTCCTTTGGGATAAAAATGTCTGGCTGGCGACTCTACCTCTTTCTACGCCACTTTCGCATTTGTACCAGGATGGAAATCCAGGGAGCGACAAAGAGCTCTGAAGAAGAAAAGCTAGGACTTGAAGGTTGGGGAGATTTTGTGAGAAGATTATCGAAAGGATTACGGAACCTAAGGTATGGAGAGTATTTTCCATTCGGTATTGTAATGTGGGATAGAATTGGGGGTTTTGAGGTATAGTTTTAGGATATAGGGTTTGATTGATGATTTATGTTATGATGATGATTTTGTGATGATTTTGATTACTACAATGATGTTAGATGATGTATATGATGTTGTTTAGAGAAATTTTGAGTATGATTATGGTTGTTGTTGATGTTGTTACTGAAATACTGAGTTTTGGATGAGTTTTGTCGCAGAAAAATAGTCCTAAATCGTAGGTTTTTCTAGCGAAATCGTGAAGCTCGCTTAGCGAGCTACAACTCGCTTAGCAGGCAAGTAAAAACTTTGAAAACCAAAAACCCGAGAGCTAGTCGCTTAGCGAGCAAGGTGTCTCGCTTAATGAGACCTGGAATGTTTGAAAAATGATTTTTTATTTCAGAAAAATGTTTTCTCAGTGTGGGTTATGTCGTAAGCTGCTATGATGTTGTAGAGTTATTATATGGTGTGTATTTTAGAGGCTATATGAGTAGGATTAGTGATTAAATGATATATGCTGACTTAAATGATTACTTGGAGTTATGGAGTGTGATTACATGATGTAGAGGTATGATGTTAGATGAGTATGTAGTATGATGTTAAATGAGTATGTAGTATGATGATTGAATGAGTATGTAACATGATGACTAACGATGAATGCGGATGCAATGTTTTTGATGTTTTGAGGATGATGTGTGTATATTGTGTCTTGCATTCATGGCATGATTTTATGAGGGGACTTTTGGTCCATTGGTTGCTTCAATCCCATTGTGCAGATTGAAGTGATTTGATGTTATAATGTGCTCCCTTAGTGGAGGGTTGATGGCCCAGTGTCCATCCATGAGGATGTTTCGGTACCACATGCATAATAAGAGGTTGCATTTCATTCAAAATGACATAGCATGATTTGCATTGAGCTTGTATGTTGATGTACTGTAATTTGATGTCGTGTATGAATGAGTTGTTGATGATGGCTTTTGTTGCTATTTCTTATGTTTTAGATTATCATTTCTATATTACTTTATTGAATGTGAATTTACTCACCCTGTCTGCCTTTTGTGATGGTCTATTATGTCATCCTGCAGATAATCAAGGTTAGCTCAGTGTGTGTTTAGCTTGGAGTTAGTGAGTTTGTCGTTGTTTAGTTAGAAGTGGAGTCCTGCTATGTGTCTAATAACATTCGGGACGGGTTTCGCTTGAGTTATTTTGTTTATTTGAGTTAAGATGTTGTTTATTTTGAATACTTTGGTTTAAATGATGTTTTCGATTAAATTATGAAGTTTTCCTTTCATTAAAGAGGAAAGAAGATGTTTTGTTTTCTGTTGCGTAGTTGTAGAAAATAGTTTTGAAATGTTTCATGATTTTATAACCCGTGTTACGGGACAAGACTCAATGTGATATTTTATGATGTTTTGAGTTATTTGAATAATGTGATACCTTTTTTATGAGAGAACTCTGATTTCCGTGATTAAATTGTATTATAATTGTGATGGGGTAGAAAGGGTGTTACATTAGTGGTATCAGAGCAGATTGATCTGTCTGGTCGTGTCGTGTCGTTGTCAGTCGTGTCGGTTATTGCGTTTGAGTGTTTTAAGGTTGAGTTATTTTCTGATGTTGTTGGTGATTTGTAGAATAGATTCAAATCGCGCTCTTGCGGATGTGGTAGCCGCACTTGCTCAGGCTACGACACAGAATAATGTTCGTTATGAATTTCATGCCTTGGGGTATTTTAGAGGAATAATCCGCCTAAGTTTGAGGGTACTCATGAACCGGAGAATGCGCATAAGTGGCTGAAGTCAATTGAGAAGATTTTCAGGACTATGACATGCTCTGATGCTTAGAAGGTATAGTTTGGCACCCATATGCTGGATGAAGAGGCTGAGGATTGGTGGGATAACACCCGTCAGAGATTGGAAGGAGTTGGGGATGCGATAACTTGGAATGTGTTCAGGAGTGAATTTTTGAGTAATTAATTTCCTGATGATGCTCATGGCAAGAAAGAGGTTGAGTTCCTAGAACTGAAGCAATGGAGCATAACGGTGGCAGAGTATGCTGCTAAGTTTGAGAGGTTAGTGAAGTTTTGTCTTCACTACAACCGTGATGATGCTGAGTTGTTCAAGTGTTTGAAGTTTGAGAATAGGTTGAGACCAAAAATCAAGCAAGCGATTGGGTGTCAGTAGAACCGCATGTATGCTAAGCTTGTGGATAAGAGTAGGATCTAAGATGAGGATAGTCGAGCTCGATCTGCTCACTATAAGTAGGTGAGTGAGAAGAAAGACAAGGGTCGGTTTCGAGGGAAGCCTTATGCGACTCCAAATGACAAAGGGAAGCCTAAGGTTACTAATGGGAAGAAGCCAAGTGGGGGAGTGGGTTCTACTCCTTTCAAGTGCTATAAGTGTGATGAAGCGGGTTCTACTCCTCTCAAGTGCTATAAGTGTGGTGAAGCGGGTCACAAGCTGACGTGTGGACTGCTATAGTGCTTAGATGCTATAAATGTGGTAACAGGGGTCATATGAAGGATGAGTGTCCAAATGCAGGACCAACTTGTTTCAATTGCAGTGAAGAGGGACATATCAATACTCAGTGTCAAAAACTGAAGAAGGTTGTTACTGTGGCTCAGACTACTGGTAGAGTGTTCACTTTGAATGGCTCATATTCTCATAATAAAGATAACGTGATTAGAGGTACTTGTTTTATTAATGATGTTAAGTTGGTTGCTATAATTGATATTGGCGCTACTCATTCGTTTATTTTGATTGAGTGCGTGACCAGGTTGAATTTGCCTTTGACTGTTATGAATGGTAGTATGTTGATTGAGAAGCCTGCTGACAGTTCAGTTACGACTAACCGCGTGTGTTTGAAATGTCCTCTGACCATTTATGGTAAGGATTTCTTGATGTATTTGGTGTGTTTACCTTTACTCCACATGGATGTTGTGATTGGTATGAATTGGCTGGAGTTCAACTTTGTGCATATCAATTGTTATGCAAAGACGATGGAGTTTCCAAATTGGTGATTATGGGGAGATGATGTTTTTATCCGCGAAGCAAGTGGATGAACTGCTAGGGGATGAAGCTCAAATGTTTTCTTTGTTTGCGACGCTGCAAGTTGACCGTGAACAAGTAAGTGTTGAACTACCCGTTGTCCGAGAATTTCCTGATGTGTTTCCGGATGACATTTGTGATTTTCCTCTAGAGCGTGAAGTAGAGTTTATATGGATTTGGTACCATGTACTAGTCCAATGTCGATGGCTCCTTATCGGATGCCAACTTCAAAACTGAGTGAGTTGAAGAGGCAACTCGAAGAACTTCTTGAGAAGAAATTTGTTCGTCCAAGTGTTTCTCCGTGGGGTGCTCCTGTGTAATTGGTTAAGAAAAAGGATGGTAGTATGAGGTTGTGTGTCGATTATCGACAATTGAATAAGGTGACTATTAAGAATAAATATCCACTTCCGAGGATTAATTATTTGATGGATCAGTTGATGGGAGCTTGCGTTTTTAGCAAGAATGATTTGAGGTCGGGTTATCATCAGATTCGAGTTAAGGCAGGTGATATTCTGAAGACGGCTTTCCGGGCGAGGTATGGTTACTATGAATATACTGTGATGTCTTTTGGTGTATCAAATGCACCTAGTGTATTCGTGGAGTATATGAATCAGACTTTTCATGAGTATTTCGATAAGTTTGTTGTGGTTTCCATTGATGACATCCTGATTTATTCAAAGTCAGAAGAAGAACATGAAGGATATCTGAGGATTGCATTACAAGTGTTGAGAGAGAAGAAGCTTTATGCTAAGTTGTCAAAGTGTGAGTTATGGTTGAAGGAAGTGAGTTTCCTCGGCCATATGATTTCTAGTGGTTGAAGTTTAGTGGATCCTTCGAAGATTGATGATGTGTTAAAGTGGGATACTCCGAAGTCTTCTATGGAGATTAGAAGTTTTCTTGGTTTGGTCGGTTATTACTGAAAGTTTATAGAGGGTTTCTCTAAGTTAGCATTACCTCTGACTCATTTGACTCGAAAGGGTCAGGCTTATGTGTGGGATGTTACGTGCGAGAAGAGTTTTGTTGAATTGAGGAAGAGGTTAACGACTTCTCCAGTCTTAATTTTACCAAATCTGAATGAGTCTTTTATAGTGTACTATGATGCTTCGAAGATGGATCTTGGTGGTGTGTTGATGCAGAATGGTCAAGTAGTTGCCTATGCTTCTAGACAATTATGTGTTCATAAGAGGAACTATCCTACCCATGACTTAGAGTTGGCCGTCGTGGTTTTTTGTAAAATATTTGGAGACGTTATTTGTTTGGATCGAGTTTTGAGGTGTTCAGCGATCATAAGAGTTTGAAATACTTGTTTGATCAGAAGGAACTAAACATGAGGCAGAAGAGATGGTTAGAGATGTTGAAAGACTTTGATTTTGATTTGAGTTACCATCCTGGTAAGGTTAATGTGGTTGCAGATGTTTTGAGTAGAAAGAATTTGCATATGTCAATGTTGATGGTAAAGGAACTTGAGATGATTGAGTAGTTCAGAGATATGAGTTTGTTATGTGAGACTACATCTGAGAGTGTGAAGTTGGGTATGTTAAAATTGACTAATGATATTATGGAAGAGATCTGTTTAGGACAACAATCAGATTTGAAGTTGGTGGATCAAATGACTTTGATTATTTATCCTGGCGCTAGATTGAGTATTCATCCTGGCGCTACTAAGATGTATCATGATATTCCAGAATTGAAAAAAGGTATTCAAGAAGAAGGACACCGACATAGATTGAGTATTCATCCTGGCACTACTAAGATGTATCATGATTTACAAAAATTATTTTGGTGTTCGGTTATGAAGATAGATGTTGCGAAATTCGTGTATGCTTGTTTGGTTTTTCCAGAAATCGAAGATTGAACATCAAAAGCTTTTGGGCATGATGCAACCGTTGAGTATTCCGGAATGGAAATAGGATAATAATTGTAACTAACCTTGCAACAGATTTTATCTTGTTGTCCATCTCTTCAATAGTTCATCTTTTTCATTTTCATGGATTTTTGAAAACCCTAAATTTTTCAAACCAACTTGCAATAAAAAGTGAGAAAATGGAAAAAATAAATCAAACTAAGAACAATATGAGAGATAGAAATAGAGAGGTTGAAGAATGAAAGTAATGAGAAGAAAGTAGATTGGCTAGATTTTGGTTATACCTTTTCACAGTGGAATCAAGAGGAACCGTGAAAGCATGATAGCGAGAAATGGAAAAAAATTAAAGATAGTTTGGTTTGAATAGTTAGAACTAATACAATATTAACCTGCAAGAAATAGTGAGAATGAGGACGGAAGATGATCATAGAAAAGGGCCGATGACTCGAACACGAGAGATTTGAGAGGGAGGATTTGATGTGTGAGATAGTGTGCGATATTGAACTGAATGTTGTGTGTTTAGAGTAAATGGTTTTGGATCTGTAATACAAAAAAAAACAATGAAGAAGTAGAATGAAGGTGGTGGTGGCAGCGGTGGTGGGTGGACCAAGAGGATTTAGGATTTATAGGGATGCTAAGAAAATGGGAGAGAGAACAGGGAGAGAGTGTTGCCTGTGAACTGGTTCAACAAAAAGGGGGGAAATATGTTTTTGTGTAACCCAATGGAGTAATGACAAATGACAGATGCAGATGGATTTCTTTGAGAAAAATATAAGGTGATTTGTTATTTACTCATTTGTCCAAAAGTTAGTGTAATTTGAAATTGGCTAAAGGGTAAATATTTATATTTAACTTAAGTGTCTCCTTGCATATTATTTTCGGGATTTTTGCTGATTAGTACCGTGTTCATTCCTATTAGTAAGCTTGTGTGCAATAACTGACTGAATTTATGGTTACACTTACTGATACATTTAATGCTAACTATTAATCTAATTTTTTCTTGTGTCTATCAGGTTGTTGAAATTGTGTATGGCTATGAGTCCGATTGCTCGAGGAATATTTCAGACAAGGTAGCCTACATCCAGAATCCCACGACAGATAAGACCTGCAACATAACATTGAAGGTAAGTCTACTAGACACTAATAATCGATAAGACTCATGTATAATAGTCAAAAAATTGTTCAGCCTTGAAAATCCAGTCCATCACATTTTTTCCATCAAATCAAGTGAAGTCGAGTTTGACGGATCTCACCTGAAACGCGTTCCACGGTGGGTCCTTGGTTGATGAGTTCGACACAGCATGGGGAGACGCTTGTAACCGTTACAGCAAGTGAGCCAATGTTGTGTTGAGCGGAGAGAATTGTGCTTCGTTAGCATTCTGGAACTCTTCCATTCTCGTCATTTGAGTGTGACCAGCAACTTCTAATCGCTCAATATGTGAGGTCATCGATGCACTAACCAAGTCGATAGCATCAGCATGCTTCTTCAGCTCAGCGTAAATCTCTTTCATACAAGTGTTGTCTGCCATGATGTGATGAAAGCACCAATGTAATGGATAAAATCAATGGAACAGTAGTAACTCGGGAAATTTCAATAAGGAATCAGAGTGGAGAGAGAATAATCAGAGGAGAAGAAGGTTCATACATCATTCATGCCCTCTCTCATGCCACTACCCTCTTATATAACTAACTAATTCTCTTGTGATTTGGCTATTTTCCAGCTGGGCTTCTTTTGTCTTTTTCTGCGTCCCAATTCCTCACCATCCGGAAGTTTGTTATCATTTAGTGACTCAGCATTTCCACGTGCCACTGTATTCGTTACACTTACCTTCAATGTTATGTTGCAGGTTTTATCCGTCGTGGGATTCTGGATGTAGGCTACCTTGTCTGAGATATTACTCAAGTATTCCGACTCATAGCCATACACAATTTCAACAACCTGATAGACACAAGAAAATATTAGAGTAATAGCTAGTTAGCATTAAATGTATTAGTAAGTGTAGCCGGCAGATGCAGGAGCAGCTGTGCTTGAAGAAGCCATATTCCGGAGCATTTCGATCTCAGTGACTGTTTCGATCTTGGTAGTTGAAGCTAAAAAAGGAGAAAAAATCTGCACGTACTATCCATTTGGTCAATAAATAACCAATATGCATTCCGGAGCACTTTCTGAAAGAAAAACAAATTAGAAAATCAAATTAAAATGTAGTATTGTCAGAAATCAATGGCACACTGATTCTATCAAACTCTAACTGCCAATACAGACAAGTACAGAAATAGCTACTTCAACTATCATCACTTTCCTTCATAATATCCTCTCAATTTAACTCTAAATAAATGCATGATTCCATTAATCATAGGAATGAAAATTAAGGTAAAGAGAGAGATGAAGAAGCATTACACTTACGTTTCTTGTTGTAGGTGTTGAGTCAAAGGACGAAGGAGTTGCTTTTGAGCTTGAAGAAGTCATTTTTCTATCTCAGTGATTTGCAGTGAAGTGGAAAGGTTTGAGATGTGAAAATGAAGTTGAGTGAGGAATGTATAAAAAGGAATGTGGAAAAATCTCCATGCCTGAAGGAGAGTGAAAACAAAAAAGTTGCATTCATTATGATAAACGCATTTTGAGAATACATGTCACTGATGATTGGCTTTACTTTGTGGACTCCATTGTCTTATCGAACAATTGTGTCACTATGTGAATGTCACTAGCAAGGTTGTATACTTTGTGATAAGGAAGAAGCCAGATTGAAAATAGAAGATGAACAGAGACAATATTCAATTTGAAACAAATTACAATTAATTACTACAATAATGGTACCATTTTGAAAACAGCCATATTGATAAATTGTATGCAGAATGGTTCTCAATGAGTATGTAGTCAGTAGACTCATTGATATATACAAGTAAAATACCAAACCAGTTATGGCAAAACCATTCTGTGTGTAAAGATAGTTGCAACAAAATTCATATAAGAGGAGTAATTAAAAAGTAATGTAAGCAAATTCGTCAATCCAAATGTGTTTACAATTGTGGTGATACAAGACTTTCAAGGTAAAGATGTTGACTCAACCTAATTGTGCAACAAATCAATGGAAAATCTATCCTACCAGGAAACATTCGTCAATCGTTCTCAGTTCAATGACACAATGTAGGCCTGATACACGATTCCTTAAATACTTACAGGGATCATCATCAGTCTAGTCCAGGCAGGACTCAGCAACTCCATATTCTTTATTCAACCATAAAACCAAATGAGTTTTAATGTCAAAAGACAGACAAAGACAGTTATGCAAAACAACAATCTAAGGACTGGGGGCCCTGCAACCATCATGTTTTTGAGGCAGTAACATTTTGTTATAAGCTTCTTCCCGTAGTATAAAAATGAAAAAACCATTATCAGTCTTTTCTGTAATTAAAATTGAAACTGTAAATTAAATAGCAGAACACAAAAGTTTAATTAACAACCACATACTACTAACGCAAATTTCAAAATTCATAAATATAATTGAAATTTTGAAATAGTGGTACAAGAACAAACTCTAGACATTGCAAAATACATAAATATAATTGAAATTTTGGAAAAGTAGAACAGGAACAAACTCTAGGCTTTGCAATTTTACAATAAGAAAGCAGTAACCTGTTATCCATAACCGCCTTGGGGACTGTCTCTTCTGCTTGAATTATCTTGGGATGGCAAGTTAACTGAGTGCTAATAAATTGCATGACTTGGCCATCTTGGAGCCACAAGTTATAAGGTAAAAAAAAGCATATTATTAAAGGAAAAAAATATTAGCCAATAATATAGGAAAATACAAATTGCAGCCCTGCTACTGATTTCAGTTCCAGCTCCTTAACAATAGGTGAGAGTTATAAGTTTAAGCATTTAGATTATGAGTTTATTTTCAATTTTCAAACATTTTTAACTGCACAAATATAAGTTCAGTGTATAAAACACTCTTTGCTACTCAATATTTACAATTGTTCCAAGTTTTCACTATTAGAAAAATGAAATAAGTACTTTACTACTCATGCACTCTTAATGATAGTAACTTGACAAAAAGCTTGTCAAAATAAATTCATAAGAACAAAATTTATTATATTTTCAATGACCCAATGTACAAGTCAAGTCAAGTCAACTCAAACAAGAACTCTACTAGGCTACTACATAACATAAAGCATATTTATAACTGCTTTAGGTAGGTCGAGCTTGGTTCCTAATCTGTGACAAGTCTGGTAGATCACGAAGTTGCCTACAAAGATAGAAAAATACAAAATTAGTAAAACTATTTACAAAATCCAACAAATGAATTTTAAATAGACAGAAAAATAATGCAATAGAGGATTTGTACCTACCTAGGTTTGACAAAAAATACAATGGCAAAAAACAATGACAAAAAGATGCTTAGCCCTCCAACTGTGAGATAAGAAATGCCAATCAAGTCATTCTTCCCACCAATCCAGGTAGTAGTTGACAGAACCAGCTTCTTCTTGCCATTAAAACTATACGTGTTGTACTGATTCTGAATCGTCACGTTGATGATATTACCAGCTTTCAGATCCACCTCTATTCTTCCATATAACTTCCTAAATCTTGGTGTGGCAGCGGTACTCATCCAGACAATAAGATCCTCCTGCTCGCTCAACTGCTCAATAAAATATTTCAGAGGTTAGCAATATATCTTGTTGCACAAGCTATCTATTGAGAACACACAAACTAATCACAACTTTAAAAAGTAGTTCAGGGGGATCTAATTAAATATTTTTGTCAAATTCAGTAGCTCAATTACTAAATAAATATTTCAGAAACCTATTTAAAAAATTTTAAACAGTTGATGCATCTACTGAATAATTATACTGAATATATGGGAAGTTATTGAAAGTTTAAGATGAAAGAAGTATTTGAAACATTGGAATACTATCCATGTTAAAAGTCATTGCTACATGTACAATAAGGCTACTGATAAAAGTAGCTGAAACATTACTAACAACAGGTAAAACGAAAGAGCATAGAGGTGCTTAGCGGTATATAGATAACTAAGACTGAACTAATCAAACAATACTAATCACATAGCAACTATATATCGATAATTCATCAAAAGATATCAGAGATGCTTACCGGTATGGATTTATTAAGATGAGCACCGCCTATTACAGAGCTGTTCTGAAAGTTTTGGGGGAAAACATCTTTTCCAAATCTGTGCTCTCTATCACTCTTCCAAGAGATGCCACTCTTGTTCACCATCAAATTATTTCCGTTGATGGAGAAGCTGTATGTATCATTGAATAAACTCCAAGCTATGAGACCACAAGGTACAATTGCATGGGTAGTATTGTTGAGCATATTTTCAGGCTTACAGTCATCTGTTGAGGTCGTGTAGTTGTTATTCCTCAATTGCTCATCATTTCGGCTTTTAACATACCTAAATTATAGAAAACAACTGATTATAAAAAACCATGCATAATGGATCAATTATTACAAATGTATAAAGGGTGAAAGTAGACTATACTAATCAGTCAAATACATTGAAGTTATAAAATACTGTAAATATCTCTACTGAATTAGCAGGGTTATCTAATGATCTATCTATTTACTCAACTCATTCATCACTGACACCATTCCTGATGTCCTTTTAAATTTTAATGCTCATTTAATTCCACAATTCTATGCAAAGGCAGTTAAGTCTATGGCCATATAATATATCCATAAATACTATTCAAAATAACTTTAAAAACAAAATTACTGTTTTCATCTTACCAAAATTTTGAGATAAATTATATGCATAAACTATAATAACTAATTTTAAAAGAAAGTTGAAAAGTAAAAGCAGCAATTTATCAAAAATAACAATTCTTGTTAAAATTCATGGAATGAGTGTTAGCAGAGTACAAGCTGCATATTGGAAATAAAAGTTAAAAAGTAGGTTATTGCATACCCGCGGTGATTCTGGTAGAATCTTTCTAGCTGGTAGTATACAAAAACAGGTGCCTCCATGTACTTGGGCACCTTTTCACAAAAAGGTGATTTAAGAAAAGATAATCAAAATGGGGGAAAACTGAGTCTTATAGATTATTAGATATGAGACAGATCTAAACTATACATTAGACTTACTTTCAATGTGATGTTGCAGGTTTTATCCGTTGTGGGATTCTGGATGTAGGCTACCTTGTCTGAAATATTCCTCAAGCAATCAGACTCATAGCCGTACACAATTTCTACAACCTGATAGACACAAGAAAAAATTAGAGTAATAGTTGGCATTAAATGTATCAGTAATATTGTAAGCATAAATTCATTCAGTTATTGCACACAAGCTTACCTTTCTGGAAGCCATTAGTGAAGCAATGCCAATAGGAATGAACACCATACCAATAAGCAAATACACTGAAATAACCTGCAAGGAGACACTTAAGATAAATATAAATATTACCACTATATAAATAACAATTTATATTTTATCACGGATAAGTTCAAGAAGATATACCAATCGAGGCGTCAGAATAGGCCTACTTGCAGAAAGTTCTTGCTGCATAAATTTGTAGTCTAGAAAATATCAAAGAGATCCATGTGAGTTCACATTACAGGTAATACCGAAAGTAAATGCATCAATTATCACTTTCCTTCATAACACCCACTCAAAAATTATAGAAATATTTCATCATACAAAATATTTCATCATTAAATTGTGTAGCAAATCATATTATTCCACAAATATCAAACATGAACATATAACTAATGCTATAACACAGAGTTGAACATCATGATTCATCTCTGTTGATATGCACAATAGAGAACTATTATATCCAACTCTCACTGCCAATACAGATATGTACAATAGAGAACTAAACAAACAGCTACTTTTATGCAAGTATTGTTATTATTATTCACTACATACACACAGGGAAAGTATCACATTACCCACACTTCACAAAAGAACCTCAACAAGCCAAATATCACTTTCCTTCGCTACATTCACTCAATTTAACTCTAAATAAATGCATCAACTCCATTAAAAATAAAAAAATTCAAACAAAAAAATGCTGAAAATAAAGCTAAAAAGAGAGAAAAACTAGAAGGATGAGATAGATGAAGAGGAATTACAAATGGTGTTTCTTCTTGTAGATGCGGAGTCAGAGGATCCATGAGCTGCTGTGCTTGTAGAAGCCATTTTCTGGTGTTTTTCAATCTCAGTGGTTGAAGCTAAAAAGGGAGAAAAGACTAGAAGAATGAGTGCATACTATCCATCTGCTTACAACTCTCCATTCGGTCAATAAATAAGCAATATGCACCTCAAGCACTTTGTATAACAAATACAAAGTACAAACCAAATTAAAGCAAAAACATGAGTGAAAAATTCGCTACATAAAATGCAGTTTTGGCTGAAATCAGTGGCACACTGTGATTCTATTAAACTCTCACTGCCAATACAGATATGCAGAATATAAAACTATAGAAACAGCTACTTCAACTGTTATTCCCTACATACACACAGGGAAAATATCACACGTGTTTCACAAAAGAACCTCAACAAGCTGGTTATCATTTTCCTTCACAACATCCACTCAATTTAACTCTAAATGCATGAACTCCATTAAAAATAAATAAATTTCAACATAAAGGAAAATGAATCACTGAAAATTAAGCTAAAATGGGAGAAAAATGTAGATGCTTTACATTTGATTTTTCTTCTAGTAAGCGTGGAGTCAGCGGATGCAGGAGCTGTTGTGCTTGAAGAAGCCATATTCTGGAGCATGTCGATCTCAGTGACTGTTTCGATCTCAGTGATTGAAGCTAAAAAAGGATTAAAAAAAAAAGTAGAAAAAATCAGCACATACTATCCATTTGGTCAATAAATAACCAATATGCAGCTCAAGCACTTTCTAAAAAAATACAAATTAGAAAATCAAATTAAAATGCTGTTTTGGCCGAAATCAGGGGCACATTGTAATTCTATCAAACTCTCACTGCAATTATTACTCACTACATACACACGGGGGGATATCACCTTACACTCAATTTAACTCTAAATGCATGAACTCCATTAAAAATAAATAAATTTCAACACAAATAAAAATGGATCAAAGCTGAAAATGGGAGAAAAAACTAGAAGAATGAGAGAGACGAAGAGGCATTACACTTGATGATTCTTGTTGTAGGCGTGGAGTCAGCAGTTGAAGGAGCTGTTGTGCTTGAAGAAGCCATTTCAATCTCTTTGATCTCAGTGATTGAAGCTAAACAGGGATAAATAAACCAATATGTAAGTCAAGCACTTTGTAAAAGAAAATCACAGAGGCAGCATGAGTTAGCTGAAACTATAAAATGTAGTTTTGGCCGAAATCAAACTCTAACTGTGCCAATACAGATAAGCAGAAGAATAGAGAAATACACAAAAAGCTACTTCAACTATTATTTACTACATACACACAGGGAGAGTATATCACATTACACACATAATTTCCTTCATAACATCCACTCAATTTAACTCTAAATAAATGCATCAGCTCCATTGAACATAGAAGAAAACTTGGTGAGTGAAAAGAGAGAGATGAAGAAGCATTACATTCACGGTTGACGTTTCTTGTTGTAGGTGTGGAGTCGGAGGATGGAGGAGTTGCTGCAGAGCTTGAAGAAGCCATTTTTCGATATCAGTGATTCGGTTTTTTCTTTCGAAATTTGCTGTGATGTGAAAATGAAGTTGAGTGAGGCGTGTATAAAAAGGAATGTGGAAGGATGTGAAAATGAAGTTGAGAGCCTGAATGAGAGTGAAAACAAAGAAGTTGCATTGATTATGATAAACGCATTTAGAGAAAACATGTTCATTCTGAGGAAGATAATGGATGAAGCTTATTAGACGCAAGATGTCACTGTTCTTGGAATCTATATCCATTGGAACAAGAGAGAAAACAAGAAGAAGAGGGAAATGGGAAGAAAAGAGAAGTGCGAAGAAATAGGAAGAAAAGAGAAAATGGTTTCAAAACAAAAAATAATTCAAATCGAAATTAGCTTCAAGACATTATTCTCCTTCAAATAATGTTTTTCAGCATCTTTTTTTTAGGTAAAATCATGGAAAAGAATTATTTTATTACGTATTTCTTATTAAGGATCATTTCTTTAATAACTTCAGCATATTTTTTTAAAGATGATCGAATAAAACCTATATTTGATAAATAGACATGAAATTTTAATATAAATACAATTTTCTAACATCCTTTCAATTTAATTTTAAATAAACACGGTTTAAAGGTATGTTTTACACATGCAACCAATTAAAATATTTAGAATTATTATATAATATCAATTTTTTAAAATAAAAATATATTTTAATATGATATATGATTATGATTGATTGATAATATATAATATTTTATTTTCTCTCATTCTCAATCAATATAAATATTATAAATATATATAAGCTAATTAGTCTACTTTTTTTTCTATTTCAGTTTACAAAAGTAATTTTTAGATATTATATTTTATTTTTTTAAAAAAATCATTTGAATCTAATCAATACATTTTAAATATTAATTTTTAAAGAAATAGTTAATTTTAAAATAAAAGAATATATGTATTTCATTACATCAAAAGGCTTCACTTTTAACATTAATTTTAGACTCCATTATAAAGTAGACTTGGCATTGTGATCTCCCTATGCAATGAATATTTATTTGAATAAATGTTGACAGTTAAATATTTATTTGAATAGTCATTGTATCATGACATTATAATATTTTTATTATTTTATAGTATTTTTGCATATTCTACTTCAAGTAATATTTAAAAGTTATAATTTATAGTTTTCTTTTTACAATTTTACATTCATTTACTTCGGTCTTCAACATTAAAGAAATTCATTAAAAACATCATATGTTCTATTATTTATGTATTTATTTTTTATAATCAAATATATTCAAAAGAGGAATCCCTAACCATACAAGAATCAAAGGAGCACCAACAAGGTCAACATAATCAATGGCATTTTGTACCAATCATAATATCTACGTTTAAACTTGTTCTTACATGATAAATCCAACTATCTCCATGAAAGGTGTCTGACTCTATGAAATATTTTCATTGAGGCAGCCACCATGTTATTAAAAAGGACTTGATTCCTTGTCCACCATAAGCACCAACATGAAACCACCCATACCAAACAAGAAAAAGATGACAACATAGAAGTAAACCATGTCAAGAAGTGATCAACACAATTGGAAGAAGGAGGAATGTTAAATCCAAAACATGTTTCAATTTCTTGCCAAACTAAATGAGATTTAAGACAAGATAAAAAAAAGATATGGTCGATACAATGGCATGAAAGCAAAAAACGCAAACAATCTCGTGTGAATTGGACACCACCCCTTTATGCGCAAGATTCAAGCGAGTAGGCAAACAATTCAACAAAAGTCTCCAACCAAATTCTTTTACCTTTATAGGAATTCTTGATTTCTACAGAATTTTCAAGGCCTCCAAATATTTTGGTTCAAGTGCAACATCCTCAACAACTAAGCTAGTGAATCGTAACATGATTTATCGCAAAAGGTATTTTTTTTACCTCTAGCCCAACCAACTAAATATGTCGCTCCACGAGAAGGCTTCAACTATTCCAAGAGCAACAACAGGTCGCGACCTTCTTCACAGGAATCACCACCACGCACTACAGTATTGCCTTCCAAATCCCAAATCCCAAAATTCCCCTTCCCACCTTTCGCAGTCCCTAATTGGCACCATTTTACACTCTGACACCTCAAATAAAGTTGGAAATAAGTTTGATAATGAGGTTGAGCCAAGCCACTTGGAATGCCAAAATAATGTGTTGCTCTCATCTCCTAACTTCCAAGAGAGAAGATTGTAGAATCCTACCACTTGAGATGACTCACCTAAATCCATAATATCTTTCCACCAATTTGATTCTAATCTATAACAAGTAGAAACTTCTTTATTCATAATTTTATTCTTCAAACATCCGTATTTAGCCTCCAAAATTCCTTTCCACGCTGCATTAGAATCGTGAGAAAACCTCCATAACCACTTAGACGATAATCCCCTATTGAAAACGGAGACATCCTTGATGCTTAAACCTCCTAACAGTAGTGCATAAAGAGTAAGTTACACCCATTTTTTACATTTAACACTCGTTATTAGAGTGTGTGAATTCAACGGGTGAGAAATGTGTTAAGAATTTACACCCGTTTTAAAACGGGTATAAATAGATGTTACATTACACCTTTTTTTTGTTGAAATCGGGTGTAAATGCTTACATATATACATTTATAAATGATATATTACACCCTATTTTACAGAAATCGGGTGTAAATGTTTACATGTATACATTTATAGATTGTATATTACACCTTTTTTTGTTTAAAACTGGTGTATAAATATGTAATATTACACCCTGTATTTTAGAAAATGGGTGTAAATTTTTAAATAATTGAATTGAAATTAAACATATTTATTCCCCATTCGATAAAAATTGGGTGTAAAATGAGCAATGTTTACTCTAGATATTGGCAAGTTTACACCATATTTTGTTTAAATAAGATGTAAAATTATGATATATTACACCCAATTTTACCATGTATGCTTGCATGTTTACACCTTATTTTCATGATATATTACACCCGATTTTACCATGAATGTTGGCTAATGCAAAAACTTAAAGTCAGCATCACATATGGGTTTATCAAATAATAGTAAAATTAAAATATCATATAAAAATTTGGATGAACATATAACAGAAAATAACAAACAAGGAAAATATTGCAATAATCTTTCTTCTTTCACAAACAAAATAGGTTTCTAGGAAAATGACAATACAAAAACTTGATATTTAAATTATCCGTACAAAATATAAGGCATTCAAAAAAATACAAAAAATGAGGCAAAGCAATTGGGACGATCCATAACTTCAGCCTATCAAACAATTATGCTTGGTTAAATTATTCAGATGTCTTTAAATTAGTGAAAGACAATAATTTACCTGTGTGAGATCACCAACGAACTCAACCTGTTTCTCTTCGTAGTAATGATTTTCTCTATAACACCCTGATCTCAAAGCTTCAAGGACTTCCAAGGTAAGTATAATCCACACATAGTTCTAACATTTTACATACGGCGTAACATGGTGTGTGGAATAAAAGGTATATTCTGAACACCAAATATATATGCCTTTGGAAATTATCCTTAGCTCTTCGTTAGATTTTATTCCTATTTTCCTATTAGACAAACATGAATAAACAAATGTTTACTACTTCCAACACAATGTTACCAAAATAAATCTTCTATTAACGGATGCAGGGAAGAGAAATGAGTCTAAATCAAATCACTACGCTAGAATAATATTATATCATAAGTGTAATACCTCAAAATTTGCCCTCTCATTTCCTCAACATTTTGCATAGCATTTAGCATACATAAGTGCATGAAATAATCAAAAACATTGCATCATGTGTAGCATAGCTGAGGCATAGGTGTGTGATCAATGATTAAAGCAACTGAAGGCTACACAAAGGCAATCAAAGGGCCACAAAGCTTCTCAAAATTGTGAAAAGGGTTCACAACATCCCACAAGTCCTCATTTGAAGCCACAAGCCATGGAAAGATTTGGTTTGATCAAAGAAGGCAAGTAGTGCAACATCTCCTGATGAAAAAGGCCAAATTAGGGTTTCACTTCTATTGGGCTTCTGCATGAAGTTGTGATTAAAAGAGGATTCCATTGTCTTATATATGATGACAAGTGCCTAGGGTTCAAATTTCATCCACAAATTCATTTTGGAAGAGGTTCAATTGGCCAGATGACTGAAAATCAGGGATTTGGGGAAAAGTCAATCATGCTGAAGAAAAAGTCAACTCCTGACTTTTTGAGATCAAAATCATGAAATTAGGGTTACAAGGATCCTATGGTTCAAATTTTATCAAGAAATGATGGAGGAATCAAGAGAAATCAAGAAAACCAAAACTTACCATTTTTGGAAAATTAGGGTTTCCAAAAATGGCAAGTTTTGGCCATTTTTGCAGCATCTTTGAGAGAGACCTTCTCCCAAAATATGAGAGCTATCAAAATTCTACTTTGATCCAATTAAAGAGGGCATCTTTAGCTTCAAATCCATAGGTGGAACTCCCTTATAGCATTAAAAATGAGAGAGATATGGTCTTGCAAAATGGAAGTAAAGTAGGGCAAAATGCAAGGCATGAGCGAGGCAGCCTGCAGGCCAGCACGCGCGCCCTGCCTAGCATTTCATCAAACAGGTGGAGGGTCAAATGTCCAGCCATTTTTCTTGGTCAAAAATACTTCAAATCAATTTTTTGTGAACTACAAAGTTATTCCCCTACATGATCCCTACAATATTGATGTTAAACAATTTTTTATTTGAGCAAAGGATTGATAGCTATGAGGGGCTAAAGTGAGAGGGTTGCAACTGATCATGCATGGGCACCATGGGCTCGAGGCAAGGCAATCTGGAAGGCCAATTGTGCATCTTGGTGACATGTTATTCAATGGTCATTTTGAGATGATTAGAGGTCATCATTCATCATAGTATCAACTTCAAACTTATTCCACACATTGCCAACTTCAATTTGAGTCCAAGAATCACTTGAATTGATTGCTTGAGATGGAAGAAATCTTCCATTGAAAGTCATGGTTCTCAACTGGTTTTCTTGGGTGAGGAGGCATTGTACCAAGCTGCATTTCAGTTCACTTTCATTGACATTATTCACCACATTCTGATCAAATGCATTGCTCTAAAAAGGATATGATCCCATGGCTGCTTCTCCACATCATTGACATACACTAGTAACATTCAAAATTAGGAAAGCATGACTGCATTACCTCAGCCTCAATCACACTGCATTCTACCATGAGGATCATGATCACATGTGTATTGGATAAGTGAAGCTTTAAGATCATTGCACAATTGAGCTGTCATCAAGTGTGTGCAAGATCACATTGATTATCATGTACCTCTTGAGTAAGTCAGCAAGGGACATTGACTTTAGTTTGCCACCATTGATCAGCAAAGCAATTGAGCATCTCATTCCCACCATAACTTCCATGATCACACCACACTGAATTGAGCTCGAGCATAGAAACCTCTAGAATGCATAGATGGCATAACTGAATCTCACTCACCTTAACTAACTTGACTCACCTTCTAACTAATTCAACTCAGTTAACCACTGCTAGAACCCTGGTTCTAACTGTTAACCTGAGGTCAAGGAGTCTATAAAAGGAGGAGTACAGTGCATTGTGAAGCTCTCTCACCATTTTGCTAAAATCACACCATATAAGTGCATCAAAATTCTCTCTGCATTCACATTGCTTTTGGTCTCGAGGAATCTCCATTCTCAGTCTCCTTGATCCATTCTTCATCAAGCTATCATCATCCCCATACCAAGATCAATCTCCATGGATTGCATAGCTTGATTCATCAAGTATCATCTGCTGCAATATTGAAGTTGCACTGCATTTTGGATCAAGGATCTTCTATCATCATCACTTCAGCTTCAATCTACCTCAATCCATCATCAACATTGTGTTTAGCTTCATCTCCATGGCTTGATCATCTCAAATCATCAAGAATTCTTCACTGCATGATTTTGGATTTTCACTGCATCTTCATCAATACATCAAGATTTCCAAGTTACAGAGTGTTTATTTCACTCTCATTGCTCAAGATCAAGTGCAAGCATTCATAGGAATCTCATCTCTGGCCTTCTTGCAACAGTTTGAGCATTCTGCAATTCAGGTATGCTCTGAGATTACACTTGCTTGAAATGCTTATTTTCCATTGGTTTCATGTCAATTGAAGCTCAATAGAAGCCTTATAACTTCTGGCTAGTTGATAGACCTCATGCAGGTGTAGATCCAGTTTTAGGTTGATGTTTGTTTGCTTTTGATTGGGTGATTTCATGAGCGATAAATGGATTGTGAGGGTAGATTCTTGACCAGTTAAGAGAGGCGAGCATTTCTATGGTTTTAGAATTCATTTTAGAGATGATTTGAGTTTTAGAATTCTCAGCGTGCTTTTCACACCCCCAGTTCAATTGAACTAAGCCCAATCATGTTATTTTTGTTGTTGTATGTACCCCCCAGGCCCAAACCAATTCACTTCATTTTATTTTCTTTTTATATTTTTATTCCAATTTCGTTTTGCATTTTTAAAAATACCAAAATTCCATAAAACATTATAAATAAATTCACATATGATCTTCACAATTTTCTCTAATTTTCCATATTTTTGGATTTTATTTTGGTCTATTCTTGAGATCAGAATTAATTTCCATTTTAATTGTTTTTTTATTTTCTCATTTTTTACCAACAAATTTGTTCATTTTTGTTCTCATAAACTACTAATGATAAATGTACCATTCCTTTTGCATCATTTATATAACTCATTATGCTTTCCCAAAATATTTTTCCCTGGATTTTTAGGTCATGTTTAGGTCCTTTTGAGTCCATTCTTCCATATAAGTTCATATAAACCCTAATTGCATTCTAGTGATTCTTTGACCATTCAAAATTAGGAGTCTTCATGAGATTTTTTGTACACAGGTCATTCTCTAGATTTTGATGTTCAATATTAAATTTCATAATTTTTCTAAGTTATTTGATATTTTTCCCAAGTTGCTTAAGCCCTAAGTCATTTTTGGTCCCTTTTAGAAGCTTCCTTCACCTCCATTTGAATAAGGCATTCATGCCATTGATCTAAGGTCTTGATTATGAGTTTTGTAGGTCCTGTTAGAGGTTCTTAAGTGTAGAGTACAATCATTAGGTCTTTGTCTTTTGATTTTAGGGTTTGCTTGAGTCATAAGTTGCATTTGCCTCCTTTTGACCTAATTCTTCTTCATCTTCCATATTAACCTTTCATAACCAATTTTGTGATAATCATTGCATGTTTAAACCACATATTAACACTTCATCAAGCCCCTGGTTTGTGTATGGAAAATTTACATCTCATTATTCATGTTTGAGTTGTATTCTAAGTCTCTTTCTTCCTTTGAAGTTTTATATGCATTTCTTCTCATTCCCACACCATTACACATAATGTTTGGATCTCTTTCACTTGGATCTCTTCATCCCCTTTTAGTATGACATCATAGGATACTTCAATTAGGTGTTAGCCCTTAGATTTTCTATTCACCTTATGGTTTATACAATTTTAGCCTACTTAACCATTTAGGTTTCTTCATGTAACTTTACCTTAGCTCTTATTAGGGTTTAGCTTCCTTTTAGGGCATAGTTTGAAATTGTTCACTATTATAGCTTTAGAATACTTAAGTTGAGTTTAGCTACTGACTTTTCAATTTTTCCATCTTATAAGTTGCCTTAGGCTTAGGTATTTGTCTTAGGAGTTCACTAATCTTTTCCTTAATTAGTGTGAATTATTTGTGAAGATTGCCATGCTATAATCATTCATTTTTTTCTCCATCATACTAATGATTTTTTTGAAGTGGGGGGAAGATGAGGTAATAACTTCATTCTTATTCCTTTATGCATTTATTTTCTATGCCTTAACACCTTGGTGCTTTGTTCATAGGACTTCCCTCTTTCTTTAGATTTCAACTTAACTTCCTTAGGAAGTAAGTTGAATTCTAGTTTGCTCTTTCTTCTCCTTAGGTTAGAATACCTCATTAACCATAGGAGCCTACTTTTGTACATAATAAGATAACTTAGGGTTGTGTCTTAGTCCCCCATTAGCTTTGACCTTTACCTCTTGAGTCATTCTTTCTCATCTCATAAAGAAAATAATAAAATACTTAATAAAGGTTGAATGTTCTTATACGCCACAAGACTTTGTTGCAGAGTACTTATGCGCATCTTGTTTCGGGACGAGGTGTAGGTTATCTACCACGATGGATAGGTCTTAGTATGAGAATGTTCACAAACAAAAATACTTCTCATAAAAGACAAAAACAAACAATAAGCGACTATCCTGCGGGAACTTCTCTTTCTCATCTCATTCATTCTGAACGCGAACTCGCGATGACTTGTCTCGCATGCAAGACGGTAAACACACTTGTACCAGACGAGCCTGCAACACCTGAGCATAGGCATACGCAGTTCCAACGTATAAAAAACACAAACAAATAGTTCTCGCCTTAGTTAGGCAAACTACGTCGGCTCTGATCCTCATTTTCCCGATGAGGTACGTAGGCAGCGGGGTAGGGCCCGTTCGAGCATATTCTTTATTTTCCCTACATTTCCCCCTTTCTTTCCATTCTCTCTTTTCCAGTTCCTTTTCCCATTTCCCTTCTCATCCCAGTTAGCAGTTCATTTGTTCAGCAGCATTCTTATTTCTCACCCTTTGAAACAAAACAAACAAGCGTGGATCCCGTCGGGTACGACGGACGATCTGGGGTGCTAATACCTTCCCAGGTCATAACCAACTCTAGAACCCAGATCTTTGGTTCGCAAGGCCTTGTCTTTTCCTTCTCTCTTAGGTTTGTGCAGCATTACCTTTCCCATTCGTTTGGGATAAAAATGCCCGGCTGGCGACTCTACCTTTTTTGCGCCACTTTCGCGTTTGTACCTTGCTTACTTTGATAGTGTATTGGATCAACTTGTTTTCGGGTGAGAAGGGGCTAATCAGCATGGAAGCTATTACCATATTTGTCAGAAGAAACTCAGTGCCTACCTTGTTGGGTGACTTTTACTATGGGGTTCACCACAGGAATGAAAAGAGGAAGGGACATGTGAATTATTGTGCTCCTTTGTTTGCTGACTGGTTTGTAAGGAAACTCCCTAAATCAGGGCATTTCCAGGATTTGAAACAATCTTGGAAATCGTCCAAAAGATTGATGGGCTTAACCTCAGTTAACATTGCTTGGGGGTGAAATAGGGATCTTGTAGTCAAAGAGATCTTGGTTAGTTGTGGGAGCTTCCCAAATGTGCCCTTGATAGGTAGAATGGGTGGAATCAGCTACAATCCTATCTTATCCAAGAAACAATTTGGTTATTCTTTAAGAGTTATACCTTTTATTGAAGAGATGAGTGAGTCTTTATACTTTCCAGCAGAAGGTAATATGAAGATGAGCATGTTAGCATCCCAAGCTTGGGAGGTTAGAGTGATGAAGGGGAAGAAAGACTTTGGGAGGGTAGATCCCAAGACTTATGATCCTTTTGCCACCTGGTTGGAAGATTGTGTAGAGAATCTGTTGCTCCTATTATCTAAGGAAACACCTCTCTACCCTAAGGAGATAGCACCCACAACTTCAGTTCCTCTTCAGGAGTATCAAAAGTTGGAAGCCTTTGTTAAACAACTTAGGTTGGAGAACCAAGAAGCCAACAACTCATGCCAGAAGTTAAAAATGCAAAACCAAAAATTGGAAGAAAGGGCACACAAAGCTGAAGAAATGGTCAGGCTCAAGAAGCAAGACTTTCAGGAGAGGGAGCTCTATTTCAAGAAAAGGGGATTAGCTGAAACTCACAAGGCGTTCCAGTGCTGGAAAGAGAAGAAAGAGTTGAATGAAGCTAATGAAGCTATCACCTTATGGCAAGAGAAGTGGGAAGACAAATTGAAGAGGAAGAAAGAGCTGGAAGTCAAGTTCAAGTTAGAGATCAAGGGTCTTCAAGATTCTTTGGATGAACAGGGAGAGCTCCTTCAGAAGGCTTATCATCAAGAGAAGGGTCGTCTCCAAGATCTAGTAGAGAGTCAACAAGCAGTAAAGGAAGCTCAGAAAGAGATAGAAGAGTTGAAATTGAGAGTTGATGTCAAGAGAACCAAGACTGATTCCATTACAAGCCAGGAGAGTGAAAATGTGTTCCTACAACAAATTGAGGAATTGCATGCCTCCTTTGACCTTAGGTATATCCTGATTCATAAGCTCGTACAAGAACCTACACATCCAGATATAGCTCAGCTGCTGCAAGGTGTCAAACGCCTTAGTTGGAGGTTACATGATGTAGATCTTCCTAAGCTTTAGTCTTGTATTCATATGACTTGGATTACCCACAGGCTTGTTGTGGGATTCCCCTCTCTCTTGATGTACTTTTTCTCTTTGACATATGAATTTGTACCTGTAACACCCCAAATTCTCCCTCTTTTTTTAGCATCATCATCATATCATAATCATCATGAGCATGTCATATCCTTAGCATTTTGCATAGAAAAATGAAGCATAGCACTCACATATTCCAGCATAAGGCATATGATCAATCATCTGAGAGCTCGTGATCTTACAAGTCAAAGTCAAGAGCATGATGACCTGGCAAGAAGCTTACAGGACCTTTTGTACAAGCTTGATATCATGGTCAAAGCCCTAAAAGGATTGAGAATCAAAATCAGATCGGAAGGGTTGGCGCCAGTGTATTCTTGGAGTTTCCCACCAAATGGAGGGAGAATTCAAAATTTTCTTGCGTTAACCGGTTAACGCTTTGGTTAACCGGTTAACAGCTACGAATTTTGAATTCCAGCAGCAAGATTAGCATGTGTGTTTGGCTCCATTTTTCATTATTTCTGATTTTTATTCATTTTTGAATTAATTGGGAATTATGGAAAAGGATCTAGAGGGTTTACCAAGCCTAATTCCAAGGCTAGATCCTAATCACCTTTCTAAGCTAATTCCAATCCATTTTTTTTTGGACTCCAAACCAAAATTTTGGGCCCCAAACCTAAAAGATATTTATTCCATTTCCCTCCAAACCAAAAGGCTCTCTCTCATAATTCACTTCTCATTTTTCTGAATTTTCACCACTCTCTCACCATTCTCTCATTTTCTATCCCAATTTTCCAAATCACTCAAAGTTCCTCTTTGAAGATCAAAAAACTTTGCATTAAAGTTTGTGGATCTTGGAACTAGACCTTCATCCTTATCTTCTTTGCATCAATTTGTTGGTTTCACTACTTGGTTCAGATCTGATTTGTTGGTTAGAATTGCTTTTGGAGCCAAGTTCTTGCATCAAGATCCTTTACTTGCATTTATTTTGCATTTTGTGGGAAGATTAGCATTGGATCTTCGAAGTTTTCTGCGAGATTCCTCATTTCCAGCTCGAACAACATTTACCAAAGCATATCCCAGCTTTGTAGGTTGGTTAAGTTCAGATCTATCTCTGTTTTTAGCTTATTTGCATGCTTGTGCTTAGATCCACCATGTGCTTGTGTATTTGCTTGTCTTGCTTGAATTGTTTGGTTGATTTGGGATCAGATCTATGTGTTAGTGTTCATGAGCCTAATGGTGTTTGATTAATGTGAATTGATCTTACTATTTAATGCATAATTGATTGCTGGACTACTGGTGAATAATGTGAAATAAGCTGGTTTGAACTGATTTTTCTGCAGGTTTTTATTGTTGTTCGCACAATGTTAACCGGTTAACGCTTTGGTTAACCGATTAATACGTCTGTTTTCTGTGTTTTTTCTGCAGGTTTAAGTTGGTTAACCGGTTAACACTTTGGTTAACCGGTTAACACTGAAGCAGAGTGACATTTTTGGGTTGTTTTCAGCTTGTTTGCTTCCCTTACTTGCTTTAATCATCATGGATCATCGTATGATCATTTCGTATGCTATTTTAGGTTGGTTTGCTTGCTGGTTGATGCATGCTTTCATGTCCTCGACACATAAATTCATTTATTTGCAAAGCTTGGCATGTTTGTTGATCTTGTCTTCTTGAAACTTTGAGCATGTTAATTCCATGAATTGTGTTGATGTGTTAGTATTGATTGATGTGTTGGATATGTGCTGGAAATTTTGCTAACATTTATAGGTGCAATGGTAAGAGAAGTGTGGATATTTATCCATATTTCAACTCTTCATCTCTTCTTCTTACTTTACTTTCTACTTTGTAATTTTTGATGAGCCTTATGCCATCATGTGATTCAACTCTTCATCTTTCCCCCTTAGAAGCAACTTATCTCCTTTAGAGGAGTAAGTTGTTCTCTAGCTTTCTTCTCCTCTTCCGTTCTTCTTCTTTGCTATTCTTTTCTCTTAGGATAGCTTCAATCCGCACTAACCTTAGGACCACCTTTGCATGATAACTTTAGGTTTAGTCTTCCCCCATTAGATTTTTACCTTTTGCTCCTTTGGTTCTTTCTCTTCTCATCTCAAAACAAAAAACCTAAAAAACATTAATAAAGAAAGAAGTGACTTCTTGTGTATAGCCTTATTCCATGGGGCATATGTATTCATTCCATCTTGGAATAGTACACTTGTCTAGCATGATGCACAAGTCTGATCATGAAGTCATTTTCATCAAGAAAGCCATAAAATACTTCTTCATTTTAATCACTAAGACATCTAATAAGTTCAACAAGTTAGTGAGCTTAGGCCCTCGCCCTTGGAAATAAGTCTTGGATAAATTCTCCTTACTTGGTATGCTTGTTCTATTATTTCATCTTGGAATGTAGTAGCAAGTACAGATTCCATGGAAATGAGTCTGAGTTCACTTCCTTGTGTCACACTCCTAAAATACTTCTAAATAACACAAACAAGCAATAAGTGTATCTCCTTAGGGACTTCTTTTCTCATCCCACTCACTCCTTACGTACGAACTTGCTCCTACTTGTCATTTTATAAGACGGTTACGCACTTGTCGTCCGAGCCTGCAACACCTGAGCATTGACATAGGCAGTTCAAGCCTTAATTCACAAGCAATTTTTTCCACCCTTAGTTAGGACGGTTGCGAACCAGAGAAACTGAGAAAGGGGGTTGGTTACAACCTGGGAAGGTATTAGCACCCAGATTGTCCATCGTACTCGACGGGATCCACGCTTGAAAGTTTGTGTTTAAAGGGGTAGCAGCTGTGCTATCTATGTGCAAAAGCTGAAAAGGAATATACAAGTGTCAGTGCAAAAAGTGAAGTGAAAATGCTCAAGAACTGAGGCTTAAAAAGAATGCTGGAAGAGGGGGAAGACACAAAGACTTTTGTTCGATAACAGTTAAGTTATGCCTACGTATCCTCTCGTGCAATGAGGAAGTCAGAACACCGTAGTTCGACTCAAAGAGACTGAAAGATAAAATGATTGATGAACTGCATGCTTGTCTATGCTCAAGTGTATGACTCGTCTGGCTCGAGTGCTAATTGTCTTGCATTAGACGGAAGGAGCAAGTTCTCGTTTGTGAGTGAAGATGATGAGAAAAGAACCCCGAAGGAGACGATTATTGTTTGTTTTTGTGTTTTCAGTCTTTTATTGTTTTTGGTGTTTTGCATAAGTTAATGAGCTTAAGCCTAAACCAAGGGTTAGTAAACTCATTATATCCTCCCTTTGATTAGGGATAATGAGAATACTATAAGTATGAGATAAGCATCTCAACTTAATTGCCACAATGATATAGGATTAAGATCATTAACCTACTTGTGATTATTTAGATGTTTTTGGTTTTTTTGTTTAGTGTTAAGTAATGAGTTTAAGCCATAATCAAGGATTAGTGAACCCATTACACCATCCTAATAGAAGGATAATAGATAAGCACACTTAAGCTGAGGAAAATACCTCAACTTAATCCATGATTAGGGATTAAAATCATTAGATGACAAGCCTTTGTTAAAGTGGATTTTAATTAAAAGTAAGATTAAGAAGTGAGTTTTATGATTTGTAAGACAACTTGAGGGTTAGTCCTTCTTAACCATAAAGGAAGAATTAGAACCCTAATGTAAGGCCCAAGTTACAAGTTAATGTCTTAATGATTATTAGATGGATTTATTAAGAGGTTTAAACAAATTAAGGTTTTAACACTTAGGATTAAAGTTATACACTCCATCATAAGAGAAGGATGCAGGCATAACCCTAATTCCAAAGTCCTAAAACCTTAAAGGTTTAGTCTCTAATGATGAGATGAGAAGAGAGACACAAAGAAGACTCAAAGGTAAAAGCTAAGGGGGTACTAATCACAACCCTAATTTTTATCATGCTTAGATGTTCATATGGTTTGTAAGGCTTGAGAAAGATCTTCAGAGAAGCCACCAATGGAAGAAGCAGATGGAAGGAGGAAGAAGCAGAAAAAATAAGTTACTTACTTCATTGAAGAAGATAAGTAGCTTAGAGAAAGAAAGTGAGAGAGAACATGAATGGGCAAGCCCACTCAAAGACAAAATAAAAATGCAGCAAAGATGCATATGAAGAAGATGAAGAGAAATGAGAAGTGAAGGCAGATTCACTTCTCAAATTAACTTGCCACCTAAAAATGTTAGCACAAGATGCATAAGGAAAGAAAATGAAATGGAATGATGCATATGCAAAGGCAAAAACAAAAACCAGAAGCAAACACATGATGCAAATGATGCTATGTCATGATGCAAGGGAATATAAAGGGCAATGAATGGTCATACAAGAGAATGGATGCAAATGAAGCATGATGGGAAGCATGAAAACACATGGATGTTTATGAAATGAAATGGATGCAAAGCATAGCAAATGTATGAACAAATGATCAAGAAATGTTCAAGCAATGTCTTAAGATGTCTAAGATGGCATAAAAGTGCTTAAAATGTCATGGCAAGTTCATATGTTCATGCAATGTAATGTAAGATGCAAGTGAGGATGCAAAATTAGGGTTTCATGAAAGGATGAGATGTAAATGATCAAAACAGAAGCAATTCTCATGATAAAAATTTGCAAATGGGCTCAAACAAACCCTAACCCCCTATGATATCACACCCCAAAGGAGAAGTTCCAACTCTTAACCTAAAGGAAGTTATGATTTTTCCAAGTTAACTAGGGTTTTTGGGTACCTTAAAAGGAAAAATGCAAATCAATTTGAAAATAAAAAATAAATTCATGAAAAAAATATCCTAGAAACTACATGTTATATGGAAAACAATGCAAAAATAATAATTATCAAACCCTTCATGGTTAGGCAGAAAAGATTTTTCAAAGTTAGGGTTCTAAAAAGGGAATTTTATGAACCCTAAATTCAAAGAAAATGTCAAAGTATGTTCAAAACCAAAAAGAAATTTGGATGAATGGTTTGACAATGTTTCTAAATGTCTTGATATGCAATTTGAATTTTTTTGTGATTTTTAGAAACCTAAATGGTATTTTAATTAATTAATTTCCATTAATTAATTAAAATAAAAATTTAAATATTTTAAAAATGCTTTTTAAATGCAAAAAATAAAATAAAAAATGTTTTTGGATGAAGAAAAATATTTGAATCAGAAATGCAAAGTTTGAAATTTTTTGGATGAGTTTTGATATTTTTAATAAAATGCACAAAATAAATGAAAAGAAAACAAAATAAATATGAATAAAAAGAAAGTCAGCGCATCCAATGGTCTAGGTTTGAACTGGGCATAAAGGGAAAGACTGCGCGCCAGATCCTATGGTTCTCATTCAAACTGACTTAATTATTTAATTAATTTAATTAATACGAATTAAACCCTAAATGAACTAATCCTGGCCACTCATTCTAAATTAATCCTGATCCAAAGGCCCATAATGCATTTGGTAAACTAAACCCTAAATTAGCCCTAATCACTTTCAGATGACCGGAACAGAGTTCTGGTCATCTTCTCCGACGAGACCTCAACATCAACTTCTTCCCTATGCCATTATTCACTGCTCGAGAAAACTTGCTGCGCTTTGGCATGGGCTGCTCGCCGATTGAGACAGTACATGTTGACCCACACCACATTACTAATCTCAAAAATGGACTTTGTCAAGTATATTTTTGAGAAACCAACATTAACCGGAAGGGTTGCAAGGTGGCAAATGATCTTAACAGAGTATGACATACAATATACTTCCCAGAAAGCCATCAAAGGAAGTGTGTTGTCATATTATCTTGCACAACAACCGCTTGAAGATGATTACCAGCCAATGAAGTTTGATTTCCCTGATGAGGACATCGTGTACCTCAAGGCAAGAGATTGCGAGGAACCACTTCCGGAGGAGGGGCCTAACCCTGAATCCAAATGGAAGTTGATGTTTGATGGGGCAGTCAATATCAACGGACGTGGAGTTGGTGTTGTTCTTATCACTCCCGAAGGTGATCACTTTCCATTCATTGCCAGAATTACTTTTGACTGCACCAACAATGAAGCAGAGTATGAGGCGTGCATAATGGGAATAGAGGAGGCTATTAATCTTCGGGTTAAGACCCTCAATGTATTCAGAGATTCAGCCCTCGTTATTAACCAAATTACCGGCAAGTGGTATACACATCAAGAACACTTAATTCCTTATAGGGATTATGCCAGAAGACAGTTGACGTTCTTCATAATGGTTAAGCTTCAATATATACCGCGAGATGAGAATCAATTTGCCGATGCATTGGCTACTCTTTCTTCGTCCATCAAAGTCTTGTGTTGGAACTATGTGCCTAGGATTGACATTTCCAGGCTTGACGCACCAGTTTATGCTTTCTCTGTAGATGCAGTGTCTGATGAGAAACCTTGGTACTTTGATATTAAGCTTTTCCTGAAAAAACAAGAATACCCAGCTGGGGCATCATCCAACGACAAGAAGACCTTGAGACGACTTGCTGCTAGTTTCTTCTTGAATGCAGACGGGGTTCTGTATAAGAGGAACTTTGACATGGTCTTGCTCAGATGCGTGGATAGACACGAAGCATACCTGTTAATGTAGGAAGTCCACGAGGGATCCTTCGGTACTCATGCAGGAGGACATGCAATAGCTAAGAAGTTATTAAGATCAGGATATTATTGGCTAACAATGGATGCAGACTGTTGTTCGTACGCGCGTAAGTGCCATAAATGCCAGATATATGCAGACAAGGTGCATGTTCCTCCTATCTCGCTCAACGTCATGTCATCTCCTTGGCCCTTTTCTATGTGGGGAATTGACATGATTGGGAAGATAGAGCCTACTGCTTCAAATGGTCATCGTTTCATCTTGGTTGCGATTGATTACTTCACCAAATGGGTTGAAGCAGCATCTTATGCCAATGTCACTCGCCAAGTGGTAGCCATATTTTTAAAGAGAGACATCATTTGCAGATACAAAGTGCCCGAGCGAATCATTACTGATAATGGTTCCAACTTAAACAACAAGATGATGGCAGAACTGTGTCGGAACTTCAAGATTCAACATCACAATTTTTCTCCTTACCGGCCAAATATGAATGGCGCGGTAGAGGCGGTTAACACGAATATTAAGAAGATTGTGCAAAAGATGGTTGTCACTTACAAAGATTGGCATGAGATGTTACCGTTTGCATTGCATGGATACCGAACATCAGTCAGGACGTCAACAAGGGCCACTCCATTCTCCTTGGTGTATGGCATGGAAGCAGTCTTGCCTGTTGAGGTAGAAATTCCTTCTTTACGTGTGATGATGGATGTGAAGCTTGATGGGGCTGAGTGATTACGTGCTCGATATAATCAGTTGTGTTTAATTAAGGAAAAGAGATTAGCGGCTATCTGTCATGGTCAACTTTATCAGAGGAGAATGAAGCGAGCATTCGACCACGAGTACATACTCGAGAGTATCAAGTAGGAGAGCTTGTACTCAAGAGGATCATTCCTACAGGTTCAGATCACAGGGGCAAGTGGACCCCAAACTACGAAGGCCCATTCATAGTGAAGAAAGTTTTCTCAGGTGGGGCGCTGATGCTCACTACTATGGATGGAGAAGATTTCCAATCCCCTGTTAACTCGGACGCAGTTAAAAAATACTTCGCATAAAAGACCCGCTGGACACAAAAACAGAATTAAAGTCCGGGCAAGAAAATGGCATCCCGACGAGCTAAAAAAAGAATAAAAAGCTCGGGAAAAAGTTAGGGAAATAATAATAATAATAATAAAAATGTACACCCGCTGAGTTGAAAAGCCACATCGGACAGCTCAGGCAAAAAAGGGTATCCCGGTGGATTGAAAACCCGAAAGGGCGATCCATGCAAAACAAGGGAATAAGCGAACAACTGCGATCCGGGTAATCTGAACCAAATCATCGTTTCATGTAGTATGGCAATATCAGAAGGGTTGTATTTTTCAAACTAAAAGACATTACTATCCATTCATAGGTGCCCAAGGCCCATGGGCATCGAAAAGCAGTTTTAGGGACATCTTCCTCAACAATGAATATCTGATTGTATCATGAGTATCCATCTAGCATGCTTAGATACCCATGCCCTTCCATAGAATCAATTGGCATTTCTTCCACATGCATTGAATACTCATCTTTAGGGGTTGCTGAATTTAGATCTCTAAAATCTATGCAGACCCTAAGAGAGCCATTCTTTTTAATAATTGGTATAATGTTTGCTAACCATTCGACATACCTAGTTGTACGGATGAACTTGCATCGAAGCAACCTTTCAATTTCCTCTTTGATTTTGGTGAGGATTGCTGGGGTGAACCGTCTTGGATTTTGTTTGACTAGTTTCTTCCCAGGCTTGATTGGTAGCTTATGTTCGAAAAGCTCTCTTTTCACACCAGGCATTTCATCATAGTCCCAAGCAAAGCAATCCTTGAATTCCTTCAGCAAGTGGACCACTTCGACCTTGAGTTCTGGGTTGAGATTGGCAGTGATATAGGTAGACCTCTCCATTTCCCCTTCACCTAGGTCAATTTCTTATAAAGGATCATGTGCCAGCATTTTGGTGCTTTCTGACAAAGGGTCCTTTTTCGAATCCCAAAGGACCATTATCATATATTGCATCAAGCCTTTGGTCTGAGTCTTCTTGAGCCTTATCTGGAAGCTCTAGGCCGAAATCCTTCACAAGACTTTCTTTAGCAAATTCTGTAATGCCCTTAACAGCCATATAATTTCCTGCAGCCTCTAAGGCCGCTTGTATTCTTGTTTCAGCCACGTAGGCCGAAATTATTTTCAGTGCATCGAAGTCAGTCATTGTTACTGCCTTCGCTTCCCCATCATGTGGGGTGAATCATAAGCTCCCCAAAGTAAGATGTGTAATTTCATGCTTCTTCTACAACCTCCCTATACCAGTGGAAACCTTCGACAAGATGGAGGTGTAATGAGCAGAATGCATGATCATCATGGGTGAACTCAAATTCTGTTGGTGCGTATAATATGCGTTAAGTTCTTATCGAACTCTACGCCTTCCACATGATTAACTAGCACTTTGAAGTAACCTTGGTCAGCTTCAATGTTTTCCACAATGCCATCTGGCCTCCAAATGGTGACCCTTTAAGGCATTGAAGATGGCACTGCACCTATTCCATGTATCCACTCCCTTCCTAGCAGAAGGTTATAGTTGGCATTACTTCAACAACCATAAAAAGAATGGGCCTTGTGACCGTTCCGACGGTCAAATCAACTTGAAGGACCCCAAGTGTTTGTCCAGTCTTGCCCTCATAATTCGACAAGACCATATTATGAGGCTTAAGGTCTGTGCCGAATCTGCCAATTTTGGCTAGCAAGAAGTGTGGCATTATATTCACTATTGCGCAAAAATCAACCAGAACTTTGTTGATAGCCACGTTCTCCACTTTTCTAGTGATATATATGGGCTTTAAATTTCCCCTCGTGGCCTTAGTAGATCTCTCAAAGAAAACATTTTATTCTTTGACACACTCATTGTTCATAACATAATAGCACACTGGTTGATGTGCTTCCATTTCTGCCTCAATATTGACATCCAAATTTTCGAATTCAGTAATCATATTATATTCTCTAGGCATTACTGAAACCACATTTACTATAATATCTAGGGAGGCTTCAGATTGGCAGTCGAAGTTATTTGTCATGTCTTCATCTTCGACAACTTTCAGCTCATCTTTTATCTCAGCTTTAATCTTATCCCCTTTGTTTTTGGATGAGAATAACTTGCATCCCACAGGAAATTTGTTTGTTATTTTTGTCTTGTGGTTGTTTCCACTTTCACCAAGTACATTTGTTCTTGATTCAACATAATCACCTTTGGAGGCTTATCTCTAAGCCTTCCTTTTGTGTTGCTCTCTGTGCCTCTGTGACCTAGACATAGGGTTCTTCCCTTTATAACTTTCAGATACATACGCAACCTTGTTTGATGTCCTAAGCTCCTTCCTATATCTCATTGAAGGGCCTCTTTCGACATCAAACTTCTTCCATTTCTGGCTTCCCCTTTTGCCTAACTCATCAGGCTTGACCCACTTCTCATTAGGGACTTTGCCACCTGGTTTGAATGTGGGTTGTTTTGACCTGAGGAGTTAGGGCTTGCCATTATGTTGATAAGGATTGGCTCGCCTGGGGTCGAAGTGGTTTGGCTTTTGAACAACCTTCAGCTTCTGCCATCCATTATCCTTATTTACCTGTTG
Organism: Lathyrus aphaca; assembly: GCA_963966055.1. Classification (NCBI taxonomy): domain Eukaryota; kingdom Viridiplantae; phylum Streptophyta; class Magnoliopsida; order Fabales; family Fabaceae; genus Lathyrus; species Lathyrus aphaca. Next base: position 613,002,173 of record OZ014519.1, read on the forward strand.
AAGGCTTTTGGTAGCTTCTCTGTCGAAGATTGAACTACATCTTGGACAAAGCATTACTTCTTACATCTTACTTTGGCATTTGTGTAAGAAGTTTACAACTGTCTCATCCTCTTTAGGATAAGCTTTTTTGTAGTGGTTCTCTTGAGGTGTGGAGTCATCCGCCTCCATTACCTGGTCATTTGTCACTTCGACCGTGTTGATGTTAATCGCATCCCTCAGTTCCATCTTGGAGAAGTTCAAGTCAAGGCCATCAGTAGCCTCGTCCATCTTAATGAAACTCTCAGCAGTTTCCTTTGTAACCGATGGGATATTTGATTCTCCGACCTCCTCATGTGGGACGATGGTGACTCCCACATTGAATCTTTCGACATCAAGTGATGTCCTAAAGAAACCCTCAGCTTCCATGCACACTAAGTGTTCCCATTGCTCACTGGTTAGGTTTTCATCAGTCTTGATCAGCATAGCATCATTGTTGAAGTTTTCAGTAGCTGCAATTACCACAGGATTTCCCATGGTTTCGATTGTGTCCAGGTTGCTGGTGTCACCTACAGATTGTTCAGCAACTTTGACCCAGTTCTTTGCAGAAGGCTCAGAATAATTTGCCTCAGCCACTTGAAGAGGATTAGTATCAATCTTCATTTGTGTCTTTGTGTTATCTCCAAACTTGAGTCTTCCCTCCTGAATTGCATTCTGCACCAAATCCCTGAAAAGAAAACATTGAGAAGTTTTATGACCCAAATAATTATGGTATTTGCGAAAACCTCATTTCTTTCTTTGATCTAAGGGTGGCATTTTTAGCGCCTGAGGGCACAAGTATTTGGCCATCCATAACTAATAAATCAAAATTTACGTCACATTTAATAACGTCGAAAGTATATGTTATCTTTGGGAATCTATCATTATTTTCAGTTTCGACAGGATTCTTTCCATTTGAGGGAACTAAAATTTTACAGTCGTATGAAGGACCATGCTTAAGTTCAGCTAGGTCTATCTCATTATCATCTAGAGGTAGGGTTTCGTCATAGACGTTTTCGACCTCATCATGACATTCAACATAAGTTATTTTCTTATGTTTGTTTGCCCTGGCTTTTTCTTCCTTCAGACGTTCAAGTTGTCGAACTATATCTGCTAATTGGGCCATGTCTCTCAAGTACTGGGTATCCAACTTTTTCTTGATAGAGTAGTCCAAGCCACTAGCAGCCATTTCGACTAGTTCACGCTCAGGTACTTGAGTAAAACACTTGGCCTTGAGCATTCGAAATCTATTCAAGTAATCATCAATTGACTCATTGAACTTTCGTTTAACACTAGCCAAATCTTTCAAACTGATCTTGGTCTGACCCATGTAAAATTGTTCATGGAACAAACGCTCCAATTGAGTCCAATTACAAATTGAACCAGGTGGCAACATAGTGAACCAAGTAAAAGCATTCTTGGTGAGAGAACTAGGAAAATGTTTGACCCTTAGGCCTTCATCATTAGCAATTTCTCCTGCCTCTATCAAGTATCGCGCCACATGTTCAACTGTAGATTCAGTCGTATCTACTGAGAACTTGGTGAACTTTGGAACCTTCGTCTTGGGAGGTAATTCTGACTGAAGCATGTAATCCACTATTGGTGAAGTGAATTTTGGCCTAGCAAAGCCTGTATTTATCCCACTTCGAGCCATTATTCATTCGACAAGTGCTGCTAAGTTGTTTTCTGCTGCCAAGTTATTCTGTCGAACTTGTTGAACCACATGGTCAGCATCCTGATGCCTGTTTACCACCATTACTCTTGGTTCCTCCTCTACTGGTATCTCCCTTTGACCTCTGATGACTTCGACTTCTAATGGTTCGAATATTGCCTAATTTCCTTGATTTGGTGGCTGCACAACATCTCCTACATTCGCCATTTGATTGGGATGTCGAACTGGTGTTGGGACTCCCATAAACTCTGCTTTATGCGCCATCTAAGACACCATATATTGGTTCGTCTAAGTTGTATCCTGAATCAAAGGCTGAAAAATATCTCCCATGGTTTGAGATAGAGTCTGAACCATTTTCATATTGCTTTCGTCCATCTGTTGTCTTAAATATCTTGCAGACTCATTTGTTAGAGCATAACTTTGAGTCGAATGTCCTAACCCAACGGTTCGACTATTCCTTCCCATTTTTACTCCAGATCCATATTCCTGCAAAGGTGAAGGAACCACATTCTCTGAAAAAACTGGAGGTGCATTCCCCAAGCTCATCATCATTATTGTTGGCATACCATAGGGTGAATTTCTAGGCAAAGGCTGAGAAAATCCTGGAGGGATGATATCTCTAAATGCATATGTATTTGGTGGTGGAGTTTGATGGTTTGGACCATTGTACTCCAACACCAGTTGATTATAATATATAATATATGTTGCTCTTGGCCCTGTCGTCGAAGGAGATGGTTCTAACACCACACTTTATGTAGTTTACGCCCTAGTCGAATGGTTAGACACTAGAATAACCTCACTCCTTGGTGCATCTTGTGTATTCACACTATGAGCATTTGAACTGCTCACTTAGGGATTCAACCCAATTGTTGAAGGATTTGAATCACTTTGGTTTCCTTGGCTAGATGTCATCTTCCTTGTATTTCTTCTTCTTGGTATATAATGATTTGTACTGACTACTTTCCCACTTCTCAAATGCATGCAACATGAGTAACCTTTTTTCCGACTAGTATGCCCATGTAAGAAAAGAAGTTATAAAAACAAAGAAGTTATAAAAAGGGAAGTTAGAAAACTTCCAAAAATTGACTTAGCACTGTCCCACTGGGCGTGCCAATTTGTTTACCCCCGAAATTGGATAAACAACCATTGGTCCTCTAAAGATACTAAAATGCCCTCAGTTACTCACATGATCGACCAGATTAATCCTAGGACATATGCTAACAATTTGTGAATTGTAATGTTTTTTGGGAAAAAAGGTCATGAATCCTTCAACAGGATTCAAAAGGTAGCAAAAACAAGAAATTAAAGTAAAGAAAAACAATGTAAAAGTAATTGTTAAGTGCAAGAAATGTTAAAAGGATTTCAAAGTAAATGAAAATATAAATGAAAGGTAAATGCAAGGCAAGAAGGTTTAAATGACTGGAAATGTAAATAAAAGATAAGTGCGAGACAAAATGTTAAAAGGCAGGAATTGTAAAGGAAATGCAGTAAATTTCTTGAAAAGTAAATGACTTGAAAGATAAATGCTTTAACATAAAAGACTTGAAAGTTAAATGACTTCAAAGATAAATAACTTGAAAATAAATGACATTGAAGATAAATTGGTGGTGTTTACATCACATACATTCTAACTACACTCTTTTCTCTACATGCGGATACTTTGAGTGTTACGGAGTTACTAGTACAATATGATTTTCACACACTTATTCTAACACTAGACTAAGCTATTTATAGATATACAAAGTAACCGCTTTCGACGGTTTCATCCTAGGACTACTCTAAGATGATGACACTTGTCCCACTACATCTTGCGCCACTTGTCCTTGTCTTTGAATTGAAAATTACATATTTTCCCTCCAAGGCTTGAACGTGCACAATCTGAGTAACTGCCACTTTGCGTCGAATCATGTGTTGGTCGAATCCCACTAACACTTAGAAAATATTCTAAACTCAAAATTTCTCTAAGTACCGAATCTATAGGTGGACACTCTTTCGACCCACACCTCTTATTAAAGTAAGGTCGAAAAAACCTCATTTTAGCTTATAACAATAAAACTCTTTTCTAAGCCAAATAACCCAATTATGATAGCGTCGGAATTTGGAGATAACAAATTACCCCCCAAAAATGTTATTTTCAACCATTTTGATGAAAAGATCATTTTTTTTAATATTCATCATTTTTTTAGGATTAAATATATTTTTGGTCCCTATAAATATCTCAATTTTCATTTTTAGTCCCTATTAAAAAATAATAAATTTTAGTCCCTAAAAATTGTGTATGCATGCAATTTTAGTCCATGTTGTTCTCTAAAATTTTGAAAACCGTTTAATTACCCTTAAACTTTTAAATTTTTGAATAATTTTTTTCATCCATGTTTAGAATACTATAAAATATTTTTTTACTAAATTTTAGAATTTTTTAAAATGAGAAGAATTAAATATGAATTTTTTAAATTTCAAAATATAATGATAAAAGTAATGAAAACCTCGACTTAGAAATAAAATTTTGAGTTTTTTTTTTCGAGAAACTTTTTATAATATTTTAAAGATGTTTGTAAAATAATCATTTAAAAATACACATTGATTTAACAGAAGAGACTAAAACTAGATGCATAATAATTTTGTAAGGATTAAAATATCATATTTTTTAATAAGGACTAAAAATAAAAATTGAAATAATTATAAGAACTAAAAATATATTTAATTTTTTTTTTATATAAGAAATGACAATATCTTTGGAAGTGTTATAACTAATGTGAATGAGTTACTTTCAATATTAATGTTTTTTTCTTGATTTTAGCTTAGTGAGGAGTTTAATCCCAATCATAATTGTAAGTTCTATAATTGGTTTGAAAATCATTTTCTCTATCTTAAGATTCTTTTACTTTTTCTGGTTGTGGATTTTTTATGTATTTGGGCTAAAGTATATCCCTAATACTCTTTTGAGCAATACACTTCTTGCTTATTGAAAAAACAAATATACAATATAGACAAGTTTTGAAGATTAAATAAAAAGTATTTAAAAAACATTATAACTTTCTTATATCAATTTGAATATTAAAATTAAAGACCTTAAATATTTTCAAATACTTAATATGTTATAAAGTAACGGGATTTCATTTTTATTTTATTTTATTGAGGAACAATATTTTATATTATTAGACCGTGAAAACCCTTTTAAGAACATTTAAATTTTAATATTTTATAATAAATTTATTAGAAAAATGACAAATCATATTGTCCACAGAGCATTAGAAATCTTTATTATATATTATAAAAACTTATACAATATAGTTAAGCTCAGCAATTACCACCTGGTCCTCCAAATTGAAGAAAATACCCCAAATCTTTTCTTTTATCTTTATAATTTGTAACTCCATAGCAATTAGGAACATCATTATAACTATCTACTATAGATGATGGAGGATCAACCCAAGATCCATCTATTATCAAATATTGAGCATTTATAAAATAAGATGCATGATAGACATCATAATCTGGTTTGTGTCCAGAACCCATTGCTGGACTAATAGTACCCGTAGGAGTTACTGTATATCCACCCCATCCTACTTCATTAGCTCCGTCTAAGGAGGAGAATAAAGCAGCAGGAAAATATCCAATATCCTTATCTGCCACTTTTACCCACCAATTGCCTACATTATCCTGAATACCATAACATTTGATGATTTTACTATTATAGATTTGTAAATATTCAAATATTTAAGATTAAAATTTAATCTCATTTAATATATATATATATATATATATATATATATATATATATATATATATATATATATATATATATATATATATATATATATATATATATATATATATATATAATTGTATATAGCATCACTTTGAACTTCATCTTTGTATCATTACAATTTAAAAAATATTTTTATGATACAAATTAATTTAAACATTTTAATTTAAACTTTATTTAAAGTGATTACCCGAGAAATTTTAAGTGGTAGATTAACCAACCCGCTGCCATAAGTAGATGTCGTAATTATACTTGAACCGAAGTATAACGATTTATCAACCTGAACGAACCCCTTGCACAACATATTAAAGCATCCATTTTTACCTGACTATAATTTTTTTATTCCATTTTCAAAAAAAAATTAATATAAATTAAGATTCAAATAAATATAAGAAAAATATTGATAAAAAATAATAAAAGTATTCATGACAACTTAACGTAAAAGGAGTAAACATAATTATCAATTTTAAAAAATTGGATAAAGTTATTCTTAGTCTAAAATCCATTAGAAATATCTGAAACTTAAATTATTTTATAAATAACTATATGCAATAAATGAATTGGTGTTAGATAATTGATTGAAGATGTCATGCTCAAAATTTTTGATGGTAGAGAAGTTGTCACTTAGATAAAATATATTATATACTATAAATAATATAAATAAGTGAATATTAAATAATATATATAAGGTTTTACTTACCGTCCAGAACGAATATAAATGAGTTTGACCGTTATTATATAATTGTGGAGATACCTAACATCAAATATGATATAAATTAGAAAATAATGTATATTTCTTTAAATTCATTTTAATATCAAATTTATCTCTATGTATACTGCATGTTTTTAGAGTTAAAAGAAAATCAAATTATAAAATAAATTAAAACTCACATGCCATCCGATTGAGATTTTGTTTAGATTATCTCCTTCTCCTTTTTGAACATATAAATTACCTGCACTTGCCTGACCTTTATTAACTTTTGGATTCCAAACACTAGTAATTCCGCGAGCTCCATAATAAAGAGAAGCCGATGGTGTAAGATACACACGTGAAAACTAAATTTTAATAAATTCAGATATTAATAAATAAAAGTAATATATGTTAATTATATAAATAAATTAAGAAATTGAAATTTGGATTTTATATATGAGAAAACTTACATGATTAACGGCACCATTTTGAGTTAGATTATAAGCATTGAATAGAGATTTTTCTTGAATTAAATCATATTTGGTTATCCTCCGAATAGGAACCGTTCCTTTAGGACACCTAACTTTCTCAAGTACGAGTATAGGTTTAATTGATGAATTTCGAACTCTTGTTTCGGTAATATTGCTTTCAAAAATTGGTTTTCTCTATCATCGAAGATTATAAAAAAAATCATTGAAACAAGTTGTATTAGTAAAAGAATTAAAATAATACATATTAAATTATTTTACCTGTAACTTGTGATTTTTTAATAAAGGATGATCAAAAGCTGGTTGATTATTAATGTCAACACAATCAACTATGTATCCTGACTTTGTCTATCGAAATCACATAAATGAAATATAAACAAAAATGGTTAGAAAGATAGATCAAATTAGACAATCCTAAAGCACCAAAAAATTATGTGTAAATATACATGAATACTCTTTGATGGGGACTTGTTAAGGATGCTTAGTTGTCTCTCCAATTCCAAATCTTCTCTTTTCAACCCACTCAGCATATCATGATCTCTATGGCAAACACTCATGGTCACCAAACACATAACCAATATCAATAAGTTAATCATTTTTGACATTCTCTTCCAGTGATGACTTAATAATGAAATATATTAGAGTTTAATATATTGCTTATTTATAGGCAGATATTCAAAAACTAAGGAAATAATATAATAATTTAATCAAGATAAAATATATGAGGTCATATATGAATTGAATACTTTTATTTTAATATATGTTTTTGGAAGAAATAATTATAGATAATATACTTTTTTATACTTTTTTTTGTTTTTTTCTTTAATAATCTTTTTTTTAATAACCTTTCCTATTTTTCTCTATTCAATTAAAAAAGTTGTAATATTTCATTTTTTAAATAGCACTTACACTCTAAATATTTTATAGTTTTTATTGTACAAACACACATTCAATTTCTCAAATATACTACTCTCATTTTAAATTAAAATTCGATTTCACCAAATTTAAAATGTAGATTTTTTGTATGTCGAAAATAAATTGTAATTGCATTATGGAGTGGTGGAGTTATTTGTATTAAATAAATGAATCTGAGTTGTTGGTCCAAGATTCAATACATTACATTAATATTTATTTGTATTTATGTATTACGGTTTTTCTAACCTATATTGTTTAAGATATAGGATAATTAATACATATTTTTTATTGAAATATAATTTATTAGTTACCATTTTAATTATAATTTATTAATGATAATTTATTAGTGAATTATTTCTTTAAAAAAATAGTGTATTATTATGCAATATTATATATAATAAGATGTAATTAATACATGATATTTCAATATATCATGTATTAATTACATCTTATCCTATGCAATATTGCATAGGTTAGAAAACTCAAATAAATAAATTGTTAATATTTATATATCAACAACTTTTGAAAAAAATGAATAACTTTAAAATAAAATTAACTAAATAATTATGTTTTATGAATAATATGATAAATTACAATTCATAGAATAGGAAAAAGGGAAAAAGGGAGATCAATAAATAATTGAATAAATACTTTTTATAACTTAATACAATGTATAGTAAAAAAGGTATTAGCATTTCATTAATATTTTCTAATGAATTGTATTTCAAGTTATTTTTTATATTTTTTTTTAATATTTTCTAATGAATTGTATTTCAAGTTATTTTTTATATATTTTTTTAATAGGCAATATATATATATATATATATATATATATATATATATATATATATATATATATATATATATATATATATATATATATATATATATATATATATATATATATAATGGATATTAAGGGGTATCCAACCCACTTACAAAAATGTCAATTCCACAAGAAATTAAAGAGTCAATATAGGATAATTGAACCAATCATAATAAGTAACGTTAGTGACTACAAGTGTATGCTTAACATTTTATAACAATTCAAAGAAGTAACAGTATCTAGAACAATATGAATAACCTAACATTAATATATAAATTAAATTCAAAAATTAAGCCAAGAATGTTTAGTTGCTAATAAAGGACATGAGGGCTATTGAATCAAGGAAAAATGTATTGGCCACACTATCTTGGGAAAGTTTCAATTTCAAATTGAAATGAAATAAAAAATTGAAATTTGAGAAAGAATTGAGGTTTATGAGGAGCATATGATAAAACTAAATAAATATGTATTACTACATGTTAGAAAGTTTAGGACTCAAGCTACACATATTAATTAGGTTTTAGGATCAAAGTAGCTTCATTTGGAAGAGATAAATTGGTTTTGTCTGCAATTAAAATAGGGCACACCCATAAATCTGTTGGTGTAAGCCCTAGAGGCCAATACCTTTTGGTACTTGTATCAGATTATTCGTTTAATAATAAAAGGCATTTCTTTATTATGTTTGTCTTTCAGAATAATAAAGTCCCTAGAATAGTTAGTCTGTTTAATGAAATGTTAAGTGTGACTTAATCATGAGATCCCATTAAACATAAAGACATTATTCTTAAAATATCTGTAGTCAAGCTTTATTGCAAAGTGGGATAACATTAAAGCATTGAGACTATTATGAAGATAGACTGATGATCACATCTCATGGATCATGGATAAAGAGTTATCAAGTCTTGACATAGGTATAAATATTAGGAGTAATATTTATACCGGATTGACCCGCTATGAGAATACTACATAGTATGTTATGCAAAGTGTCATAAGTTATTCTCATGGTGATAATGGTGTATTACCACCCTTCGACCTGAAACCACTATGGACCCTAGATGTAGAGTCGGGTGCTTTATTGCTGATCAAACATTATCCGTAACTGGATGATCATAAAGACAGTTGATGGGCACTCCACGAAGCATGCTGAGGGACATGAGTGTCCTAGATGGAATTTGCCAATCCTGCATAACAGGAGAAATGTCTAAGGGCCCAATATTGAACTGGACAAGGATGACACAGTGTATGCCTTGTGTTCAATATAGACATAGGGGCAAAAGGGTAATTGTACAAACATATATTATCACGAAAAAGGTTTTGTCAGATCACATGACATTTTCGTGACTTGGGTAGCAGTGATGTGTTGCTAGATACCGCTCACTGTTTATTATGTTAAATATATAATTTAATATAATTACCAACGTTACGAAATCCTACAGGGTCACACACATAAGGACAGTTTGATGAGAGATAGAGAAATCAAAGGAACACCGTAAGGTACGGTGCACTTAAGTGAAAATAGAAATTCGGATAATATAATAATAATTATTGTTATTTTATAATGGTTATAAAATAATAATAAAATAAATATATTTATTATAATAATAGTTATTATAATAATATATAATATTATTATGGATCATGTGAATTGGGCTTTTAGCCCGCAGCCCACAAGAGAGTCTATAAAAGGAACCCTTGTGATGAAGCTTTTACTTGATGCAATTTCGTTTTTGATTCTCACTCAAATAATTCCGTTCGTAAGCAGCTAGCACTGTGACCGGAAGCTGTTCGTGTGGACTGAGTAGAGGCGTTGCACTTCATCAACGCTTGTGATCGCTGCATCAAAGATCTGAATCGCCACAAAGAGGTAACGATTCTATCACTGACCATGCTCATTCGTAAGGATCACTAAAGGAAAATTTTTTGTTTTCCGCTGCGTTTAGATCGCAATTTTCCTTCAAAATCTGGGTGAGGACAACATACAATATGGCCCAAATCTAATTTCTACTTAATTGGGATTTTAAAGCAGAAACAACATGTAAAGTAGAATCTATAGAAAATAAGATGTCATCTATGAGATATTATTATTAAACTTTCAACATTATTATTTTAGTTATATAGGAAGTTCAGTGTTTTTGGGAGGTGGGATTTACAAATTCATTACAGGAACTAACAAAATTGTTGCATAAGCTCCTTGCTAACTCAGTTTCTTGATGATTTCAAATTTGCATCTACATAAGTAAAATACAAGTCACTCACTCTATATGAGATCTTTATGACCAGGAGAGTAGCACAAAATCATGATATTTCTTAATGTCCAAATATGCCACATAAACTGTCATGGTTATTCTTTGATCCATTTCTTCAGAACTTTCACCAAGTGTCCAAATGACCTGATTAAAAGAAAAGGAGGGAGCAAAAATTGACACACGAACTCAAAAGCATCAAACACTAAAAAGTTACTCCACAAAAAGTTTCCTCGTCGCAACAAAATTGGTAATTATTCAGAAAAAAAAAAGTTGAGAAAAATCAACACAGTACACAACCACTTGCTAGAAACAAAGATGCCACTCCATATCTATTCATTCATGTGCAACATATACTGAAAACTATCAAACCATTTTCAGTTGGGATATGAGTTAGGAAATCTACCTAATTTGAAACTAATTAACATATTATGAAACTATCAAACTATTTTCTTATCTCTCTTATTTTAACCCCTCCACAAAAAATATTCATCAATTGGTAGTGACTCGGGAGAATGAGAAGTATATATATTGATTCTATTCAAATATTGAATATGGACCAAACACAAAGTCTTCATTGGGCTTAAGTGGCTATGACAGTAGCACATCCAGTTATCTGCATCCAACTAAGAAAAAGGAAAAGGAAAACCAGAAAGTGAGTGTCTAGACTGTTATTATGAGAAGAAAAAATGTCCATGAATAAAATGTAATACCTCAATGAAATTCGTAAACTTATTCTAACGAAATTAACACATCATTCAGATCATGGATCTAATATATTTTGCAGGAAAATATAAAGATTCTAGTGGATAACACAAAGATAGACCTCTTTCTTTTAGGTTCTGAAACATTCCATTTTTAAAGATTAAAATAATTAGAATGATAATTAAATAATTATAATAATTAGTGAGAAGATGTAAAGAAAAATTACCAATATGTGCAAAATAATTAGTGTCGAAAATTAGATTCAATGTGGCGAAGTAATTTTAAGTAGGGTCAAGCAATAATAGAGGTATTCTAGAAGTTAGTTAGTAATCAAGTTAGTTAGTGTAACTAACCTATCTAACTAATTCTAGAAGTTAGTTACATATGGTATCCTATATATATACTCATTGTGTAATAACTAAAGGGTAATGAAATGAAGTGAGAAATACAAGAAAACAAAAGAGTATTTCATTTTCTAATATGGTATCAGTAAGGTTCTGATCAGAACCACGTTCTTTCCGCCCCTCTCTTCTTCTTCTTCACCCATCATCTTCTTCCACTACTGAACCAGAAGAAACCAAACACTTCAATAGCTGACTTTGAAACCCAGTCACTGCGCTCAAACAACTCCAGCTTCTTCACCTCAAATTCGTCAAATTCGTATGGGCCAAAGCTGTCAATTCAGCTCAAAGATAACAACTATCTTCTGTGGAATCAACAAGTAGAGGGTGTAATCCTCACACAAAAGATGCATCGGTTCGTTATCAATCCCACGATCCCTGCGAAATTCGCAACTGAACAAGACAGGTTGCTCAACAATTTCTCTGATGAATATGAAGCTTGGGTTGTTCAAGATCAAGCTCTCTTCATATGGCTGCTTTCTACCATCTCCGAATCGGTTCTACCGAGAGTGTTATCGTGCAAGCATTCTTATGAAGTCTGGGACAAGATTCACAAGTTCTACAACGCGCAGATGCGAGCTAGGGTTCGTCAGCTCAGAGTGGAATTGAAATCCACCAAGAAAGGTAACCAATCAATCACTGAATTTGTGCTTAAGATCAAAGCCATTGCCAGCTCTCTTCTTGCAGTTGGTGATGCTATAACTGAGCAAGATCAAATTGATTCAATCCTCAACGGTTTATCAGAAGAGTATAATCCGTTCGTAATGCAAATGTATGGACAATCTGATCCATTATCCCTATGTGATGTTGAAGCTCTACTGTATGTTCAAGAAGCTCAATTAGATAAGTTCAGGCAAGAGCTCATGGTTTCTCAAGTCACTGCTAACATGGCACACAAAGGTCGTGGTAGCTCAAGCTCACAAGAGTACACTGGCTATCACAGAGGCAGAGGTCGTGCATACAGAGGCAGAACTCGTGGAAGAGGGTATCTTCCTCAAGGAAGACCAATTTGTCAACTTTGTGGTAAACCTGGTCATGTAGTTATGGATTGCTGGCATAGGTACGATGAATCCTTTACCCCTCAAATCAAGCAGAATGAAGAAACCAGTGGCAAAGTGAACAAGCAAGTAGAAGAAAACTCAGAAGCTCAGGCTATGGGAATGACAGCCACAATGTCTCAACCTGTTGCATTCACTCAAGATTACTCACTACCCAAAGATCTTGAGTTCCAATCTTGGTTTGCAGATTCAGGTGCTTCACATCATCTTACTCCATATGCAAATTGTTTACAAATTAGCAAACCATTTAGAGGTGATAGCCAAGTATATGTAGGTAATGGTCAGAGTTTACATATCCAAAACATAGGGTCTTCTTGCATTTCTAATAGACTAATTCTTGGTGACATTCTTCATGTTCCTGCTATTACCAAGAATCTACTGTCAGTTTCAAAATTCTCTAGTGACAATCAAGTAATGTTTGAATTTCAATCTAATAAGTGCTATGTCAAATGTCAGGTTTCTAAGGAAGCTCTCCTTGAAGGGTTCCTTGAGTCAAATGGCTTGTATTGCTTTCCTAGCCTACTGCATAATTCTGCCAGGCCTATGCATACAAGTGGTAGTCACAAAGTTGTTTCATTTGTTTCAAATTATAGCATTGTAGAGAATACTGATGTACTGTGGCATAGTCGTCTTGGACATGCTCATTTTAATTCTGTCAAAAGCATACTTACACTGTGTAAAATACCAATAATGAATAAAGCATATTCTGAATTTTGTAAATCCTGTTGTCTAGGCAAAGCACATAGAATACATGCTCCTCTGTCAAATACTACTTATCATCATATGTTTGATTTAGTGTTTACTGATCTGTGGGGTCCCTCCCCTGATGTGTCAAGTTCTGGTTATCTGTATTATGTTGCATTTGTTGATGCCAAAACTAGATATACTTGGCTATACCTGCTTAAACAAAAGTCTGAAGCTTTAGAAGCATTCAAGCTATTCTTTGCTTTTGTTCAAACTCAATTCAACATCAGCATCAAGGCAGTACAGTCAGACTATGGAGGAGAATACAGACCCTTTACAAAGTATCTGCTTGGCCTTGGTATCCAACACAGGCTGACTTGCCCTCACATTTCACATAAGAATGGATCAGTAGAGAGAAAGCATAGGTCAATAGTGGAAACAGGCATCACACTTCTTACACATGCCAACCTTCCCATGACTTACTGGGATCACAGTTTTGTCACAGCTAACTATCTTCTCAACAGGCTACCAACTTCTGCCTTACCTGCTTCAAATTCACCATATCATGCTTTGTATCACAAAGATCCTGATTACAAGTCCTTGAAAGTATTTGGTTGTTCTTGCTTTCCACTATTGAGACCTTACAATAAACACAAGCTAGAACCTAGAAGCACTGAGTGTATCTATCTAGGACCTTCCCCTGAACATAAAGGCTACAAATGCCTCAGTCCTACTGGCAGGATATACATCTCCAAAGATGTAATATTCAATGAAAAGCACTTTCCATATGCAAGTCTGTTCTCTGCTAGCCCTAGCACCAACACAGAAGTACTTTTTAGTCCTTTACCCTGTCCAGCCATAAACAACAATAACTCCTCAGGTACACCAGTGGGGCCAACTACATCTGAGTCACATCAGAATCAATTTTCCCCTTTACCTGCCTCTCACAGCTATCATCCAGACCTATCTACATCATCTCAACCTATCATGACACCACATCAAAGTCCCTTGCCTTTATCAGATCAGCTCATAGCTGCATCAAATACAACAAACTCACCTCCATCAAATATCAGGAGCTATGCACCAGAATCACCACCGGATTTCCAAACCACGAACTCGGTTTTCGATCTAAACGGGCACGACGCCCGCTATCTCGTCGGTTCCTTAAACCGAGGAGACTAACATGGTCGAGCATAAAATAGTTCGTGAATACAAGAAACAAACTATAATAAAAGAAAAACCGAGCAGGATGAATAATTAAAAATGAAGCATTCATTCATTAAAAACGGCCAAAGCCAAAGACAAGTACGCCCGAAGGCCAAAATTCAAACAAAAAAGGCACGCATGCCATACAAACGGGCACGAAGGCCATATAAACAAAACAAATTAAAATTGCTAAGACTCCGCCCGGAGCTACTCCTCAACATTCTCTTCCTCTCCTTCATCTTCCCCCAGCTCTTCTTCGGCCTCGAACGGGCACACGATCTCCCCCTCCTGGACGCAGTAATTGTGGGCTGACCCCTCAGTCACCAACTCGGGATTTAAAATCCTCAGCTGCTCGACGGTGTTATCAAAACCCTCCTTGAATACAGCCACGAGGTCCTGGTTGAGAGAGCGAATGTGACCCACCAACTCACCCCGGGAACCGAGAGCGAGCTCTTCTTCAGTCTCATCAGCTAACGGACGGACCTTGTCCTCGAGCGAAGCAAGCCGAGCACGCAATCCAGCATTCTCCTCGGCCACCTTCTGATGCCCAGCTGCTTGTTCCTCCAAACTCTCCTTGGCCACCTCCAGTAGGTCTCGCTCCCCCTTGACCTCCTCTAACTCTTTCTTTAGCC
This sequence comes from Lathyrus aphaca, assembly GCA_963966055.1. Lineage (NCBI taxonomy): Eukaryota > Viridiplantae > Streptophyta > Magnoliopsida > Fabales > Fabaceae > Lathyrus > Lathyrus aphaca. Next base: position 613,017,478 of record OZ014519.1, read on the forward strand.
TCTCCTGAAGCTGGTGCTCCTCCTTATAATCCAACAAGTCCTTGGACAGCTTGTCCTTTTCAGACCGGACCCGCATGAGTGGACACGGAGGTGTCAGTCAGGACCATAGCCGTCTCTATCACCCTGATGACGGCGGCCAAGTCCCTGACCAATTCCTTGCGCCGGACACCAGCCTCCTGGTTCAGGATAGCCTCCGCCTCGAGCGCTGGCACAACAATGGCGTCCTCAGTCTTGAAAAAGGCCCACTCTACATAACAGGGGGGCAATAAGTAACTTCCAGGGCCACCCGGACTGCCGTTCCCTGCTAATGTCGACTTGGAGAGTGTCTCATCTGGGCGCTTCCGCTTGTGGAGAGGGGAGGTTGATGGAGGCGGGTTGTCTGGTATGTTGATCATAGATGCACGTGGAGGGGAGGAGAGCACTGGACTCGTTGTGTTCGAGGTCCCAGCCCCGGAGTCTCCAGCTATCTCCTGGACACGAGGCGCGACCTTCTTCTTTTTCTTTGAAACCCTGTCCGGGGCACCTGCCTGGTTGGCCAGCTTGAGAACCCGATCACGAGCAGTGGGCATAGCACCTACAAAACGATGACATATACGTCAGCGGACGAAAACATAAACAAAAAGACATAAGAATAAAAGAAACACCTACTCAATAATTCCATGACTTTCTCCTCGGTTCTACACTCGAGCAAAGCCTTGGTGTTAATAAGACGGGTCTCGCAGATCGGCATCCCGGCCTCGTCAAGATAAGGTACGCCCTTTCGATCCGTCCAGACCGCCAGGTTGAAGCTCTGCACGTACTCAACCAGCTTCTTATAAGCGAGCCTATCCTCGACACCCAGCATCGAGAACTTAATCTTATAGTGGCTGGTGGAGAGATCGAAATGGTCGCGCTGCCACCTCAGCGGTATCTTTGACATTATTTCTCCTCCCCATCTGCATCCCGTTTGTAGTAATAAAGGGAATGCAGGGCAGCACGAGTGATCGGTCTCACTACATACCACCGACCCTTGAAATGACGGGCAGAATCTACGTACGTCTTGAACAAACGTACATGCTGTTTGAAAGAGACCCAGCTGTGACGCCCCCGAAGACCGGACCGTTGGAGATGGAAAACATGGAAGAAGAGGGCCCGGGTACACCCTATACCGAGGAAGCGGCAGACCAACTCAAACGCCCGCATAAAAGCAATGGCATTGGGGTGTAACTGGAACCGCGCCAGCCGGAGCCACTTGAAGATAGACATCTGGAAGGAATTGAAGGGCAGCCTGATCCCCGCCTCTCGGAAGGCGAACTTGTACATGGCGAACTGCTTCCCTGGGAAACGATGACATATCCGGTCCGCCTCTTTGGGAGCATGACACTGCCAATTTTCAGGATCTTCCCGACTTCTATTTTCCACCACGGCATAAGCATGGGTCGCCTCATCGCAGAAATAAGACTCCTCGTCTAAGGGTTCGTCCGCAACCCAAGAGAGGTCATTTTGCCCGGACGACGAGACATGCTCAGTACCACCTCTGGCATTCCCCTCCTCGACAGACAAACGCGTAATGTCCGTATCCGCGGACCGCGGCCCAGTTTCTTCTCCTCTCGGTCGTAGACGCCCGGTTGCACCTGAAACGCAGACAGAAAGAGTGAATTCGACGTCATATCAAATCCACCCTTCCACCGCAGGTCAAGTGAAAGGGTGTAGGGGCGACGTTCACGGGCACCAATGCGAAACTTCACCCACTGCCACCAAGCCCAGTTGAGAAATTTCGCATGTGTTCGACGCAGTAATACGCACGTGAACATTCTTATGCCCCGGGCAAAAATCTCATACATGCTTATGAAAATTTTGCCCGGCACATGAAATTTCTGCCCGGGACAGTCTAATTATAACCCTATTTTTCACATTTACAGCCTATTTAACTATTTCTAAGTTAAATCTAATTACTCTATACATATGAAAACATGCATTCACAGCCATTGACGCAGAAAACATGGAAAATAGAGGATTAAGAAGGCAAAAATAGTACCTGACATGTTGAGAATCAAAAAGGGACGGTGGTGCGCGAGCAGCAGCGGTGGTTCAGGTGACGAGACTGGCGGAGACAAGAAAATTCTTCAGAGTTTCCGGTGAACGTCTGAGCGAAAAAGTATAAATGAAGTCGCTCAACCCCTTTATATAGTCCCAGGCGCGTGGATTGACGCGCTAGCCAGATTACGCGTCCCTTGGCAGTTCCTCCATGGGCCTAGCCAGATTAAGCCCATTGAGGGGCCTTGACCCAGCGCTGGGGGCACATTATAAATACCTTTCTTAATAAAGGGTCAGATATTCTCACTCATTCTGAACTAAACCATACTATTATGTATCTCTTCTGACTTAAGCATTGAAGTATCAGTTATATATATATATATATATATATATATATATATATATATATATATATATATATATATATATATATATATATATATATATATATATATATATATATATATATAAAGAGAACAATTTACATATACTTAAATATGTTTTTAACATTTTTCAAAAGTGTATGTTTATAAAAAATTTATATTATTTAAATTTATAGTATAAAATTACATCTTGAGAATATATTATATTTTACATGAAAAAAAATAAATTATTTATTTAATTAAACTATATAATAATATTTTTTATATAAAATAGTATTTTTCCATGTTAAAAATTGAATTTTATTTATCACTTTCTAAACTTATATTTGTGTTGGTTTTACTGTAAATATTTTATTGTTTATAGATAACTATCTAAACCAATTTTCTAAAAAATAAAAATAAATAAAGAGTGATGTCACGTTAGAATTTTGAAGGTGTGAAGAGGGAATAGGATTGTCTAATGATAGGGCGCCAAGTCACCCTTCCTTTCTGAGAGTTTTAGACCGTCCGATAATATAAATGATGGAGCTTACGCCACGTGGATATCAGTGATTTTTATTTGAAAAGCTTAACCGTAGGGTTGCATGAATGGTTGGTTGGTTGGTCCATGGCGGTCACACCATCTCTGACCAGACCGCAGAAGACTACACAGCCATCGCAATGTTGCGAACGACCGAGAAAGAAATGGAAAGATTTCAGATCGTGACAAGTTATCAGAAATATTGCAAACGGCGCATAGTTTGGGACAGAGCTGAGATTGCAGCGGAGTTGTGGAGCTCCGACGACAGTGATCTGACAAGCAACGAAACAAAAGCCGGCCGGTAACGACAAAGTATCGACGGAGAAACTCACAGCCAAGAGTTTCTTGCTGGTGTATCATCTTTCTTTAGCCAATTTCTATTTTTTCTGTTAAATCAGAATCATTTGTTTGACACGTGGCGTTATCCAAGTGTTCCGAATATCGGACGGCTAAATATTATTGAACTGCACTCTAACCTTTGTGCGCGTACGGTAGAGAATCCAACTCTAACGTATGTAAAAATGAAAGTGATGTGGAATAAAGAGCACTTTGAAATTGAAACTCTCACTATTGATTCCATACTGTCTCACTATCATCATGTCTCTTTCACGCTTCATCACTCCTCTCTCTTGCGCTTCATCAACTTCAGGTCTCTTCCTTCACTTTTTCTTATTTTCAGCTTCTAACTCCGAATTGAGATATGCATTTTTGTCTATATGAAAGGTCTGATAGTTTTTCATTCTTAACAGATTCTTCTATGATTGCATCAACCGTAAAGAAGAATATGAACATTACTACAACTTTGGTATGACATGACTGGCATATTCTTAAGTTTTTTTCTAATATATATGTTTTTTTTAATGTAAGAATTAGTGAAGGAAGTAAGAAATAAAATGAGTTTTATTGCTTGTAGTGTTTGGAAGAGAGTAAAGAAAGAATCAAGAAAATGTTCAACAAGGTTGAACTTTCAATTTCTTCATATGATACTGCTTTTGTGGCAATGATTCCTTCTTCAATGTTGCCGCACACACCCTTTTTCCCTGAATGTTTGAATTGGTTGCTGGATAATCAACTCGTGGATGGCTCTTGGGGTCTTCCGGATCGCCATCCATTGTTGATGAATGATGCTCTCTTGTCTACCTTAGCATGTATCCTTGCGTTAAAGCAATGGGGTATTGGTGAAGATAAGATGAATAAGGGTACTTTACTTTCAGAATTGTTACATGATATACATTGTATTCTATATATTGTTGTTTGGCATTGCAAATCTGTTATCAATCCAGCCATTAGTATCGGAGGCAAATTTCTTATTTTATAATATTTGAAAATACAATTTATTCTCGGATGAATTGATATAAAATATGTTCATGCGTCAATTTACGCTTGTCTTTTCGTCTGTTATATAGATGCGTTTTCTTGATATTTTTGCAGGACTTCATTTTATTGAGTCAAACTTTACTTCAATCAATGATGACAAGCAACATCATCCCATAGGATTTGATATACTTTTTCCTTCTTTGGTTGAATATGCTCAAACTCTGGGCATTAATCTTCCAATTCGACCCACAAGCTTGGAAGCAATGATCCAAAAGAGAGACAACGAGCTCCAAAGGTAGTATTTTTGTTTTTTCTTGTTTCATGATCCTTTTAATAAATTCAAGTTGCTTAGAATTTAAAAGTAGAGGGATCTTGTTTTTCATATTGTCTGTATTCTCCAAACTGGTTGGCCCCAAATGGCTAATGAGCTTCAGCTAAGGTAGAATGGAGAGTACCCAATTTTGAATCTTGGCCGAAACAATTTTTGGTCAAACTTAATTCCTCCGGGCCAAATCCTGATTACGAGGACCCTTTCTTCACAAGGGGCTAGAAGGTTTAAAACAAAAAATATTATCCAAATCACCTCTTTCTGGTACATTTGTCTGGATGTAGAGGCTCTGAGAGCAATTCAGAAGGGTGGAGAGCATATCTGTCAGAAGGAATGTTAAAGCCACTGGACTTGAATACAATCATGAAGTATCAAAGAAAGAATGGATCTTTGTTTAATTCACCAGCCACAACAGCAGCTGTTTTTCATCACTTACAGAATGCTGACTGTCTCAGTTACCTCCAATCAGTAGTACAAAAGTTTGGGAATGCAGGTACATTTTCAAACTCGAGTTTCTCCAAATTTATTTTAGTTAATTACCTTTTGTGCATTAATTGAACCTTTTTTTTATTTCAGTTCCAACTGTTTATCCTCTGGATATTTATGCCCGCCTCTGTATGATTGATAGTCTTGAAAGATTGGGGATTAATCGTCATTTCAAAGAGGAAATTCAAAGTGTATTGGATGAAACATACAGGTAATTATAGATTTGAGATGCATGCACCTGTTGAAGTAAAATAGAATGTCAGTAATTAGAGAAGTAGGAAAGAATTTATGTAGATAAAAGTATTGAGTTGAGATAGTAAGGGTCTGTTTGGATTAGTTTATTTACTGGTATAAGCCCCTATTCTGTGATACTATTTGGGATAGCTTATATGAAAACAATGACATTGTTTTTTCTTTTGTTATAGAAATAGATTTTATATCAGCACTTCTGTGATACTTGCTTAATTAAGTTGTTTATCCAAACAAAACTTAAGTTTGGAGATACTATGCATGCATAGAAACTTTTCATTCTCATCAGTTGGATCTCTTACCCATTTAATTTTCTGAAAAAACAGATATTGGCTACAAGGAGACGAAGATATATTTTTAGACCCCACAACCTGTGCATTGGCATTTCGAATGCTGCGTCTCAATGGTTATGATGTCTCTTCAGGTGGGATCATTTGTAACATTTAATTACATGTTTGGTTTGTTGTTGGCAAATTACATATAGAATTAAAGTACTCTTTTGTTAGCAAATGGACTGACTTTATGTTTGTTGAATTCCTCCAGTCCATTATGGAAGCAAATTCATGTTACATTTTCTTTCTCATTTTTCCGTTTGAGAGGTTTCAATTACTATATTACCCTATATTTCTTATACTACATTATAAAGTCATATGACTTTTGGGGATTACACATTCAAAAGTATCATCCAACCAAATTATATTTTATCATACATAGGTTTGAGAAAAGTTACCCAAACATAAATCAGTTTGAGCAAACTCACTTTCACTAAACTTAATTGTGCAACTGTGTGCTAAGTAATTTAAAACTTATTTTTTTAAGATGAAAAAAAATAAAGAAGCTGAAATGTATGTGTCTTTGCAGATCCATTTTATCAGTATTCAGAAGATAAATTTCCCAATTCCTTGAAAGGGTACTTAAAGGATGCTAGTGCTGTTTTAGAGTTATATAGGGCTTCACAAGTCATTATACATCCAGAAGAATCAATTTTAGTAAAACAAAGTTCCTGGACCAGAAATCTTCTGAAGCAGGGTTCTTCTGGTTACCAGTTGTATACTGATAAACTTCGTATTTATGTTGATAATGAGGTAGTTTATCATCTCAATCTTTCAATAAATTTAACTGCATATATACAATATTACAATGCATCTGTAAAACTGCAATGTTTTTGCACCTTAGGTCAATGACGTTCTTAAGTTTCCACATCATGCGAATTTGGAGCGGATATTAAGTAGGAGATCGGTGGAGCATTATAATGTAGACGAAACAAGGATTTTAAAAACATCATACAGGTACACCTCCACTAGTTTGTTTTTCATCTAAGGTTTGGTTTTGTCATTCCTATCTTTTTTGTGGTGAAATTCTTGATTGTTTGTCTGACACAGATCCTGCAATCTTGCAAACCAAGAAATTCTGAAGCTAGCTGTTGGAGATTTCAATCTCTGCCAATCAATTCATAGTGAAGAGTTGAAACAACTTTCAAGGTATATCTTTCGTTTAAATCTTTCTAAAGTTTCAGATATGAATGTAATGTCTCCTTAAAAGAAAAACTTTCAATTTTTAGCTTCAATATTAAATTAGCTTTTAATGACAAAATAGTCCAGTTCAAAAGCAGTTGTAACATATGATTTGCTTTCTAGAAAATTTATCCAAAAGTATCACCCATTTCCTCATGCTAGATATAACTAATCTCTATCATATGCAGGTGGGTTGTTGAAAGCAGACTAGACAAACTAGAATTTGCAAGGCAGAAACTGGCATATTGTTACTTCTCCAGTGCAGCCACTTCTTTTTCCCCCGAACTTTCTGATGCTCGCATATCTTGGGCCAAAAACGGGGTGCTCACAACAGTTGTTGATGATTTCTTTGATGTCGGGAGTTCTAAAGAAGAGCAACTGAACCTTATTCAGCTAGTTGAGAAGTATATTCCTATTCTTAATTAAACCGTGCCATCTCTTGATTTCCTTTTGAATTCTTTCTCAATATTTTCGGAACAATTAGTAATATTATGGTTATGGAACTGCAGGTGGGATGTAGATGTCAGTACTGTTTGTTGTTCCGAGGCGGTTAAGATAATATTTTCTGCAGTTCGTAGCACAATTTGTGAGATTGGAGAGAAATCTGTCCAGCGGCAAGGACGCAATGTGAAAGACAATGTTATCAAGATTGTGAGATGCTTATTCATTTTTGTGCCTACATTTTTCTACTAATGTTATTTTGCATCCCTGTTTAAGATTTTTCTTAATGGGTTGACTTTGTTTGTTTTGTAGTGGTTAGATTTGATGCGGTCTATGTTTACAGAAGCTGAGTGGTTGAGAACCAAGGCCACCCCAACAATGGATGATTACATGCAAAATGCATACTTATCATTTGCCTTAGGACCAATTGTTCTTCCAGCACTCTATCTTGTTGGCCCTAAGCTTTCAGATGATGTTGCTGAAAATCAGGAATTGAATCATCTTTTCAAAACCATGAGCACCTGTGGGCGTCTTCTCAATGATATTCAAGGTTTTAAGGTATATAGTTCGGTCCATTCATTCTCTTTCCATGACATGTCACCTTCGTGGTAAGAGTTCGGAGTGTTTGGTGTCTTACACGTGTCAGTATCCGACTAACGTTCAATTTTTTCATTTTTTCAAATTATTAATGGTGTCATTGTATTAGTGTCGGTGTCAGTGTCTACGTTAGTGCTCCATACTAACATTTTTTTCTCTGCTATGTTGTAGAGAGAATCCGAGGAAGGGAAACTGAATGCGGTGAGTTTGCATATGATTCACAGTAATGGAGTCGTTACTTATGAAGATGTGGTTGATAAGATGAAGAGTCTTATTGAGGATAAGAGAAGGGAACTCCTGAGATTAGTTTTGAAGGAAAAAGGAAGCTTAGTTCCAAGAGATTGCAAGGATTTGTTTTGGAAAATGATGAAAGTGTTGAACCTATTTTACATTAAGGATGATGGATTTACTTCAAATGAGATGCACTCTACTGTTAATGCAGTGCTTAAAGACCCAATCGTTCTAAATGAATTGTTGGTAGATTCTAAAGGCAACACCCTCTCTCAAAAGCACTAGTGGTGTGATAGCTAGAGCTGCAATTGCTTTGGATGAAGAAATAAAATAAAAGGGAGTCTCTTTTATGTGAATTTTGTGTTTGATTTATGCCCATATAATTTTGTTTTCTTTTTTTGTATTAGTATTCATTAAAGTATATACCTTCTTGGTTGGTATGAATACCTTCTTGGTTGGTATTCATTAAAGTATATACCTTCAAATTGAGATCACTTTCTCTATAGGGAAGGGATGCTTTTGCACACTATTTTTGCTTGAGAAAAATTATGAATAGTTGATGTTAAAAGAATTTATTTTAAAAGTGGTTGTTTGGTCATGATACTTTTAAAGTGGGATACAAATTGAATTTGTTTAGTTGATCAAAAGTAAAATTTCTTTTAATATTTAAATATAAAGAGTTGCATGGATTTTACTTCAAAATTTAAGTTTATTCAACAAAAAACTTATGGTGAACTTATTAAAAGTTCCAACATTCTATCCAATGAGATAGGTTGTTAATCTCGGATGACAGTTCGTAGCACCGAAATCCCAAATAGACATATTTGGGGCTGCTATGATCGCTATTGTCAATAGCGCTTCTCATGTCAAAGCATAGCGGTGAGGGGCCGTGCTGCCATGCGGCTATAGAGCGTTATTGGGAACCTAGCCAATGAGTTGTAGCGTTTGCAAAAGAAATTCGTAAAAACTTTCAAAAGATTTTTAACATATGTATTCAGACAATGTAAAACTCAGAAAGTTGAAAAATTTTTAAGGGGTTAAAATAGTCATCTGACTGTTGGCTATTGTTGATGAGTAAAATCAAAAGTGGTTAAACTTCCACAGATAGTTGGTGAACTCTCTAATGATCTTGCCAACTTAATAAATGACATTGAAAATTTGAACAAGCTCTTAAACATCAATAGACTTTGTACAACAACAAAGATGTGGAGCGACAAAGGTGGGAGAAGGGGATTCTTCAGAGGGACATGAAAAGGTGGAGAAGGGGATTCTTCAGAGGGACATGAACATGTCATGAAAGAACCGGAGTGTTTGCATTATTTGCAGAGGGTGTTTTTTGCACTGCAAATTTTGCAGGAAAATCAAACCTGTAAAAATCACAGTTGTATGGTCCCAAATTCCAGAGTACTAATTTGAAATTGACTTTTGTCGGCCACCCAGAAATTGATTGTCACACAGGTGGTTAATATACAGGCGATTGGAAGCTTGTTTCCAATCTTTTGGAACAGAACAGCCAAAGCATCTGCTTGTTCAGAAACCTGCAAGAACCAAATCAGCAAATGCAAGATTTGCCCTTGCATATGATAACAGCTATGGACTAGGAATAATTTTGTTAAGAAATGGCTAGGTAAACCAAATTCAGAAAATGGTGTTTATTACTTTGGTTGATTCCTTTATAATGTCCAACTATTAAGGTTCACTAGTTCATATATTTTGAGCATCAATAAGTGGTAATAAGCACTCCAAAGTTCGATTGATAAAGAAATAAGTCCATAAAACACTTGCTGGTATAAATTAATGTCCCTCTGAAATTGTATGCAAAGCACTATAAGAGGTATCAATATTAATTTTATTCCATCTGAGGGGTATTGTTTCATAGCAAGAGAAAATGATTGAAACATTGTAGACAACAACAACACTACAAAAATTTGCAGTATCCTCAGTCAACATTACAAAATTTACTAAATTTCAGGTAACTTTTGAATATTGGAAAAAAATATCTCTAAGAAACACAATACATTACTTCACTCCATAACAACATTTGCACCAAGTGCTTTCAGTTTCTCTATTATCTGTTCTCCTTCTTCCTTTGAAACACCTTTCTTTATAATAGAAGGTGTTTTTTCCACTATATCCTTTGCCTCCTTCAAACCTAAATCCGTAAAGCCCCGAACTTCTTTGATTACTTTAATTTTGGAAGCTGCTTCATAGGACAACAGTTTCAATTCAAATACAGTTTTTTCTGGTTTTACCTCCTCTTTGACTGATGTCGAGGCTTTTGCTGCCATTCCAGCCAAATTTGCAGTCCCAGCTTTCAAATATCCTACATTAGGCATCTCCTTTACACCCATTTTCTTCATCAGAATGAGACCCAATTCTGCAGCTTCGGCTAGTGTTAGAGATGCCACTTCATCAACAAGCCTGAAAACTCTCTCTGATGGAGGGCCGCGATTCTCATTGGGATCAAATGTTGCAGGATCAAAATCAGCCGGGAGACTTCTCTGATCAATTTCCACTTCCTCTACATCCTCCTCCTCTTTTCTTGCCGCTTGACCAAGGTTTCTTGAAAATACATTCAATTTCCTAGCATTCAAACCTACGATGCGTTCATAAAGAGGTTGCCTATACAAACCATTGGGTAAACAATGTCTTATCCTCAAAAGCAAGCTCATTCTTGGCTTGTAAAGATCTCTCAATTGGCAAATCAGCTCATTCAACATACATTGTGAACTTTATTCCAGCACAAATCCTGAAAGATGCAGCAGAGCATTTGTTTAAATATTATCATCAGAGGCTTATTGAACTGATGTAATTGATATGTGCAGAGACTTCAATCGTTGCATAGTGTTAGAACAAGGAGGAAATTACAATGTCATGAAGATGGACCCAACACTGCATATTCTTAGGTTATGGATAATCTCAAAGTCAACGGCTTAACAAATTAGAAATATAAGAATGAGACCAACCAGACACGAAACACGAGAAACCACAAATCACATGAAAAAACAAAATAGCAACAAAAAGGCAATGGAGCAAGCCAACGGTGCTTTTGCTTTTCAAACCCTGGTAAGGTGACTAACAATAATATGTTTGCAATGTCCTCATTTACAAAGAAATCTATAGTTAAAGAATAGGACTGATTCTTATCTAAATCACTTTAAGCTCTTGGCTTTATATTATATTATTAATACTTGACATCAACAAATATAAAAGTAGAGTGTGTAGGTGTAATTACTTTAAACTTTAATAACTTGAAGTTCACAAAAGGTCGATAACATGCTAGGCTTTTAATTATTTTAATTACTGACTTATTTTTTGCTTGTTATATTTTTTTGTGACGTTAAATTCATTTTAGCTGATCCTATTGTACATTTTGATGTACTGATGATGCAAACAAGACAGACAATGAAAAAGAAAAGGCAGTATGAAAACTACAAATTGAGGCATGAAGATTGCCATAGTTTTCAAAAAATCAGAGAACTATTCTTCTGTTAAAAAATAAAAACATATAACACAAAAATAATAATAAGGGAATCACAAAAAGCTTCTCTGCCTCAACACAAGTAGTCCTCGGCAAGCGCATAAGACCACTGGATGAGTTTCAAGTAGGAAGTCTAGGGTTTGAACCCTCAAAACCAACATAACTAACATACATTAACCTATCAATAAATAAATAAATAAATAAATAAATAAATAAATAAATAAGCTTCTCAGTCTCTAAATGATTTAAGATTTTAATATAGAGCTACTTTAATTAATCTAAGATAGTGTAGCATAGCACCGACCCTCTAAAATACTATAGCAGTATAGCAGCTATTGCCAAGACTAAAAACTATTGTACAAAGTAAACATAAATACTCAAAAATAGACTTAAAGTTAAAAAACCTAAGTATACAGTAATTAAATTTAAGTAATTAAACTTAAGCAGAGATGAAAATTAACCAGAATTGAATTAAAAGTAAGAAGAGCAAAACAATTATTTTTAAGCAAGAAAGAACATATAACATTACTCTTCAAGGGGATTCAGATTGAAATTTAAAATAAAATTAAAAAAAAAATTGATGAATTTATCCCCAAAATTCTAATAGCGAGCGACATGGCAATTTGGGAGCACAATTTGCGGCCGCTATAACCTCTATTGTTGATAGTGGCTCGTGTCGTAGACCAATAGAGTTGCGCCAAACCCTACTACACTACTCCCTACTACACTACTCTGCTACTACTCTGCTATAGTATTGCTATTGCATAATATTGACAACATAGAGGAACCCTAGTCTAAACTCCCGAGGTCACACTCTAACATACACAGTACTTTACTTTGTGGTATATATCTGCTAGACTGCAAGACTAGAGAGACATTAAGTGAAGAGAATTTCCTTGCTCCCAAGCATTTGAACATAACCAAATAGAGTAAACTATCAAATTTGGACCCGAAATTGTGAACACTAGGCAATTTGGAATTGCCACCAAAAAACAGAGTTTCAACATTAGAACCAAATTCACAGCAACACAAATTATTAAAAACTAAAATTTAATTAAATAAAACCTCTGAACTTTTACAAACAGAAAAAAATACCAACAATCTTATATACTAAGAAAGCATTGCCCATTCAATTTCTTACTCGAATTTCATTATAATAACATCAACATATAACACTTTATAATACCAAAAATGATCCATTTGTTTAAACTACAGTTAAAAACAGATAACATTGATTCCTATGCTATCAATCGCGTTGCTTTAGCACGCAATCATGGAATCGCATTCTCGCTCTTGAAGCAATAGAACGAAAATTCGAGTTAAGAAGAGAGAGGGAAACCGGGACAAACCTTTTCACTGTTTCAGGCGGCCGACGACGAGCTCCGGCTGCGTTTTCCGGCGAATTGAGTTCAGTGCAAAATGAAGTGTCGTTTTGATGGAGCTGTTGAGATTCGTTGAGTAGGGTTTTGATTAATTAAATTAATTGATTTTTAAATTTTTTTTTTAATGATATTGGGCTTTTATAAGGGCTTGCGATTGTAATCTTGTGTCTACTTTTTCATTTCAGTTTTTCTACAATTCCAATATTTTTATTACACCCTATGATAAGCTAGATAACATACACTACTTTGAGAAAATTATATATAATTTGTTTAATAAATAAAATATTTATAGTTTTAAAGTTTTAATAATAATTTAGTTTAAATATATTTAATTATTTATATTATATAAAATAAAAAGGACCCTTTTAAAAAAAATATTAAACAAATTTAAAAAAGAGAAAATAAAATATGTATTATGAGTGTAAAATAATTTTGCATTAATAACCATTCATTGTCGTGTATTCTACCAAATCACCCTTTTGTTTTAAAATTATTTTAATGACATGAAACGTGTTATCAACGTATCACAAAATCTTAACTATAATATACTTTGAATTTGATCACAATAAAATTTAAATACTTACAAAATTTTAATGACTATATTAACAGACGTATAATATCTTTATACTTTTGAAAATTTAATAATTAAGTTTACGGTTTTAATTGATCGCAGAAGATCTCTATATATTATACTATATTATCTCTGTTTTTTTATTATATTTAATTTTCTCCAAATATTAAGAAATAGAATAATTATAATATGAAAACAAAAGACTTTATAAAATTATTTGGTATTGGAAAGAAAAATTTACACAATTGAAACGAGAGAACAATAAATATTTAAGAATATAATAAAAAATATATTAATGATGCATTGGTATTATAAAATAATTTATATTGTGATTATTAGTTAATTAATTTTAAAGATATTTTTTATTTTATTTTGTTAAGAAATGTAATTGGGTATAATCCAACCCTACAAAATCCGTTGGTAAAGTGAGAATTGCCTCCACTTATATACACAAGTTCAAGCGATATATTGTCCGATATGAAACTCTTAACATATTTCATGAACAATAATTCAAATACACATTGAGAGTAATATTTATACATATTTTTTTATTTGATATTTCATGTCACTTTATGATTTATTTCAATCATATTTTAAACATTACAGTCAAAAGATTGAAATACATAATAATCAAGATTTTAGAAATATATATGTTTGCTTTTTGAGATATCTAACGGGTTGTATCCCGTGCGAGTTTACGAACTATTTGAATCACATTTTTAAGATAAAAAACTATTTAAATATTATATAAAAATAATTGAAAATAAATTTAAAATAGATATTATTAAATTTTATGACATTTTAAATCTCTTATTTATAAATAATTTTAAATTATGGAGTATTCTAGCCCTTATAAAAGTAGTGTTAAAAATATATTTCAACATTAAAAGTGGAGAGCAATTTATGTTTAAACATTTAAATAGTTGGAGAAAAAATTATTTTATGTAATTAATTTAATCTGTATGCAAAATTAATTGTAATTAGAACTATCACATTTAAAATTTATACAATTAATATCATTTTATCAGTTACAAAATTAATTTGAAAATTTATGATAATAATTGTTTACAAATCCTATACATCTAATATCTAACTATTAAAAATTAAACTCGTTGTTTATCCATTAAACCCTTTTTAACAAATCTTAATTACACTTACAAAGAATGACTTTTCTGTCCAAAAAAAAAAAGTTAACTATTAAAAACTAAACTCGTTGTTTACCCATTAAATTTTTTTTAACAAATCTTAATTACACTTATAAAGAAGGACTTTTCTGTCCACACAAAAAAAAACTGAATTATTATGCATTTCACATTAATGAGTGCTGATGTATGGTATCATCAATTTTTCCTACAAAATATCAATAAAATAGAAATTGGAATAAATAAATGTTATAAATGCTATAGAACTTAAATAGGACATGCATCACGCCGAAATTCCAACCGGCACACAACCATTCTCTTTTGCGATAAATAAAAAAGTTGATTTCACCCCTTCTGCTTCCAACCTCTGTTCCTCAACAAATAAATTATTTCTCTTTTCCAATACCTGGTTCGTGGCATCATCAATGTTTACGGATGCATATAGCCGATGATTCACTCATACCCTCATCAATGATTTCTCTTTTCCAAGTAATTATTTGACTCTATTTTTGATTTGCTGTTGAGTTGTGTGCAATCTTGATGAATATGTATATATAAATAGGTCATATTCATTTCCAATTTCGCAATGCTTTTGATCAGGTTTTCAAATTTGTACTCACGTATTATCCTCCAGTTTTCTGTGTAAGGATTTGTTAATGGCTTTCGGAGGATATAACTTTGTCCACGAAATCACTTTTGCAAAGGAGTCATAGAGCATTGTTTGAGTTATCCGCTTATGGTTTGTACCGTATATGAATGTGAAACTGAAGTTTTTTGCTATGGAAATGGTTCTCATGGATGAGAAGGTTAGAAAGAGAAAAGAAGTGTGAAATGAAGGAAATCGGCTTCACGTAGCCTTTTATAGAGGTATGGCCACGAGACATCCTTGCCCTTGCAATTAACTTTAATCTCCTAACCATGCCATTGTCCCTTTAAATATGGTTTAACTCTTAATTAGCATGATATTAATAATTACTTAGAAAATGATCATGGTTAATGGAAGACTAGGGCATTACACTAAATAACGATACATACATTTCCCAAGAAAAGATACCTCGGCTACATTTTTTCTAATAACACAACATGAACTAGTCTAGGAATGGCCTAAATATACCCAAACTGGCGCATGCAACTCTCAGGTAAATATGTAGCCACAAAAGTTTCTCATCGTAGATAACCTATAAAAATGGGAGTGTCATCGAACCCCTGATGCGCTATATGGTCTGCATATGTTATCCATATGTTACCGTTCACAATCAAAGTATTGATTCTCCTTTTGTACTCCAGAAGACCACCTGAATGAGAATGACTGGAATTCCATCTAGTAACTTGTGGGGAGCCATAAGTGATAAGACCATAATCACGCCTATCACAAATAGATAGGGAAATGCTCGTATACTCAACGATACAGTAAAATAGAGCATAATAAAAATTAGATATACAAAATGTTTTTAATGAATAATAAGGAAATAAATAATATATAATGAATATTCATACTTGAAATAGACTCATATAATCAGCAAGTTGACTTGTGTCAAAGGAATTTGCCTCTCCAAGGGCAGTGTATAATATCGTCAAAGTAGCACAACCCCATGCCCACTAGAGAGACTCAAAGTCAGCAAACATTGATATGTATTAGGCATCAATGTATAGATGAGACTTATCTGCTTAAATAATACATTCAACTTGATACAACATGGTGAATGAATAATCCACCAACGGTAGCATGCACATGGGTGGCATACCCAGTGAGTAATGTAGGGTCATTAGTTCCTCCAGGGAACCCTTCATCAGTGTCTGCCTGAACAAGCGCCTCTATATCAGCATGAGCCAACACTTTTGTGTCATCCAAAACAAGAGCCTTTGTTTGAGTCTGAGCATCTGGGTCAACCTCGTCAGTATCGATAACATGTGACTTAACATCATGATCTTTGGCCCGATCACATCTACCTCTTATATACTTGAGAGTATGCGGTCCACGATACTACTTAATCCTCCTACAGTGAGAAACATTGTGGATAACTTTACCCACCCTAGTCTATAGATGCCTATCTCAATCAACTTTGTCGCCTCCACCAAAGCTCTTTGCAATTGTCCTTTTGCTCAATCTAGGAATGATCGTGTCCTCTCTTCCTCTTCTCCTCACTACAAACAAAAAAGATTAAAAAAAATTGACTTACCGACTATTCTAAAATATTAGATCCAACCTCACATATATTGACAATTTTAAAATATGTGGTACAGGTGTATGTGTTTTTACCGACATTTGTAAATATCTGATATGAACATATGTATTTTTACCAGCAATTTTAAAATTGCTAGTAAAAACATATATTGTCCATACCGAATACTTCTAAATTGTCGTTAAAATGCACACAAAAATTGAGATTATATTGGATATTTCAGTTTTGTCGGTATAAAACAAAATTTTCAACACCGACAATTTCAAAAAGAAATCGGTAAAAATGCATGTTTTTTATTGAATATCCAATATTTTTTTATAAAAAAAAAATCGGTATAAATACATAAATTTAATGAAAAACTACACTTGTAAATATTCGATGTGAGCTGTAAATCCTCAATAAAAAAAATTAAATAAAATAAATCTAAAAACACAAGATTTTAAATGTGAAAATATTTATTTTTTAGCTATGAGTGTTACTAATCAAATGAAAGATTATATGAAGGTGTTTGATTCAAATTGAGGGTGTCATGTAGATTCCTTCCAATGGGCCAAAAGTCATAAGCATTAGGGTTCGACCCACAAGACAAAAACTATAGAAAGTGACAAAAATAGATCTTTATCACCAGAACATAATATTATCCTCCTACACCAAAGATGGACAATAATAAAATGAAGAATCATTTTTTTAATTATACCTATATATGGTGATGGTCTATTCAAAAGAAATTCGAGAGCTTAATGTTTTATGAATGTAATGTTCATTTTGTTATCAAAATTCGTAGCATCATGTTAAAAGCACCAGCTTCTTTTGGAGAAGCTAGAGAAGCAAAATGTTGACTAACTGTAATGTGTGGAGCTTATTAAAAGAATTTGTTCTGCTGATAAAATCAAAGTTTTTTTATCCCACTTGTATATTCTTTTTATTTTCTCTAATTCCTTAAATATGGAATTATCAATTGCTTTTAGCCATTGATTGAAAATAAATTAATGGTCTAAGTTTTAATTTGGAATAAGAATATCCCTACTTTATAAAAGAATTTTTTTGAATAAAATTTCTTTAAAGTAATATTAATTTTAAAATAATCAGAAGCATAAATTAAATTGTTTACTCATCTTCCTAATATTAAAACTATATTATATAAATTTCTTTTAAAAACTTAATTCAGAAAATTAATATAATTAAAAAAACTGTTTTAACAATGTATCTCTCATTTTTTATAATTATATTTTTGTTCTAAATTTAATTTGATAACCCAATGTTTTAATAAAAATTTAATCATTGTAATAAAAATGACCAAGTAAAAATTTGACACTAAACAAAAAATGATTTGAATTTTTTAATATTAGTCATATAATAAAAAAATTATGATTAACTTTTTTATAGATTTTTTTTTTAATAAAGAAAGAATTATATTACCAAAAAACAATGGGAGTACAAAGTCGAATAAAAAGATCTAGGCATCCAGTCAACAAGAAAGACCAACCGACACAATTACAAACCACTCATATCCTATTACACAATCTAGCTAATTTGTCATTAATCTCAGCTCTATACGTAATTTTCTTAATGATGTCCTTGATATTAAGATAATCTTCTTTCTTGTTCTGGAAGATAATTAGGTTCCTGACAGTCCAAATGACATACACAGTTTTAATAAAAGCTAATTTTAAGAGTTTTTTCCTGCATCCCTTATCCCTTGCCACTAGTCATTTTATAAATATCATTAAGTTCTTTACCCTAACCTTTTGGATTATGAAAGTAGGATTTGTTTCCAGATATTTTTGGTCACCTCACAATCAAAGAAGAGATGATCACAACTTTCTGGTAGATTGCAGTATACACATTCAGTGTCGCTAGTTATTCCAAACCTGAGTAGTCGATCCTTTGTGGGAAGCCTATACTGGCATGTCATCCAAAAAGTGAACACTGATATTGGTCTAGCAAGATTACCGTGGAATAGTTTTCTCCTGCCAATTTTTGGTTTGATCCCTCTAAGCATCTTATACACTCTCTTTGTCTCATACCTGCCAGTTGATTTAAACTCGTTCCAAGCCATAGAATTCATAATAATGTCTTTATGTTTGAACGAATTAGAGACAAGATCCCTTAATGTGTAGGTCCAATAATTTACCTTAACACTGTTAATCAATATAATTAGTGTAATTACTGTCAGCATTATTTGTTGCCTTATTTGCTTGTAGCATCTTAATTCTAGCCTTAATCATAAGATCATGTGTCACTCCCAGAATTTTCATCCTAGTACAAACGTGAAAGTGGCGCGGAAAGGGTAGAGTCGCCAGCCAGACATTTTTATCCCGAAAGAATGGGAAAGGTAATGTTGCACAAACTCGAGGAAGAAGGAAAGGACAAGGTCCTGCGAACCAAAGATCTGGGTTCGGGAGTCGGTTACGACCTGGGAAGGTATTAGCACCCCAGATCGTCCGCCGTACCCGACGGGATCCACACTTGCTTGTTTTGTTTCAAAGGATGAGAAAATAAAGTGTTGTTGAACAAAACTGCTGACTGGAATAGGAATGCGAAATGAAACTAGAAAAGAAAATGGAAAGAAATGAGGAAATGTAGGGAAAATAAAAAATGTACTCGAACGGGCCCTACCCCACTGCCTACGTACCTCATCGGGATAATGAGGATCAGAGTCGACGTAGTTATCCTAACTAAGGCGAGAACTATTTGTTTGTGTTTTTTATAGCTGGAACTGCGTATGTCTATGCTCAGGTGTTGCAG
Source organism: Lathyrus aphaca (assembly GCA_963966055.1). Classification (NCBI taxonomy): domain Eukaryota; kingdom Viridiplantae; phylum Streptophyta; class Magnoliopsida; order Fabales; family Fabaceae; genus Lathyrus; species Lathyrus aphaca. The sequence goes on from OZ014519.1 coordinate 613,037,067, forward strand.
GCTCGTCTGGTACGAGTGCGTTTACCGTCTTGCATGCGAGACAAGTTGTCGCAAGTTCGCGTTGTGAGTGAATGAGATGAGAAAAAGAAGTTCCCGCAGGATAGTCGTTTATTGTTTGTTTTTGTCTTTTATGAGAAATGTTTTGAATTTGTTTGTGAACATTCTCATACTAAGACCTATCCATCGTGGTAAATACTTACACCTCGCCCCGAAACAGGACGCGTATAAGCACTCCGCAACAAAGTCTCATGGTGTATAAGAAAGTTCGATTTTGTATTAAGTATTTTTATTATTTTCTTTTATGTGAAGAGAAAGAATGACTCAAGTTGCAAAAGGTAAAAACTAAGGGACTAAGACTCAATCCTAATTTTAGTTATTTATTCAAAGGTGGTCCTAATGGTTTGTGGGGGTTCTCTAAACCTAAAGAGAAAAGAATAGAATGCAACTTACTTCCTAGAGAAGTTAAGTTGATTCTACAAAAGAGGGGGAAATTCTACCAAACACAAGTATGAAAAGTAAAGGAAATTAAATGCAAATTAAATGAATAAAGGAAATAAAAGAATAAGTTGAAGGAAACTTACCTCAATCTTCCCCTCTACAAAACAAAGGTTAGTGTGCATTTTTTTATTTAAAATAACAAGGCAAACATACCCTAATTAAATCCTAATGACTCTAGGACTCAATCAAAATTCTATTTTAATTCTAGAGGAACTAAAAAATGCTAGGACAAAAATACAACACCTACTACAGCCCCTAATACACAAACAACTATGAAAACAATGCATAACACAATGTCATTTTTTACAGCCAGCATGCAGCATGAAAAGGTAGGTGTAAAAGATCAAATACAGCATGCAAGCATAACTAACATGTATTTTACATCACCTATGTGCAAAAACAGCTATGAAATGCAAAATCCATATTTGATTATTTTCATTTTTTAATGAACAAACTCAATGAAACATGTACCAATTCCTCATGGACATGCATTTAAACCTAAATCAACCTACACAAAATGAAAGAACATGAACATTTTTGAGGGATTATGCAAGAATGCATCACATGGTTGATCATGCAATAAGAAATGCAAAAATGTGGCACATGAATGTGGCATATGAGCATAATGAGCAAAGGTCATGAACATGAAACATGATAGATCAAACATAATGTCAAACTCAATGCAAAATTCAGAATTGAATTGATGTGAATGATATGATCAAGCATAATATCAAATGCAATCAAATGCACATACATACATGATTATGCAAAATGCAACATATCTTGATACAATGAAATGCCAAATGACTTAATCCAATGTGAAACATGTAAAAACAGAATGCAACATGATTATTCACATGCCAAATAATGCACAAACATGGCAACAAAATGCAAGAACTCAAGCTATACTTAAAAGAACACAAAAACGCATAATACACAACATGAACGGAAACGCGTCGAAACGACTCGAAATGGGGGAATGAGCTACTAGAAATGGACCCAAAAATTCCCTAAAATCAATACCTAAACATGTATGAACTTTAAAGGCACTAGAAAAAAGAACTAAGCTATCAAATAAGCCAAGATTCCAAAAATCAACAGCGTTAACCGGTTAACCAAATGGTTAACCGGTTAACGGGCCTAAAACTGCACTGTTTGTGGCTAAAACACAAGTGTTAACCGGTTAACTTGGTTAACCGGTTAACGCTGATCCAGAATGTGAAAAAAGCTTAGAAATAAGTGCTTTTGGCCACAAACTCACTTCTAATGATCTCCAACATACCTAGGAACATGTTAACACTAATTTCTACTTAATCGGGGCTTATTTACACATGCTAAAACCTATAACTATCCACACCTTAACTCTTAATCCATCACAAATCATAAATTGCAAACAACACATAATGGAAACGAAATCGATCGCAAGCAAAACGAAAAGCAATTAAAGAATGCCGTAATGGTGAGATGAAGAGAATAACTTAAAGAAGAAGTGATTTAGATCACCAACCTACGAAGCGGAGAAGTGTTTCGGTGGATGTTGCAAGAATCAGAGCTTGATCGAAGAGAAAACCACGAAAACCGCGAATCCGCAAAATAAATGCGTTCTTGATGCTTGAACCTTTGTGCACTTCCGATAAGCCGAAATCCTCACAAAATTCAGTAGCTTCTTCTTCCACAATCCACAAAATCAATGGAGGTTGGAGGCTAAGCTTCAAGATCTTCAAGTTTCAATGTGAAACTTGAAGAGCTTCTTCAAAAAGCTTTAGTGAATAGGGAAATGGAGGAAAAGTGAGAGAGAAAAAGTGATTGTGAGAGAATGAAAATTTTGGAAGCTTGTGAATGAAAATTGTGTGTGTGAATCCCCTTTGGTTTGGATGAAAATGGATTAAATATGGCTTAGGTTTGGGGCCCAAAAATTAGGCTCGGGATCAGAAATTATGGTTCGGTAATGAGGTTAGGATTTAGCAATGGAGCTAGGTTAGGAGAAGGAATATTCTAGAAGATGGTAGAACATGGTAGAAGTTTCCAAGGAAAATGGAGTGGAATTGAAATGGAAAAACAAGAGGGAAGGAATGAAATGAAGCGTGGAAAGAAAGTGGAAGGAAAAGTGGATGGAAATGTGAAATCAACCACTTTTCAAATGATTTTTCTTTTGATTTTTTTATGATTCCCCCACCGTTTATCGACCAAGTTTGAGCCATAAGATCATTGTAACCCTAATTTCATGATCTCGATCTCAAAAGTCAGGAGTCGACCTTTTTTACCTAGCTCGGTTGCCTTTTCCTTGATTCCTCGATTTTCAATCATCCGACCAGTCGAACCTCTTCCAAAATGAATTTGTGGATGAAATTTTCAATCATCCGACCAGTCGAACCTCTTCCTAAGATGTCTTTTAATCATAACTTCATGCAGAAGCCCAGTAGAAATGAAACCCTAATTTGGCCCTTTTCATCAGGAAATGTTGCACTGCTTGCCTCCTTTGTTCAACTCAAATCTTTCCATGGCTTGCGGCTTCAGATGAAGACTTGTGGGATATTGTGAACCCTTTGCACCAGGTCGAGAAGCTTTGTGGCCCTTCGGTTGCATTTGTAATGCCTTCAGTTGCTCCAATCCTTGATCACATACCCATGCCTCAGCTATGCTACATATGATGCAATGTTTTTTTTAATTATTTGATGAATCTTATGTATGCAAAATGCTACGCAAAATGTTGGGGATATGAGAGGGAAAATTTTGAGGTATTACAGCTGCCCCTATTCAATCATCTGCAGGCTTGAACGAATAATTGCGAGAGCTTTTAGACGTTCAAGGTATGGAGTGATTGAATACTCGAATAAAACCTGGAAATTTGAACTCTATGGGAAATAAAATATATTGGGAAGAATGCCATCCTCAAACGACAATTCTCAAAAGATCCTCGGATCAAACACGAAACCATCCTCGAATGGAGACGCAATGGTATACCGGCCTCAGTCGATAACCAGAAACACAAAGACTGACCTTAGACGGACTTTGCAAAAGAGACAAACTGACCTCAATCAATAAGCTCGGAATAGTCTATCATCCTCGAATGATAGCCACAATAACAAGACCAACCTCAAAAGGACTTGAAGAAGAGAATACCATCCTCGAACGACAACTCACAAAAGATCCTCGGATCTAACACGAAACCATCCTCGAATGGAAACGCAATGGTATACCGGCCTCAATCGATAACCAAAAAACACAAAGACTGACCTTAAACAGACTTTGCAAAAGAGACAAACTGACCTTAATCAATAAGCTCAAAATGGTCTATCATCCTCGAATGATAGCCACAACAACAAGACCAACCTCAGAAGGACTTGAAGAAAAGAATGCCATCCTCAAATGACAATTCCCAAAAAGATCCTCGGATCCAACACGAGACCATCCTCGAATGGAGACACAATGGTATACCGGCCTCAGTCGATAACCCGAAACACAAAGACTGACCTTAGACAGACTTTGCAAAAGAGACAAACGGACCTCAATCAATAAGCTCAAAATGGTCTATCATCCTCGAATGATAGCCACAACAACAAGACCAACCTCAGAAGGACTTGAAGAAAATAATGCCATCCTCAAATGACAATTCCCAAAAGATCCTCGGATCTAACACGAAACCTTCCTCGAATGGAAACACAATGGTATACCGGCCTCATTCGATAACCAGAAACACAAAGACTGGCCTCAGACAGACTTTGCAAAAGAGACAAACTGACCTCAATCAATTAGCTCAAAACGGTCTATCATCCTCGAATGATAACCACAACAACACAAACAAGACCAACCTCGGAAGGACTTGAAGAAAAGAATGCCATCCTCGAATGACAATTCTCAAAAGATCCTCGGATCTAACACGAAACCATCCTCGAATGGAGACGCAACGGTACACCGGCCTCAATCGATAACCAGAAACTGCGATGGAAATAGGACAAGATGGAACGGGATCGTTGTACATAAACGAGAGCCCAGGCAAACAGGACCATTGTACAAAACGAGAACATGTGATGCGACTGTTGTACCAAACAAGACGCGGAATAAGTGACAAACATTAACTTGAAAAGACAAGGATGTCTAAAAAATGATATGAGTAACCTCTGTGTGGAGTACTCCAGGTTGAGAAGATGTTCGTAATATACCTCAAAACTGGCCCATGCTGGCATGCGTATGCTTGAATTTATGGCGTAATGCTCCATGAAGATGGAAATGCTACGCTTTGGAGGATGCCAATGCAATGATTATTATGCGTATGTAAATACGAAGAGATCTCCTGACAAGGAGACTGCAAGATCCTAGATGACTTGACTGGGGAGGAACTGATGATCACTGCACTGATCTGATCCATCCTGATGAGGAGGAGACAACTCTACGGGGAAAGCTGTTAACGATACACCGACTCTGAACAGCCGCCACTGCAAAAAATAAATTGGACTTTGAGATTGGAGAGCCAAGACCCTGCCGGAGATGGACCCTTCTTGTACTCTGGTGGGGAAGTGAAAATCCTCTGACTTGGCTGGGAACCAGAGGCATGACATTGCCGAGGAAGCACCTTGCTGGGGAAGAAAGACAATCCTTGTACTGCTGGGAATTGCCCCTGTATTTGTAGGGAAGTCTCTACTTGTGGAGGACACCCACATTCTGTTACCTTACTGGGAGAGATTTCAACTTCCGTTTTACTGGGATGACTGGAGACACCTTGGAAGACACATGTTCTTGTTCGAGCGTAAAGAAATGTTCCTCCTGGGAATGTGCTTTTAGCTCTGTTAGCAACACCGGTACATGTACCTGCACAAACACAATCGATAGTGCCTGCAACATGGAGAGTTAGTTTGGGACATGTATGCCCCAGGCTCATAGAATGAATCATTATCTGGGCATCTTGACACCCTTTCAGAGTTGTATTAAATGTTTATGTCCTCCTGCATGAGTTATAAAGCATTCAAATGTTCACAACACAATATAAATCACAATTTGCTAAACGTTTTCGCAATCAATCAATGCTAGATGAAAAACAAAAACGAGAAGCAGATAGTCACGAGTTGACCGAAATTGAATTTTTATTGATTCAGAAAGATGGCCATGAATAGGCATTACAAAGGAAGCAGTTCCATGGAAAGAGGAAATAGCCAAAAAGGAAAATAAACTATTCTATTGGCAATGTGAGAAGTGGATCTCATCCAGTTTCAACCCGGTTATGACTCATATATCTTCGAGACGATTTGCTCGCTCTGCCCCTTGAGAAAGGTAATTGAGTTGATCTTCAACCCTTAGAATAACCTCAGATGCAGATAGGTTACGGATTTCGCAGATCGCAGACGTTCGTGTTAGTCCCTCTTTTGCATGGATCACCCTTTCGGGTTTTCAATCCACCGGGATACCCTTTTTTTGCCTAAGTTGTCCGATGTGGCTTTTCAACTCAGCGGGTGTACATTTTTTCAAGATTTCCCTAATTTTTCCCGAGCCTTTTATTCTGTTTTTGGCTCACCGGGATGCCCATTTTTGCCTGGATCTTTATTTTGTTTTTATCCAGCGGGTCCTTTTTACACAAAGTATTTTTTTACTGCGTCTGCGTTGACAGGAGATTGGAAGTCTTCTCCGTCCATGGTTGTCAGCATCAAGGCTCCGCCTGAGAAAACCTTTTTAACCACGAACGGTCCTTCATAGTTAGGTGTCCATTTTCCCCTGTGATCGTTAAGAGGAGGAAGAATCCTTTTCAGCACCAAGTCACCTGGTATGTACCTTTGTGGTCGTACCTTCTTGTCAAAAGCCTGCTTCATCCGCCGCTGATACAACTGTCCATGGCATACAGCTGCTAGACGTTTTTCTTTAATGAGGCTCAATTGATTATATCTGGACCGGAGCCACTCAGCCTCATCTAGCTTAATGTCCATCATTAACCTCAACGAGGGGATTTCCACTTCAACTGGTAGGACTTCCTCCATACCATACACTAGTGAGGACGAGGTTGCCCCTGTTGAAGTACGCACTGACGTTCTGTACCCATGCAAAGCGAATGGTAGCATCTTGTGCCAGTCTTTGTACGTTACAACCATCTTCTGCACGATCTTCTTGATGTTCTTGTTGGCCGCCTCGACGACGCCATTCATCTTCGGACGATATGGCGAAGAGTTGTGATGCTCTATTTTGAAATCCTGACACAAGTCAGCCATCATCTTGTTGTTGAGATTAGAACCATTATCAGTAATGATTCTTTCAAGAATTCCGTACCGGCAAATGATGTCTCTTTTAATAAACCGGGCTATCACTTGTTTAGTAACATTGGCATAAGATGCCGCTTCGACCCACTTCGTGAAGTAGTCTATAGCAACCAGGATGAAACGGTGACCGTTGGAAGCTGTCGGCTCGATCTTACCAATCATATCAATGTCCCACATGGCGAACGACCATGGTAAAGACATGACACTCAATGGGTTCGGAGGAACATGGATCTTATCGGCATAAATCTAACACTTGTGACATTTACGGGAGTATTTACAACAATCGGATTCCATGGTGATCCAATAATATCCCGATCTCAACAATTTCTTGGCCATAGCATGTCCTCCAGCATGGGTACCAAAGGAGCCTTCATGAACCTCTTGCATTAACAGGTATGCTTCATGTCTATCCACGCATCTGAGCAGAACCATGTCGAAGTTTTGCTTGTATAGCACACAATCTTGATTCAAGAAGAAACCTCCTGCCAGTCTTCTGAGGGTCTTCTTGTCCTTACTGGATGCCCCAGCCGGGTATTCTTGAGCCTTCAAGAAATGCTTGATATCATGATACCAAGGTTTGTTATCTTCACCACTATCAACCACAAAGACATAAGCAGGTCTTTCAAGACGGGAGACCATAATTCGAGGCACGAAATTCTCTTGACAAACTTTAATCATAGGCGACAAAGTTGCTAGAGCATCGGCGAATTGGTTTTCATCTCGAGGAATATAATCCAGCTTGACTTTGGTGAAGAAAGTTAACAGCCTCCTGACATAATCTCTATAAGGAACCAAGTGAGGTTGATGAACTAGCCATTTTCCATTGACTTGATTCACCACCAGAGTAGAATCTCCGAAGATCTCGAGGTTTTTGACTCACAAGTTGATTGCCTCTTCGACCCCCATGATGCAAGCTTCATACTCTGCCTCATTGTTAGTGCATTCGAAAGTCAATCGAGCAGCTAAAGGTGTGTGTACCCCTTCTGGTGAGATGATAACAACACCTACTCCACTTCCTTTCATGTTCACAGCTCCGTCAAACATCAACTTCCATTTGGATTCAGGGTCTGGCCCCTCCTCCGGAAGTGATTCCTCATAGTCTTTCAGCTTGAGGAACATGATATCCTCATCCGGAAACTCAAACCTCATGGGTTGATAATCATCAATTGGCTGCTGAGCCAAGTATTCTGACAATACACTTCCTTTGATTGCCTTTTGCAAAGTGTAATGTATATCATACTCTGTTAGTATCATCTGCCATCGAGCTACCCTTCCTGTCAGAGCCGGCTTCTCGAAAATGTATTTCACAGGATCCATCTTGGAAATTAAGAGAGTGGTGTGAGTCAGCATGTACTGTCTTATTCGGTGAGCAGCCCATGCCAAAGCGTAGCAAGTTTTCTCGAGTAGTGAGTAGCGTGTCTCACAATCGGTAAACTTTTTGCTAGGTAATAAATGGCATGCTCTTTTCGACTAGAATCGTCCTGCTGACCCAACACACATCCCATCGATCCTTCAAGCACGGTAAGATACATGATCAAAGGTCTCCCTAGCACTGGAGGCATGAGAATTGGAGGTTCTAGCAGGTATTCTTTGATTCGGACAAAGGCTTACTGGCAGTCTTCGTTCCATTTAATGGCCTGATTCTTTCTCAGAAGCTTAAAGATAGGCTCACACGTGGCCGCTAGGTGAGAGATAAACCGTGCAATGTAGTTTAGTCTCCCTAAGAAACCACGCACTTGCTTTTCAGTATTTAGCTCAGGCATCTCTTGGATGGCTTTCACTTTGGCTGGATCAACCTCAATTCCTCGCTCACTAACAATGAAGCCGAGTAGCTTGCCGGAACGGACCCCGAAGGTACACTTATTCGGATTCAACCTCAGTCTGAACTTCCGAAGTCTGTCAAACAACTTTGCTAGATTAACCAAGTGTTCTTCTTCTATTTGGGATTTTGCTATCATATCATCAACATAAACCTCAATTTCATGATGAATCATGTCGTGAAATAGCGTCACCATCGCGCGTTGATAAGTGGCCCCAGCATTCTTCAGGCCAAATGGCATAACCTTGTAACAGAAAGTGCCCCAAGGCATGATGAAGGTTGTCTTTTCCATATCATCGGGAGACATCTTAATCTGGTTATAACCGGAAAATCCGTCCATGAAAGAGAACATAGAAAATTGAGCAGTATTATCGACGAGCACATCTATGTGAGGTAGAGGGAAGTCGTCTTTGGGGCTGGCCCTATGCAAATCCCTGTAGTCTACACACATCCTGACTTTATCGTCTTTCTTAGGGACCGGCACAATGTTGGCAACCCACGGAGGGTAACTAGTCACGGCCAAGAAACCAGCATCAAATTGCTTTTGTACTTCTTCTTTTATCTTGATTGCCATATCAGGACGTGTGCGCCTCAACTTCTGCTTCACTGGAGGGAAGTCTTCTCTGAGAGGCAGCTTGTGTACCACAATGTCAGTGTCTAGACCAGGCATATCTTGGTAGGACCATGCAAAGACATCAACATACTCTCGAAGCATAGCAATTAAACGAGTCTTGACAGATTCTTCTAATGCGGCCCCGATCTTGACTTCTTTCTTGTCCTTTTCGGTACCCAGGTTTATTACCTCGACAGCTTCTTCGTGCGGCTGAATCATCTTCTCCTCTTGTTTAAGCAGTCTGGCCAATTCTTCAGGTAGTTCGCAATCCTCTTCACCCTCCTCATCGGCTTGATAAATTGGATTGTCAAAGTCATACTCAACCATAACAGGGTCGTCATTGATAAGATCCGGTGACGAGCACCTGCATGAATGGTGATTCATGCAAGGCTTTAGCAAAAACTTGAGAAAATGAGAAACATTGCCATTTTAAAACTTTTTTTTCTTTTTTATGAAAAACAAAAGCAAAAATGAAAGACAAAGAAAAACATGGATGAATGTGAAACGTCAGCTTTATTTATGATTATGAATTGTGTTAAGAACAAAGGAACCCTTACAAAAAGCTACTATGCCCCGGGCAAGACATAGTGCTTGAATACAAAAAAAAACAGAAACAAAAATTATTACTCTTTGAAAGAGGTGACCGAGATAAGTCTTTCTGATGTCCAATTGCTAAGCTGATTCCCTGGAACAGCAGGCCTGATCCACTCATCTAAGTCACAGTCACTATCAACTGCGTCATCCTGCACGGCATTGATGTTTCCATAATCCACCACTCCCGCACTCGTAAAAGTAATCGGGCTTTGACGACCTTTAGCACTTGGTCCAGACGATGACTGCCCATGATGATAACCAATTCCGAACATATCTTTCTTTTCTGGCACTTCTACTGGATTTCCCCAGCCTTCTCGCACCCCTGACTCTACCAACTTAAGGGCTTGCTTATAGGAGGCCTCAGAAACCCCCTTCTTTGGTTCTTCAGGAGAAGCTGCCACTACAGATGCTTGTTCAGTTTTCAAGGGCTCAAAAGCCTGACATGGAGTTTCAACTATTTCGCCATCCATCTCCACATACTTGAATGAAGCCAGATGACTAAAAAAAATGTCTTCTTCCCCACTGACAGTTACAATTTGACCCTCCCAGATGAACTTTAGCTTTTGATGAAGTGTGGACAATACTGCTCCTGTTGAATGTATCCAAGGTCTTCCGAGTTGTCGCTCCCCCGAAAAGACACCGGGTCAGATATGGTACAGACGCGAACGGTCGGCGAAAGGAGAGAATGAAGGTGAAATGAATAGAGTCGTCAACTAGGCATTTTTATCCCGAAGGAAAGGTAATGCTGCATAAACCTAGAAAGATATGGATAAGACGGTTGCGAACCAGAGAAACTGAGAAAGGGGGTTGGTTACAACCTGGGAAGGTATTAGCACCCAGATTGTCCGTTGTACTCGACGGGATCCACACTTGAAAGATTGTGTTTAAAGGGGTAAGTCTATGTGCTATCTGTGTGCAAAAGCTGGAAGAGAAATGTACAAGTGTCAGTCCAAAAAGAAGTGAAATGCTCAGGAACTGAGGCTTAAAAGAGTATGCTGAAAGAGGGGGAAGACAAAGAGACTTTTGTTCGATAACAGTTAAGTTATGCCTATGTATCCTCTCGTGCAATGAGGAAGTCAGAATGCCGTAGTTCGACTCAAAGAGACTGAAAAATAGATTGACTGTGAACTGCCTGCTTGTCTATGCTCAAGTGTATGACTCGTCTGGCTCGAGTGCTAACTGTCTTGCATTAAACGGAAGAAGCAAGTTATCGTTTGTGAATGAAAATGATGAGAAAGAATCCCGAAGGAGATGATTATTGTTTTCTTTTGTGTTTTCAGCTTTTTATTGTTTTTGGGGTTTTTGCATAAGTTAATGAGCTTAAGCCTAAATCAAAGGTTGTAAACTCATTATATCCTCCCTGATTAGGTATAATGAGAATACTTAAGTATGAGATAAACATCTCAACTTAATTACCATGATGATGTAGGATTAAGATCATTAACCTACTTGTGATTATTTAGATGTTTTTGTTTTTTTGTTTAGTGTCAAGTAATGAGTTTAAGCCATAATCAAGGATTAGTGAACTCATTACACCACCCTAATAGAAGGATAATAGATGAGAACACTTAAGTTGAGGAATATACCTCAACTTAATCCATGATTAGGGATTAAATTCATTAGATGACAAACCTTTATTAAAGTGGATTCTAATTAAGAGTGAGATTAAGAAGTGAGTTTTATGATTTTCAAGACAACTTGAGGGGGACTTGTCCATTAAACACTAGGGTTAGTCCTTCTTAACCATAAAGGAAGAATTAGAACCCTAATGTAAGGCCCAAGTTACAAGTTAATGTCTTAGTGATTATTAGATGGATTGATTAAGAGGTTTAAAAAAATTAAGGGTTTAACACTTAGGATTAAAGTTATACACTCCATCCTATGAGAAGGATGCAGGCATAACCCTAATTCCAAAGTCCTAAAACCTTAAAGGTTTAGTCTCTAATGATGAGATGAGAAGAGAGACACAAAGAAGACTCAAAGGTAAAAGTATAAGGGAAACTAATCACAACCCTAATTATTATCATGCTTGGATGTTCCTATGGTTTGTAAGGCTTAAGAAAGTTCTTCAAGGAAGTCACCAATGGAAGAAGCAGATGGAAGGAGGAAGAAGCAGAAGAAATAAGTTACTTACTTCATTGAAGAAGATAAGTAACTTAGAGAAAGAAAGTGAGAGATGAACATGAATGAGAAAGCTCACTCAAAGAAAATTAAAAATGACACAAAGATGCATATTGTCGCTCCCGCCAAATGACACCCGGGTCAAGAGGGGTACAGACGCGAACGGTCGGCGAAGAGAGAAAAGAATAGAGTCGCCAGCTAGGCATTTTTATCCCGGAGGAAAGGTAATACTGCATAAACCTAGAAAGATATGGATAAGACGGTTGCGAACCAGAGAAACTGAGAAAGGGGGTTGGTTACAACCTGGGAAGGTATTAGCACCCAGATTGTCCGTCGTACTCGACGGGATCCACGCTTGAAAGATTTGTGTTTTAAAGGGGTAGTGTCAGTGCAATCTGTGTATCAAAGCTGGAAAGAATGCAGGTGTCAGTGTAAAAGAAATGTGAAGTGTATAGGAGAAGTGTCAGTGTAAGAACAAGAGTGAAGCTCAAGACTATGAGGCTTAAAGAATAATGCTGAAAAGAGGGGGAATATACAAAGACTTTTGTTCGATAACCGTTAAGTTATGCCTACGTATCCTCTCGTGCAATGAGGAAGTCAGAACACCGTAGTTTGACTCAAAGAGACTGAAAGGTAAATTGACTTGTGAACTGCTTACTTGTCTATGCTCAAGTGTATGACCTGTCTGGCTCAGGTGCTAACTGTCTTGCATTAGACGGAAGAAGCGAGTTCTCGTTTGTGAGTGAATGAGGTGAGAAGAGAATCCCGGAGGAGACGATTATTGTTTGTTTTTGGAGTTTTCAATCTTTTATTGCTTTTTTGGAGTTTGTCATAAGTTAATGAGCTTAAGCCTAAACCAAGGGGTCAGTAAAGTCATCACATCTTCCCTCTGATTAGGGGTAATGAGAATACCTTAAGTGTGGAGTAAGCACCTCACACTTAATCACCATGATGTAGGATTAAGATCATTAACCTACTTGCATTTATTTAGATGTTTTTGGTATTTTGTTTAGTGTTAAGTAATGAGTTTAAGCCATAATCAAGGATTTAATGGACTCATTACACCATCCTAATAGAAGGATAATAGATGAGAACATTTAAGCTGAGGAAGGCTCCTCAACTTAATACATGATTAGGGATTAACCTCATGACAAAACAAAACCTTTATTTAATGAATTTTAATTAATGATAAGATAAAGAAATGGATTTTATGATTTGTAAGACAACTTGAGGGGGACTTGTCCATTAACACTAGGGTTAGTCCTTCTTAACCAGTTAAGGAAGAATTAGAACCCTAATGCAATGCCCAAGTTACAAGCTTGATGTCTTAGTGATTATTAAGTGGATTGATTAAAGGAATTAAACACATTAAGGGTTTAACACTTAGGATTAAAGTTATACACTCCATCCTAATAGAAGGATACAGGCATAACCTTAATCACAAAGCCTTAAAACCTTTAGGGTTTAGTCCTTGATTATGAGGTGAGAAGAGAAGATCCAAAGATGACACAAAGGTAAAAGCTAAGTTGCCTGAAGGAAGAAAGAGGAGAGGGCATGAATGAGCAAGCTCACTCTAATACACAAGATAAAATGCTGCAATCATGCAAGATAGGGATGAGAAGAGATTGTGAGAAGTGAAGGCAAATTCATTTCTCAAAACAACTTACCACCTGAAAAGTTAGCAAAGGAAATGAAATGCAATGGAAATGAGATGAAATGCCATGATGCAAACCAAAGTCATAAGCATAAACATGATTTCAATGATGCTAAGAGATGATGCAAACATATGTCAAGAGTTGTGGATGATCATACAAGGATAAGGATGCAAATGAAGCATGCTCTGAACCATGAAAGTTCATGAAAGTTTATGAAATGATATGAATGCATAACATGGCAAATGAAAGATGCAATGATCAAACATAATTCTAATATGTCCTAAGATGTCTTATGAATCATGAGGATGCACAAAATGTCATGGAAAGTTCTTAAATGCAAGCAAATGAGAGATGAATGCAAAGGATGGCAAGAATTAGGGTTTATACACAACATGCAACACAGAAATTCAAAACCAGAAGCAAAGGGCATGACAAAAAAATTGAAAATGGGATCAAAGGAACCCTAACCCTACACAAGTTCAATGCCCAAAGGGGGAGACCTAAATCTAAACCTAATGGGAGTTATGATTTTTCTAAGTCAACTAGAGTTTCAAGGCACCTCAAAAGGAAAAATGCTCATTAAATTGAAAATGAAAGATAAATTCCAAACAAATTTACCCTAAAAACTACATGCTTTGAAGGATACAATGCAAGAAGAACCATTATCAAACTCTTCATGGTTAGGCAGAATGGATTTTTCTAAGTTTGAACAAAAATATTGCCTTTAAACAAATTTAATTCCAATGAAAAATGTCAAAATGCATCAAGAACCAAAAAGAAATTTGTTTTGAAAGTTGGATAATGTTTCTAAATGTTTTTAAATGTAATGTGAATTTTTTTGTGATTTTTAAATACCTAAATGCATTTTTAATTAATTAATTTCCATTAACTAATTAAAAATATACATTTAAATGATTTAAAAATAATTTTTAATTCAAAAAATAAAAATAAAAATATTTTCTAGTTAAGAAAAATATTTGAAACCAAAATGCAAAAGGAAAATATTTTTGGGATTTTCTAACCATTTTTAAAATATATATGAAATAAAATATGAAATAATTAAAGGAAAAATGAAAAGTAATCAAAACCAGTGGCTGAGATACAAAGTTGAAGGATCCAAGGGCTGCGCGTGCAAGTCAACAAGACTGGTGGTAATCAGAATCCAAGGCCATGGTTCAAAGTTGCTAATTCGCGCGTGATCGTGTGGCTCATATTCAAACTGACTAATTAAACTAAATTAATTTAATTAATCAGGTTTTAGGGTTTAATGACATGATCTGGTCCATCCAAGTGCGCGCGGGAAGCAAGATCCTAGGGTTAGAATTCAAAGTTACTAATTAAACAGGTTTTGCCCTAATTAACTTCAGGCGACCGGAGATAAGCTCCGGTCGTCTTCTCCGGTCATCCCCCTCACCTGAAACACTCAAAACACACCCCCAAGACCCCCAAAACTCTAGAATCAATCCTCTAACATTGAATAACAAGAATCCAGGGTCAAAAACAATTTATCTTAGCCACACAGAGAGAATCGAAGAAAATAAATTTTATGCCAAAAGTTTCAGAGCACCACAAAATGCTTGTTTCTGGCCCATTTTCAAAAATAATTACATCCCCATGATCAGGGCAACACATAGAACAACTTTGTAACTAAAGAACAAGATTCTGGAAAAAATGTTCATCAAGTTACCTGAGATTGAGCTTTCGAATCCTAGGCTTTCTGACCTTCTGCCTTGTGCTTTTCCACTCCAATGAACTCCTTGAGGCTTCTGGTAAGCTTGGAATGAGTTTATATGGAGGATTTTGAAGCTTTCAGTTCAGGGGTGGTGAAAATCGTATTTCTTTTTGTGGTGGTCTTAGGCTGTTTTGATGGGTCAGGGATGATCAGTGAAGCATTTTGAGGTGAATGGTGGAAGAAATTTGGAGAATGAATGGCTGAGTTATGGGATTCGATAGAAAATGCAAAAGGAAGGATTTTGGTGAACTCTAGCAATGATGTGTATTCAGGCTTCCTTCTTGTGTGTTTTGAGTCTCTTTTAGTTCACATATCAAGCTGTGATAGGGCAGAGAGTTGTTGGTGGCACAGCTTGATTGGTATGGTCCATTTTGCCAAAAGTCAATGTGACTTGTACTTTGAGGTATGGGTCATGACAGGCTGGTTTAGAGGCATGGCTTGGTTCAGCTGTGATCAAGGAGAACCATGGAAATGAATTTGAGGCCAATTTGCAAGTGGATCAAAGCTTATGTGTGGTTTTGCAATTTTGTGAACTTTTGGCCCTTTTGAAGTTTCTTAATGCACAAGTCATGAAACCTGTGAGTTCTTTGGTGCATTCTGAATTTTAGGCCATGGTTTATGTTTGTGTAATGCATAGAAGTCAATTTGAAGTCATAATTGGCCTTGGCAAGAAGTTTTGCAACTTTCCTCTTTTGGTGCATAAGTGAAATTTCATGATTTTTCCCAACTTTGGCAAGCCATAACTTTTGATCCATGATGAATTAGAATGAGTTCTTGTACTTTTTGAAAATAGGAGGATCCATTCTACAACTTTCATGACCAAAGTTTTCTTATTTGAAGCATTTTTGAATTAAAAAGAGGAAGTTGAAAAACTTTCTCAAAATGGCAAGTTTTCATTATAAGTCACTTTCCCAAAAAGGCAACTTTGCAAATGGCTTGAAATTCTTCAATTTTGTGAACTTCTAACACCTTCTATGATCAAATAAAAATCATACACATTCAAAATGATGGAGAATGCCCTTTGGTTGGGTCATTGGGGGCCTCAGATGCCCTGATTTTGCACTGACTTGCTCAAGAAGTCATCTTGTGATCAGATGCCTTCCTCATTGAATTTCTTCATGAAAATTGATATGCATGATCCTTATAACATATAGAGACCAATAGAAACAAGAATGACCAGAAAATTTGGAGTTATGGCCTCTGAAACCAAAACCCTAATTTTAGGTCATCTGTGCAGTTAAACCTGGCTCTGCCTCCATGCCTTTCTCAATTCTTGTGATTCTTTGACTTTCTTGACCTTGTGAGGATACAATATGATGCTTGAACATACATGGACCCCTTTGAAGTGGTTGATGACCTTTGGAGTGGCTCAAGTGGCTCAGGGGTGGCTCAGATCACAAACCATAGATGCAGATGACTTTGAATCAATGCAGTGAATAAAAAATGTGGTATGAGATTCTATGATTGAATTTATGCAAATGAAAAGATCACAAGCCATGGTGTGAATGGGTGAGGGAAAATTTGGGGTGTTTACAGCTGCCCCTATTCAAACATGAGTTAGCTGTGCAGGATGTAAGAAACGGCTTAACAGGCAAACAAGATAACTTGTGGTTGAATACCAAAGACAGTCCAAAATTTGCACTCACAGAATGAAGAAGAAAAGGGATATAGATTGTAAAAGAAAATAAAGTATAATTAAAAAGTGGGGCGACGGAGGACGACCGTCGAGCAGAGGGCGACTGCTGGGGATGAAGCAATGACGAGGACGGCCGACATGCTGGGGAAGATGCGGGAAATGAAGCAATGACGGGGACGGCCGACAAGCTGGGGATGTAAGAGATTATGATGGGGACGGCCATCAAAATAAAGTAACAAAAATTCTTTGGGGATTAAAGGTAATAGTGAATGATGGGGACGACCATCGGGTTCAAAGCATAAATGAGATAAATGATGAGGTACGGTCATCAGAGGTGAAGGACGATCACCTAGCAGGGGACGACTGCTCTGTTGGGGATAAGATGAGGGACGGTCATCTATGGGTGAAGAACGATCACCTGGAAAGGTACGGTTGCCAAAAGTATCGCGACATAGGACGAATGCCGGATAAAAAGGTCGACGATGGGGACGGCCATCGGATAAGCATGATGAAGGATGATCATCAAGAGGTGAAGGAAGATCACCTAGTAGGGGATGGCTGCTCTCAGGGTTTATCATGACATAGGACGAATGCCAGATAAAAGAATCAACGATGGGGATGACCATCGGATAGAATGATGAAGGACGATCATCAAGAAGTGAAGGACGATCACCTAGCAGGGGACGGCTGCTAAAAATATCACGACATAGGACGAATGTCGGATAAGAAGGGGTTCTAATGAATAAAGACTCCACTGGGGGTGATGAAGGACGATCATCAAAAGGTGACGGACGATCACCTGGCCGGGCACGGCTGCCGAAAGGTATCATGACATAGGACGAATGTCAGATAAAAAAGGTAATAAATCAATGGGGTTTGCTGAGGATTCTTCTGGGGAAAAGTAGACACAGACGAGTGCCTAATATTCAAGAAGACAAAAGTGTTTGGCACGGTGTATAGATTAAAGATGCGGACGAGCATCCTTAATACTACGATACGAACGAGTATCAATAGAAACAACTGCTGACGCATGCTCAGAGATGATGATACGAACGAGTATCAACTGGTTAACAAAGAACACAAACGAGTGTCGAATCTGAGGGGATTTAAGTGATGTATACAAGATACGGACGAGTATCTGTATGAGTAAAAAGTATGGGTGAGACACATACGAGTGTTCAACTTGTTGGGGAGAGCATGACACGGACGGGTGTCGGAAAAAGTGTATTATAAACAAGTATTTGATTTACAAAGTGTTTAGGTAACTATGTTGGGGAAGGTAACACAGACGGGTGTCAAGGAATTGTATATATATGTAAACATGTGTAGTGAGTGCAAAGGGGAAACTTTGGCTTTCTGCTGGGGTGTGGCACAGACGAGTGTCAAGAAGCACCTGTAATATATAAGTGTCTGTTTGCTCGGGCAATTTACTGGGGAATGATGACACAGACGAGTGCCAAAGGGTATATATCTGTATTTTTAAGTGTAATGCTTTGGCTCTCTGGTGGGGAATTGGGAAATATTCTGTGTATTGCTGATGGATTGTCATTATTTGTAAGTGTTCGGTTCGATACATGGCTTATAATTTATGCAATATGTTTGATTTTTGCCGTAATGCTCCATATTAGACGGAATGCTATGCTCTGTGGGAAAAATATGATGCGGATGCTATGTTTATGCAAAAGATACCGATCCGGGATTCGGATCCCGTTGCTGTGGAGATCTCTAGCTGGTCTGCTTGGAGTGGATATCCCATCTGGGGATGAGATCATTGGTAGATCTAGCATATCTGACTCTGCATGGGGAAGTAGGTCATTGATAAACCTATCCTGGTAATGAGGGACCCAGTTGGGGCCTGCGGAAGCTCTCGTCGCTCTTTTGTGAGATCCTCAGGCGTTGCTCTTCTGGATAGAGATTGAAACTTTGTGGGGAGATGGTTCCCTGTCTAGTACTTGGCTGGGGAAGAAGAAAGATCACTGAAAGATCTTCTTAGAGATTTCTGCGGGGATCCTGTTGAGGATGATACTTGACAACTCAGCTGGGGGATATGAGCACATCCTGGTACATGCTCTGAAGGAAATGTTGGAAAAGTGATGCCTGGCAACTTTGATGGGGAGAAGGCATCTCTGGTGCTGTTTGGAAGGTGTGCTGAGGAAATAATGATTTGGGCAGCCTATTGGGGAGAAGCTTTCATGCCCCATGTTGTGCTTTGAACACCTGCAATCCTGCATGACAAAGAAGCGTACAAGTTTCCCGAGGTATCCCTTACTGGATTCCGTCATAGGAGTTTAGACACTCCCGGGAGCAAATATATTTCCTGTAAGCACGCATTTTTAGAAAGGAAGCATCTGTATTTAGGCAATCAATATCTCAAGGACATCGGACATTTTTGCAAATGAAAAATAAAATGTACGAGACAAGATATGACTGAAAATCTGATTTTATTAATTTGTGTGCCCTGAATTGGCAAGATACAAACAAAGGAACAGATCCCCTGAAATGAGGAGATTGTTACAAATTGAGAAACAAAAAGATGCTGGCAATGTTGATGACGCTTCAAGGAGCTTCCCTTTTGCTATGACTCATATGACATTGACGTTCTTCTCATCTTGCTTTCTGAAGAAGGCTGATTTCGACCGATGCTCGAACCTTTCGAAGTTTGCCACATAGTAAGTGATACAGACGAATTCAGGATGCAGTTGTTCGCTTATTCCCCTATTTTGCGTGGATCTCCCTTTCGGGTTCTCAATCCACCGGGATACCCATTTTTTCCTGAGTCGTCCAATGCGGCTTTTCAACTCAGCGGGTGTACATTTTTTATTTATTTTCCCTTTTTTTTGCCCGAGTCTTTTATTCTGTTTTTGACTCGCCGGGATGCCCTATTTTTGCCTGGACTTACATTCTGTTTTCATGTCCAGCGGGTCATTTCATGCGAAGTATTTTTTAACTGCATCTGAATTCACAGGGGACATGAAATCTTCACCATCCATAGTACTGAGCATCAGGGCTCCACCATAGAAAACTTTCTTTACTATGAACGGACCATCATAATTCGGAGTCCACTTGCCCCAGTGGTCTGTATGAGGAGGGAGGAGTCTTTTCAGCACAAGATCTCCTACTTGGTATTCTCGGAGCCTGACTTTCTGATCGAAGGCTTTCTTCATTCTTTTCTGATACAGCTGTCCATGACAAATTGCAGCCAATCTCTTCTCTTCAATCAGATTCAATTGCTCGTATCGGGATCGGACCCATTATGCTTCACTTAGCTTAACATCCATTAGTACCCGTAAGGAGGGTAATTCAACTTCAACAGGTAGGACTGCCTCCATACCATACACAAGCTGATACGGTGTTGCCCCAGTGGATGTTCTGATTGCCGTACGGTACCCATGCAAGGCAAATGGTAGCATTTCATGCCAGTCTTTGTAGGTAACCACCATCTTCTGCACAATCTTCTTGATATTCTTGTTAGCTGCCTCAACAGCGCCATTCATCTTTGGCCTGTAAGGAGAAGAATTGTGGTGTTGGATCTTGAAGTCCCGGCACAGTTCTGCCATCATTTTGTTGTTCAAGTTGGAACCATTATCAGTAATGATTCGCTCGGGCACTCCATACCGACAGATGATGTCTCTCTTCAGAAATCGGGCTACCACTTGCCTTGTAACATTTGCATAAGAAGTTGCTTTAACCCACTTGGTGAAATAATCAATGGCTACTAGGATGAATTTGTGGCCATTTGAAGCAGTCGGTTCAATCTTGCCAATCATATCAATGCCCCACATGGCAAAGGGCCAGGGTGAAGACATCACATTCAGAGGATTGGGAGGCACATGCACTTTATCCGCGTAAATCTGGCATTTGTGGCATTTTCTGGCATAAGCACAACAATTTGCATCCATTGTGATCCAGTAGTAGCCTGATCTCAACAATTTCTTAGCCATTGCATGCCCTCCTGCATGGGTACCAAAGGATCCTTCTTGCACCTCGTGCATCAACAAGTCTGCTTCTGTCCTATCAACGCATCTGAGGAGTACCATATCAAAGTTTCTCTTGTACAGGGAACCGTCAGTATTCAGGAAGAAACTACCAGCTAGCCTTCTTAATGTCTTCTTGTCATTGGAAGATGCCCCAGGTGGGTATGTTTGATCCTCCAAGAAGCATTTGATATCATGGAACCAAGGCTTATCATCTTTAACAACATCTGCTGAGAACACATATGCTGGTGTGTCAAGTCTGGACACTGAAATCCGAGGCACAAAGTTGGCAGCTTGAACTATGATCATGGATGAAATGGTAGCCAGAGCATCCGCAAACTGATTTTCGTCTCGAGGGATATACTCAAGCTTGACCGTTGTGAAGAAAGTCAATAACCTTCTTGTATAATCCCGGTAAGGTATCAGATGATCTTGGTGGGTGTACCATTTGCCGTTGGTTTGATTAATTACCAGAGCTGAATCTCCGAATACAGTCAAAGTCTTGATCCTGAGGTCAATGGCTTCCTCAAGACCCATAATACAAGCTTCGTATTCAGCTTCGTTGTTAGTGCAGTTAAAGGTGAGTTTTGCCGAGAAAGGCATGTGGACTCCCTTAGGTGTAATGAGTACTGCACCAACACCACGACCATTCATGTTAACAGCCCCATCGAACATCATAGTCCATTCTTCTCCTGGGTCAGGCCCTTCAGTGTGAACAGGCTCTTCATGATCTTTTGCTTTTATGAACATGATGTCTTCATCAGGGAAGTCAAATCTCATGGGCTGGTAATCATCAATGGGTTGCTCAGCAAGATAATCAGACAATACACTGCCTTTGATGGCTTTTTGAGATGTGTACTGAATGTCATATTCTGTGAGGATCATTTGCCATCTTGCAACCCGTCCGGTAAGTGCTGGCTTCTCAAAAATGTACTTAACTGGATCCATCTTTGAGATCAATAAAGTAGTGTGGGTCAACATATACTGTCTTAGTCGGCAAGCAGCCCACGCTAAAGCACAACAAGTTTTCTCGAGCAGTGAATAACGTTGTTCACAGTCGGTAAACTTTTTGCTTAGGTAGTAAATTGCATACTCTTTTCGACCAGACTCGTCATGCTGGCCCAACACACACCTCATTGACTCTTCTAATACTGTCAAGTACATGATTAGAGGTCTTCCTTCAACTGGATGCATAAGGATTGGAGGCTCTTATAAGTATTCCTTGATTTTTTCAAAAGCCTTCTGGCAGTCTTCATTCCACCTGACTGTTTGTTCTTTTCTTAATAGCTTGAACAAAGGCTCGCAGGTTGCTGTAAGGTGAGATATGAACCTTGAAATGTAGTTCAATATGCCTAAGAACCCCCGAACTTCTTTTTCAGTCTTAGGTGCAGGCATTTCTTGAATGGCTTTGACTTTGTCAGGGTCATCTTCAATCCCTTTTTCACTTACAATAAATCCCAGCAACTTACTGGATCGCACCCCAAATGTGCATTTGTTGGGGTTTAACTTCAGTTGGTATTTCCTCAGACGCTTGAATAACTTCAACAGATTTACCAAGTGGTCTTATTCTGTGAGGGACTTGGCAATCATGTCATCCACATAACATTCAATTTCTTTATGGATCATGTCATGGAATAATGTTACCATAGCCCGTTGATAAGTAGCACCAGCATTCTTCAGTCCGAATGGCATCACCTTATAACAGAACGTGCCCCAGGGTGTGATGCAAGTTGTCTTCTCCATGTCTTCAGGTGACATCTTGATCTAATTATACCCTGAAAATCCATCCATGAAGGAGAATACCGAGAACTGAGCCGTATTATCGACCAATACATCAATGTGAGGTAAAGGGAAGTCATCTTTCGGGCTGGCTCTGTTCAGATCCCGGTAATCCACGCACATTCTCACCTTTCCATCTTTCTTAGGCACAGGTACAATATTAGCAACCCACGGCGGATAGCTAGTCACAGCAAGGAAACCGGCGTCCCACTGCTTTTGTACCTCTTCTTTTATCTTCATAGCCATATCTGGGCGAGTACGGCGCAATTTCTGTTTTACCGGTGGACAATCTTCTTTCAGAGGCAGCTTGTGCATGACAATGTCGGTGTCCAATCCTGGCATGTCCTGATAAGACCAAGCGAAAACATCTACATACTCCCGAAGCATATCAATCAGTTGCTCTTTTACTGAATCTTGTAGGCAGGCCCCGATCTTAACCTCTTTCACTTCTTCTTCCGTACCAAGATTAACCATTTCAATCTCCTCCTGATGAGGAGTGATAACCTTCTCCTCTTGCCTTAACAACCTGGCTAGCTCTTCAGGTAGCTCATAATCTTCTTCAACCCCTTCATCAACTTGATTGATCGGATTGTCAAAGTCATACGAAGCCATAGCAGTGTTGTTGTCGGTGCAGTCTGAAAGGCACTCTCTGCAAGGGTTTAGATTGGTTTATTTTAGTGATCAATTTTATCTTATTTAGAAAAAGTTAAATGAAGTTATCATTTTGAAAAACATTGCCATTTTATTTTTGTACAAAAAGAAAAATGAAAAACAGTGAGCGGAAAAGGAAAAGACTCATTTGCAAAAGATGTCCGATATTCATTGATTAATCCATTTGCACAAAATTACAAGATGGCCCGATTACAAATGAGTCTTGACATCTTGGGCAAGATGCAAGACTTGATGCATGTTTTAAAATACAGGAAATAATAATTACACTGCAGGAGTAACCCTTATAATTTCCTGGGAAGACCAGTTAAGGACTTGGCTCCCCGGGATCCTTGGACGTATCCAGCTCTCCAGGTTGCGGTCGCTTTCCTCCTCGTCTTCCAAATTGTTCACAGCATCCGGGGTGAGCATTCCCCGCTGACAAAATTGGGCTCTTTTGCAGCCTCTGATTGATCTTGTTGAGTTGGTTTGTAACCCAACCCAAATCTTTCTTCTTTCTTTTCTACGGGCAACAACTTGCCCCAGCCTTGGACAGTACCCTCTTCAACAACCTTTCGGGCTTGCTGATAAGACGTCATGGAGGTTCCCAATACAGCAGATGCTTCATTAATGTTCAAGGCCTCAAACCCCTGGCTCATGGTTTCATGGATTTCTCCATCCATTTCAATGTACTTATACGTAGCCAGATGGCTAACAAAGATGTCTTCTTCCCCACAGATGGTGATGATCTGGCCTTCCCACTCGAATTTCAGCTTCTGGTGAAGGGTAGACGTAACAGCGCCAGCGGCATGGATCCAGGGTCTACCCAACAAACAGCTGTAGGCCGGCTGAATGTCCATCACATAGAAGGTAGTTTTAAAAGTCTGCGGGCCAATCATCATAGGCAGATCAATCTCTCCAAGAACTGATCTTTTAAAGCCATCAAATGCTCTCACCACCAAATTACTCGGACGCAATGCCAAACCATCATACTCCAGCTTCACCAAGGCTTTCTTTGGTAGAACATTGAGCGATGACCCAGTGTCCACCAGTACATGAGATAGAACAGCACCCTTGCATTCCAAGGTGATATGTAAAGCCTTGTTGTGGTTACGTCCCTCTGCTGTTAAGTCAGCATTGGTAAAGCCCAATCCATGACTGGTGTTGACATTCGCAACCACAGTTTCTAGCTGATTAACAGTAATCTCCTCTGGCACGTATGCTGCGTGCAGTACTTTCAATAATGCATTCCTGTGAGCTTCAGAACACATCAACAATGATAATATGGAGATTTTTGAGGGAGTTTGGTGAAGCTGATCCACCACCTTGTAATCACTTCTTTTTATGATTCTCATAAACTCGTCTACATCTTGTTCAAAAGATGTCTTCTGAGTTTCTTTGGCAGTCGGCTCTTCAGATACCACACGCTTTCCTTTTGCTTTGGCAGCAGATTCTGCTTCGGCATTAGGTCTTTGCACTTGTGAGGCAAAAAGGCGTCCGCTTCTGGTGAAGCCTCCGCCTCCCCCAACATTATCAATCTGTGAAGAAGAGGTTGATGAATCCAGAGTGATTTTCTCCCCGTTGCAGTAGAGATCAGAGCCATAATGCCAAGGTATGGCATTACTGTTTTCATAAGGAACGGGTCCAGGCACCGTAATGGTGACCGGACTGATTGCTGCAAAGGAGGGTACTGAAATGGTGTGCGGATTGTAGTAAATTGTGACTGGTGATCTGGTGGGAGGTGCCATTGTTTGTTGTTGGAAATTGCTGCTGGGAGGAACCTCTGATGGGTCGTAGTAGATTGTAACTGCTGAGACATCTTCGTTAATTTTTGTTGGCGTTGAAGAGGATTCTGCTGATAAAATGGATGTTGTTGTTGTAGAAGAGATGGTTGCTAAAATTTGATTTGTTGAAGTGATGGACGGAGCCATTGCTGATGATATTGATGAATCGGTAGGAATGATTGTTGCTGCTGTTGTAGAAGAATCGGGAATTGTTGTTAAAGGAATTGCTGGATTTGTAGGCGCCGTTGTTGAGATCTAAAGGATCCCGTCCTTGATAAGACCATCTATGCCGCTTCTCAAATTTTCACATCCGTTGACTGCAATGTTGCAATACCCACAACCGAGCTCACACCCGGGGAACACTTGGCACTCTAGAAGCTGAGCTTTAATTTCGACCAAAGGTGTTCGAATTTGTGCAACACTGGTGATCAGGGTAGATGATTTGTCTTCCTCAATGGCATTAATCCTCGGCCCTCCATGATTAGGCATAGGATTCTTGTTGACATTCGGAGGAGGTGCAAAGTTGAGGGCTTTAGAATCCACCAGATCTTGGACTTTCATTTGCAAGGCCCTGCATTTTTCAGTATTGTGACCAGGTGCATTGGAGTGGAAAGCACATCTGGCGTTGATATCATAATTCCTTGGGAGATTAGAGGGATTTGGTGGTGCCAATGTCCTTAACTCAACCAAGTTGAGCTTCAGGAGTTGTGGCAATAAGGCATCATAAGGCATAGGGATAGGGTCAATCACCCTGTTTGCCTGTGATGGTCTTTGCTGGAAAGGACGCTGTTGTTGGTTGCTATTGTTGTTGTTGTAGGTTCTCTGTTGCGGATACTGAACTTGCTGTTGATAATGTGGTTGTTGTTGTTGTTGATATGTTGATTGCTGAGGAATCAGAGCTGGAATGGTGACTGCTGCTACTGATCTGTGAACATACTGAGGTCTGCCCCTGCTGGCATGAATGGCATTTGTCTCACCGGTTCTTCGAGGTCCCACAAAAGGCTTCCTGGAATTACTGGATGAGCTTGCACCATTATCAGAAATTTTGCCCATTTTTAATAGACTTTCAATTCTTTCACCGGCTATAACTACATCAGCAAAACTGGTGGAAGAAAAGGCAGCTAGCCTATCAATATATGTTCCTTGCAGAGTATTCATGAACATGTCGGCCATTTCTCTTTCCAACATGGATGGTTGGACAGCAGCAACAAGTTGTATCCACCTCTGGGCATATTCTCTGAAGCTTTCTCTGGAAGATTGAGACATTCCCATCAGAAGGGTCCTGTTAGGAGCCATGTCCAGATTGTATTGATATTGTCTGATGAAGGCCTCATCTAAGTCCTTCCAGCATCTGATGGTAGCTCTGGTCAGGTTTGAATACCACTCTCTTGAAGCCCCAGTCAAACTGTCTTCAAAGTAGAACATCCACAGCTTTTCATCCATGGTATATGCTTTAAGTCTTCCTAGAAAAGACTGCAGATGAGTTCGTGGACAGGAAGTTCCATTGTATTTCTCAAAGCACGGGGGCTTGAACTTGTGGGGAATTCTCACCCCATCCACTAACCCCATATTCATCACATCGAAGCCCAAGGAATTTTGAGACTCCAAAGATCTCAACTTCTCAGCAATTTCATCAAACCTCCTATCATAAACTTCGTCTCCAGCTCCCATTACAGTAAACTGCTCTTTTTGAGGATCTTCTTGCAAGATCCTGTCTGCAGCAGTGTTGCCCTGCACATTCCTTGGGATGTTGACTTCCGGATCTAGATGAGGTCCAAATACTGGTGGGTTAACATGAGGCTGACCTCCCTCATTATTACTAGTTCCTCCAGTTCCAGGATGAGGTTCCTCGGGAGTTTGCCTTTCCACCAATGCCCTCAACCTTTCTTGACTCTGGGCCAAGCCAGTCATCACAGTCATGAATTGAGCCATTTGGTTCCTCATCTCCACTCTTTCATTAGCCATCTGAGTTCTGACCTCCGTCAGGTCCTGCTGTACTTGATCTATTTGGATACCAGGAAGGTTGTTGCGAGTAGGGTACCGGTGCGTACGGTTGACAGGGAACACCCGACGACGAGCAATATTTCCTGAAGCACAACAGAGTTAGAAACAAACATAATAATGACAAAACCTACAAAACAAAACAAAAGTTAGCATGCAATGCAATATGCTTATTTGTTTTTCCAAGGTATCTGGCTTGGTTCTTGGTTTTGACCTTTCCAGACCTCGAGGAAGATGCTTTTGACTTTGTTGAGAAAAGAAACCCCAAAATGGAAACAAACTAAAATATACTACAAATGGTGAATCATACATAGTTTGTTTTACAACATATGCCCCTGGCGGGTCAAAATACAACAAAAAGAAAAGTACATCAAATGGAAATGAACAACAAGCAAAGAAGTCAAACATTCAATCCAAACTCATCCTCCTTAACCTCCTTCAGAAGTGCCTCAGTCACTGGACCGACTGGATGCTCTGTGATGGTCCTGATGAGGAGGTTCCTGGTGGCAATGGCAGTGGTCAGCTTCTTGTGCCTGTCCTGATCCTTTGATCTCTTCAATCCTGCTCTGAGCTTCAACTCTGAAATCTCTTTCTGGGCTGCCAACAAAGCTTCATGCTGCTTCTTCTCATTGGCCTCTAATTGTTCAATCTTGGCTTGAATTCTCTGATCTTCTTGTGTCCGGGTTTCAGTGATCCTGACCCACCTAGCCTGACTTTCTTGCAAATAAAGCTCAGTCCTAGCCTTCTGAAGCTTGGTCTCTTTACAGGCATTCTTCAATATTTGCTCCCCAGCTCTTGCTTTTCTGATGTAGTCCTCTGTTTTCTCAATCTTGGCCAGATGCTCCACCCTAAGCTTCTCCAACCTTTCAATGTCCAGACGACCATCACTTCTTTCCCAAAGGGTCTTCTTCAGAGCTTAAGACAGATTCCCATTCCTTTCCTTCAGCTTCTCAAATTCTTCCAAACTGACAGTTGCTGTAGGTTGTACTGTAGATGGTCCAGGTATGTCCTCAATGGTGAAGGGCATTCCAGTAATCTGAGCTCTAGCATGGCACCAGTCATAGTACTGAGCTGAAGCAACATTATTACACCTTCCAAGAATAGCCATCCCCTTTGTCTGGATGTTGTCCCAAGCCCAAGATGCTTGTCTGACAGCAGCTAGATTTGGTTTTATTTCACAATACAGGGTCTCAGCTAAATCTTGCACTCTGGGAGGGTGAACCAAAGCCTAGCCCAGTTGTCTCTTAAACAGCAAAGGATTGTAGTTGATGCAACCCTTTACTCCTATTAGAGGTACATTTGGGTATTGCCCACAGCTGGTGATTATGTCTTTGCCTTTGGTGCTCTGGGTGCACCATCTAATATCATCTGAAGTCAAAGCAATGAGCCTCTTAGCCCAATTCTTCTGCTGGTGGGGGTTCAGGAAGGCATCTGACTTAGGCAGGTGTTTGAGCAGCCAGGTGTGAAACAAAGGAGCACAACATCTCACCAATTTCCTCCTTTGTTTCTCATTCCTCTGATGAATGGAGTAGTAAAAATCTCCCAGCAATGTGGGTACTGGGTTCCTCAGAAGGAAAAGATGAATGGCATTCTTGCTGATAAATTTGGGCTCATCTGCAAACAGTATAATCCCATATATGCTGAGGGCTAACAGTGCACAGACTGCCCTCCATTCTCCTAATGAGGCCTTCAGGATGGCCTGAGAAATCAAGAAGTCTATGTGCAAACCAGGGATTCCAGCTTTTGTTGTCATACTTTGCTCAATCAAGGCAAGCTCCAGGTATAGTGCCTTTGCTACTTCTCCATTGCTGGGAGAAGTCATTTCTGGGTTGAAAGGGATTCCACCCCTGACAGGTACTCCAATCAATGATGAAAACTCCTCCAACAGAGGTCCTAGCTGAAAGTCTGAAAATGTGAAGCATCTCAAAGGAGGGTCATAAAACTACAAACATGTGTGGATCATGCTCCTCTGAGAAGGGTCCAGGTCCATAACCATATCCAGGATACCTCCATAGTGCTCTCTGAACAAAGGGATGTGGTCAGGGGTGATAAGTGACTGGACCTGCCTGATACCAGTCAACACAGGCTCAAAGAAATGGTAGGATATGTTGCTCTTCCTGGGAGTAGCCATGGATGCTATTGAAGATGATGAAGATAGCTGCTGATGAAGATCAAAACTGATACTGGAGATGAGCCACTGATAGGCTGATGCTGGTGATGATGAGAACAGCTGAAGCAGGCAAATGGTGAAGATAGCTGAAGCTGAGGTCTATGCAAAAGAAGGGGTCAAAACCAAACCAGATGTAATGTGGATACCCTGAAAAACAAATAAAAAAATGTCAAATGATGCAATGATAATGTATGCAAATGATATGCAAGGGTTTATGATCAAGCTGGATCTGATTATCTGTCTTGATATAAAGCCCATGTATGTTCAAGAAGTCCAGATGGGGGTTCAGAGATCCAGTAACCAGGGTGGGGGACTCAAATAAAGAGTCACAGGTCCAGGGTTAAATCACAAGAACTGTCCAAAATGAGGTACTCTTAGTCAAAACAAGTGTCAGGGTATGATGTGGCCAATGGTACCTGCAAACCTGTAAACAGCCCAACCCCCTCACAGGTAATTTTCTAAAACAAGGATCCTCAGACTTGGATCAGTTATGAGAAGTGTAAACACTTCTAACCAGGAGGTACAGTGTTTACAATAACCATAAAAGATCCTCCTCTAATTCACCTCAGTTTCTGAAGGTCATAATAACGATCATCCAGACTTAGCAGGCTTCCCAGATAGCCCTAGCACTACAGGAAATCTGTAGCACAAAGTTCTCAAGAAGAAACCCACATCTGAACCGTGTTTCATATTCCCGCACCAGACCGAAATGGAATGGGAAAGAACATGAACCACTCTAGCCTAGGTGTCACTCAGGTCCCAGGTATATGACCTTAAACTCTCAATGGAACCCCACCCACCAAAACAGAAACCAGATCCAGCAATGATAATGACAGTATGAAATATGAAAAACTGTAAAGGAAAGCAATAAATAAAGCTGTACATAAAGCAATAAATAAAGCACATAAATGAACACAATTAGCACATAACACCCCAGTAAACACAAATCAAACAAGCGCTAGGAGGAACCCACAAAAAGAACCAGAAGCCCTGGTTACAGTATAAGGGTCCCCAGCAGAGTCGCCAAGCTGTCGCTCCCGCCAAATGACAACCGGGTCAAGAGGGGTACAGACGCGAACGGTCGGCGAAGAGAGAAAAGAATAGAGTCGCCAGCTAGGCATTTTTATCCCGGAGGAAAGGTAATGCTGCATAAACCTAGAAAGATATGGATAAGGCGGTTGCGAACCAGAGAAACTGAGAAAGGGGGTTGGTTACAACCTGGGAAGGTATTAGCACCCAGATTGTCCGTCGTAATCGACGGGATCCACGCTTGAAAGATTTGTGTTTTAAAGGGGTAGTGTCAGTGCAATCTGTGTATCAAAGCTGGAAAGAATGCAGGTGTCAGTGTAAAAGAAATGTGAAGTGTATAGGAGAAGTGTCAGTGTAAGAACAAGAGTGAAGCTCAAGACTATGAGGCTTAAAGAATAATGCTGAAAAGAGGGGGAATATACAAAGACTTTTGTTCGATAACCGTTAAGTTATGCCAACGTATCCTCTCGTGCAATGAGGAAGTCAGAACACCGTAGTTCGACTCAAAGAGACTGAAAGGTAAATTGACTTGTGAACTGCTTACTTGTCTATGCTCAAGTGTATGACCTGTCTGGTTCAGGTGCTAACTGTCTTGCATTATACGGAAGAAGCGAGTTCTCGTTTGTGAGTGAATGAGGTGAGAAGAGAATCCCGGAGGAGACGATTATTGTTTGTTTTTGGAGTTTTCAATCTTTTATTGATTTTTTGGAGTTTGTCATAAGTTAATGAGCTTAAGCCTAAACCAAGGGGTCAGTAAAGTCATCACATCTTCCCTCTGATTAGGGGTAATGAGAATACCTTAAGTGTGGAGTAAGCACCTCACACTTAATCACCATGATGTAGGATTAAGATCATTAACCTACTTGCATTTATTTAGATGTTTTTGGTATTTTGTTTAGTGTTAAGTAATGAGTTTAAGCCATAATCAAGGATTTAATGGACTCATTACACCATCCTAATAGAAGTATAATAGATGAGAACATTTAAGCTGAGGAAGGCTCCTCAACTTAATACATGATTAGGGATTAACCTCATGACAAAACAAAACCTTTATTTAATGAATTTTAATTAATGATAAGATAAAGAAATGGATTTTATGATTTGTAAGACAACTTGAGGGGGACTTGTCCATTAACACTAGGGTTAGTCCTTCTTAACCAGTTAAGGAAGAATTAGAACCCTAATGCAAGGCCCAAGTTACAAGCTTGATGTCTTAGTGATTATTAAGTGGATTGATTAAAGGAATTAAACACATTAAGGGTTTAACACTTAGGATTAAAGTTATACACTCCATCCTAATAGAAGGATACAGGCATAACCTTAATCACAAAGCCTTAAAACCTTTAGGGTTTAGTCCTTGATTATGAGGTGAGAAGAGAAGACCCAAATATGACACAAAGGTAAAATCTAAATGGGGGACTAATCAAACCCTAATTGTTACCATGCTTGGTTGTTCCTAGGGTTAATGAGGCTTGCAAAAGATCTTCAGGAGAAAAGCCACCAGGAAAGAAGCAAATGAAAGGAGAAAGAAACAAAGAGAAGCAAAACAACTTGCTTCACTTAAGAAGACAAGTTGCCTGAAGGAAGAAAAAGGAGAGGGCATGAATGAGCAAGCTCAATCTAATACACAAGATAAAATGCAGCAATTATGCAAGAGAGGGATGAGAAGAGATTGTGAGAAGTGAAGGCAAATTCATTTCTCAAAACAACTTACCACCTGAAAAGTTAGCAAAGGAAATGAAATGCAATGGAAATGAGATGAAATGCCATGATGCAAACCAAAGTCAGAAGCATAAACATGATTTCAATGATGCTAAGAGATGATGCAAACATATGTCAAGAGTTGTGGATGATCATACAAGGATAAGGATGCAAATGAAGCATGCTCTGAACCATGAAAGTTCATGAAAGTTTATGAAATGATATGAATGCATAACATGGCAAATGAAAGATGCAATGATCAAACATGATTCTAATATGTCCTAAGATGTCTTATGAATCATGAGGATGCACAAAATATCATGGCAAGTTCTTAAATGCAAGCAAATGAGAGACGAATGCAAAGGAAGGCAAGAATTAGGGTTTATACACAACATGCAACACAGAAATTCAAAACCAGAAGCAAAGGGCATGACAAAAAAATTGAAAATGGGATCAAAGGAACCCTAACCCTACACAAGTTCAATGCCCAAAGGGGGAGACCTAAATCTAAACCTAATGGGAGTTATGATTTTTCTAAGTCAACTAGGGTTTCAAGGCACCTCAAAAGGAAAAATGCTCATTAAATTGAAAATGAAAGATAAATTCCAAACAAATTTACCCTAAAAACTACATGCTATGAAGGATGCAATGCAAGAAGAACCATTATCAAACTCTTCATGGTTATGCAGAATGGATTTTTCTAAGTTTGAACAAAAATATTGCCTTTAAACAAATTTAATTCCAATGAAAAATGTCAAAATGCATCAAGAACCAAAAAGAAATTTGTTTTGAGAGTTGGATAATGTTTCTAAATGTTTTTAAATGTAATGTGAATTTTTTTGTGATTTTTAAATACCTAAATGCATTTTTAATTAATTAATTTCCATTAACTAATTAAAAATAAACATTTAAATGATTTAAAAATAATTTTTAATGCAAAAAATAAAAATAAAAATATTTTCTGGTTTAGAAAAATATTTGAAACCAAAATGCAAAAGGAAAATATTTTTGGAATTTTCTAACCATTTTTAAAATATATATGAAATAAAATATGAAATAATTAAAGGAAAAATGAAAAGTAATCAAAACCAGTGGCTGAGATACAAAGTTGAAGGATCCAAGGGCTGCGCGTGCAAGTCAACAAGACTGGTGGTAATCAGAATCCAAGGCCATGGTTCAAAGTTGCTAATTCGCGCGTGATCGTGTGGCTCATATTCAAACTGACTAATTAAACTAAATTAATTTAATTAATCAGGTTTTAGGGTTTAATGACATGATCTGGTCCATCCAAGTGTGCGCGGGAAGCAAGATCCTAGGGTTAGAATTCAAAGTTACTAATTAAACAGGTTTTGCCCTAATTAACTTCAGGCGACCGGAGATAAGCTCCGGTCGTCTTCTCCGGTCATCCCCCTCACCCGAAACACTCAAAACACACCCCCAAGACCCCCAAAACTCCAGAATCAATCCTTTAACATTGAATAACAAGAATCCAGGGTCAAAAACAATTTATCTTAGCCACACAGAGAGAATCGAAGAAAATAAATTTTATGGCAAAAGTTTCAGAGCACCACAAAATGCTTGTTTCTGGCCCATTTTCAAAAATAATTACATCCCCATGATCAGGGCAACACATAGAACAACTTTGTAACTAAAGAACAAGATTCTGGAAAAAATGTTCATCAAGTTACCTGAGATTGAGCTTTCGAATCCTAGGCTTTCTGACCTTCTGCCTTGTGCTTTTCCACTCCAATGAACTCCTTGAGGCTTCTGGTAAGCTTGGAATGAGTTTATATGGAGGATTTTGAAGCTTCCAGTTCAGGGGTGGTGAAAATCGTATTTCTGTTTGTGGTGGTCTTAGGCTGTTTTGATGGGTCAGGGATGATCAGTGAAGCATTTTGAGGTGAATGGTGGAAGAAATTTGGAGAATGAATGGCTGAGTTATGGGATTCGATAGAAAATGCAAAAGGAAGGATTTTGGTGAACTCTAGCAATGATGTGTATTCAGGCTTCCTTCTTGTGTGTTTTGAGTCTCTTTTAGTTCACATATCAAGCTGTGATAGGGCAGAGAGTTGTTGGTGGCACAGCTTGATTGGTATGGTCCATTTTGCCAAAAGTCAATGTGACTTGTACTTTGAGGTATGGGTCATGACAGGCTGGTTTAGAGGCATGGCTTGGTTCAGCTGTGATCAAGGAGAACCATGGAAATGAATTTGAGGCCAATTTGCAAGTGGATCAAAGCTTATGTGTGGTTTTGCAATTTTGTGAACTTTTGGCCCTTTTGAAGTTTCTTAATGCACAAGTCATGAAACTTGTGAGTTCTTTGGTGCATTCTGAATTTTAGGCCATGGTTTATGTTTGTGTAATGCATAGAAGTCAATTTGAAGTCATAATTAGCCTTGGCAAGAAGTTTTGCAACTTTCCTCTTTTGGTGCATAAGTGAAATTTCATGATTTTTCCCAACTTTGGCAAGCCATAACTTTTGATCCATGATGAATTAGAATGAGTTCTTGTACTTTTTGAAAATGGGAGGATCCATTCTACAAATTTCATGACCAAAGTTTTCTCATTTGAAGCATTTTTGAATTAAAAAGAGGAAGTTGAAAAACTTTCTCAAAATGGCAAGTTTTCATTATAAGTCACTTTCCCAAAAAGGCAACTTTGCAAATGGCTTGAAATTCTTCAATTTTGTGAACTTCTAACACCTTCTATGATCAAATAAAGATCATACACATTCAAAATGATGGAGAATGCCCTTTGGTTGGGTCATTGGGGGCCTCAGATGCCCTGATTTTGCACTGACTTGCTCAAGAAGTCATCTTGTGATCAGATGCCTTCCTCATTGAATTTCTTCATGAAAATTGATATGCATGATCCTTATAACATATAGAGACCAATAGAAACAAGAATGACCAGAAAATTTGGAGTTATGGCCTCTGAAACCAAAACCCTAATTTTAGGTCATCTGTGCAGTTAAACCTGGCTCTGCCTCCATGCCTTTCTCAGTTCTTGTGATTCTTTGACTTTCTTGACCTTGTGAGGATACAATATGATGCTTGAACATACATGGACCCCTTTTAAGTGTTTGATGACCTTTGGAGTGGCTCAAGTGGCTCAGGGGTGGCTCAGATCACAAACCCTAGATGCAGATGACTTTGAATCAATGCAGTGAATAAAAAATGTGGTATGAGATGCTATGATTGAATTTATGCATATGAAAAGATCACAAGACATGGTGTGAATGGGTGAGGGCAAATTTTGGGTGTTTACACATATGAAGAAGATGAAGAGAAATGAGAAGTGAAGACAAATCCACTTCTCAAATTAACTTAC
Source organism: Lathyrus aphaca (assembly GCA_963966055.1). NCBI lineage: Eukaryota > Viridiplantae > Streptophyta > Magnoliopsida > Fabales > Fabaceae > Lathyrus > Lathyrus aphaca. The sequence goes on from OZ014519.1 coordinate 613,072,393, forward strand.
CACCTGAAAATGTTAGCACAAGATGCATAAGGAAAGAGATGAAATGGAATGATGCATATGCAAAGGCAAAAACCAAAACCAGAAGCAAACACATGATGTAAATGATGCTATGACATGATGCAATGGCATACAAACTGCAATGAATGGTCATTCAAAGATAAGATGCAAATGGAAGCATGCTTTGAAGTTTGAAAGTTCATGAAAGTTAATGAAAGTTAATGAATGGAAATGAATACAAGTCATGGAAAATGAATGAATAAATGATCAAACATGATTCTAACATGTCCTAAGATGTCTAAGGTGACATATGAATGCATGAAATGTCATGGCAAGTTCATGTATGGATGCATATGCAAGATGAATGCAAGTGAAGATGCAAAATTAGGGTTATATGAAAGTATGAGATGCAAATGGCAAAGACAGGAGAAAATTACATGATAAAAAATTGAAAATGCACTCAAAGGAACCCTATACCTATATTAGGTTACCATCCAAAGGGGGAGGTCAGAAGCTAAACCTAAAGGGAGTTATGAATTTCCTAAGTTTCTAGGGTTTTTGGGGTGATCTTCAATGTAAAATGCTAAACAAATTGAAAATGAAAGATAAATTCATGCCAAAAATATCTTAGAAACTACCTGATATGCACAAAACAATGCAAAAAGAATCATCTTCAAACTCTTCTTGGTTAGGCAGAAAATATTTTTCTAAGTTAGGGTTCAAAAATAGGATTTAAATGACCCTTAATTCAAACAAAATTTTCAAATGATCATCAAACCTAAAAAGAAATTTGTATGAAGAGTTTAAAAATGTTTCTAAATGCAAAGGGATGATTCATGAATTTTTTTTTGTGATTTTTAGAAACCTAAATGGTATTTTAATTAATTAAATTCAATTAATTAATTAAAATAAACATTAAAATATTTTAAAAATACAATTTTTATGCAAAAAATAAAATAAAAATCATTTTCTGATTAAGAAAAATATTTGGAATGAAAATGCAAAAGGAAATATTTTTGGGATTTTTCTAAGTATTTAAAATAAATTTGTAAAATAAAATACAAATAAAAATAAAAGTATGCTAAATGAAAGGCTGAGATTGCAAGCTGGATGATCCAGGGGTCAGGAATCAAAGTCCACGTGACTTGAGGTATTCAGATCCTAAGGCCATGACTTAATCTTCTCACTTAAATGAAATCCAATGGCTGTGTTTTAATCTGACCTAATTAAATTAATTAATTAAGTTTAGGGTTTAATGATATGATCCTAGCCCTCCAAAACGCGCGGCAAGCACTCATCAAACGGCCCAGATTCAAACTCACTTAATCACCTGAGATTAGCCCTAATCCACCTCAGACGGCCGGAACAATGTTCCGGTTGTCTTTGCCAGCAGGACCTCAAATCAAACTTCTTCCCTAGGCTGTTTTAGGAGCTCTAAAGCTCCAGATCAAATCCCCAAACCTCCCTGAGCATGAATCTACCCTCAAAACAAATTTATATTGCATCATGATCAAGATACGAATCAAAACACAAAAATGGCAAAACTTTCAGAAGCACGATATAGGCTCAATATTCAATCATTTTCAAAAATAAAAGATGCAGTGTGATCAGTGAAGCATGCAGATCATTTCTATAGCCTAAAAAAGGATTTATGGAAAAAAATTCTTGAGGTATACCTGAGATGAAGCTTTTCAGTTTGGCACTTTCTGGACCTCTCCTTGATGCAAAAAGCCTCCACTTGATCCCCTGATGATGTTGCAAGGCTTGGAATGAATTGAGAATGGCTGGATTGAGAGGGTGAACTCTTGCTGCACCAGAATCATGTTTTGTGTTTGTGGGGTTTCAGGCTTGTTTGATGGTTGGGAAATGATCTATGGATGATGGTGAGTTGGTTTATGAAGTTTGTTTGAGGTTTGAGTGGCTGAGCAGAGAGAATCGAAAGTTTGAAGGTGGAGAGGATTTTTGTGAAACTTGGTGTATGGGATGATTCAGGCTCCAAGGTTGTGTGAAATGGCTTGCTTTTGGTCCACATAACATGTCTCTATTGGCCAGAGAGTTGTTGTGGCTGCAGCTGATTGGTATGAACCAAGTTGCAAAAAGTCAACATTATGTGTACTTGAGGTATGGGCTCATGCAGGGGTGGTTCAATGGCATGTCTGGCCTCAGCTTGGTTCAAGGAGAGCCATGGGATTCATTTTATGCAGCTGGCACAAGTGGAAGCATGGCTGCAAGAGATTTTGCAAGTGTTATGCAATTTTGTCCTTTTGAGAAATATTGTGATGCAAGCCATAGAAACTTGTGATTTCTTGTGCAATTCTGGTCTTTGGAAGTTGCTTTGTGTTGTTATGATGCTTAGAGGTTGATTAGAGGTCACAAAATGGCTTGGTATGTGAAATTGCAAAAATCCCTCTTTGGCATGAAAGTGAAAATTATGTGATTTTTGCCAACTTTGCAAAGCCATATCTTGAGTTCTAGGAAGAATTAGATCAAGTTCTTGTACTTTTTGAAAAAGGAATGATCCAATCTACAAATTTCATGACCAAAGATTTTTCATTTGAAGCATTTTTGGATCAAAAAGAGGAGGTTGAACCCAAAATGGCAAGTTTACATTACAAGTCATTTCCAAAAATAGCAAGTTTGCAATTAGCTCAAAATTATTCAATTTTATGAACTTCCAACCACTTCTAAGATCAAATAAAGATCATTGAGACTCAAAATGATGATGATGACCCTTTGGTACCCTTTGTGCAATGCTTTGACTTTTCTAGACTTTGATGAATCTTGGGGGATATAATATGATGATAGAACACTCATGGGCCCTCTTGGAACACTTAGAAACCTTTGGAGTGGCTCAGATGAATCCTTGGATTGCTCAGATCACAAACCCTAGATGCAGATGAACTTGAACTATGCAGATGAAACAAATATGCAATGTGATGTGGTATGCTTATGCAAATATGAAAGATCACAAGCCATGGTGTGATATGAGTGAGGGAAAATTTGGGGTGTTTACAGCTGCCCCTATTCAAACATGAGTTAGTTGTGAAGGATGTAAGTGCCTGGCTTAACAGACAAACAAGATAACTTGTGGTTGAATACCAAAGACAGTCCGAAATTTGCACTCGCTGGGGAGAAGAAGAAAAGGGATATAAATTGTAAAAGGAAGTATAGCATGATTATCAAATGAAAGCGATGGAGGACGACCATCGAGCAGAGGACGACTTCTGGGGATAAAGCAATGACGGGGACGGCCGACATGCTGGGGAAATAAAGAGATCCTGATGGGGACGACCATCAAGCAAAGTAACAAGATTATCTGGGGATTAAAGTAAAGGCAATGATGGGGACGGCCATCAGGTTTGTAAAAATAAAGTAAACAACGATGGGGACGACCATCAGTTTCAAAGAATAAATGTAAAATTGATGAGGGATGGTCATCAAAGGTGAAGGACGATCACCTAGCAGGGGACGGCTGCTCTTTATCACAACATAGGACGAATGTCGGATAAAAAGGGTTGACGATGGGGACGGCCATCGGATAAGTATGATGAAGGACGATCATCAAGAGGTGAAGGACGATAACCTAGCAGGGTACAACTGCTCTCGGGGTTTATCACGACATATGACGAATGTCGGATAACAAAGATCAATGATGGGGACGGCCATCGGAAAAAACGATGAAGGACGATCATCAAGAGGTGAAGGACGATCACCTAGCAGGGGACGACTGCTACAATATCACGACATAGGACGAATGTCGGATAGAAAAGGGTTCCAATAATGGATACTCCACTGGGAAAAGGATGAAGGAAGGTCATCCAAAGGTGAAGGACAATCACCTGGAAGGGTACGGCTGCCGAAAGTATCACGACATAGGACGAATGTCGGATAGAAGAAAGTTGTTCTGTTGGAGAATGGTAAACACTGACGAGTATTTACGCTTAAGAATAAAAGGTATAAGTGTTCGACGATGTGTATAGATTAAAGATGCGGACGAGCATCCTTAACACCATGATACAAACGAGTATCGGTAGAAACAAACGCTGATGCGTGTTCAGAGATGATGATACGGACGAGTACCAACTGGTTAACAAAGAACACTGACGAGTGTCGAATCAGTGGGGAATGAATATATATACAAGATATAGACGAGTATCTGTATAATTATGAGTGATAATTGGTTTGTTGATGAAGTATGAGCAAGACACATATGAGTGTTCGACTTGCTGGGGAATGTATGACACGGACAGGTGTATAAGTTATGAACAAACTTTTGTATATGAGAGTGTAAAAGGTGTTTCGGTAACCTGTGGGGATAGGGTGATATGGACGAGTGTCGTCAAGAGTGTATTATAAAGAAATGTTCGGTTTACAACAAGTGATTGGGCAACCGTGATGGGGAGAGGTGACACGGACGGGTGTCAAAAAAAGTATGTATAAACAGGCATTTGAGTGCAAAGGGGACGCTTTGGCTTTTATTTGTAGGGGATGTGAGCTTTTATATATATTGCTGATGAGATACTGAGGGTATTTGCAGGTGACTGGCTCGAACCTGGCTTGTGATCATGCAAATGTTTGATTTTTGCCATAATGTTCCGTATTATACTGAATGCTACGCTCTATGGGAAAAAATGATGCGAATGCTATGATTATGCAAAAAGAAACCAATCTGGGATTCGGATCCCACTGTTGTGAAGATCTCTGATCAATCTGTTCGGAGGGATATCCCAGCTGGGGGAGATCATTGGTAGATCTGAGAAGATATATGGCTCTTCTTAGGGAACTAGATCATTGATAGACCTATCCTGTAAGGAGAAACCCAGCTGGGGATAAGGAAGCTTTCATCACTTTTTTGTATGAGAGTTTCAAGCATTGCTCTTCTGGGGAAAGGTTGGAACTCTGCGGGGAGATAGATTTTTTATCTTTGAGAGACCTGGCACTCTGTTTGGGGAAGAAAAGATCACTGAACGATCTTCTTAGAGAACTTTGTGGGGATCCCGGCTGGGGGAAGCTCCTGTTGAATAGACTTATGCTGGGGATGAGGAGGCTTTGCCAACTCCGCTGGGAAAAGCATTGCAGGTACTACTTGGGGAGAAGGTATGCTGGGGAAGTGTGCTTGGCATGCCCCATGCTATATATCGAATACCTGCAACTTGTTAAGACAAAAAAAAAACACAAGTATCCCGAGGTATCCCTTACCGGATTCCGTCATAGGAGTTAAATATTCCTGAAAGTAAATATATTTCCTGTAAAGAACGGATCATTTGTTTTATGCAAATATTATATCATGGATATTGGACATTTTGCAAACGAAACAAAAAAGAGGTGTGACTAAAAATCTGGTTTTATTAATCTGGGTGCCCTGAATTGGCAAATACAATCAAAGAAACAAATCCCATGGAATGAGGAGATTGTTACAAATTGAAAAAGTAAAAGTGTTGGCAATGTTGACGACATTCCAGTGAGTTTCCTTTGCTATGACATGTATGACCTTGACGTTCTTCTCATCTTGCTTTCTGAAGAAGGTGGATTCTGACCGATGCTTTATCCTTTTGAAACTTGCCATGTTGTGAGGAATACAGACGAAATCAGAATGCAGTTGTTCGCTTATTCCCTGATTTTGTGTGGATCTCCCTTTCGGGTTTTCAATCCACCGGGATACCCATTTTGGCCTAAGCTGTCCAATGCGGCTTTTCAACTCAGCGGGTGTACACATTTTTTTCCCTTATTTTTGCCCGAGTCTTTTATTCTGTTTTTGACTCGCCGGGATGCCTTATTTTTGCCTGGACTTACATTCTGTTTTTATGTCCAGCGGGTCATTTTATGCGAAGTATTTTTTAACTGCATCTGAATTCACAGGGGATAAGAAATATTCTCCATCCATAGTAGTGAGCATTAGTGCTCCACCAGAGAAAACTTTCTTTACTATGAATGGACCATCGTAGTTTGGAGTCCATTTGCCCCTGTGGTCTGTATGAGGAGGAAGGGGTCTTTTCAGCACAAGATCCCCTACTTGGTATTCCCGAAGCCTGACTTTCTGATCGAAGACTTTCTTCATTCTTTTCTGATATAACTACCCATGAAAAATTGCAGCTAATCGCTTCTCTTCGATCAGATTCAGTTGATTGTACCGAGATCGGACCCATTCTGCTTCATTCAGCTTTACATCCATCAGTACCCGTAAGGAGTGTAATTCAACTTAAACAGGTAGGACAACCTCCATACCATACACAAGCTGATAAGGTGTTGCCCCAGTAGACGTTCTGATTGAGGTTCGATACCTATGCAGGGCAAATGGTAGCATTTCATGCCAGTCTTTGTAAGTAACCACCATCTTCTGCACAATCTTCTTGATGTTTTTGTTAGCTGCCTCAACAGCGCCATTCATCTTTGGCCTGTAAGAAGAAGAATTGTGATGTTGGATTTTGAAGTCCCGGCACAGTTCTGCCATCATTTTGTTATTCAAATTGGAACCATTGTCAGTAATGATTCGCTCGGGCACTCCATATCGACAAATGATGTCTCTTTTCTAGAATCTGGCTACCACTTGTCTGGTGACGTTTGCATATGAAGCTGCTTCAACCCATTTGGTGAAGTAATCAATGGCTACCAGGATGAATCTGTGGCCATTTGAAGCAGTTGGTTCAATCTTTCCAATCATGTCAATGCCCCACATGGCAAAGGGCCAAGGTGAAGACATCACGTTCAAAGGGTTTGGAGGCACATGCACTTTATCTGCATAGATCTGGCAATTGTGGCACTTCCTGGCATAAGCACAACAGTCTTCATCCATTGTGATCCTGTAGTAACCTGATCTTAATATTTTCTTATGCATTGCATGTCCTCCAGCATGGGTACCGAAAGATCCTTCATGCACCTCGTGCATTAGCAAGTCTGCTTCTTTCTTATCAACACATCTGAGCAGAACCATGTCAAAGTTTCGCTTGTATAATGAACCATCAGCATTAAGGAAGAAACTACCAGCCAACCTTCTTAATGTATTCTTATCATTAGATGATGCCCCGGGTTGGTATGTTTCATCCTCCAAGAAGCATTTGATGTCATGGAACCAAGGCTTGTTGTCTTTAGCAATGTCCACGGAGAATACGTATGCTGGTCGGTCCAGTCTGGATACCGAAATCTGAGGCACATAATTTGCAGATTGAACCTTGATCATGAAGGAAATGGTAGCTAGAGCATCGGCGAACTGATTTTCATCTCGAAGGATGTACTCAAGTTTGACTATTGTAAAGAAAGTCAATAATCTCCTCGTATAGTCACGATATGGAATCAGATGCTCTTGGTGAGTGTACCATTTGCCATTGGTCTGATTGATCACCAGAGCTGAATCCCCGAATACAGTTAATGTCTTGATCCTGAGGTCAATGGCTTCCTCAAGTCCCATGATACAGGCTTCGTATTCAGCTTCGTTGTTAGTGCATGCAAATGTGAGTTTTGCCGAGAAAGGCATATGAACTCCTTTAGGTGTAATGAGCACTGCACCAACTCCATGACCATTCATATTGACAGCCCCATCAAACAACATTGTCCATTCTTCTTCTGGGTCAGGCCCTTCAGTGTGAACAGGATCTTCATGATATTTTGCTTTTAGGAACATGATGTCCTCATCAGGGAAGTCAAATCTCATTGGTTGGTAATCATCAATGGGTTGCTCAACTAGATAGTCAGATAGTACACTGCCTTTGATGGCCTTTTGAGATGTGTACTGAATGTCATACTCTGTCAGAATCATTTGCCATCTTGCAACCCTTCCAGTAAGTGCTGGCTTCTCAAATATGTACTTGACGGGGTCCATCTTTGAAATCAACAAGGTAGTGTGAGTCAACATATACTGTCTTAGTCGGCGAGCAGCCCACGCTAAAGCATAGCAAGTTTTCTCGAGCAGCGAATAACGTTGTTCACAGTCGGTAAACTTTTTGCTTAGGTAGTATATTGCATACTCTTTTTGACCAGACTCGTCATGCTGGCCCAACACACACCCCATTGATCCTTCTAATACTGTCATGTACATTATTAGAGGTCTTCCTTCAACTGGAGGCATAAGAATTGGAGGTTCTTGTAGGTACTCCTTGATCTTGTCAAAAGCTTTCTGACAATCTTCGTTCCACCTGACCGTTTGTTCCTTTCTTAACAATTTGAACAGGGGTTCACAGGTTGCAATAAGATGAGATATGAACCTTGATATGTAGTTCAATCTACCTAAGAATCCCTGAACTTCCTTTTCAGTCTTAGGTGCCGGCATCTCTTGAATAACTTTGACTTTGTGAGGATCAACTTCAATTCCCTTTTCACTTACGATAAATCCAAGCAGCTTACCGGATCGTACCCCGAATATGCATATTTTGGGGTTTAGGTTCAACTGGTACTTTCTCAGACGCTTGAACAACTTCAGCAGATTTACCATATGATCTTCTTCAGTGAGGGACTTGGCAATCATGTCATCCACGTAGCATTCAATTTCTTTATGGATCTTGTCGTGGAACAGTGTTACCATAGCCCGCTGATAAGTCGCACCGGCATTCTTTAGTCCAAAAGGCATTACCTTGTAACAAAACGTGATCCAAGGTGTGATGAAGGTTGTTTTCTCCATGTCTTCGAGTGACATTTTGATCTGATTATACCCAGAAAATCCATCCATGAAGGAAAATACCGAGAACTGAGCTGTGTTGTCGACCAATACATCAATGTGAGGTAATGGGAAATCATCCTTCGGGCTAGCTCTGTTCGGGTCCCGGTAATCCACACACATCCCAACTTTGCCATCCTTCTTAGGCACTGGTACAAATTAGCGACCCATGGCGGGTAACTAGTCACAGCAAGGAAATCGGCGTTCCACTGTTTTTGTACCTCTTCCTTAATCTTTATGTCCATATCTGGAAGAGTACGGTGTAGCTTCTGCTTTACTGGAGGACAATCTTCTTTTAATGGCAGCTTGTGCATAACAATGTATGTTTCTAGACCCGACATGTCTTGATAGGACCAAGCAAAGACGTCGACGTATTCTCGAAGCATGTCAAGGAGCTGTTCTTTTATTGAAACCTGCAGACTGGCGCTAATTTTCACTTCTTTCAAATCCTCTTCGGTACCAAGATTAATTGTTTCAACCTCCTCCTGATGAGGAGTGATCACTTTCTCTTCTTGCCTCAACAACCTGACTAACTCTTCAGGTAACTCATAGTCTTCTTCAACCCCTTCATCAGCTTGATTAATTGGATTGTCGAAGTCATACAAGGTCATAGCAGTGTTGTTGTCGGTGCAATCTGGAGGATACTCTCTGCAAGGGTTGAGATTGGTTCGTTTTAGTGATCAATTTTAATCTTGTTTAGAAAAGTGAAAATGAAGTTGTTTATTTTTAAAACATTGCCATTTTATTGTTTTTTACAAAAGTGAAAAATGAAAAGTCAGTGAGCGAAAAAGAGACTCGTTTGCAAACGATGTATGATATTCATTGATTAATCCATTTGCACAAAATTACAATATGGCCCTATTACAAAATGAGTCCTTACACCTTGGGCAAGATGCAGGACTTGATGCATGCTAAAAAAGACAGGAAATAATAATTACTCTGCAGGAGTAACCCTTATAATTTCCTGGGAAGACCAGTTAAGGACTTGGTTCCCCGGGATCCTTGGATGTATCCAGCTCTCCAGGATGCGGTCGCTTTCCGCCTCGTCTTCCAGGTTGTTAACAGCATTTGGGGTGAGCATCCCCCCACTGATGAACTTGGGCTCCTTTGCAGCCTCTGATTGATCTTGTCGAAATGGTCTGTAACCCAAACCGAATCTATCTTCCTTCTTTTCCATCGGCAGTAGCTTGCCCCAGCCTTGGGCATTACCATCTTCAACAACCTTCCGGGCTTGTTGATAGGAGACAATTGAAGTACCCATCCTATCTTCCTAGGATGCAACAAATACTTCAGTCGTCGCCTCATTGACATTCAGGGCCTCGAACCCTTGGCTCATAGTTTCATGGATTTCACCATCCATTTCAATTTATTTGTATGTAGCTAGATGGCTAACAAATATTCCTCCTCACCACAGATGGTGATAACCTGTCATTCCCACTCATATTTCAATTTCTGGTGAAGGGTCGACGTTACTGCGCCTGCGATGTGAACCTATGGCCGACCCAACAAACAACTGTACTTTTTGAAAAGGTAATGATCCAATCTACGACTTTCATGACCAAAGATTTTTCATTTGAAGCATTTTTGGATCAAAAAGAGGAGGTTGAAAAACTTTCCCAAAATGGCAAGTTTACATTACAAGTCATTTCCAAAAATAGCAAGTTTGCAATTAGCTCAAAATTCTTCAATTTTATGAACTTCCAACCACTTCTAAGATCAAATAAAGATCATAGAGACTCAAAATGATGATGATGACCCTTTGGTACCCTTGATGGAGGCCTCAGATGCCCTGATTTTGCACTGACTTGCTCAAGAAGTTACCCATTGATCAGATGACTTCCCCATTGAATTTCTTCATCAAAATTTGTATGCATGATCCTTATAACATATTGAGACTATTAGAAACAAGAATGACCAAACAATTTGGAGTTAAGGCCTCTGAAACCAAAACCCTAATTTCAGGTCATCTGTGCAATGAAACCCTAGCTCTGCTTGAACTTTTGTGCAATGCTTTGACTTTTCTTGACTTTGATGAATCTTGGGGGATATAATATGATGATAGAACACTCATGGACCCTCTTGGAACACTTAGAGACCTTTGGAGTGGCTCAGATGAATCCTTGGATTGCTCAGATCACAAACCCTAGATGCAGATGAACTTGAACTATACAGATGAGACAAATATGCAATGTGATGTGGTATGCTTATGCTTATGCAAATATGAAAGATCACAAGCCATGGTGTGATATGAAAGAGGGCAAATTTGGGGTGTTTACACGAGCAAACAACTGTATGATGGATGTATATCCATTACGTAAAACTTGGTATTGAAGATTTGTGGACCTACTTTGATTGGTAACTCCACCTCCCCGAACACCGATCTCCTCGACCCATCAAATGCTCGAACTACCAGGTCGCTAGGCTTTAGAACTACTCCATCGTAATCCAACTTCATCAGTGCTTTCTTGGGAAAAACATTCAACGAAGATCCGGTATCTACCAACACGTGAGAGAGTACTGCACCTTTACATTCTAAAGAGATATGCAGTGCCCGATTATGAGCACGCCCTTCAGATGTTGGATCCATGTCTGTAAATCCCAATCCATGACTGGCATTGACACTAGATACCACCGCTTCCAACTGATTTACTGAAATATCCTGAGGCATATATGCCTTGTTCAAAATATTCAAGAGAGCCTTTCTGTGGGAATCAGAACATATGAGCAAGGACAAGATGGAAATCTTCGACGGAGTCTGCTGCAGATGGTCCACAGTCTTGTAGTCTCTCTTTTTGATAATTCTCAGAAATTCTTCAGCTTCTTTATCAAAGGTAAGGTCCGGATCAGTTACTGGTGCGGGCTCGTTGACAACCACTAGCTGATTTCCTCTTGCTTTAGCCTGGGCTTCTGTGGTGTCTCTGGGTGGTATCACACTATTTCTTAGTGTTTCCGGCGCAAATAACCTTCCACTTCTAGTAAAGCCCCCTACTCCAACATTTTCTACTTGAGCTGGGGTCGTACTAGACGTGGCCAACTCTTGCTTCTGGCCGTTACAGTATACTTCGCCACCATAATTCCAGGGAATGGCTCTATCGCTCTGATACATTACGGGTCCTGCAGTGGTGGTGGTTATCAGTGCCGCTCTGGCCCTTGGAGGAACTTGAGATGGATCGTAGAAGATGGTTATTGTAGAGATTTCGCTTTCTTTTACAACCTTGTCAAACTGCAACACTCCCTCATCAAGCATACCTTGAATATCTGTTTTCAACTGCTCACAACCGTTTGGAGCTTCAGCACACCCCGGACAATCAACTTCACACCCAGGAAAGATACCCTTCTTTGACAAGCAGACTTTAACAACACTCAACGGAGTCTGCAGATCGTTGACATTACACACCAAGTTTAGATTCTCCCCTTCATCAACTGCCCCAACCGTACCTCCATGAGAATGTATGGGGTTCGGTATTACATTGGGAGTAGGAGCGAAGTTAATCGCTTTAGAATCCAGTAGGTCTTGAACAACATGCTTCAGTGCTTTGTAGTTCTCTGTGGTATGCCCGGGAGCTCCGGAATGAAATTCGCATCTGGCGTTTGTATCATAACCCTCGGGGATTTGGCCTGGCTTCAGGGGTTGTAGAGTTTGGAGTTGAATCATCTGGAGTTGTAGGAGATTCTTCAAAAGCTGTGAATAGAACATCGGCGGAGCTTCGAAATGTCTTTCTCTGTTCTTCTGGGGGTAGTATGGACGAGGAGCTCTTTGTTGATACCCTTGTTAACGTTGTGACTGCAGTGGTTGGACTTGCTGTTGAACAGGTTGAGTTGAGATAGTGACAGGGGACACTTGCTGATAAAAACCTCTGTTACTTCCTCCCCTCTGCGCGTACACTTCCCTGATATCTCCTTCTCTTCTCTTCACGAAGGGTTTCTTGATATCAGAATTTGAAGCGCCTCCATTCTGAATCTTCCCTTGCTTGATCCAACTTTCTATCCTCTCGCCAGTCAAGATGATATCTGAGAATCCACTTGAAGAACATCCAGCTAGCCTTTCCATGAAATGCCCAGGGAGGGTATCCAAGAACAGGTCTAACATTTCTCTCTCCAACAAAGGCGGTTGCACTCTAGCGGCCACTTCACGCCACCTTTGTGCGTAATCTTTGAAACTCTCTGACCTCTTCTGAGTCAAACTCTGAAGTTGAGTGCGATTGGGCACCATGTCGATATTATACTGATACTGCTTGAGGACTGCTTCTCCCAATTCCTTCCAGTTTCTTACATAGCTTCTCTCTAGCTTCATATATCATTCCAAGGACCCTCCAGAGAGACTATCCTGGAAGTAGTACATCCAGAGCTTTTCATCCCTAGTATGGGAAGCGATCTTCCGGTAGAATGCCTGCAAGTGAGTCTTTGGGCAGGAACTACCGTTATACATATAAAAAGTAGGCGGCCTGAACTTGTGAGGAATAACCACCCCGGGGACTAGGCCCATGTCAGACACATCTATCCCTAAAGTGTCTCTACACTCGAGGGCTTTGACTTTCTCAGCAAGCATCAAAAAGTCTTGAAGATTTCCTTCTCCACCGAACCCCATGTCGTTATTGAAAGGAGAGAACTGATCCCCCTGCCAGTCGTGTACTAGAATGAAAGTTGTTGTGCCCTGTTCTGGAACTTGAGGTCCGCCTGGGCCATTGTTGGTGTTGGGAGGAGTCACTTGCACGTCAGGAGTGGTTACAGGAGGATTTGTCTGAGGAGGGTTGAGCCCTTGAATTGCATTCCTTAACTCTTGCTGTCCATGAGCCATCCCTTGCATCATGACCATGAATTCTTCCATTCTGGTGCGAAACTCATTAAGCTCAGTTTGCATAGCGTCCATGACTATCCTCTGGTTGCTGCGAGTTGCATAGCGATGCGGGATATCTTGTCGGAGATGTCGGGTCTTGGCAGCTCTCGCAATCTTTGCCTGAAACACAAATAAGTTAAGCATCCTGTAGAAAACCTGCAAAAACAAAGAAGAAATGCAAATGATACGTATGCAATGCAATGTGTTCCTTTTATTCCCCAGGCTTTTCCCTTTTTCCGGCGCTGGTATTAGGAGAATAATAATTGGGAAGAAGACCCAAGTGATGTTCAAATAAAGTGACGACCGCGGAGAATTGGTGCTCATTACCCCGTGTCGGTGCGACAGATAACAAACAAGATATTCAAAGCAATTCAATCACATAAACTGAAGTTCGAAACAACAAAGTCCCCGAAGGGTGCTAATTAAAAGAACAACAAAGTATATCAATAAAAGGAATCTCACAACAAGCCTGTGGGTAATCCAAGTACAATAGCATTAAACTAAACTCTAGGGAGCTCTAAGTCTTGCAGCCTCCAGCCCAGACGCTTGACATTATGGAACAACTGAATGATATCCGAATGATCGGGCTCCTGGATGAGTCTTTGGATGAGGAGATCCCTTAGATCAAAGGAAGCATGTAACTTTTCAATCTGCTGCAGAAAAGCCATCTCATTCTCTTTGCTCGGACCCGACTCGGCCTTTGACTTCTTCACATTAGCACGAAGCTTCAGCTCTTCAACTTCTTTCTGGACATCATCAGCTATTTGTTGACTCTTTGTCATCTGATGAAGGTATTCTCTCTGTTGCTCTTGTGCCTTCTGAACTAACTTCCCTTGATCAACTAAAGCATCCTGGAGGTTCTTGATCTTCAACTCGAATTCAACTTCTACTTCCTTTTGCTTTTTCTAATTATCGTTCCACTTCTCCTGCCAAAGTGTGATGGCTTCATTAGCCTCATTCAGTTCTTTCTTATCCCTCCGGCGCTGACTCGCCTTATGGATCTCGGCCAATCCTCTCTTCCTAAAGTATAGCTCTCTTTCCTCAAAGTCCTTCTGCTTAAGCTAAACTGTCTCTTCAGCTCGGAGAGCTCTATCTTCTAATTGTTGGTTTTGAATCATCAATTTCTGACAAGAATTGTAAGCCTCTTGATTCTCAACTCTAAGCTACTTGACCAAAGCTTCCAATTTCTGGTAATCTTCCAAAGGCACCGTTGCTGGAGGTGGAGTTGGTATAGAAAAAGGGACTAGAGCCGTTTGAAACTCCTCCTTTATCCAAGCTTCGAATTCAGGGAACATCTGATTATTGCTCTTGCCTATACATGCCGTGTCTTTTCTTTTGATCACCTTTCAAGAACCTACAACTTTTTTGACCAACGAAAGATTGTCTTTTACCGAGAAGTAAAAAGTTTGGAATAACTCAGATTCATCGGGGATCTCTTTGAGCGCGTACCCTAACTGTCTTCTTAAGAGAATGGGATTGTAGTTGATACCTCCTGACACTCCTTACAAAGGCACATTGAGGTAATTCCCACAGCTGGTAATGAAACTCTTTCCTTTCAACCTCAAAGTAAACCATCTAATATCTCTGGCAGACAATGTACTTAGCTTCTGGGCCCAAGTAGTGTTAGGATCAGTAAAACTCTCAGTGGTAGGCTAATGTCTCATGACCCACTTGTAGAATAAGGGAGCACAACATATAACTAGACCTCCTCGCTTCTTCTCATTCTTATAGTGCACTGAATAATACAAGTCACCTAGGAAAGTGGGCGCCGGATTCTTCAACACAAATAAATGAATAGCATTTATATCCACAAATTTGTCCATATCAGCGAACAGGATGATCCCATAAATGGATAGTGCTAAGATGGCACAAACAGAATCCCATTGATTTGTCACTGCAAGTTCTCCAGCCTTTCTAACCAGATACTCTAGAGTGAAACCAAGTACTTTTGCTTTGGTGGTAGACATATTTGCAGATACTTCAGATGAGCTCAAATAAAGAGCTTTAGCGATGTCAGCATGGGTTGGTCTTGTCATCTCTGAGTTGAAAGGAATCTGATCCTTGATTGACACTCCCATAATCTCAGCATACTCTTCCAATAAAGGACCCAACTGAAAATCATGAAATGTGAAACACCTGAGCTGTGGATTGTAATACTGCAACAAAGTGTGAATGATGCTTCTTTGAGAGCTATCCAAGTTGAATACCAAGTCCAGAATATCACCATACTTTTCCTTGAAGTATCCCAGATGACCCGGGGTCATAAGAGACACCATTTGGTTGATCAAGTCCACTTTGGTATCAAAATATTTGTAGTGCACAACCCTTTTTCTGACGTCTTCCATTCTGCAGTAATGATATGACCAGGAACCGGAAGTAACACAAACCATGAGAATAAAAGAAACACAAATGATTAATGATGCTATGATGCTTATGCAAGGTGAGGCATGTGATCAATGAAGTGTCTGTGATGTGCCAATCATATAATCAGGTGTCGGTGCAATGCCACAATATCAACATATCACAATAACAATCCCTCTGATCCGAGATCCATATCTTAGAACCAGAGAACCAGATCACAAAACTGAACCAATGGCAAAGCGGGTATGTTGAAGGTCTTAGGGTTCCTGCAAAACCTATAAACCCCTCCCAATATCACGGGTGTGTTACTCGGGTCAACATCACAGACTCTCAAAGCCGAATAGCAATAATACATTCACCATTTCCGAGAAATGGCTCATGACCAAATCAGGGAATCGGTTTGGCATTATGTAATACTCAGGGAGGCCTCAACTGAGTCTGAAAGAACAAGCATCCCTCACAAGTCCCCAGCTTCAAGCACTGAATCAAGAAATAATAGTACATTCATCCCGAAGGGTACAATACTACCGTCATACGAACAGTTTGCTTTAACTGGGTTCCTATGAGAGAATCAGGCCATCCTATGCGAGTTCCCAATGGACCCTCGGATGCGAGTGGGTTTGCCAACAAATGTGGTCTGCCACTGTCATCACTGGAGAGGGGTGTTCCCATTAAGGTCCTCGAAGATCGGTCACCAGATGCACATAATTATCAAGTTCGTACCCTGAAGTGGAGAAGAATCCCCACACAGAATAGTCCCAAGACGGTCGCAATCTGGGTGTGGAACACATCGCCACTCATCATGTAACCATGCGAGTACAACATGTCCACGCTAATCCTATAGTGCACTCAAGCCAGGTATTTGGATTATCTCACAGTAACTCCCATCCCGCAAAAAAAAATGAAAACCAACACAGCCAGACAATCCAGTATAATATGATGCATGGAAAATAAATACTAAAAGCAGTAAATAAAGCTGTAAAGTAAACTGTAAATGAAAATAGTAAATAAACACAACATCAGACACATATAAACACCCAAAGAAACAAAGACAAACAAACGCTAGGATTGACTCTACAAGGGAAACCAGAGATTCTAGGTTCGATCCCCAGCAGAGTCGCCAGCTGTCGCTCCCAGGATTTTCATCCTAGTACAAACGCGAAAGTGGCGCGGAAAGGGTAGAGTCGCCAGCCAGACATTTTTATCCCGAAAGAATGGGAAAGGTAATGCTGCACAAACCCGAGGAAGAAGGAAAGGACAAGGTCCTGCGAACCAAAGATCTGGGTTCGGGAGTCGGTTACGACCTAGGAAGGTATTAGCACCCCAGATCGTCCGCCGTACCCGACAGGATCCACGCTTGCTTGTTTTGTTTCAAAGGGTGAGAAAATAAAGTGCTGCTGAAAAAAAATGCTGACTGGAATAGGAATGCGAAATGGAACTAGAAAAGAAAATGGAAAGAAATGGGGAAATGTAGGGAAAATAAAGAATGTGCTCGAACGGGCCATATCCCGCTGCCTACGTACCTCATCGGGATAATGAGGATCAGAGTCGACGTAGTTCGCCTAACTAAGGCGGGAACTATTTGTTTGTATTTTTTATAGCTGGAACTGCGTATGTCTATGCTCAGGTGTTGCAGGCTCGTCTGGTACAAGTGCGTTTACCGTCTTGCATGCGAGACAAGTCGTCGTAAGTTCGCGTTGTAAGTGAATAAGATGAGAAAAATAAGTTCCCGCAGGATAGTCGTTTATTGTTTGTTTTTGTCTTTTATGAGAAATGTTTTGAATTTGTTTGTGAACATTCTCATACTAAGATCTATCCATCGTGGTAAATACTTACACCTCGCCCCGAAACAGGACGCGTATAAGCACTCTGCAACAAAGTCTCATGGCGTATAAGAAAGTTCAATTTTGTATTAAGTATTTTTATTATTTTCTTTTATGTGAAGAGAAAGAATGACTCAAGTTGCAAAAGGTAAAAACTAAGGGACTAAGACTCAATCCTAATTTTAGTTATTTATTCAAAGGTGGTCCTAATGGTTTGTGGGGGTTCTCTAAACCTAAAGAGAAAAGAATAGAATGCAACTTACTTCCTAGAGAAGTTAAGTTGATTCTACAAAAGAGGGGGAAATCCTACCAAACACAAGTATGAAAAGTAAAAGAAATTAAATGCAAATTAAATGCATAAAGGAAGTAAAAGAATAAGTTGAAGGAAACTTACCTAAATCTTCCCCTCTACAAAACAAAGGTTAGTGTGCATTTTTTTATTTAAAATAACAAGACAAACATACTCTAATTAAATCCTAATGACTCTAGGACTCAATCAAAATTCTATTTTAATTTTAGAGGAACTAAAAAATGTTAGGACAAAAATACAGCACCTACTACAGCCCCTAATACACAAACAACTATGAAAACAATGCATAACACAATACCATTTTTTACAGCCAGCATGCAGCATGAAAAGGTAGGTGTAAAAGATCAAATACAGCATGGAAGCATAACAAACAACATGTATTTTACAGCAACTATGTGCAAAAACAGCTATGAAATGCAAAATCCAGATTTGATTATTTTCATTTTTTAATGCACAAACTCAATGAAACATGTACCAATTCCTCATGAACATGCATTAAAACCTAAATCAACCTACACAAAATGAAAGAACATGAACATTTTTTAGGGATTATGCAAGAATGCATCACATGGTTGATCATGCAATAAGTAATGCAAAAATGTGGCACATGAATGTGGCATATGAGCATAATGAGCAAAGGTCATGAACATGAAACATGATAGATCAAACATAATGTCAAAATCAATGCAAAATTCAAAATTAAATTGATGTGAATGATATGATCAAGCATAATATCAAATGCAATCAAATGCACATACATACATGATTATGCAAAATGCAACATATCTTGATACAATGAAATGCCAAATGACTTAATCCAATGTGAAACATGTAAAAACAGAATGCAACATGATTATTCACATGCCAAATAATGCACAAACATGGCAACAAAATGCAAGAACTCAAGCTATACTCAAAAGAACACAAAAACGCATAATACACAACATGAACGGAAACGCGTCGAAACGACTCGAAATGGGGGAATGAGCTACTGGAAATGGACCCAAAAATTCCCTAAAATCAATACCTAAACATGTATGAACATTAAAGGCACTAGAAAAAAGAACTAAGCTATCAAATAAGCCAAGATTCCAAAAATTAACAGCGTTAACCGGTTAACCAAATGGTTAACCGGTTAACGGACCTAAAATTGCACTATTTGTGGCTAAAACACAAGCGTTAACCGGTTAACCAAATGGTTAACCGGTTAACACTGATCCAAAATGTGAAAAAAACTTATAAATAAGTGTTTTTGGCCACAAACTCAGTTCTAATGATCTCCAACATACCTAGGAACATGTTAACACTAATTTCTACTTAATCGCGGCTTATTTACACATGCTAAAACCTATAACTATCCACACCTTAACTCTTAATCCATCACAAATCATAAATTGCAAGCAACACATAATGGAAACGAAATTGATCGCAAGCAAAATGAAAAGCAATTAAAGAATGCCGTAATGGAGAGATGAAGAGAATAACTTAAAGAAGAAGTGATTTAGATCACCAACCTACGAAACGGAGAAGTGCTTCGGTGGATGTTGCAAGAATCAGATCTTGATCGAAGAGAAAACCACGAAAACCGCAAATCCGCAAAATAAATGCGTTCTTGATGCTTGAACCTTCGTGCACTTCCGATAAGCCAAAATTCTCACATAATTCAGTAGCTTCTTCTTCCACAATCCACAAAATCAATGGAGGTTGGAGGCTAAGCTTCAAGATCTTCAAGTTTCAATGTGAAACTTGAAGAGCTTCTTCAAAAAGCTTTAGTGAAGAGGGAAATGGAGAAAAGGTGAGAGAGAAAAAGTGATTGTGAGAGAATGAAAAATTTGGAAACTTGTGAATGAAAATTGTGTGTGTGAATCCCCTTTGGTTTGGATGAAAATGGATTAAATATGGCTTAGGTTTGGGGCCCAAAAATTAGGCTCGGGATCCAAAATTATGGTTCGGTAATGAGGTTAGGATTTAGCAATGAAGCTAGGTTAGGAGAAGGAATATTCTAGAAGATGGTAGAACATGGTAGAAGTTTCCAAGGTAAATGGAGTGGAATTGAAATGGAAAAACAAGAGGGAAGGAATGAAATGAAGCGTGGAAAGAAAGAGGAAGGAAAAGTGGAGGGAAATGTGAAATCAACCACTTTTCAAATGATTTTTCTTTTAATTTTTTTATGATTCCCCCACCATTTCTCGACCAAGTTCGAGCCATAGGATAATTGTAACCCTAATTTCATGATCTCGATCTCAAAAGTCAGGAGTCGACCTTTTTTACCTAGCTCGGTTGCCTTTTCCCTGATTCCTCGATTTTCAATCATCCGGCCAGTCGAACCTCTTCCAAAATGAATTTGTGGATGAAGTTTGAACTCGAGGCACTTGACATCATATATAAGACAAAGGAATCCTCTTTGAATCATAACTTCATGCAGAAGCCCAGTAGAAGTGAAACCCTAATTTGGCCCTTTTCATTAGGAAATGTTGCACTGCTTGCCTCCTTTGATCAACTCAAATATTTCCATAGTTTGCGGCATCAGATGAAGACTTGTGGGATATTGTGAACCCTTTGCACCAGGTCGAGAAGCTTTGTGGCCCTTCGGTTTCCTTTGTAATGCCTTCAGTTGCTCTAATCCTTGATCACATTTCCATGCCTCAGCTATGCTACATATGATGCAATGTTTTTTTTATTATTTGATGAATCTTATGTTTGCAAAATGCTATGCAAAATGTTGGGGATATGAGAGGGTAAATTTTGAGGTATTACATCATGTATCTGCTAGTGTTTGCTATATATATGTACACTGTAATCACTGGAACATACAATAATATTATTCTTTACCTATCATTACTTTTCTAACTTGGTATCAGAGCGCTAAAGCCTTAAAGGCTCTTGATCTAACACAAATCATGGCTTCCGCTGCAGATTCAAAGTCCAGAAATGATCTCCCATTCACTGTGTCTGTCAAGTTGGATAGAGACAACTATCCACTATGGAAATCTTTGGTGATCTCTATGGTCAAAGGCTCCAGGCTCGATGGGCGCATGCTAGGGACAAAGGAGTGTCCCGAAAAATCTATAGCTTCTACAGATTCAAGCAAAAAGCCAAATCCTGCTTTTGAAGATTGGCAGGCTCATGATTCACAACTCCTTGGATGGTTGATGATTTCAATGACTACTGAAATGGCAACACAGTTGCTGCACTGTGAAACCTCAAAATAACTTTGGGATGAAGCCTAAAGCCTAGCAGGTGCACACACAAGATCTCGAGTCACTTACCTCAAATCTGAGTTTCACAACATTAGAAAAGGAGAGATGAAGATGGAGGAGTATTTGGTCAAAATGAAGAATCTCACTGACAAGCTGAAACTTGCAGGCAACCTCATTTACAACTCTGATCTAATCATTCAAACTCTGAATGGTTTAGATTCTGAATACAATCCTATGGTGGTCAAGATATCTTATCAAACTAGTCTCACTTAGGTTAATCTTCAGGCTCAATTGCTGACCTTTGAGAGTAGACTTGATCAACTGAATAGCCTCACCAACCTAACCCTCAATGCTTCAACAAATGTTACCAACAAAACTAATTACAGAGGCAACAAATTCAACACAAACAACTAGAGAGGTTCCAACAGCAACTGGAGAGGCTCTAACTTTAGAGGTTGGAGAGGAGGCAGAGGCATAAGAAGAATGTCTAAGCCAACATGTCAAGTTTGCCACAAGATCGGGCATACAACAGTAAATTGTTGTTACAGATTTGATAAGTCTTATTCAAACTCAAATTATTCAGCAGGCAGTGATAAACAAGGGGCACACAATGCCTTCCTAGCCTCACAAATCTCTCTTCAAGATTATGATTGGTACTTTGACAGTGGTGCAAGCAATCATATGACACACCAAACTGATAAATTCGAGGATCTGACAGAACATCATGGTAAGAACTCATTAATTGTTGGAAGTGGTGAAAAACTAAAGATTTTTGCCACAGGTTCCTCAAAACTAAACTCACTTAACTTACATGATGTCTTATATGTGCCCAATATTACCAAAAATCTATTAAGTGTGTCAAAATTAACTGCTGACAATAATATTATGGTTGATTTTGATGCAAATTGTTGCTTTATGAAGGACAAGTTGACAGGGAAGGAAATCCTAAGAGGGACACTTAAAGATGGCTTGTATCAGCTTTCAAGGACTAAAAAGGACCCGTGTGCTTATTATCTATCAAGGAAAACTGGCATAAAAGGCTTGGTCATCCAAATAATAAAGTCCTAGATAGAGTTTTAAAAAATTATCATGTCAAACTATCACCTAGTGATCATTTTAACTTTTGTGAGGCCTGTCAATATGGCAAAATGTATTTTTTTACCCTTTAAAACCTCATCCTCTCATGCTAAAGAAATCCTTGAATTAGTTCACACTGATGTCTAGGGAACTGCACCAGTAACATCTTCTTCAGGTTTCAAATATTATGTTCACTTCCTTGATGACTTTAGTAAATTTACCTGGATCTATCATCTGAAACAAAAATCAGACATTGCACAAGCTTTTACACAGTTTAAAAACATGGCAGAAAACCTGTTTAACAAAAGAATTAAAACAATCCAATGTGATGGTGGTGGTGAATATAAGGTTGTGCAAAACCATGTTATAGAAGCAGGGATACAATTCAGAATGTCATGCCCTTACACATCACAACAAAATGGTAAGGCTGAGAGAAAACACATACATATTGCTGAATTTGGCCTGACATTACCAGCACAAGCCAAAATGCCCTTAGACTATTGGTGGGAAGCTTTCTCCATGGCAGTTTATCTTATAAACAGACTTCCCTCTCTAGTCACTCAAAATGAAAGTCCTTACTCACTAGTCTTTAGAAAGGAACCTGACTACAACTCTCTAAAACCATTTGGGTGTGCTTGTTATCCCTGTCTCAAGCCCTATAATCAGCACAAACTGCAGTTCCACACAACCAGATATGTGTTCTTGGGCTATAATAACTCCTACAAAGGATACAAATGCATAAACTCTCATGGAAGAATCTTCACCTCAAGACATGTTGTCTTCAATGAAGAACACTTTCCATTCCATGATGGGTTTCTCAATACACGAAGTCCCTTGAAAACATTAACTGAATATCCGTCTGCCTTTTTTCTTTGCCTACTGCAGGTAGCTCACATATTAGAGAAGCAACACCTTCAAATGACAATAATCCTGATGTCGAACAAGAACAAGTCTGTCCAACTGGTATTGTTGCACCAGCCAATCCAACTACAAATGATTCAACAAGGAACAATCCAATTTCACATGGCACTGATCCCATAGAAACAGTTGCTGAAACTCCCCAAGAACTTGCTGAACCAAGCACAACCATCAACACTCATTGGACCAGGAGCAAGGCTGGAATTCACAATCCAAAGTAGCCATATGTTGGGTTAGCCGAAACCTGCACATATGAAAAGGAACTAAAAAATGTCACAGAAGCACTTACAAAACCGCAATGGAAAGAAGTTATGGATAATGAGTATCGGGAACTCATGTCAAATCAAACCTGGGTTTTGGTACCATATCAAGGCCAAGAAAACATCATTGATTCTAAATGGGTCTTCAAGACCAAGTACAAAGCAGATGGGACAATTGAAAGGAGAAAAGCGAGATTAGTTGCAAAAGGATTTCAACAAACAGATGATCTAGATTATGAAGAGACCTTCATCCCAGTTGTTGTAACACCCTATTTTCATATAACTATTTATTTTATATAATAAAATTGATTATTTGCTTTATTTGGAATTTTGGTGTGAATTATTGAGTTTGGTGACGTGTCGGAAGAGTTTATTTGATGAAATGTCGACATTATGAAATTAATTGATTTTATTAGATAAACTAAAATTAGTTATAATTTAATCAATTAAATATATTAAGATAATTAGAAATTGGGAGGAATAAGGACAAGGTGGTCATTAGGATATTAAGTAAGGGTATTTTCGGAATTTAGTATTTAAGTTATCAGGGTTACATGAGGAGGTTATTGAAAAGGGACTCATTATGTCTTTTGGGGAGAAGAAGAATCATGAGAGAAACCAAGAATGTGGAGTCAAAGAGAAATCGCGAGAATCGGAAGGACGGATAAATGGTTCAATCGGATAGCGATAATCTTAAGGTAAGGGGTGTTTAATCTTGATTATTATATTTGATTAGAAATTGATTAGTTTGACTGTCGTAGAGAACTTTTAGAGAAGATGAAGTGGGTATGGAGAGAAACCGAAATCGTATGGAGTCTATGAATTGTGTTGGAAATTCTGTGTGAAATTGGGATGGCATCGGTAGAATTAAAACATGCCTATTTGGTCTTGTGAGGCTTCGTTCCAGAAAGAGTGTCTTGTACCACCTGAGCATTCTTAAACAATTAATTAATTATTTAGATGATGATTTTATGTTAGTGGTGAGAATTAATTAAAATATTAGTTATTTATTGTATGAAAATGTTAATTAGAGTATTACTTATATGATAAACTATGAGATTAACTATTTTAATCATGTGTTCAGGTGTTAAAGTGGGGGAGGGGGAGACAATGTGGCGGGTGCCACATTGTGATGTGACCTGCGCCATGCTTCTAAGGGAGGGGGAGGCACACAAATGTAATCCTGGAAAATTTAAACCAGTTTCTGTAATCAAATCTAATCCTGGAAAATTTGAAACTTTTAATATAAATCGAGAACCAGAAGCCAGATACGATTAATTTGGAAACTGAATAATACTGTTTTTCTGTCATATAACAATGGAGTTTTTTTCCTAAGAATAGTGAGGAATAACTTAATGATAGTTTTAATCTTAAAATATTGTTTAGAGAATTAAGATGCATATTGTGCTTTTGGATGATAAAACAGTAGCTGTAAACAATGGGAAACAATATAATGTTATAAACTAATTATTGAGATTTAAGACTAATGACAACAAGAATAGCATAGTGAATATTTTCTGTCATAAGAATTAAAATGAAATTCCAGTGTTTGAGATGTGTGTTTGTGCTATTGATGTTTTACTGCGAGTATACACTGCTGTAAAATTGTGAAATATACTTACGCTAATGTTACCAAACTAGTAGTTGCTCGCTTCTTGAAGAATAACATCATATGTAGATATGGGGTTCCTCACCGGATCATTATTGACAACGGGTCAAATCTCAATAACAAGACAATTGAAGAGTTATGTGCCAGTTTCAAAATTGAGCATCATAATTCAACACCATACAAACCCAAGATGAATGGAGCTGTCGAAGCTGCAAACAAGAATATCAAGAAGATTATTCAGAAAATGGTGGTCACTGTAACACGGTGGGAGAACTGACTTTAAGTAATGTTGCGGATAGCAAGAGTCGCCACCGACTTTTATTTTATCCAAAGGAAAGGTTATAAAAGAACAGGAAAGACCTTAAGAGAATGTTTTGGGTCCGGGGGGTAGGTTATGAAAAGGGAAGGTGTTAGCACCCTTTTCATCCATGGTTATCCATGGGCTCTTAGGTACTTAAGCTCACTTTAAATTGTTTTTGAAAATGTAGTGTGTGAATAGAAAAATTTTCAGAATAGTTTAATAATAATCCATGTACGGATGTGTAAAAAAACTTGTTTGAAAATTTGTTTGAAATTGTTAAGTTTGAAATTTTTTTGAAGTGAGCAAGTACATAAGAGGAACCTACCCTAATGTTTAAAGTCTTTCTTGTTCTTTTTCCTTTCCTTGGTAAGACTATCCCTACTATTAAGGAGTAGGTAGTCATTACCTTGGATGTTAAGGGACATGTGAGGGACAATCTGGTTATGAAGGCAACTGTGGGGTGTAATAAGCATACGGGAGGGACTATCATCATTTATTCGAAGGGACTCGATTCGTATAGGCAACCATGAGGGACTTGATGATTTTTCTTTTAGGGACTTGCTTTATACACCCCACTTGACCATTATTCGTAGTCAACTTGAGGGATAACCTTAGAAATGTGAGACGGCGATTAAAAATCGACTTACGTGTGTGTGAGTGTTTTATTTTAATTATCTTATGATTAAAATTGTCTAAATTTATTTTAATATAACATACATGTTTTACACTCCCTAATTACTAACCATAGTAAAAATAATTAAAATAGTTACAAAATTACAACCGAGAAACAATTACAAAATTATAATAATAATAAATAAAATAGCAAATTAAGCAATAAATAATAAAATATAAATAATAAAGGGGTTAGTGATAATAATAAATACGATTTAGCAAAATAAACATAATTGAATTATAAATAGGTTAGTGATAATAATAATAACAATTAGAAATAATGTTAGAAATATAAGAATAATAAATAATAATATGGTTAGTAATAAAAATAAACAAAATTAATCAAAATATTATAATAATAAGGAATTACCAATTTTTAATATAAACAACTATATATAAAAAAAACAAATATGAATGAACAATTATTTTAATTCACAAATTATTAAGTTATATTTTAATTATAAAGTTACTACAAAAATCTAATTATTATAGACACAATTAGTTCTAAACAAAAGTTATAAAAGAAATGTTTATTTAATATATAAAGAGAAAAATAAATTATAAGTATATTTACAAAAAATTTAATTTTTAATAATATGAAATATATTTATATTTTAGATGATAGAAATAATTTATAATTATATTCATAATACTTACATGAATAATACTAAATAAATGTACATTATAATTACATTAGAAAATAAATTAAAGAAATAGAATTAGATTTGTATTTTAAAAATATTTTTAGAGTTTTATAAAATTAGGTTTTTTTATTTTTTAGGATTTGTGAAAATTAGAATTAACTTATATACAAAAATTTATTTTTTTAATAATCATATAAAATTATCTTAATTAATATAAACTATACAAATAAAATTTAAATAATAAAAAAAACAAGAGTTTTATATTTTTTTTTAGAAAATTATTTTAAGAGTAATTAGACTATATAATATATATACATATTTTATAATATAAATAATAATATGTTAATTATTTAAACCAATTGAATTAAACTAGAAAATAAAAGAAAATAAAAGAAAGGAAAAGAAAAGGAACCTGGTGGGATTTGATCCCAGGACTTCATCCTTGCAAGCAGCAACAACATCCACTGGACCAGCCAGGCGCAGGTGAGAAAGAATGAAGCATGGTTGCTTTTGTGCCTTGCTCTTGAAAATCCAGAAAAAATAAATAAACCAAAAGGGCTGGGGTGGTTTTGAACCCAGGACCCTTCAATTAAACATGCGCACGCTTTACCACCTGGCTGGGAGAGCCTTCCTGTTAACTCGTTAACCTTGAATCATTATATATTAAGCCTTCTATAATCCTGAAAATAAAACAAAAATAATGGCCCCAGCATGATTCGAACCATGGCCCATTCATCAAATACACACGCACCCTTCCACTGGGACAAGAGACGTTCTTGTGAAACAAACAGAACATAAAACATTATAATATTAAAATAAAATTTGAATTCAAAAAAAGGCGCGCGCTGAGTCTTCTTCTTCCTTGAGATTTCGCAGGTTTTCCTGCGAAATTTCCTGGGAGTTTTCCTTCCAATTTTCCTGCGTACCAAAACCTGTGTATTCACAACCACCAAGCAAATAGCAAAATTTCTTAAAATTAAGGCAAGCAATGAATTCCTGGAAGTCCATACAACATCACCATGTTCCTGAAATTCATTTATATATGATAAATCGCAAAGCCCTAAATGAGGTTGATAAACCCTAGTTATGGCCGATTCCATTCTAAGCCCTGAATCTTCAATTAATTGGTCCAGAAAGCATCTATGGATCATCACAAACACGAATCAAGCATTAAACTTAAACAATGATGATTAATTATATGAAAACGAAAGAATTCGAAAGTGAAAGAAAACATGATTCGGTTCATGCTGTTTATGGCATTATGAATGATTATGATGATTGCTACATGATCACTGAAGGTCAAGGAAGCTATTGCAACCTTTGTGAAGCCTTGAAACTGCCTTATTCTCAAAATCCGAATCTCACTTTTCTTGTGAATTTTTGAACTATGAACTCACCTTGGAGCTGCTGGATTTCGTCCTCTTGGCTAGGGTTTGTGTTATGTATATATATGTGATTGATTTAGGTCAGAAACATGGATAGGTTATGTGAAAAATTGATCCAAAAAATATTCAAAAAGATCATAGTATAAAATTCAAATATTTGATCATGAGTGCTTGCTATTTTGGGATAATTCACATGATTTCCTTCTCCTTCTAATTCCATCAATAATTATGAATTTCTAGAAACAATATCTTCACCCAAAAATAGATTTTCATATTTTATATTTATTTAAAATGATTTTTATGAATTAAATCAATAATAAATAAATAAAAAATAATAAAAATGCTGAATTTTGGTCAATTGGGTCGTGCACAATATTATGAGATGGATTGGGTCATAAATTAGGCAGCCCATTTGGAAAGAAATACTTATAAGCCTCCATTTTCAACATAAACCATCACAAAAATGCCCAACTTTGCAAGGGCACATCTCCCTCAATTTTAAAGGTATGAGGGTGTTCTTGGACTTTTTGGAAAGCTTGAAGAGTCCTCTAAACAACCCCATTGGTTTCAGGTCCATACCATTTACCAATCTCAAGTTATGCTCTTTTGAAGTTGTTGACTTTTTGTTGACTTTTGAAATGACCTATAATGTCTTAGATCATATCTTTCAAATGAAGCATTTTTAGGCTTAACCTTCAACATCAAAGTTGTAGAGAATTCAATTTCCTTCAAAATGAGCTTTGGATGGAGACTTGGTGATGAAGTATGTGAAAGTTATGCCTGGTCAAAGTTCAGTTGACTTTTACTGAGGAAACCCTAATTTAGAAACTCCTGATTATTGATGATCTGGAATCTCCTTGATGAATCATGATCAACCCTTGATCAAATGATGAATTTTACTTCATATACTTGATGTTGGCAAAAAATCATGAAGTTTGACTTTGGTTTGACCACAGTTGACCTTAGTTTGACTTTTTGACTGTATTGACTGATTTTGACTTATCTGATCATCTGACTGAGCAAACCTTTGAGAAAAGTCTTGAAACTTGTCATGGGGGTTCTTACACACATATAAGATGTTATGAAGCTCACTTGAAGTCTTGGAAGTCCATTTAACCTGATTAAAGTCAAAACCCTAGTTTTGGATGCACTGCTTAGGAGGTGCATTGTCTGAGGGAATTGTCAACTTCTTTGACCAATTGTGAACTTTGTGAACCTTGTGAATCTTCATAAGATGTCTTGTGATACTCATGGGAGGTATTGTGAAGCTTGTGAACCTTGTGAACCTCATGAAGTGGCTTTGTAGACCTCATGAACCTCAGGAAAGCTTTGTAATCATTATGGAATTTGTGAACCTTGTGAACCTTCAAGAAATACCTTGTAGACTTCTTGAACCTCATGAAAGGTCTTGTAAATGTTGAGAAGCTTGTGAACCTTGTGAACCTTCATAAAGTAACTTGTAGACTTCATGAACCTCATGAAAGGTCTTGAAAGCATTGTGGGACTTGTGAACCTTGTGAACCTTCATAAAGTAGCTTGTGGACTTTATGAATCTCATGAAAGGTTATGCAAGTTGTTGGAGAACTTGTGAACCTTGTGAATCTTCTTAGATCACAAAGTCTTGTATTGTGAGGGCAAATTTTGGGGTGCAACAGCTGCCCCTGTTCAATTTTCTGAAACCTGAGGGGTTAGATTGGTATATTTGCCAGTCGTAACCTGGAAGGTTGAAGGGGATTGAACACAAAAGCCCAAAAATTTGCACTCACCAGTGCGTAGAGTGATATTGATGGTTGGTTGAATATGATTGAGTGGGCTTAAAGATGC
This sequence comes from Lathyrus aphaca, assembly GCA_963966055.1. Classification (NCBI taxonomy): domain Eukaryota; kingdom Viridiplantae; phylum Streptophyta; class Magnoliopsida; order Fabales; family Fabaceae; genus Lathyrus; species Lathyrus aphaca. Next base: position 613,102,258 of record OZ014519.1, read on the forward strand.
CACTAGGGGAAAGTTCTTCAGATATATAATGAGAGCTGTCAGGAGTTTGGAGCAGTCCTGAAGTATGCTTTCAGGATGATGTAACAGCCTGTCTTCATGAGGATAGAGAAATCAATAATGATAACCCTAAAGCAGTCTTGAAGTAGTAAATCTGACCTCAGGAGGATAGAGCAATCAATAGCTCTAAAGCAGTCTTGAAGTAATGATTTCAGGAGGATAGAGCAATGAATAGCTCTAAAGCAGTCTTGAAGTGATATGTCTTCAGGAGGATAGAGCAATCAATAGCTCTAAAGCAGTCTTGAAGTAATGATTTCAGGAGGATAGAGCAATGAATAGCTCTAAAGCAGTCTTGAAGTAATGATTTCAGGAGGATAGAGCAATAAATAGCTCTAAAGTAGTCTTGAAGTAATAAGATGGCTTCAGGAGGATAAAGTAACCCCGAGGTTATAATAAAGCAGTCCTGGAGACCATAAGTTTGTTTGTTGGATAATTAACCTGAAAACAAGGTAGCATTATGTATAATAACATTAGTTTACGCTTTATGTATGCATGTAGGATATGATGCACTTAGGTAATGTACTATATGTCTATGGATATGTATGTTATGGTATGATGTAAATGATGTATGTATGATATGATTTGTCGGAAACGTCTGGATATCTTCGTATAACAACTGCTGGCCAGGGAAAATAAATCCCGATTCGTTGCTGAAGAATATATAACCCTCCGTCTGCTAGGGGTAACAGGGTATAGATAACTTCCCGTATGATGGGGATAGTAAGGATAAGTATAACATCCCGTCTTCGTTCGTCGTACCCTTATTGGAAAGTAATTTCCCGAATATCCGTATGAGGATAAAAGAGATGGATATAAATTCCAGGGGAGATAAGACTTTATGAAGATGGATTCGTTCTACTGAGGGTTTGTAACTGTCTTGTAAAGGTGAACTGGCGAAGCTTCGTTGAGATCCTTCCCTCGTTCGTCCTTAGTAGATACTATTACTGCATTTTCATGCATTTCTGGTAAACATTAATCATATTAAAAGCATACATGCATTTCTGGTAAACATCAATCATATTCAAAAGCATACATACATTCAAACACAACCAATGGACGTTTTGCTTATGTAAAATAGGGTAAAAGTAAATCTGGATTTCAAAGATGGAATTTATTTATATCAAAAAGTGACCCATACATGGGTAAGTTTGTACAAGGAGACATAAACCCTAGTAAGAGGATTTTGTCGTAAAATTTTTACAAAAGGAAATCAGCTATGTGGGAAACAATCCTATTGAGTTTCAATTCTACTATTGCCACTCAAGTATCTCATCTTCTTGCTGTTGAGACGGAAACGATTGAATTGAGCTTTATCTGTTTGAGCTTGAGTAAGTAGTACAACTGGTTGCAGTTTCATGAGTGATCCAAACGAGACATAGTCATACGCTTTAATCCCTAACTTTTGCCTGGATTGCCCTTTCAGGTTTTCAATCCACCGGGATACCCTTTTTTGCCCAAGCCGCCTTTTCAGGTTTTCGACTTGCCGGGTGTACATCTTTTTATATATATATCCCTAATTTTTGCCCAAACCCTTTTGGTTTGCCGGGATGCCCTTATTTTTGCCTAGGCCTGTCAACCTAGCGGGTCTCTTTTTATGCGTAGTATTTTTTAACTATGTCTGCGTTTACAGGCTGAGGGAAGTCCTCTCCATCCATTGTAGTCAGTATCATGGCACCTCCTGAGAACACTGTTTTGACTACAAATGGTCCTTCATATGTTGGAGTCCACTTGCCCCTAGGATCACCCTGTGGTAATATGATACGCTTGATTACCAAGTCACCAACCTGATATACCTTTGGCTTAACCTTCTTGTTAAAAGCTTTGATCATTCGCTTCTGGTACATCTGGCCATGACAAACTGCTGCTAACCTTTTCTCATCAATCAAATTTATCTGGTCCAGTCGAGTCTGAATCCACTCATCTTCATCCAAGCCTGCATCCTTCATAATTCTCAAGGAGGGGATCTGAACTTCAATGGGCAGAACTGCTTCCATACCATAGACTAAGGAGAATGGGGTTGCCCCTGTTGAAGTACGTATTGTGGTACGATAACCATGAAGAGCAAATGGTAACATCTCATGCCAATCCTTGTAAGTAACAGTCATCTTCTGTACAATCTTCTTAATGTTCTTATTAGCAGCTTCAACTGCCCCATTCATCTTTGGACGATACGGAGAAGAGTTGTGATGCTTAATCTTGAACTGCGTGCAGAGATCAGTAATCATAGTGTTGTTCAGATTAGAGCCATTGTCAGTAATAATCCTCTCAGGGATGCCATACCTACATATGAGATTATTCTTAATGAACCGAGCCACAACATTCTTAGTAACAGATGCAAATGAAGCTGCCTCCACCCATTTCGTGAAGTAATCAATAGCAACCAGGATGAAACGATGCCCATTAGAAGCAGTAGGCTTGATCTCACCAATCATATCAATGCCCCACATGGCAAAGGGCCAAGGGGCAGTCAACACATTCAATGGTGATGGAGGTACATGCACTTTATCAGCATAGATTTGACATTTGTGACAAGTTCTGGAGTGTTGATAGCAATCAGCTTCCATGGTAGACCAATAGTAACCTGCCCTTAATATCTTCTTTGCCATAGTATGACCACTAGAATGAGTGCCAAAGGTCCCATCATGCATCTCTTCCATAATTTCAGTTGCTTCCTTCTTATCCACACAACGAAGCATAGTTGAATCATGATTACGCTTATACAGAATGCCATTACTCAAAAAGAACTTAGCAGAGAACCTCCTCAGAAACTTCCTATCTTTGACAGATGCCCCTTCAGGAAACTCCTGAGCTTCAAGATATCTTTTCACTTCATAGAACCAAGGCTTCTCCTCTGCCCCTTCTGTATCAATCTCATTGCAGTATGCAGGTTTTTCAAATCTATCAATAGTAATCTTGGGAGCTTCATCATCCCAACTAATCTCAAACATAGATGCCATGGTGGCCAATGCATCTGCCAACTGATTCTCTCTTCGTGGAATATGTCCAAAGGTAATCTCTTTGAAATGTGGGATCAAAGACAACACATGCTCTCTGTAAGGAATGAGATTATCATGCTTGGTATCCCAATCTCCTTTAATCTGACTTACTACCAGGGCTGAATCTCCATACACATCAAGGAACTGAATCTTCATATCAATAGCAGCTTTAATACCCAGGATACATGCCTCATATTCAGCCATGTTATTGGTACAATGGAAACAAAGTCTAGCAGTAATCGGGGTATGACAACCTTCAGGGGAACTAATCACAACACCAACACCATTACCAAGTGCATTAGAGGCACCGTCAAAAACCATAGTCCATCGGGATCCTTGTTCAGGTCCGTCATATTGTCCAGGTTCTTTGGTAATAATCATAATGTCTTCATCAGGGAACTCAAAATTCATTGACTGGTAATCATCTACTGCTTGATGAGCCAAATGATCGGCAACAACACTTCCTTTAATGGCCTTCTGAGTAGTATACTGTATGTCATATTCTGTCAAGATCATTTGCCATCTTGCAATTCTTCCGGAGAGAGCAGGTTTCTCAAATATGTACTTGATTGGATCCATCTTTGAAATCAATAAGGTAGTATGGGTCAACATATACTGTCTTAGTCGGCGAGCAGCCCATGCCAAAGCGCAGCAAGTTTTCTCGAGCAGTGAGTATCTTGTTTCACAGTCGGTAAACTTTTTGCTAAGGTAGTATATTGCCTGCTCTTTTCGACCAGACTCGTCATGTTGCCCCAACACACACCCCATTGAGTTGTCTAACACTGTTAAGTACATAATCAAGGGTCTTCCATCAACTGGTGGCATCAAAATTGGTGGCTCTAGTAGATATCTCTTAATTTCATCAAAGGCAGTTTGGCACTCATCATTCCATTCCATCACCTGATCTTTCTTCAACAACTTGAAGATTGGCTCACAGATGGTAGTTAATTGGGAAATAAATCTTGCAATGTAGTTCAATCGTCCCAAGAAACCTCTAACCTCCTTCTCAGTACGGGGAGCTGGCATCTCTCGTATAGCTTTCACTTTTGCAGGATCCACTTCAATACCTTTGCCACTGACAATGAAACCCAGGAGCTTTCCAGATCTAACTCCAAAAGTACACTTGTTTGGGTTCAATCTCAACTTGTATTTCTTCAACCTCTCAAACAACTTGTGCAGATGATCAAGATGTTGCTCTTCATTCTGAGATCTGGCTATCATATCATCCACATATACCTCTATCTCATGATGAATCATATCATGAAACAAAGCCACCATAGCACGCTGATATGTTGCCCCTGCATTCTTCAAACCAAATGGCATCACCTTATAGCAAAAGGTGCCCCACTGTGTCACAAATGTTGTTTTCTCCATATCTTCAGGTGCCATCTTGATTTGATTATAACCAGAGAAACCATCCATAAAAGAGAATACTTTATGCTGAGCAGTGTTGTCTACCAGAATGTCAATGTGAGGAAGTGGAAAGTCATCTTTGGGGCTAGCCTTGTTCAGATCTCTGTAGTCTACACACATACGTACCTTACCATCTTTCTTAGGAACTGGTACCACATTTGCAACCCACTGAGGATAAGAAGTCACTGCCAAGAACCCTGCATTGAACTGTTTCATTACCTCTGCTTTGATCTTTTCTGACATTTCAGGACGCATACGACGAACCTTCTGCTTCTTTGGACGACAATCTTCTTTCACTGGCAAACGGTGAACCACAATGTCTGTATCCAACCCTGGCATATCTTCATAAGACCAAGCAAAGATCTCCACATAGTCACGTAACATCTGAATCAACCTGTTCTTGACACTGTCCTCTAAATCAGCCCCTACCTTGACCTCTTTTCTGTTTTCTTCAGTTCCCAAATTCACAACTTCGACTGGCTCTTCATGTGGCTGTATAGCTTTCTCTTCTTGTTGTAACAACCTAGCAAGCTCTACAGGTATTTCACAATCGTCCTCATTTCCGTCTTCAGTTTGATAGATCGGATTCTCGAAATCATAATTGGCAATAGTAGAACTGTTATCAACAGGATCCAGAGTGGATGAGGATCTGCATTTAGTGATGTGGGTGTGTGTAAGAACACATAGCTGATAAAGCAAAAATAAAGAAAAGAAAGACAAGGAACACAATATTTACTAAAACGAAACGTCCACTGATTTTATTGAATGAAGTATGCAAATGAAATGACAGCCCGTAACAAGCACACCATTGTGCCCCGGGTAAGGCACATGGCTTGAAAGTTTTATTGTTCAGAAATTACAAAATGTAAAAAAACACAACACAGTAATAGTATTTACTCCTGACTAAAGGAGATAGGGATAACATCTTCAGCTTTCCAATTATTGAGTCCAGCACCCACAGTAGGAAAAATCCATGCATCCAAGTTGTAGTCTTCATCTTGATCTCCCACAGCATTAATCACCCCTTGATTGGTGATACGAGCAGCACGAGCACGACGAACAGCCTTCTGGGACTCTGCAGTGAAACCCAAACCAAACTTGTCAGACTTGTATGGGATATCAGGAAGCTGACCCCAAATAGTACAACCACCTTCATCCAGCACAGCTCTAGCATCATTGAGGGAGGCCATTGCCATTGTTGGAGGTTTTCTGATGACCACAGGAACTTTCTTCACAGCAGGAGAAGCTGCACAATCATTACCAACCCAGGGAACCACTTCAAATGACTGACACGGAGTCTCAATGTATTCACCTTCCACTTCCAGATACTTGAAAGTGTTCACATGGCTGACAAAGTATTCTTCCTCTCCAAAGACAGTAACAACCTTTCCATTCACTGGATATCTCAACTTTTGGTGCAATGTAGAGGTCACAGCACCTGCCCCATGGATCCAGGGACGACCAAGCAGACAAGAGTATGAAGGACGAATATCCATCACATAGAATGTAGCAGTAAACACCTGAGAGCCAACCTTGATTGGAAGATCAATTTCCCCATGCACTACTCTTCTAGAACCATCAAAAGCCTTTACCACAATATTACTGGGCTTCAACACAGTATCTTCAGGACTCAGCTTATTCAGGACTTCCTTGGGCAACACATTCAGAGATGAACCATTGTCTATCAGCACATGTGACAGGGTAGTGCCCCTGCATTCAATTGAAATATGCAAGGCCCTGTTATGATCCCTCTTGGCAGGGGTCAAATCAGCATCAGAGAATCCTAACCCGTTGTCATAAGTCAGGTGAGCAACACAGTTCTCAAATTGGTCCACAGAAATTGCACTGGGCACATGAGCAGACTTCAGAAACTTGATCAAGGACTTGGCATGAGCCTCAGAACACAGCAACAAGGACAACATAGAAATCTTTGAGGGAGTATGCCCCAACTGATCCACAATGTCATAATCACTCTTGCGAATGATTTTCAATACTTCTTCCATTTGCTTAGAGAGATCATCAGCAGCTGGCACATTAGTAGATACAGGCTCAATAACAGGACCTTTGCCCCGAGCATCAGTGGTGGTAGTAGCATCAGGAGTAACTGCACTCTTAGAAGCAACTGGAGGAGAGAAAACTCTTCCACTACGAGTGATCTTGCTAGATCCAGCAATATTATCAATGTCAACAGGCATATCAGGTAAAGGCTCCTGTTTGACACCATGGATGTAAACATCAGACCCATAGTGCCAAGGCACGGCTTTGTCAGATGTATAAGGAATAGGACCAGGAGTGGTAATGATCAGAGGAGCCACTCTGGCTTCAGCAACAACTTTCACAGGACCTTCAGCAGTAATCTTGATTGGGCCCTGACGAGTGATTTTAATAGGACCCTTTGAAGTGATTCTTACCGGTACTTTGTCAACCATATCAACCTCTTCAATCTTCTTACCCTTAGTCAGATGATCTACCATATCTTCTACAGATGCTGGTCTTCTTTCAAACACTATAGTATACTTATCCATGAGACGTTGAATTCCATCTCTCAAAATGAAGCAACTATCTGGTTTATAGGTACAATACAGACAATCTTCACGACAACCTGGAAAGATCCCAGCTTGTACTAACCTCTTTTTGATAACAGACAATGGTGTGGTCAACTCCATAACTGAATAGACATGCAGATCTTCATCAATGTCTTCATCAATGGCATTGACAGTCTTCTCGTGATTTGGCAGTGGTGCTGTAATCACATTTGGTGGATCAAACTCAATTTCTCCAGCATCAATCATATCTTGAATTTTGTTCTTCAAGACCCAGCAGTTATTAGTATCATGTCCTGGGCAGTTTGAATGATATGCACATCGGGCATTGGGATTGTACTTTGGAGAGGTAACATTGGGATTCTGAGGAGCCTCCCTCAGGGTAATAAGTTCAGCCTTCAACAAGTGTTGCAATGCCTGAGCCATTGACATGTTGATCTTCGTGAACTGTCTTTTAGCCCTCTGTTGGTTGCCCTGAGGCTGTTCTGTTGTTGCAGGAGTTGGATTTGAAATATGAACTGCACTAACAGACTGGTGCCTTCTGTTACGATCAGGTTGACCATAAACAGCATTGGATTCCTTCTTCCCAGTGGGAGGCTTCTTTGCAGTACCTGATGAAGAAGTGCCCACTTGGATCTTACCATTCTTGATACCATTCTCTACTCGCTCTCCTGTCATGATCAACTCAGTGAAGCCAGATGATGAGCTTCCAATGAGATGACTGTAAAATGGACCATTCAGCGTACACATGAACATATCAACTAATTCCCTGTCAGTCAAAGGGGGTTGAACTCTTCCAGCCAAGTCTCTCCATTTCTGAGCATACTCCTTAAAACTTTCTTTGGCACCCATAGACATGCTCTGAAGCTGCATGCGAGTGGGGGCTAAGTCAGCATTGTATTGGTACTGCTTATAGAAAGCTTCAGCAAGATCATTCCAGTCTCTGATGTTGACACTCTCCAACTGATAATACCACTCCAACTGAGCTCCAGATAAGCTCTCTTGAAAGAAATGGATCCACAATTTCTTGTCAGCAGTGTGAGGTTGAATCCTTCTGACATAAGACCTCAAGTGCAGCTTGGGACAAGAGACCCCATCATAAACAACAAAGGTAGGAACTTTGAAACCAATGGGTATCACAACCCCAGATATCAGACTCAAATCTTCAAAATCCAGCCCAGATGATTTCTGCAATTCCATAGCATCCATCCTATCCACCAGCATCTTGAATTTGTCTTCATTAGGCTCATGGTAGTAATTAGCCTCAGAATCAGAGTCCCCTATAGTGTTGTGGAGACTTCCTCTCTCTTTCTCAGATTCCTCAGATTCATAGTCTTCAACCTGTTCCTTGGTCTTGACAGGACCCTTGAACCTTCTTCCCATGTTGAGCAACCCAGCAGACCTTCTAGTCTTCTTAGTCTTCTTGGCCAGCAGTGCCTTCAAATCATCTTGCCCCTTGGACAGGTTCAAGATCAGCTCTTGGAACTGTGCATTCTGTGCCTGAAGATCCTTAACTGATTGTTCAAGAGCCATTGCTGAAATAAACAGCGAGAAGATGAGAAACCTGTGCACAATTATAAACCTGTGATGCAATGAAATGATATGGGAATGCATATGCAATGTTTTCAAGGACCGCAAAATTTAAATTTGCTTAAACAAACAAGAAGGCAACTTTTTATTAGTAATAACTTGTTTTGCCTTTTAGGCTTACAAAAATGGAAATGAAATAAGTACAAAAGATGGGGTTTTAAGTCTCCCATGGACGTTTCCTCTTTGTATTGAGGTATAAGTTGAGGTTTCGTTCCTCGTGAAGTTGCTTTGTTAGCTCTAGGATTCTTGCTTGGCTTGCTTTGTAATGAGCCTCGAAAGTATCCCTTTGCTCCTTCAGTTGGATCCATGATCTCTGCAAGTCTTCCTTATCAGTAGGCATGTCTGGGTGAAGGATGGTATAAGCAGTGTCTCCTTCAGCAACAGGTTCCATGGTAACTGGTAGGACGGCAGGATATGGCATCATGAGTGTCTGAGCACGAGATCGCACCCATCTGAGATAAGCCTCCATAGGAATAGTGTACTTAGGCTCCAGTGTCTTGCTGTCAACCCTGTTTACCTTTCCCCAAGCTCGTATGAATCTCTGACGGTAACCTTGAAGATCGTTGTCGTAGTCAAACACAATGCCCTGAATCAACATGTCATGTGGACCATCACTCCGAGCGTAACCAAACTGTCGTAAAGCTAGAGAGGGGTTGTAGGTGATGCCTCCTCTTATGCCTAGAAGTGGCACATTAGGGAATTCCCCACAACGGTCAATGATAGTGACATTCTCCATAGATCTGGAGCACCAATGAATGTCTGAGTGAGAAAGTGACATGATCCTCTTGGACCATCTGAACCCTTGCTCATTCTTCATTACTGAGCGAGGAAGGTGAGAAATAAACCACCTGGAGAGTAAAGGTATGCAACACATCAAAGTCCCTCTTGCCCTTGTAGTACGGGTGTGAAGAGAATGCAGGATGTCTCCAAGCAATGTAGGCACTGGATTGTGACTCAGGAAAATGTTGATGGCATGAACATCTATGAACTGATCTGGATTGGGGAACAACACTAAGCCATATATCAGCAAGGCTAAGATCTCCTCAAAAGCATCATAGCTCATGGCCTTCAAGAACATTTGAGCTTTATCCACTAATACCTTGGCAAGAATACCCTTGACTCCACTTCTGGTTTCTAGAACAATGTCAGACTTTTTCAGATGTAGAGCTGCAGCAATAACCTCTGGTTTGAGCTCCTTCTCCAAGCCTGTGAATGGTTTCTGATCAAGAACAGGGATACCCAGAAGTTTAGAGAACTCCTCCATGGTTGGAACCAGCTGATAATCAGGGAATGTAAAGCAATGGTGCTTAGGGTCAAAGAACTGAAATAGGACACTCATCATGTCCTCATTGAACCCTGAAGTAACTAGATCCAATAGGTGACCATGTCTCTTGTTGAACCGGGAGTGATCAGACACTTGAGAAACTAACTCTTTAAGCTTGGGAGGTATCCCCACAAAGTTGATCCTGATGGTGTTTCTACGAGCAGAAGCCATGACCTGCAACAAAGAACAAAGATAAATCCTTTGGTCCTTGAAATGGTTAGTGAAAATGCTATGCTTATGATGCATGATGATGTCATGATGTTATGCTCAATCACAAACATGTGGCACACACAGACAAGTCACACCATAGCCCTAGGTTTAAAGGCCTGCATGAGGTTTAAGGTAAGTACCCTCCCCTGAAGTTAGATGGTTCATCCTGTCCTACAAAAGTAACCAGGTTCTAAGGGATCTCAATATCATTGATCCTTCACAAGGGTGGTTGATCAGAAGGCAACTTACTTGCCAACCAAAACCCTCCAAGTTTAAGATCTCAATGAGCGTAGCATCGAGTGTCAACCAACTTCAGTCTGCACCAAAGCCGGTTACCTCACTACTTTCTAAAGGCCAAGATGAGTTAACTAGGGTTCTAAAAGTTAGTTAGTGCATTGACAACATATGGCAGCCTCAATATTATCCTCAACTTGACTTAAGGAATATAAGCACCAACCAAGAAGTCGCACTAACTATGGCCACCAGATCAACCGTATCGATATACGTCGTACAGTTTCCTTGGTCTATTGCCATTTACCTAAGGTACACTAGATCCGGGTTAGGACCTTTCACACATAAGAGCACCCCAACAAGTAATATAAGTCAAACAAGGCAAGCAATTCAAAGTGATCTTAATTCCTAAGGGTACCCCTCTTAAAATAGATCCCCAGCAGAGTCGCCAGTTCTGTAACACGGTGGGAGAACTGATTTTAAGTAATGTTGCGGATAGCAAGAGTCGCCACCGACTTTTATTTTATCCAAAGGAAAGGTTATAAAAGAACAGGAAAGACCTTAAGAGAATGTTTTGGGTCCGGGGGGTAGGTTATGAAAAGGGAAGGTGTTAGCACCCTTTTCATCCATGGTTATCCATGGGCTCTTAGGTACTTAAGCTCACTTTAAATTGTTTTTGAAAATGTAGTGTGTGAATAGAAAAATTTTCAGAATAGTTTAATAATAATCCATGTACGGATGTGTAAAAAAACTTGTTTGAAAATTTGTTTGAAATTGTTAAGTTTGAAAATTTTTTGAAGTGAGCAAGTACATAAGAGGAACCTACCCTAATGTTTAAAGTCTTTCTTGTTCTTTTTCCTTTCCTTGGTAAGACTATCCCTACTATTAAGGAGTAGGTAGTCATTACCTTGGATGTTAAGGGACATGTGAGGGACAATCTGGTTATGAAGGCAACTGTGGGGTGTAATAAGCATACGGGAGGGACTATCATCATTTATTCGAAGGGACTCGATTCGTATAGGCAACCATGAGGGACTTGATGATTTTTCTTTTAGGGACTTGCTTTATACACCCCACTTGACCATTATTCGTAGGCAACTTGAGGGATAACCTTAGAAATGTGAGACGGCGATTAAAAATCGACTTACGTGTGTGTGAGTGTTTTATTTTAATTATCTTATGATTAAAATTGTCTAAATTTATTTTAATATAACATACATGTTTTACACTCCCTAATTACTAACCATAGTAAAAATAATTAAAATAGTTACAAAATTACAACCGAGAAACAATTACAAAATTATAATAATAATAAATAAAATAGCAAATTAAGCAATAAATAATAAAATATAAATAATAAAGGGGTTAGTGATAATAATAAATACGATTTAGCAAAATAAACATAATTGAATTATAAATAGGTTAGTGATAATAATAATAACAATTAGAAATAAGGTTAGAAATATAAGAATAATAAATAATAATATGGTTAGTAATAAAAATAAACAAAATTAATCAAAATATTATAATAATAAGGAATTACCAATTTTTAATATAAACAACTATATATAAAAAAAACAAATATGAATGAACAATTATTTTAATTCACAAATTATTAAGTTATATTTTAATTATAAAGTTACTACAAAAATCTAATTATTATAGACACAATTAGTTCTAAACAAAAGTTATAAAAGAAATGTTTATTTAATATATAAAGAGAAAAATAAATTATAAGTATATTTACAAAAAATTTAATTTTTAATAATATGAAATATATTTATATTTTAGATGATAGAAATAATTTATAATTATATTCATAATACTTACATGAATAATACTAAATAAATGTACATTATAATTACATTAGAAAATAAATTAAAGAAATAGAATTAGATTTGTATTTTAAAAATATTTTTAGAGTTTTATAAAATTAGGTTTTTTTATTTTTTAGGATTTGTGAAAATTAGAATTAACTTATATACAAAAATTTATTTTTTTAATAATCATATAAAATTATCTTAATTAATATAAACTATACAAATAAAATTTAAATAATAAAAAAAACAAGAGTTTTATATTTTTTTTTAGAAAATTATTTTAAGAGTAATTAAACTATATAATATATATACATATTTTATAATATAAATAATAATATGTTAATTATTTAAACCAATTGAATTAAACTAGAAAATAAAAGAAAATAAAAGAAAGGAAAAGAAAAGGAACCTGGTGGGATTTGATCCCAGGACTTCATCCTTGCAAGCAGCAACAACATCCACTGGACCAGCCAGGCGCAGGTGAGAAAGAATGAAGCATGGTTGCTTTTGTGCCTTGCTCTTAAAAATCCAGAAAAAATAAATAAACCAAAAGGGCTGGGGTGGTTTTGAACCCAGGACCCTTCAATTAAACATGCGCACGCTTTACCACCTGGCTGGGAGAGCCTTCCTGTTAACTCGTTAACCTTGAATCATTATATATTAAGCCTTCTATAATCCTGAAAATAAAACAAAAATAATGGCCCCAGCATGATTCGAACCATGGCCCTTTCATCAAATACACACGCACCCTTCCACTGGGACAAAAGACGTTCTTGTGAAACAAACAGAACATAAAACATTATAATATTAAAATAAAATTTGAATTCAAAAAAAGGCGCGCGCTGAGTCTTCTTCTTCCTTGAGATTTCGCAGGTTTTCCTGCGAAATTTCCTGGGAGTTTTCCTTCCAATTTTCCTGCGTACCAAAACCTGTGTATTCACAACCACCAAGCAAATAGCAAAATTTCTTAAAATTAAGGCAAGCAATGAATTCCTGGAAGTCCATACAACATCACCATGTTCCTGAAATTCATTTATATATGATAAATCGCAAAGCCCTAAATGAGGTTGATAAACCCTAGTTATGGCCGATTCCATTCTAAGCCCTGAATCTTCAATTAATTGGTCCAGAAAGCATCTATGGATCATCACAAACACGAATCAAGCATTAAACTTAAACAATGATGATTAATTATATGAAAACGAAAGAATTCGAAAGTGAAAGAAAACATGATTCGGTTCATGCTGTTTATGGCATTATGAATGATTATGATGATTGCTACATGATCACTGAAGGTCAAGGAAGCTATTGCAACCTTTGTGAAGCCTTGAAACTGCCTTATTCTCAAAATCCGAATCTCACTTTTCTTGTGAATTTTTGAACTATGAACTCACCTTGGAGCTGCTGGATTTCGTCCTCTTGACTAGGGTTTGTGTTATGTATATATATGTGATTGATTTAGGTCAGAAACATGGATAGGTTATGTGAAAAATTGATCCAAAAAATATTCAAAAAGATCATAGTATAAAATTCAAATATTTGATCATGAGTGCTTGCTATTTTGGGATAATTCACATGATTTCCTTCTCCTTCTAATTCCATCAATAATTATGAATTTCTAGAAACAATATCTTCACCCAAAAATAGATTTTCATATTTTATATTTATTTAAAATGATTTTTATGAATTAAATCAATAATAAATAAATAAAAAATAATAAAAATGCTGAATTTTGGTCAATTGGGTCGTGCACAATATTATGAGATGGATTGGGTCATAAATTAGGCAGCCCATTTGGAAAGAAATACTTCTAAGCCTCCATTTTCAACATAAACCATCACAAAAATGCCCAACTTTGCAAGGGCACATCTCCCTCAATTTTAAAGGTATGAGGGTGTTCTTGGACTTTTTGGAAAGCTTGAAGAGTCCTCTAAACAACCCCATTGGTTTCAGGTCCATACCATTTACCAATCTCAAGTTATGCTCTTTTGAAGTTGTTGACTTTTTGTTGACTTTTGAAATGACCTATAATGTCTTAGATCATATCTTTCAAATGAAGCATTTTTAGGCTTAACCTTCAACATCAAAGTTGTAGAGAATTCAATTTCCTTCAAAATGAGCTTTGGATGGAGACTTGGTGATGAAGTATGTGAAAGTTATGCCTGGTCAAAGTTCAGTTGACTTTTACTGAGGAAACCCTAATTTAGAAACTCCTGATTATTGATGATCTGGAATCTCCTTGATGAATCATGATCAACCCTTGATCAAATGATGAATTTTACTTCATATACTTGATGTTGGCAAAAAATCATGAAGTTTGACTTTGGTTTGACCACAGTTGACCTTAGTTTGACTTTTTGACTGTATTGACTGATTTTGACTTATCTGATCATCTGACTGAGCAAACCTTTGAGAAAAGTCTTGAAACTTGTCATGGGGGTTCTTACACACATATAAGATGTTATGAAGCTCACTTGAAGTCTTGGAAGTCCATTTAACCTGATTAAAGTCAAAACCCTAGTTTTGGATGCACTGCTTAGGAGGTGCATTGTCTGAGGGAATTGTCAACTTCTTTGACCAATTGTGAACTTTGTGAACCTTGTGAATCTTCATAAGATGTCTTGTGATACTCATGGGAGGTATTGTGAAGCTTGTGAACCTTGTGAACCTCATGAAGTGGCTTTGTAGACCTCATGAACCTCAGGAAAGCTTTGTAATCATTATGGAATTTGTGAACCTTGTGAACCTTCAAGAAATACCTTGTAGACTTCTTGAACCTCATGAAAGGTCTTGTAAATGTTGAGAAGCTTGTGAACCTTGTGAACCTTCATAAAGTAACTTGTAGACTTCATGAACCTCATGAAAGGTCTTGAAAGCATTGTGGGACTTGTGAACCTTGTGAACCTTCATAAAGTAGCTTGTGGACTTTATGAATCTCATGAAAGGTTATGCAAGTTGTTGGAGAACTTGTGAACCTTGTGAATCTTCTTAGATCACAAAGTCTTGTATTGTGAGGGCAAATTTTGGGGTGCAACAGTCACGTGTATAATTGGATGTTGATATTGGATGATAATTAGAGTATATGACTGAATGATGATACGTTTTGACTAGCTGTGGTCGATTTTTATTGTTGTGTGCATCATGCATTCATAATATTGGTTAGGAAGAATTGTACAGTGATGTTTTGCAGGATGAAGGTCCAGTGATGAATTTCAAACGGTAATGTCCAGTGATGGCCTTAATCCCATAGTGAGGATTAAGTGAAAATTTTGGTGTACTCTGGTTCTAAGTGGGAACCGGTCCTACTGGTGGGGATCTTTGGAGATAACGATGACTAAGTCACCAGTGACATTTCGGTACCGCATGCATAGAGTATATGAGTTGCATTTGCATTTTGTTTGTTATTAATCGTGCGATTGAGTGTTTTTGAATATTATGATGATCTTGATGAGTTATATGATGTATATGAGAATGTTATTGATATCATTATCGTGAGATTTTAACACTGTCAGTTTCCTAAATCGTTTATAATGATTATGATTACTCACCCTTTCTGCTTGGAATTGTTGCCTCTTTCGTGGGTAACTTGCAGGTAATCAGGAGTAGTGTCGGAAGCTTAGGAGTTGCTTTAGGGTGTGTCGGTTTACTTCATTGAAGTAAAGTGGGTCTTGCTCTGATACGTGACACCGGAGTTTCTTTTGGGAATTTTTCTGTTTAGAATATTCTGTGCTTGTTATTTTGGAGTTTAAAGTGTTTCAATGATTTTTCCTATTTTGAAGTTTGGAGTTATGAACTTGAGATGTTTTGAACTATGATATTTTCTGAGATATACCTTAGGGTATTGTTTTTAATTAATAAATAAGTTTGGAACTTTAATTTGCTATGCTGGTTTTTATTATTTGATTTTGGATATGTCGTTAGTTTATTGAGAAAATATTTTAAACCCGTGTTACGGAGCAGGAACCTTTTGTTTAGAGATAATTTGCGATGTTGTGGCATCCGTGATTCTTGATGTGAAACTTATTTTAATTAAAATAAGTTGTATTTAATTTAGGGATTAGATGGGTGTTACATTAGTGGTATCAGAGAAGGTCGGTCTGTCCGGAAAAGTTGTTTAGATTCAGTCTTGGTCAGTCGATAATCATGTGTATATTATCGATGTTTTATTCTATCTAACCTTGACTATGGTGCGCATAATGGCTGGGAGGAACAATCCTATCATGACTTCCGTTTTGCAAGTTGTTGCTCAAGCTGTGCAACAGATACCCAATGTTGGAGGGAATGAGGGTACACGTGTGCTTGAGGCGTTCTAGAGGAACAATCCACCTACCTTTGAGGGTCGGTTTGATCCTGACGGAGCACAAATTTGGCTTAAGGAGATTGAGAGGATATTTAGAGTCATGGATTGCTCAGATGATCAGAAGGTGCGTTTCGGGACGCATATGCTGAAGAGAGAAGTTAATGACTAGTGGTTCAGTACTCGTCGCAGGTTGACTCATGGAGGGGGTGTTATTACTTGGGCTATGTTCACCAGAGATATTTTGAGGAAGTATTTTCCCGAAGACGCAAGAGGTAAGAAAGAGGTTGAGTTTCTCGAGCTGAAACAAGGGAATATGACTGTAACTGATTATGCTTCCAAGTTTGTAGAATTGGTTGAGTATTATCCACATTATAGCGAAGCAACTGCTGAATTTTCCAAGTGTGTGAAGTTTGAGAATGGGTTGTGTCCGAAATTCAAACGGGAAATTGGTTACTAACAAATTCGCAGGTTCGAGGAGTTGGTGAACAGCTATAGAATCTATGAAGAGGATATCAAAGCTCATTCAGCTCACTACAAGAGTTTAAGCAATAAGCGAGGAAAGCAACATCAGAACCGTGGGAAGCCTTATGATGCTCAAAATGACAAGGGAAAACATAAGACTGCTGATGGGAAGAAAAATAGTGGGGGAGGAGTTGCTACCCCTATCAAGTGCTTCAGATGTGGAGAACCTGGTCATCGCTCTAGTGAGTGCGAGAATAAGGTTTTGAGATACTATAACTGTGGGAAGATAGGTCATCGTGCTTTTGAATGCAAGAATGCTAGCCCTACTTGTTTCAATTATGGAGAATAAGGTCATATCAGTACCCAATGCCAGAAACCGAAGAAGAATGTTGTTGCTGCCCAGACTAATGGAAGGGTGTTTGCTTTGAATTGTACCGAGACTCCTGCAAAGGACAACTTGATTCGAGGTACTTGTTTCATTAATGATGTTGAATTAGTAGCTATTATTCATACTGGAGCTACGCATTCGTTTATTTCATTTGATTGTACGACTAGATTGGGTTTGAAATTGTCTGAGATGAATAATAGTATGATTATAGATACTCCTACTAATGGTTCGGTTACTACTGCTTATGTTTGTTTGAAATGTCCTTTGACTATTTTTGGAAAAAGTTTTGCTATGGATTTAATGTGTTTACCATTACATCAGATTGATGTTATTCTTGGTATGAATTGGATAAAATTCAATTATGTCCATATAAATTGTTATGCTAAGACGGTAAGATTTCCTGAGTTGGGTGATAACAGAGAGTTAATGCTCTTATCTGCTAGACAAGTAGAATAACTTGTAGGGGATGAAGCTTTGATGTTCGCAGTATTTGCATCTTTACAAGTTGATCGTGAAGCTCCAAGTGTTGAGTTACCCGTTGTTTGTGAGTTCGCGGATGTGTTTCTGAATGATGTAAGTGATCTACCGCCAGAGCACGAAATTGAGTTTACTGTGGATTTGGTACCTGGTACAAGTCCAATATCTATGGCTCCTTATTGAATGTCTGCTTCGGAATTGAGTGAGTTGAAGAAGCAATTATAAGACATATTAGAGAAAAAGTTTGTTCGGCCTAGTGTTTCGCCTTGGGGTGCTCCTATGTTATTGGTTAAGAAGAAAAACGGTAGTATGAGGTTGTGTGACGATTATCGGCAGTTAAATAAAGTTACTATCAAGAATAAATATCCGCTGCCGAGAATTGATGATTTAATGGATCAAATAGTAGGTGCTTGTGTGTTTAGTAAGATTGAGTTGAGGTATGGATATCATCAAATTCGAGTTAAGCCAGATGATATTCCGAAGACAGCTTTTAGGACAAGATATAGTCACTATGAGTATACCATAATGTCGTTTGGGGTGTCAAATGCACCTGGTGTGTTCATGGAATACATTAATGGAATCTTTAATGAATATCTGGATAAGTTTGTGGTAGTTTTTATTGACGACATACTAATATATTCTAAATCAGAAAAAGAACATGAAGAGCATTTGAGAATTGTTTTGCAGGTTTTGAGAGAAAGGAAACTATATGCTAAGTTGTCTAGATGCGAGTTTTGGTTGAAAGAAGTAAGCTTCTTGGGACATGTAATATCAAGTGGCGGGATTTTTGTAGATTCTTCAAAAATTGATGCAGTGTTGCAGTGGGAGACTCCAAAGTCCGCTACTGAGATCAAAAATTTTCTCGGACTAGCAGGTTATTATCATAAGTTTATAGAAGGATTTTCTAAGTTGGCATTGCCTTTGACTCAATTAACCCGAAAAGGGAAAACTTATGTATGGGACGTGGCGTGTGAAGAGAGTTTTGTGGAGTTAAAGAAAAAGTTGGCAACTGCGCCAGTGTTGATATTACCGAACCCGAGTGAACCTTTTGTAATGTATTGTGATGCTTCGAAGAAGGGCCTTGGAGGCGTACTAATGCAAAATGGAAAGGTTGTAGCTTATGCTTCTAGACAATTAAGATTTCATGAAAGGAATTATCCGACGCATGATCTAGAATTAGCTGATGTAGTGTTTGTATTAAAAATTTGGAGACATTATCTGTTTGGTTCCAAGTTTGAAGTATTTAGTGATCATAAAAGTCTGAAGCATCTGTTTGATTAGGAAGAGTTGAATATGAGGCAGAGAAGATGGCTTGAACTTCTTAATGACTACGATTTTGATTTGAACTACCATTCGGGTAAAGTAAATCTTGTGGACGATGCTTTGAGTAGGAAGTCCTTGCATATGTCGATGCTTATGGTGAGAGAATTGGAAATGATAGAACAATTCAGGGATATGAGTTTAGTATGTGAAGAAACACCCAACAGTATGAAATTATGAATGTTGAAATTGACAAGTAGTATTATGGAAGAAATCCGTGAAGGACGGAAATCTGATTTGAAGATGGTTGATATGATAACATTAGTTAATCAAGGTAACATAGGTGAATTTCGGATTAATGAGAACGATATGTTAAGATTTAGAGACAAAGTATGTATTCCAGATATTTCAGAGATGAAAAGGAGTATTCTTGAGGAAGGGCGTCGAAGTGGACTAAGTATCCATCCTGGCGCTACAAAGATGTATCAGGATTTACGAAGATTGTTCTTGTGGTCGGGTATACAGAAAGAGATTGTTGAATTTCTTTATGCTTGTTTGACGTGTCAGAAGTCAAAGGTTGAACATCAAAAACCTTCGGGTATGCTCCAACCATTGAATATTCCATAATGGAAGTGGGAAAAAAATTTCTATGGATTTTGTATCGGGACTGCCTAAAATGGTGAAGGGAATGATTCTATTTGGGTGATTATGGATAAATTAACTAAGGCGGCTCACTTTTTACCGCTTGAGATTAATCACTCCATGCAGAAGTTGGTTGAATTATACATTGAGGAAGTTGTAATATTACATGGTATACCTTCGAGTATAGTGTCAAATAGAGATACAAGGTTCACATCGAGATTCAAGGTTCACATCGAGATTCTGGAAAAGTTTGCAAGATGCTTTGGGTACTAAATTGAGGATGAGTTTTGCATACCATCCATAGACGGAAGGTCAAACAAAGAGGACTATCAAATCCTTAGAAGATTTGTTGAGGGCATGTGTATTGGACCATGGAGGTTCGTGGGATAGTCATTTACCATTGATTGAGTTTACCTACAACAACAATTTTCATGCCAATATTGGAATGGCACCGTACGAAGCGTTATATGGTAGGAGGTGTTGGACTCCATTGTGCTGGTATGAATAAGGAGAGAGTGTTGTACTTGGACCTGAAATTATGCAAGAGACGACTGCAAATATTAAAGTGATATAGGAAAGAATGAGAGCTTCGCAGAGTCGTCAAAAGAGTTATCATGATAAGAGAAGGAAGACGCTAGAATTTCAAGAAGGAAATCATGTGTTTCTAAGAGTTACTCCAATAACAGGTGTCGGGAGGGCTTTGAAGTCAAGAAAGCTCACTCCACGCTTTGTGGGGCCTTACCAGATTTCACAGAGGATTGGTAATATAGCCTACCTCATTGCACTACCGTCGATGCTTGCAAATCTGCATGATGTGTTTTATGTGTCGCAACTGAGGAAATATATAGCAGATCCGTCACATGTTATTCAGATGGATGATGTATAGGTGAGCGATAACCTGACTATTAAAGCATTGCCGATAAGAATCGATGGACGAGAAATGAAGCAACTGTGAGGCAAAGAGATTACCTTGGTGAAAGTACTTTGGGATGGACCAGCTGGTGAAAGTTGGACTTGGGAACGAGAAGATCAGATGAGAGAGTCATATCCAATCTTATTTGATTCAGGTAAATTTTCGGGGACGAAAATATTCTAAGTGGAGAGAGTTATAACTTCCTATTTTCATATAATTATTTATTTTATTTCGTAAAATTGATTATTTTCTTTATTTGGAATTTTGGTCTGAATTATTGAGTTTGGCGACGTGTCAGAAGAGTTAATTTGACGAAATGTCGACATTATGGAATTAATTGATTTTATTAGATAAACTAAAATTAGTTATAATTTAATCAATTAAATATATTAAGATAATTAGAAATTGGGAGGATTAGGGATAAGGTGGTTATTAAAATATTAAGTAATGGTATTTTCGGAATTTAGTATTTAAGTTATAAGGGTTACATGAGGAGGTTATAGAAAAGTGACTCATTCTGTGTTTTGGGGAGAAGAAGAATCGTGAGAGAAACCAAGAACGTGGAGTCAAAGAGAAATCGGGAGAATCGGAAGGACGAAGAAACGATTCAATCGGATAGCATTAATCTTAAGGTAAGGAGTGTTTAATCTTGATTATTATATTTAATTAGAAATTGATTAGTTTGACAGTCGTAGAGAACGTTTAGAGAATATGAAATGGGTATGGAGAGAAACCAAATTTGTATGGAGTCTATGAATTGTGTTGGAAATTCTGTGTGAAATTGGGATGGAATCGGTAGAATTAAAACATGCCTAATTGGTCTTGTGAGGCTTCATTCTAGAAAGGGTGAATTGTACCACCTAAGCGTTCTTAAACAATAAATTAATTAATTAGATGATGGCTATATGTTAGTGGTGAGAATTAATTAAAATATTAGTTATTTATTGTATGAAAATGTTAATTAGAGTATTAGTTATATGATAAACTATGAGATTAACTATTTTAATCATGTGTTCAGGTGTTAAAGTGGGGGAGGGGGAGACAATGTGGCGGGTGCCACATTGTGATGTGACCTGTGTCATGCTTCTAAGGGAGGGGGAGGCACACAAATGTGGCGGGTGCCACATTGTATGGTGGCCTGCGCCACACTCCATTTATTTGTTGCATGCACCATATGCCTTAGTGGCAGGCGCCACCTAGTGTGGTCTGGGGTGGCTAAAGCCACTCCCACGTGGCCGGAGCCACCCATCAATTTTGGGATTAGTACAGTTCCGGAAATTAATCCAGCTTTTGTAATCAAATGTAATCCTGGAAAATTTGAAAATTTTAATATAAATCGAGAACCAGAAACAAGATACGATTAATTTGGAAACTGGATAATATTGTTTTTCTGTCATATAACAATGGAGTTTTTTCTAAGAATAGTGAGGAATAACATAATGAGTGTTTTTATGTTAAAATATTGTTTGGTGAATTAAGATGCATATTGTGCTTTTAGATGATAAACAGTAGCTGTAAACAATGGGAAACAATATAATGTTATAAACTAATTATTGAGATTTAAGACTAATGACAACAAGAATAGCATAGTGAATATTTTTTGTCATAAGAATTAAAATGAAATTCCACTGTTTGAGATGTGTGTCTGTGCTATTGATGTTTTACTGCGAGTATACATTGTTGTAAAATTGTGAAATATATGTTGTATAATTGGATGTTGATATTGGATGATAATTGAAGTATATGACTGAATGATGATGCGTTTTGACTAGCCATGGTCTATTATTATTGTTGTACGCATCATGCATTCATAGCATTGGTTAGGACGAATTGTCCAGTGATGTTTTGCAGGATGAAGGTCCAGTGATGAATTTCGGACGATAATGTCCAATGATGGCCTTAATCCCATAGTGAGGATTAAGTGCAAATTTTGGTGTACTCTGGTTCTAAGTAGGAACCAATCCTACTGGTGGGGATCTTTGGAGATAATGATGACTAAGTCATCAGTGACGTTTCGGTACCATATGCATAGAGTCTATGAGTTGCATTTGAATTTGTTTTGTTATTAATCGTGCGATTGAGTGTTGTTGACTATTGTGATGATCTTGATGAGTTATATGATGTATATGAGAATGTTATTGATATCATTATCGTGAGATTTTAACATTGTCAGTTTCCTAAATCGTTTATAATGATTATGATTACTCACCCTTTCTGCTTGGAATTATTGCCTCTTTCGTGGGTAACTTGTAGGTAATCAGGAGTAGTGCCGAAAGCTTAGGAGTTACTGCAGGGTGTGTCGGTTTACTTCATTGAAGTAAAGTGGGTCTTGCTCTGATACGTGACACCGAGGTTTCTTTTGGGAATTTTTCTGTTTAGAATATTCCATGCTTGTTATTTTGGAGTTTAAAGTGTTTCGATGATTTTTCCTATTTTGAAGTTTGGAGTTATGAACTTGAGATGTTTTGAACTATGAGATTTTCTGAGACATACCTTAGGGTATTGTTTTTAATTAATAAAGAAGTTTGGAACTTTAATCTGCTGTGCTGATTTTTATTATTTGATTTTGGATATGTCGTTATTTTATTGAGAAAATATTTTAAACCCGTGTTACAGAGCAGGAACCTTTTGTTTAGAGATAATTTGTGATGTTGTGACATCCGTGATTCTTGATAAACTTATTTTAATTAAAATAAGTCGTATTTAATTTGGGGATTAGACGGGTGTTATAGTTGTCAAGGTCAGTACAGTTCAAATCATACTCTCAATTGCAGTGCATCTCAATTGGGAAGTTAAACAATTGGACATAAACAATGCATTCCTTAATGGGTACCTCAAAGAGACTGTGTTTATGCATCAACCAGAGGTATTTATTGACTCAACTAAACCTGAACATGTTTTCAAGTTATCTAAGGAAATTTATGGATTAAAACAGGCCCCAAGATCCTGGTTTGACAGCCTCTAAAATGCCTTACTTGGTTGGGGTTTCAAGAACACAAAAAGTGATTCCTCACTCTTCACTCTAAGAGGTACATATCACATCACCTTTCTACTTATATATATGGATGATATAATTGTCACCGAGAACAACACCAAATTTTTTAGAATCCTTCATTAAACAACTCAATGTTGTATTTTCCCTTAAGGACCTTGGTCCACTGCACTACTTCTTAGGCATAGAAGCTCAAAGAGATGCATCTGGTATGTACTTAAAGCAATCGAAATACATAGGAGACGTCTTGAAAAAATTCAAAATGGAAAATGCTTCATCTTGTCCAACATATATTGTAGTCCCCCATAGTTATCCAAAGGGCCTTAATGATTTTTTTCCATAACTTTAATCTCCTACTAAAGCACTTTTCATTTTTAAATTTGATTAAAAGCAAAGAAAAAACGGTTACGATGTTCTGCAACGATTGATCCAGTCCAATTACCTCCATATGGATATATTGGTCAGTTGTCCTCACAACATTACCTTTAATCTCATTGTGCCTCCATAAGATCCATATCCTCCCATTGTCATGATCCATATAATTATCAACAAAATTCTAACTGGAATAAACTTTTTCCTAATCCTATTAGCATTGAGTTCTTTAACTCGAGTTTATAATAAGGCCATACTATGAAATTTGAAAGATGAGAGATAAAAGTTGATCTCCCAGTGCCTTGCCTTCTTATTCATGCCCCTAAAGTTCCATGTAACAATTATGGAACATGATTTCTCCCCCTATTGGACATTCTCCAATCCACAAGGGTGTAAAGTTGTTTTTATACCTTTTTCCATTGTTACTCTTTGGTGTGACACTCATCTTTTGTTTGCCTTTGTCTCCTTTGCTTGAAGATACTTATATCCATTCTTCAGTGTTACTATTAATTCTTGTATCACTTTGAATCCCCTCTAGCTATGTAATTTCTTTTACCTGGTTTGCCTCTTCAGGTTTGTTGATGTTGACTGGCTTCCATACCTTTGTTGGAAAAGGCTTATGTTGGACATTCTTTTTTCAAAGCACAATCCTATCTAATTCTCAATCAAGATTGGCAATACATAGGTTTCTATTCATATTCAACTCTTTGTTCAAGGATTTTACCATTATGATCCTTAATGCAGATTGTGTCCCTCGACTTTTGTGTTATGTCCACTTCAACCAAGATTCTAACATAGGCTATACGCCGCTTCTTAGCAGTGCACTTGTCGGTTGTGATCAGATTTCCAATAATTTGGTCTTAAAATCTCTTCTATTGAAGAACAAAACATTTAAGACCATGACCAGTTTCACTGAAGTACAATGCCTCAAAATAGTTGTTGACCACAAGAATAATTGACTATGGCATTTGAGGGTTGACCACTTGAATTTTTGGTCACTCAATCAACTGATTACTCAAGATATGGTAATGGGTATACCAAATCTTGAGATACCCAGAAAACTTTGTGAAGGTTGTTTGGCAGGGAAGCAATCTAGAAAGTCATTTATTTTGACTATTCCAATGAGGTCCTCTTGCATACTAGAAGTACTACATTCAGATGTATATGGCCCGTTCGAGGATCATACTAATGGTGGAAACTAGTATTTTGTCTAATTTGCTGATGAGTATAGTCAAAATATTTGGATCTATGTGAACAAGCGAAAGGATGAAGTATTTGAAATCTTTAAGAGATTTAAGATGCTTGCAAAAACTAGTGTGAAAAGAAGATCAAGGTTCTACGAACAGGTGGAGGTGGTGAATACAGATCCAAGATATTTGAGGAGTTCTGAGCAAAACATGGTATCAATCATGAGGTAATGGCTCCTTACATGCCTCAACATAATGAAATGACATAAAGAAGTAACATGGCCATATTGGATATGGATAAATGCATGTTTAAGCAGAAGAATTTTCCAAAATACTTAAGGGGTGAAGATTAGGGGTGGCAAAACGGGTCGCCCACACCGCCTCGTCTAAAGCCCGCCAAATAAAGAGCGGGGTGGGCATGCCCGCCAAGTTGAAATGGGCATAAAAGTCTAGCCTGCCCCGCCAAGGTGGCGGGTTGGCAGGCTTGCCCACCTTATTTATTTATTTCATTTTTAAAATAAGTTAATTTTTTTTTACATTTCAAAATAAAAACATCAATTAATTTGTGGGGCATCCTATTGTTCCCCTTTCAGATTAGAAAATGACCTCAAATGAAAGTTATAGTAATTTTTAATGCTCCCACGATGTTTTTGTTGTGCATATTGAAATATGATTAATCCAGTAACAATGAGGAATATTAAGTCATTCATGATGTTTTTGTTATATTGAAATATGATTAATCCAGATACATACATTCATGTACACACACATAATTGCTTTTGTTATTCTCTAGTTTCTCTAGTTTTTCTATTAAAAGCTAAGAATTAGTATATCCATTCATGTTGTTTTACTAGTTACTACCAAATATTTATGTGGAATTGAACAAAGCCACGCATGTAACATGATATCATAGAAAATTATCTCACAAAAAATTGTCAATTAATTTACATTTTATAAGTAACCTTATTTGAAAGCATGGATTTTTCAATATTGTAATAGATGAATCTATTGTTACTCTTTTTTTTATCTTGGTGTAATCAGAGATATCCCACTAAACTAATTTTGAAACAAAGTTCCCTTTACAAAATAACAACAATCAAATTATAAGCCATTTACATATCTCCATGCCTGATCTCTCTCATGTCTCGAAGCAACATTTTGCTTCTACGATTATGTATATGTTTTTTCTTTCGGTATCAGAAAAACATTTTATTCCTACATAGGGCTCTTCCAATTTCTAAATACTTGAAAATATTTATTTTATAGGTGCGGCGGGCTTTGGCGGGCGGCACGTTTTTGTGGGTCGGGCTTTGGCAAGTGACGGTCTTTAGCGGGGCATGCTTTGGTGGACGGTGGGCCCAAAATCCCAACCTAATATGTCATTATTTAGCGGGTGCACGGGCCGGCCCGACGGACCATGACCCATTTTGCCACCCCTAGTGAAGATGTCACCATTACTATTTATATTCTAAACAGGTGCCCTACCAAGAAGCTGAAAAATAAGGTTCCAAAAGAAGTTTGGAGTAGCAAACTACCATTAGTGAGTCATCTTAAGGTGTTTGGCTCTATTTGATATAAACATGTTCTTGATGCAAGGAGAAGGAAGCTTGATGATAAAACTGAAACTATGATTTTGGTTGGATATCACAAAACTAGAGCTTACATACTATCTAATCCAATCAATGATAATATCGTGATGAGTCAAGACATTATGATTGATGAGAATTTTGTCTGGGATTGGAATTCAAGTGATGCAACTAGCTAGCCATTTATGTGTTATGAAGTTGATGAAGAAAGTAGTGAGCACAAACAAATTCTAGTAAAAAATGTTCATGTCACCGTCAAAGTTGAAGCTGAAAATCGAGAGGATATGGCTAGCCCAAGCTAAATACCTCAAAGAACTAAAGTACTCACAGCAAGGCTTCAAGAATGTGAAGTGGAAGGTGATGATGAAGTCACACCAGATGGAGATTTGGTTCATTTAGCTTTACTTGTAGGTGCAGAAATAAATTAACTATATTTATGCTTTAAAGAATAAAAATAGAAGTCAACTATGGTTGAAGAGTTACAGACAATTGAAAGAAACAAGACATGGGAGCTAGTAAAATTTCCACCATATACACAAGCTAACGAAGTGAAGTGGGTGTTCAAGTTGAAGCATAATGTTGATGGGTCGATAGAAAGATATAAGTCAAGATCAATAGCTCGAGGAATTCTTCAAAGAGCAGGACTCGACTACTCTGAGATATATGCACCAAATGCAAGATTAGAGACAACTCGATTGGTGGTAACCTTGGCATATATGCTAGGATGGTCAACATTTAACTTAGACGTGAAATCAACATTTTTGAATGATCCTCTAGATGAAGAGGTTTATGTCACACAACCTCCAAGGTTTGTGATACAAGAGGAAGCAAGGAAAGTATACAGGTTGTGCAAAGCGCTCTAGGGCCTCAAGCAGGAACTTAGGGCATGGAACAAGATGATCGACTCTTACTTGGTCGAATTGGGATTTATCAAATGCAAATCTAAGTATGATGTCTATGTTCAGTTTGTGGCACAAGATATAACAATCATCTTCTTATATGTCGATAACTTGTTAGTAATTGGAAATAGATTGTAGAACTTGTCGAATTTCAAAGAGCTGATGAAGAAGGAATTTGAAATGTCGGATCTAGGAAAGTTGTCGTACTTCCTAAGAATGGAATTTTAAATGTCGAAGCAAGGTATAGTGCTACATCAGAGAAAGAATATCAAAGAGATAATCAAGAGATTCAAGATGGAAAACTCAAAACCTGCATCCTCACATGTTGAAATAAATTTGAAGTTGGAGAAGCATGGAGAGGAAGACAAAGTCGATGTCACTTTGTTCAAACAAATTATAAGATCTCTAAGATATGGGTGTAACAATCGACCTGATATATGTTTCTTAATTGGATTAGTGAGCAGATACACGAGTGAACCAAGGGTGTCACATATGAAGGTTGTAAGAAGAATCCTGAGATTCTTAAAAGGATCGACAAACTATGGAATTCTATTTGCACGAGATTATGAAAGCAAAGAAGTTGAGATTACTTGCTATTCAGATACTGTTTGGTATGGAGATAAGAAATATCGAAAAAAGCACAACTGGTTATTTATTTCAAGTACTTAGTGCCCCATTCTCATGGTGCTTGAGAAAGCAACCTATGGTGGCATTATCATCGCATAAGGATGAATGTATAGCATGATTTTATGATGCATGTCAAGCCATTTAGATCAGATATATGCTGGAAGAGATGGATGTCGAAGTGAAGAAACTTTTGGTGTTGCAGATCGACAACAAGCCATCCATAAATCTTGCAAAGAATCCAATTTTGCATGAAAGAAGTAAGAACATCAAGGCTAGGTTTCATTTCCTAAGGGATAAGGTAAATCAAGGTGAACTTGAAATTAGTCATTGCTCGAGTGAAACAGAGTTGGTTGACATTTTCACCAAAGGGATGAAGATCGATAAGTTCCTAACATTCAAAAATAAATTAAGAATAAGTCAGATCGACTATTATAAGTTTGCGTCCAACAACTTGGATTATAAGGGGGTATGTTGTGATATAATCCAAGTTGTAGCCCAAGTCCAAGTTAATTAGGGTTAGAGTTTATTACTTAGTAGTCAAGTCACTTAGTTGTGTGTGTGTGTATATATATATATATATATATATATATATATATATATATATATATATATATATATATATATACACTTTGTAATACAATTTTAACAATCACATTCAATAATAATAATCATTATTCTTCACACTATCTCTCTCTCTCTCTCTCTCATCACCAGTATTTTAAAAACCAGACCGATCATAAAATCAGTGAGGGTATTGATTCATTGGTTTATTGGTCGAACCACTGGGTCACTGGTCGAACCGCATGACCAAATTGGATTAAACCAGATAACTCGGTTGAATAGTTCAGTCTTTATAACAAAACTATATATGTATAAAACTGGTCGAACCGGATGATTCAGTCTCTACAAAATATAACCAATAATTAAATTTTTTTAAAATATCATATCATAAATTCACAAGTTCATAATCTAAATTCAAATTTTAAACAAAGGTATCACACATAACAAAATAGTGTAAAATTACAAAGTCTAATTGCAAACAAAGTCTAATTGCAACATAATTTAATTAAATAGTTTATAACAAAATAACTCCAATGTGTATCAAATTTAGTTCAAATGAGGGAAAATTGTTTCAATGTTGGGATCTCCTTCTTTAATATTAAAATAATCTGTAGTGAAATCAACCGCATCCGCAACAATTTCCTCGTCAATGATATCATTACTTTGTTTTATTTTTATTCATTTTTATTTCATTTTATATTTTATATTTTAATTTTAATTTCATTTATTTTATTATTTATTTTAATTTTTTAATTTATAATAATAAAAAAATTAATTTTTAAAAAAAATGCAATTGAACCGCCGGTTTATAAAAACCGTCGGGTTTTCCGGTTTACATCGATTTTTATCGATTCACACCGGTTCAATGACATAAGCGACCCAACATTTGAATCAGACCGGTTACCTGACCGGTTCGACCGGTCCGACCGGCTAGTCCGGTTTTTAAAATATTACTCATCACTAAATGTGCCTAATGCACTAACAAAATTATATCTTGATTATGTGTACTTAGAAACTATGAATTTTTGATGTATAAATTATATTTTTTCTAGAAGTATGATCTTTGAGTAATAATGTAAGTGAAGTTAGAAAGACATGGAATATTTAAATGAGAGGAAAAATTCAAGTCATATGTTCCTCACATATGCGAGAGATATAGTTTGCATATGCAAGCCAAATAGGGGAAGAATTTTGTTGTCTTGAATTTTTCGCATATGTGACACATAAGGCTCACAAGTGAGAGCAAAACTAATCAGTTAAGTTATTTATTCATGGTTTGATGCAAATGTGAGGAATATGGACCACATATGTGATTGTGGCCATAGGGTGAAGGGTTTTCTTCAGACTTTGCTGCATATGTGAGGCCCTTAACTCATATCTACGAGCGGGGTTAGATGGTCCATGATACCACTGTGTCGCATCACATATGTGATGGTTCCCTTTTACATATGAGAGTATATGTATTAAGTGATACATTTTGAATTGGAACATGTATCACATATATGACAAGTTTCATTCACATATGCGATAATGAGAAGTATTTCAGACTATTTAAGACTAAACTCAACTTTTCAAGGGTTTGTAATCAAAACTATGATATTAATTTTTAGAGGATTTTAACACCTTTTAGAGATATCTACATCAACCATTCAAATTTATTCATTTGATTTTCAACCTTTAATTAACTCTAAAAATCTTCATAAATCCTTTTCTACCGATTCATGTCCGGGTAATTTCTTTAAGTGGATGTAAGTTTAATTCCATCAAAATATTTGTATTTAAGAATTATAATCACTACTTAGGGTCTAATACCATTTTATTTGTGAATGAATGAGTGGAGTTATGCTATTTGTTATGTACATGGTACAATTTAAGAATAAAAAGTCAAATTTATGGTGAAACATTAAAGTGTACAAGGTAAGGAGAAGGTGAATTTGATCAGGATATATGTGTGGTAGTGAATGTTGTTGACCAAATGAATCCAAACATAAAAGGGATGAATTGTGATATTCAGATTTACAAAATAATCAATTTATAAAAATACTTCGATTTAAAATCATTTATTTTAGAAGAGATGAATAAACAAAGATAAAACAACATAGTAAAATAAAAGAGAAACGACAAAGATAAGCATCAAGAAAGATAAATAAAAAAGTAAAAGAGATAAGGGATAGAAAGATCACACCGAAAAATTATCATAGTTCAACCTAAACTACTTATCCTACTATAGTCCCCAAGAGTTCCTTCTTGATATTTCCACTAAAACAACCTTAATTTTTTTTCACACGGTCAGTCCAAATAACCTTACAAAACAACTTAAGCTTATGCACATGATCAAATGACAAATCTTTTAGGAAGAACCAGAGCTTTTACACAAGTTCTATAACCTTAACCATAACTTTTACAAAGGCTCAACTCAATAACCTTCATCTAAACTTTTTACAAGTTTAGCTTAAAACTTTCAAATATATTACAAAGAGATCACAAATGAACTATGGTCATGAATATGAAAGTATAGCAAAACACTAGTACAACACAACTCTTAGATGAAAATTTTCACTCTCTTGGAACTAAGATAACTCTAGTGAGAAAGAATTTTAAAAAACGAATGAGAGAAAGAAATATAGCAAAAAGTTTCTATTCAGAAAATTGGTGTTTTGAAATGTGGAGAAACCTCTTTTATATAGAAAAAAATGATCTAAAAGGAAAACATTGGGCGCAATATGCACACCGAGCATTTATATTCCTAGGATGTATTTGTCCCCCTCTCAATCACCATGGCCAGACAAGTTGGTGAGAAGACAATTCCCCATTATTGTTTCTTTCGCTATGACAATTAACAAGTCACAAGGCCAATCCTTAGATCATGTTGGCTTATACCTACCAAAGGATGTGTTTAGTCATGGTCAATTATATGTGACAATGTCTCGAGTTAAGCCAAAACAAGGTCTTAAGATTTGATTCATGATAAAGAAATAAATGCAAATGACACAACTACAAACGTTGTATTCAAGGAAGTTTTTCACAATATTTAGTAGGTATCAAATTTCTACTTAAATTGATGATTATGTTTTCAAAGACAATTCCATCATAGTATTTTTTTTTCAAAACAATTTGTTTTATTTACAGGTGGATATTCTGATACAAACTCAATGGATCAATTGATTTCCAAAACTCTTTTTGATGCCAAATTTGGATTCAACAACACTCTTGCTCTTTATTGTGTTTTTACTCATTTGCTATAAACATTGCAACACCAATGTATGTAATGAGTATTTGGTGGAGCATTTTTATATAATGTTTTCATGATGTCCTGTTGAATGAAAACAAGGAAGATTAAAATGTATGAATGTTACTGATTTTAGAAATACAAGCTTGCCATGCTCGAAAAAATGAGACATGGTGATGTGCCAATATAATGTACAATGTGATATAGGAGCCAATGGATACAACAAACTTTATACATATAATGATTATCATCTCTTCCATTGCAACAATTCTATTTAATTGTTCTTTATTATTTGATTCACTCTCTTTGAAACCTTATACATTTATATATGTTGTGAATATGACACCTTAGAAAACAAAGTATAATAGGTTTCTCAAAAAACCCACAAGGGTTAGGGTTTAGGGTTACCAAAGATAACAAAAATGATTGGTTATAAACTACTATTTTTTCTCTTCTCTTAAAACAAGATTACAAGTATACAAGAATAACAAATAACCTCTCTCACTTTTGAATTAGGGTTTTATCTTCCTATTTTCCCTTATACAAAATATGAAAGACTAGTATGCCATTTATAATAAAACTAACATACTAACCTAATGAGGTTTTTAACAATTACCCATTACAAGCTAACTTAGGGTACAAGCTAACTTAAACAATTGAGTCCATAACACAAGGCCCAATTAAACAATAACATGTGAGAAGACTTCGATGACATGCTATTCGTACTAGGGTTTGTTCCAATATTCCATAATATATATCAATATTATTATTACAATTACAAATTTAATTTACCCGTGCGGGAGCACAGGTGTTCTACTGGTTTCCACTAAAACAACCTTAATTTTTTTCCACACAATCAGTCCAAATAACCTTACAAAACAACTTAAGCTTTTGCACATTATCAACCGACAAACCTTTTAGGAACAACCAGAGCTTTTACACAAGTTTTATATCCTTAACCATAACTTTTACAAAGGCTCAACTCAATAACCTTCACCCAAACTTTTTACAAGTTTAGCTTAAAACTTTCAAATATATTACAAAGAGATCACAAATGAACTATGATCATGAATATGAAAGTATAGCAAAATACTAGTACAACACAATTCTTAGATAAAAAATTTCACTCTCTTGGAACTAAGACAACTCTAGTGAGAAAGAATTTTATAAACGAATGAGAGAAAGAAATATAGCAAAAAGTTTCTATTCATAAAATTGGTGTTTTGAAATATGGAGAAACCTCTTTTATATGGAAAAAATCTTACCTAACAAGAAAACATTCCATGGTTTTTTTTAATGATTTAATTAACTAAAACTATGTACTAAATGATTAACCAAGCTTTGATTTTTGATGTCATTTAATCAATTTTCAGACTCCTTAATCAATTAGAAGACATTACACTTTGATTTAATCGATTAAAAGGACGTCTTAATTAATTAGCCAAAGCATTTTAACCCTAATTGATTAAATAAGCTTTTAAGCAATTAAACACTTACCAAAATTAGTTTTAATAATTTTTTATCAAAAGAGAAGACAAGTTTGAAAATGTTTGTGTGAGAGAGAGAGAGAGGGGGAGGGAGAGAGAGAGAGAGTATGCTTTATCTTAGTACCTCAAGACTTACTTTGGATAAAACATTAAACACAAGAGATGACGAGCTTTCACATTTTCACATCTTCAAGCACCTTTTCTTGATTAACCTTTGTATAGAAATTTCAACCGGAACTTGAAATATTTGATTTGTGATACTTGAGACATCTCTTTCTCTAAATAGATATCATCATATGAATTATTTTAAGAGTTGTTATCATCAAAATTATTTGATGATATTACCTACATAGAATCACATTATTCATTTTTTCATGATGACAACACATATCTCAGGGAAGTGGTAAAACAAAAATAAATAGATAAAATATTTGAAGTGGTTAACTCCCCCTCATAACTAAAAAGGATATATTCTATTTCCTCTGAGAATATACTTCTTACCCTTTAATATTATCAAAAAGGCATAATAGAAAAACATCACATAGAACATATATAACACTTTTAAAAATGGAAGAAGAAGAAACACTTAAACAATTTAATCCATGTATGGTTGATTTAAGATCCCTAAATCAGTTATTATATAAAAAAACATTTTCTTTACGAAAAGGTTTTATAAAAATATCTTCTAGTTGATTAGATGAGGACATAAACTCAATTACACAATCCTTTTTTTTTATACACGGTCCTTAATAAAATGGTTTCTAATCTCAATGTATTTAGTTCAAGAGTGAAATACAAATTTTTTAATGAGATATATGTACTACAATTGTTGCATTTTATTGGGACAATTCGGAGATTAACTATGTATTCACTTAATTGTTTTTTCATCAAGATATTTTGCGCACAACAACTACCCGTAGTGACGTATTCTGCTCTAGTTGAGGATAACACAACACTTTCTTGTTTCTTGCTATGCTAGGAGAGAAGTAAATTTTCATGTAAATGACATATATTGATGGTGCTTTTCTGATCCAAATTATAACTAGTGAAATCAAAATTATAATACCAACTAAATTATAATATGTTCATTTAGGTTACCATAAAGTGATTTACTTATGGGACACCTCATAATGCGATTAATGGCAGAGATATGTGATTATTTGAGATTTGCTTAAAAACGTGCATACAAACAGACAATAAACTTGATATTAGAGTGAGATATGGTAAGATAAAGAAGATAATTGATTAACCGTCAACTATATTTCCTTTTTCATCCTTATCTAAACTACATGAAGTATTCATTGGAGTTGAGATTGACTTTATTTTTTTCCATGTTGAATCTTTTTAACATATCTTTAGAATATTTAGCTTGAAGGTTCACAAATACTCATTGAACGAGATTAAGGTTTGGGGAAAAGTTCTCGAACATTGTTTCTCTCAAACTGATTTAACCCATCTTGCATAACAAGATACCAATGTTCGTCAATGAGAGCTTCATTGACTTCTTTTGACTCAATTTAAGAAATCAAATCACACACTAGGTTAAGGGAGTGTCGAGTTGTGGCTCTCTTAGAAATATCTTCAAAGATGTTCTGGATTGGATATTTTTTATGGTCCTTCATTCCTAGGGTAGATCCTGATTGTCATGGATTTTCTTCATTTTGATTAATTTTTGTTTTATTTTTGTTTTTTCTTGATTAAGATCTTTATCTTTATTCTTGTCTTCTAGAATTAAGTTCACTCAGAATACATGCACAATTGAACGCTTCAAACTCTATTGATTTGAGGTTATATTTATCAAAGATAACATGGACTAATTCTTTTACAGGCAAGCTTCTTTTATCTAAATGTCTGAGTGTTGTAAATGTGATGAATATGTGATAAATACAAATATGTATTAGAAAATGTGTGAGTTTAGTTATGATATGAATTATGATAAGTCGTGGTCAATGCTTAAGACGATAGAGTGGCATACAATAAGGAGATCGAGAGGACAAATGTTAAGTGTCATGCTTTCAAATCTCTTGTGAAGTTAAAGTGTATTGTATGAAATGATAAAACATACTTTCAAATCTGTATATGTGATTGCTTGTGCGGGTTCAATCTATTTAACATATGCTTGATATAATCTTATTACTCATCCATTTAATATTTTTGTAATTGTGAGATACTTTCAAATATTAATTTTGTAATTGTTAAGTTTTTATGTCTTGAAGACTATAAATTATATTTCAAAGGTTGTGTTAGTAATATTTTGAGTTTTTTTTCGACAATGTTACATTTATTTGAAAAACTGCCATTTTTACAAAGAATATTATTTATAAATTATATTTAAAAATAATAGGATTTATTCATGTTTAAATTTTTGAAAAAAAAAAGTTTTTAGAAAGTAAATTAAACAGCTCTAAATACTACAAAATTAGTATTTTTGTTTTGAAAATAAATTTTGAGTTTTAATGTTACAAAAAAAAAAAACTATTAATAATTGAAAGATAAAAACAAATGTTTATAGACGACTGAAAGAAATATTATTGAAAATTGATTGATTAGTGGATATTTTATTTTAGGATTTTGTTCTCCATTATCAATCATAGAAATGTCTTGACTGCAAAAGCATCCAATCACCTCCCACCATTTGTTTCTTTTGTTAAAGACCCTTAAATTGCATTGGCACAGCACATATACTGCATTTCTGGCTTATGCTCTACCCATGCTTATTTCAGTGTTTAGTAAACAAAAATGAAAATGAATGGCAATGGTTTCTATAGGGCATTATAGTACTTTTCAGGTTATAAAATATTATATTATTTTAAAACTTTAATAATATTAAATAAATAAAAAATATTTTGTATATATATATATATATATATATATATATATATATATATATATATATATATATATATATATATATATATATATATATATAATAGTTTAATTATGATATTTATTTTTAAAATTAATAAACATATATGTTTATATAATAATTTACAAATATATATTATATAAACATGGAATTGAGTGAGTACTAAGATATTGATATATACATCTATAATTATTAATTTTTATAGACAATTATATTTATTTGTCTTTGTATCTATTTATTTTAAACATCTTTTAGAGTATTGTTTGAGCTAAATTGACATCCTTGAAAAAAAAATAAAAAAATGAATATAATAATGATAGAGTAGGGTAAGAAAAAAAGTAGTAAAAAGAAAGATACGTGAAGAGAACCTGAAACTCTTAGGTCCATTTAGTCTATAAAGACATGCAAACTGGACATAAAAAAGTGACAATATTTTTATCCATTATAAAGTTGAATATTGTAGATTCAATCAATCACTTAATATTATTTCATTTTTTTCATATTTATTTATTTATTAAAATTTAAAATATTTTAATGTATTTTTATTCTAGATAATTCCATCCAGTCTTTGACTATGTTTTGGTAAAAATTGTGATTGACTGATAAATTAGCTGATAGTTTATATCTTATGTTTTATGGTTGATGACTGATGCTGATAGTTTATAGCTGATGATTAATGATATACAACTGATAAACTGATTGAAGTATTTGATAAAATTAACAGTTCAATTAATTGATAAATTAAAATAACTTAAAATATATTTAATATATAATTATTTTATTTAAGTTAAAATAAAATATAAATGATAGTAATAGATTTTAATTAAAATAATAAGAATAAAAATAGATAAAAAATGATAAACTATAAATTATAAACTAGAATTATATTTAAAATAGCATTTATAAAGTAAGTTATAAGTTAATAAAATAAATATAAATTTATAATGAAATGATTGTTATCAAGCAAATATTTTATTATCATATGAATTTATAAATTATAAGTAAAAAATGATTGTGTAAATCAGATTATTTCAAAAGTTAAAATGAAATTTATTAATTTGTACAATTGGAAAGAAGGATGTTGTCATAATGGCAACACTTTGAAGCCTACTTTGCAAACTCATAAAACATTCGCACGCAACTCACCTTTTTTTCTTCTTTTTTTTTTTAATGTACTTACATTTTAGCTTCATTATTCTCGTTGCCTTTGCAAAAAATTAAGTCTTCGTTATTTTCATAATAACTTAATGCAACAATGAGAAAGACTTGCTCATGTTGAGAGAAAAAAAAAATCCAACCGAAAGGAATTTGGATATTTATCAAAAACAATAATTTAGTTTTTTACATTCGCACACTATTACTCGATTTTATTACTGAATATTATAATGAGAGAAATAATTAAATTTCCATTTGATTTCTTTGCCATTTTTTTTTGTCATTTTGTGTGATTAATCCGTATTTGAATCTATAATTATTTCTTTTATGTCACAACTATTTTACAAAATATTTGTGCATGATGTCTCGGCACACAACTCACCTTGTCTTATTACACACACTCAATGTTTTGTGTAAAATAGTGATCGGCGAAGTTTAACCAAAATGTAATATACCTATGTCTCTGACACACATATTCTCAATCTCTACATATAGATTAATTCTCCCAAATTTGATAACGTGAAAAACATTAAACGCAAAATATTATTTATTTTGTTAAAGAAGTAGAGTTGATCGGTAAACGAGGGGGCGGATCTTGTTGCGATGCTCTTGAACTTATGATGCGGTGGTAATGGAGGTTAATAAGTAAAGTTAGAAGTCTAACGCTCAAGTCATTAAGGGAGTGAAAAAATTATGCGTGAATAAAAATGTGTTTTAATATCTCATAAATGACGCACTTTCATTCTTAAATAGGAGAAGCAGTTGGCAACTGAAAGGGTGAGGTCAGACATGAATTGCGGCCAACCATCAGTTTGATCTGGGCGGCCAGCTAGCAGAGCTCCCTTGGATGAAATTGTCTTCTCCTAAAGAGGCGAAGGTCTCCATATTATGTGTGTTTCTCGCACTTCCACTTTGTCATTGAGCCCTTTGTATTTATCATTTGCGGATGACCCATAACATTATTGAATAAGCATAAAAAGTAAATCATCTCATAAAGAAGATCTAAATGAATTAAGTGCTTCATATTTTTAGGGGAAAATTCATCTAAAGAGACTTAATCTAAGGGAACTAGTCACTCATGCTTAATGGATTCATGGAAAATTCAATGTAAAGAAAACATTACATCTTTTATAAGTTGTTTTTTCGAATTTTGAATAACACAATCACTACGCCAAAAAGGACATTTAATAGCGCACCTTAGACAGTGCTGCTATAAGTAAAAAATAAAATAAAACACGAAAACTGTTCAAGAAAAATAGGAAAAACACTGCTAAAAGTCATACCTTAGACAACGCTTTTGGAAAAGCGCTGTCTAAGATAGACCTTAGATATCGCTTCCTGAAAGCGCTTTTAAAGGTGTATCTTAGACAGCGCTTTTGAGGAAAGCGCTGTCTAAGGTCTTTTAATTTAAAAAATAAAATAAAATCAAAAGCGCTGTCTAAGGT
Source organism: Lathyrus aphaca (assembly GCA_963966055.1). Lineage (NCBI taxonomy): Eukaryota > Viridiplantae > Streptophyta > Magnoliopsida > Fabales > Fabaceae > Lathyrus > Lathyrus aphaca. Next base: position 613,141,290 of record OZ014519.1, read on the forward strand.
TGACCTTAGCCAACGCTTTTCAAAAGCGCTGTTTAAGGGCTCCCTTAGACAGCGCTTTCCACAAAAGCGTTGTCTAAGGTCTAATTATATGAAATAATTAGAATACTCAATTTCTATTTTCACATCTTTCTTTCCCTCTTTCTGCGAACGAACTGTGCGAACGACCATCTTCGACCTAACGAAGCTTCAATCGCCACCGTCGTCCACCACCGTGATGATTACTGTTGTCGTCGTGCCCCTTCCTCCACCGTACACCGTCTCATTTTTGGTAAATTTCTTCTTTTTCGCAAGCACGAAATCAATTCATCTCTGTTTAGGGAAAGCACGAAAGTAGTTGACATTGATGATAGAAATAGCTTATAAAGATGACATTGATGATATAAGTAGCTTATAAAGACGAAAATAACTTATCCCTTTTTGAATATAGTTGACATTGGTTGAATAAGTGATTATTATTTAAGCTCTTTTTGTATATAATTGACATTGTTGTAGAAGTGCTTATTAGTTTAATATCTTTTTGTATATGGTTGACATTGTTTGAAGAAATGCTTATTATTTTAATCTCTTTTTGAGATTGAGGAAGTGCTTATTATTTTAATGGGAATAGCTTATTATTTTAATCTCTTTTTGAGATTGAGGAAGTGCTTGTTATTTTAATGGGAATAGCTTATTATTTTTAATCTCTTTTTGAGATTGAGAAAGTGCTTATTATTTTAATGGGAATAACTTATTATTTTAATCTCTTTTTGAGATTGAGAAAGTGCTTATTATTTTAATCTCGTTTAGTTTGATTTATTAGTACAAGTTTAGTTTGATATTAAAGAAGTGCTAATTAATAGTTATTGCTTGGAAAGTTCGTGTTTAGAAAGATTGTGTGGCTTATTTGTGAATAGTGTGCGATAGTAGAATATCATATCAGTGGTATGGTTCGTTAATGACATTCTAAGGTATTTTATTTCATTTTCCTTAATAAGTAGGAAACCCATGGATAAAAAATGGATGTTTTCCAATCGATTTACCAAAGAGTACGAGAATGGGGTTGCGGAATTCGTTAAGTTTGTTGTTCAACACGTTGAAGACCCCAGTCGAATGAAATGTCCTTGCTTGGATTGTTGTTATATTGGTAAGGTTGACGCAGATGGATTGAAATCGCATTTACTGAGGCATGGAATTGATCGAAGTTATCAGTGTTGGAAATTTTATGGTGAGAAAATTAACGAGAATGTTGAACTGAGTGGGAAAAGTAATACGACCTATGCTTCAGACGACAACGACACGAAAACATACGATTGTGATCGAGTCGAAGAGATTTTAGAAGAACTTGAAGAAGATCTTCATGATTGTCCTGAAATGTTTGAGAGGTTGGTAAGCGATGCAGAGAAACCGTTGTATAAAGGTTTCACTAAATTCACAAGACTGTTTGTGGTCTTAAAGTTGTACAACTTAAAGGCGGACAATGGATGGTCGGATAAAAGTTTCACAGAGTTGTTGGCCCTTATGAGAAAAATGCTACCCGAGGATAATGTTCTTCCTAATCGAACCTATGAGGCAAAAAAAATGTTGTGCTCTATTGGCATGAGCTATGATAAGATACATGCTTGTCCAAACAATTGTGTTTTGTTTCGAAACAAATATGCATCGTTAACTGAGTGCCTGTAACACGGTGGGAGAACTGACTTTAGTTTAAATGTTGCGGATAGCAAGAGTCGCCGCCGACTTTTATTTTATCCAAAGGAAAGGGCATAAAAGAACAGGAAAGACCTTAAAAGATTTTTGGGTTCGGGGGGTAGGTTATACAAAGGGAAGGTGTTAGCACCCTTTATATCCATGGTTATCCATGGGCTCTTAGTTACTTAGCTCACTTTAAACTGTTTTGAGAAAGGTGTAGTGTGTGATAAAAATTTTCTAAGTACTTTATAATGATCCTCGTATGGATGTATATAAAGACTTTGTTTTGAAAATTTGTTTGAAATGTGAAATGTAATGAAGTATTTTGAAAAAGTGAGCAAGTACTTAAGAGGAACCTACCCTATAATAAGTCTTTACTGTTCTTATATGTTCTTTCAATAAGACTATCCCTATTATTAAGGAATAGGTAGTCATTACCTTGGATGTGATAAGGGACATGTATAGGGATATCTGAATTTAGGCGACTGCAAGGTGTTTTAGCAATTCGAAGGGACTTATCATCTTTTATTCGAAAGGGACAAGATCATTCACGAAGGCAACATTCGAAGGGACTTGATCTTATAATCGTAAAGGGACAAGATGATATTAATGGAGAAGGGACTTTGCTTTTAGACACCTTACTTGACCATTTGGTTTAGGCAACATGAGAGATATCCTTAAGAAAGTGAGATGGCGATCCAAGATCGACTTACGTGTGTGAGTGTTCATGTTCGAGTATTTATCTTATCATTAGTGATCTAAATTGATTTTTAAACACAAACATGTTCTCACTCCCTAATTTACTAACCATAGCAATTTAAATAAATAAACAATAAAAAATACTACAACTATTACATAGCTTGCACAGTTACATTATAAGAAAATAATTTAAATAATAATAATATAAATAAATAAATAAAAGATTAGCAATAAAAATAAATATAAGAGAAAAAGAGGTTAGCACAATAATATACAATATAGAAATTAATTAAATTTTTTTTAGATTTTTAGATAAACAATTTTTAAATAATTTTAAGATGAGAATAAAATAATAATAATTATTATATACTAATTTATTTACAAAAATAAACATGATTTAGAAATATTTATTAAGTATAATTAAAAAAAAATAATAAAAATAAGAAATTAAAATTGTAAAAGAAAATTAGGGTTTTGAATTATTAGAAAATAAATTAGGGTTTAAAAATAATTAGGGTTTTAGATATAAAAATATTAGGATTTTTAATTTAATATACAATACTAATTTAATCATTAAATAAATATATACATAAATATTGTTAAAAAACATATAAAAAAATAAATATATTAATTGAATTGGTTTGAGAAAATAATATAATTTTTTAAAAGAAAATGAAATTTAATTAGAAAGTTATTTGGATTTTTTTTATAGAATTTATTTTAATTGTTTTAAAGAATAAATATTTAATAAAAATAAACAAAACAAGAAAAAGAACAAAAAAACAGGACCTGGGATTTGAACCCAGGTCCTTTACCTGGATAACAAAGAGCATGACCACTAGGCTAGCACGCGCTGGCTGATAGTGCTTCACCTCCATCTGGTTTTGTTCTCATCCTGGAAAATAAAACAAATTAAACAAAAACAATGCACTGAGGCTGGTTTCGAACCCAAGCCCTTCAGTTCCCCAAACATACACCAAAACCAACTGAGCTACGCGCTCGCTTGTGACATATATCCAGAACAAAATAATAAAATATTATGCTTAAAATTTGAATTTTCTGTGCGCGCCAAGCCTTTATCTTCAACCTTTGGTACTGCAAAATTTCCTGCGAATTTATCCACGAACCTTCCTGCGAATTTCAAATGGCAGCAAATCCTACGAAACTCAAACATCATCATTCAAGCAAAATTTTGTCAAATTAAGTACACAAACACAATCCAGAGGTCAATTAAGATTGATCCATGGTCTTAGAATTTATTTATATTCCTTAAATCATGAAACCCTAAATTGGCCGAAAAACCCTAGTAATGGTGATATCCATATTAGGTGATGAAGCTTCATAAAACCTGTCCAGAATCAATCTATAACTCATTATAAACAAGAAACTTAAGTCAAAATTAATTGAAAACCAATAAATATTCAGAATCGAAAATCAACAATAACATGAATATAATGAATCGGTTTATGCATATGGGCTTGTTTACGATGCTTTTGAAGGTTGAGATTGGTTTAGTGATGTCCAAAGATCCCTTCTATGTCTTTAAAATACCTTAAAAGCCTTTGTAATGAAGAAACCGAATTTGTGTTTTGGATGAAATTTGTGAAGTTTGAAGATGATGTGAGAGGCTGTGATTTTGTCCCTAATGCTTGTCTTTGTGTTGTTTATATATGGTACAATGAATTAGGTCAAAGAAATGCACAAGACTTTGGATATTTGGATCATTGGAGATTGAAAAAGATAAGCTTTTAAATTTTGAATATTCTTGATATAAGCTTGCTATTTTAGGATGATCTTCATAACTCTTGTATCAATCAGATCCAAATGAACTTTATGACCTTCTAGAAGACAAATCAATTTAAATCTTCACTATTTTATATTTTATTTGAATTTAAAATGATTTTTAATATAAAAAATCATAATAAATAAAAATAAAATGAATAAAATTATGAAAATATTAAGTTAATTTCGTGCATGATGTCATGGAACCAATTAGGTCACAAAAAAGTCAGCCCATTAGAAGAATTATGGTTTTAAGACCCCATTTACTTCATAAACCACTCAAAAATTTCCCAACTTTCCAAGGCCACAAATCCTTCAATTTTAATGCTATTAAGGTGTTCTTGGACATTTTGGAAAGCTTAAAGAGTCCTCTAACCAACCTCTTTGGTATCATGTCCATATCTTTTACCATTCTCAAGTTATGCTCTTTGGAAGTTGTTGACTTTTTGTTGACTTTTAAAAGGACCTATAATGTCTTAGCTCATACCTTCCAAATGGAGCATTTTTGGGCTTGGCTTGTGAGACACAAAGTTGTAGAGAATTCAATTTCCTTCAAAATGAGATTTGGATGAAAATTTTTTGATGAAGCATGTGAAAGTTATGGCTGGTCAAAGTTCAGTTGACTTTTCCTGTGAAAACCCTAATTTAGAAACTCCTGATTCTTGATGATCTGAAATCTCCTTGATGAATCATGATCAACCCTTGATCAAATGATGAATTTTACTTCATATACTTGATGTTGGCAAAAAATCATGAAGTTTGACTTTGGTTTGACCACAGTTGACCTCAGTTTGACTTTTTAACTACTTTGACTGATTTTAACCTATCTGATCATCTGACTGAGCAAATCTTTTGGGAAAGTCTTGAAACTTGACATGGGGATTATTGAACACATATAAGATGCTATGAAGCTCACTTGAAATCTTGGAATTCCATTTAGCCTGATAAAAGTCAAAACCCTAGTTTAGGATGCATTGCTTAGGAGGATGCATTGTCTGAGGGAATTGTCAAACTTTCTGACTAATTGTGAACTTTGTGAACCTTGTGAACCTCATGAGATATCTTGTGAAAATTGTGAACCTTGTGAGCCTCTTAGTACACAATGACTTGTCTTGTGGAGGGAAAAATTTGGGGTGCAACAGCTGCCCCTATTCAATTTTCTGAAACCTGAGGGGTTAGATTGGCATATGTGCCAGTCGTGACCTGGAAGGTTGAAGGGGATTGAACACAAAAGCCCAAAAATTTGCACTCACCGGTGCATAAAATAACACTGATGATTAGTTGTATATGCTTGAGTGGGCTTAAAGATGCCACTTGGAAGAACTGGAGATGGGCTTAGAGATGCCATCCGGAGATGGGCTTGGAGATGCCATCTAAAGTATCAGGATGTGATGATGTCTTTCTGTTGATACTGGATATCAGTACTAGGTCTTCGTATAGGCCTTCTCTGAACCGTTTATGCAACATGACTTGAATTGTTGAATGAACCAGTAGAAATAAATCTTCGTGGCGATTATCTCTTCTGGAGATATCTTGGATTAGGGAATGGATCTCTGTACAGACTGTTTGCCTACTCTCCAAGGTTAAAAGAATGCCAGGATTAATTCTTGAAAAATATCTTGAACTAGGGAATGGATCTTTTTACAGACCGTTTGCCTGCTATTCAAGGGCCAAAAGAACGTCAGGATTTGTTCTTCTGAAAAATATCTTGAACCAGGGAATGGATCTTTTTAACGACCGTTTGCCTGCTATTCAAGGGCCAAAAGAACGTCAGGATTTGTTCTTCTGAAAAATATCTTGAACCAGGGAATGGATCTTTTTACAGACCGTTTGCCTGTTATTCAAGGGTTAAAAGAACGTCAGGATTTGTTCTTCTGAAAAATATCTTGAACCAGGGAATGGATCTTTTTACAGACCGTTTGCCTGCTATTCAAGGGCCAAAAGAACGTCAGGATTTGTTCTTCTGAAAAATATCTTGAACCAGAGAATGGATCTTTTTACAGACCGTTTGCCTGCTATTCAAGGGCCAAAAGAACGTCAGGATTTGTTCTTCTGAAAAATATCTTGAACCAGGGAATGGATCTTTTTACAGACCGTTTGCCTGCTATTCAAGGGCCAATAGATTAAATCTTCTGAAAATATCTTGAACCAGGGAATGGATCTTTGTACAGACCGTTTGTCTGCTATTCAAGACCAGATAGATGAAATCTTCTGGACATATCCTGGATTAGGGAATGGATCTTCTTACAGACCGTTTGCCTACTCTCCGAGGACATCTTTAGTAAGGTATGGATCATTTCTAACCTGTTGTGGATTGTTGATATTATTTTACCTGCATATAACTTTCCTGCAAGGAGAATGTTAGCTTATGTAATATGTATGCATGCATAGCATGATGCACCTAAGTAAATGTATTATGTATTATGTATATGCTATGGTATGATGTACATGATGTATGTATGAATCATGCAGCCTGAAGCGTCTGGATATCTTCGTATAAAAACTACTGGCTAGGGAAAATAAATCCCGATTTGTTGCTGAAGAATATGAGGAACTCGTTCCCGTCTCGATAGTATAGTATTCGTAACCTCCCATCTTCGTTCGTCGTATTTCTATTGAAAGAATAAGCTTCTGAGTATCACGACTGAGGATAAAAGAGATGGACATAATTTCAAGGGGAGATGTAACTTGAAGCATGGATTTGCCCTACTGGGGATTTGTAGCTATCTTGTGGGGATGAACCGGCGAAGCTTCGTTGAATTCCTTCCTTCGTTCGTCCTTAGTAAATACTATTACTGCATTTTCATGCATTTCTGGTAAACATCAATCATATTAAGCATTTTATGCATTTCTGGTAAAGATCAATCATATTCAAAAGCATACATACATTCGAACACAACCAATAGACGTTTTTCGCTTTAGTAAAAGAGGAAAAGTAATCCTGAATAAAGAGGGAAAAGTAAAGCTGAACTCGAAAACAGAATCGTTTCAACTTTGAGAGTGTATAAACAATTGGATTTAGATCTCCTGAGATTCTTAACTTTCCTGAATACCTTCCCAGAAATCCTCATAGCTGGATCTGAAGACATGATACTGACACCATCTGATACTACTGGTGTAGACAATTAATTTCCACAATGGCTTCTGCTGAGAATTCAATATCAAGGTAATACAATGAAAGGAACGTGTCTTCAAATTGTGATGGACCATATACGCTCCGGATATTAGATTTGAAAAGAGAGCATCGCCCCTTGGTTGAGGATGAATTGTCCCATAGTGTATCTGAATGTAGTTACCTCAAGAGAAATAAGCAGAATGCCCCACAATAATATGCCCCTGACATCATGAACTTCGTAATGTTACCCTTGGTAATTCAAATACATGAGGAAAGCTGCCCCTGGCTATTAAGCACTGTTGAATCTGGACCTGATTGCCCCGAATGAATTGAACAGTAACTTGGTATGCCCCCTTGATTGGGAAACAGTGACTATGCCCCTAGCATTATGAACTCTGTAATGTTACCCTTGGTAACTTAGATAGATGAGGAGATCTTCCCCTAGCTACTTGAACATAGTTGAATCCTGTCCTGATTTCTCCAAATGAGTTAGGCAGTGTCATGGTCTGCCCCCTTGATTGGGAGATAATGACTATGCCCCTTTGTATACATGGACTTTGATCCAGGAAGCAACTTTGTTTATCGGAAGGACTTTGGTTTATTGAACATTCATCCTGTAAGTTTCTCTGTTTATCAAACACTCAGATATATGCAAACAAATATATTCAAAAATGCAATGCTTATGTCTGTCTTGAAGTTTTGAAAAAGAGTTATTTAGAAAAACAGTTTTTGTGAAAACTGTGATATTAACTCAAGTTTTATAATAAGCCCTAAAGGAGTCAGGATACCTTTTTGTAGCAGTACGCTTTCGAACTAACCATGCTTCAGTTAGGACTTTTAAAGGGTTGTAACGTGGCCTGGTTCATGGTTTAAGAAACAAAGGATAAAGGCTCAAATTTTATTTGTACCCAACCCAATCTCCATGATGTTCTTCAGTCCTGTGCTCAGTTAACTTATGCATTGAGGCTCAAAGGAGTTTGAAATTGTAACACTGACATTTGTGATGGTTCAGAAACCGAAATTTATTTGAACATTCAGTCATCTTTCTTTGTTGAGGATCTATAGTGACCTCTTTTCTCTTTTGACTTTGTTATATCTTCTTTTTGCCTGAACTGTTTGTTTCAAAATTACAGTCAGTGAAATTTCTCAATTTTTTTTACTAAGTCTCCTTCATAGGTTTTGACTTAGTGGGTTTTTCTTTTGCTGGATATTGACTGTCAGGTTTAATGATTACAGAGAACCATCATTAGTTGTGTACAACACAGATAATTGGCATATTTGAGTTAACTGAGTAACTACCCTGCCCCGGGTTATGAATAAGGGTTTTAATTTGTGCAAGAATAAAAACTCCTACTTCATAGGCTCAAAAGGGTTGACTAGGGATTAACCTCCTTATATCTCCACTGTTTAGGAATTGAAACAATGCCTGTACATCGTCAGCATAGTCTGTTCAAAAGCATACTGCCTAATATTATGGTATTGTTTTTGTCATCCTCCCTCTATAGGCTTATAGCTTTATCAGGAGTTAAATATCACAAAATAGAAATATGAAGCATAGTTCAAAATATAGTGAAACGAATGGATTAATTCAAGACAAACATATGCAATGCATTAATGAAAACAAAAGTTTAACATAATAGTAAGTGTTTAAACAAACAAAAGAAATTACAAATGAAAATTTAAATGTTCTCAAAGCCTCTTCCTCTAAACCCGTCACTCTAGTTATCTGGAAACTTTGATGCTTGATGGACGATAGAAGAACTCAACCTGGCCTTCTGGAGTAACCTCGAGTATTCCTTCGTCAATTAGGTCTTGAATCTTATTCTTCAATGCCCAAAAATTATTAGTGTCATGTCCAGAACAGTTGGAGTGATACCCACACCTTGCCTTGGGATTATAGTGAGGAGAGGAAGTATTAGGATTTTGAGGAGGACTTTTCAAAGAAATTAGCTTCATCTCCAACAAGCATTGCAGAATTTGTGACATTGGAGTGTTGAGTTTGATAAATTGCCTTCTACATTCCTTGTGTTGAGGTGGATTAACCTTATCCGGTCTTTTTTCTTCAACTAAAGAACAATCACTGGCAACCTGTCTCTTACCTTCTTTTATCTTCCTCTTCCTTTCAACCAAGTCAGATTGTTTTAACGGAGGTTGACTAATGATTAGATTCTTGGCTCCATTACTTTGAAGTTTATGGACAAAGGTTCTTAACTCTTCTTGCCCCTGGGCTAAACTTTAAATAAGAGCCACCTGGTTATTCATCTGGATCCTCATTTCTGTCATCTCAGCTTGTAGTTGTTTCAGATGATCATCTTTGTTGTCCTCAGGATTCTTCTTCTTAGCCAGCAGTGTCTTCAACTCATCTTGTCCCTTGGACAAGTTCAGAATAAACTCTTGGAATTGTGCATTTTGAGCCTGGAGATCTTTGATAATCTGTTCAAGAGCCATTTCTGCTGAAATAAACAGCGAGAAGATAAGATACCTGTATATAAGAAGCCTGTGATGCAATGATATAGTGTATAAATGCGTATGCAATGTTTTCAAGGACCGCAGGATTTAAATTTGTTTAAACAACCAAAGAGTAAACTTTTATTAGTAATAAATTTGTTTGCCCCTTGGGCTTACAATAAAAATGAAATGAATACAAAAGATGGGGTTTTAAGTCTCCCATGGACGTTTCCTCTTAGTGTTGAGGTATGAGTTGAGATTCCGCTCCTCGTGAAGTTGTTTTGTTAGTTCCAGGATTCTTTCTTGACTTGCTTTGTAATGAGTCTCAAAAGTATCCCTTTGTTCCTTCAACTGGATCCAGGACCTCTGTAACTCTTCCATGTCAGTGGGCATGTCTGGATGAAGAATGATATAAGAAGTATCTCCTTCAGCAACAGGCTCCATAGTAACTGGCAGGATAGCAGGATATGGCATCATAAGAGTCTGAGCACGAGATCGCACCCATCTGAGATAAGGTTCCATAGGAATAGTGTACTTGGGCTCTAGAGTCTTGCTGTCAACCTTGTTCACTTTTCCCCATGCTCGTATAAACCTTTGACGATAACCTTACAGATCGTTGTCGTAGTCAAACACAATACCCTGAATCAACATGTCATGAGGACCATCACTCCGAGCGTAACCAAACTGACGTAAAGCTAAGGAAGGGTTGTAAGTAATGCCTCCTCTTATGCCAAGGAGTGGCACATTAGGAAACTCCCCACAACGGTCAATGATAGTAACATTCTCCATAGATCGAGAGCACCAATGAATATCTGAATGAGAGAGTGACATAATCCTCTTGGACCACCTGAACCCTTATTCATTCTTCATCACTGATCGAGGAAGGTGAGAAATAAACCACCTAGACAATAGAGGTATGCAACACATCAGAGTTCCTCGTGCCTTCGTAGTACGAGTATGAAGAGAATGTAAGATGTCTCCAAGTAATGTAGGCACTGGGTTACGAGTCAGAAATATATTGATGGCGTGTACGTCTATGAACTGATCTGGATTGGGGAACAACACTAAGCCATAAAATAATAAGGCTAAGATTTCCTCAAAAACATCATAACTCATAGCCTTCAGGAACACTTGAGCTTTCTCCATCAATACCTTAGCAAGAATACCCTTAACTCCACTCCTCGTTTCTAGAACAATGTCTGATTTCTTCAGATGTAGAGCTGCAGCAATGACTTCAGGTTTGGGCTCTTTCTCTAGGCCTGTGAAGGGTTTCTGATCAAGAAAAGGTATGCCCAGAAGCTTAGAGAACTCTTCCATTGTAGGAACCAGCTGATAGTCAGGGAATGTGAAACAATGATGTTTAGGGTCAAAGAACTGAAACAGAACACTCATCATGTCTTCATTGAACCCTGAAGTGACTAAATCCAGTAGGTGACCATGCCTCTTGATGAACTGGGAATTTTCAAAAACTTGAGAGACCAATTTTTTAAGCTTAGGAGGTATTCCTACAAAGTTGATCTTGATAGTATTCCTACGAGCAGAAGCCATGACCTGCAACAAAGAACAAAGATAAATCCTTTGGTCCTTGAAATGGTTAGTGAAAATGATATGCTTATGATGCATGATGATGTTATGATGTTATGCTCAATCACAAACATGTGGCACACACAAACAAGTCACACAATAGCCCTTAGGTTTAAAGGCTTGCATGAGGTTTAAAGGCAAGTACCCTCCCCTGAAGTTTAGTTGGTTCATCCTGTCCTACAAAAGTAACCAGGTTCTAAGGGATCTCAATATCATTGATCCTTCACAAGGGTGGTTGTTCAGTAGGCAACTTACTTGCCAACCAAAACCCTCCAAGTTTAGAATCTCAATGAGCGTAGTATCGAGTATCAACCAACTTCAGTCTTCACCAAAGCCGGTTATCTCACTAATTTCTAAAGGCCAAGATGGGATAACTAGGGTTCTAAAAGTTAGTTAGTGTATTGACAACATATGGCAGCCTCATATTATCCTCAACTTTACTTAAGGAACATAAGCACCAACCAAGAAGTCACACTAACTATGGCCACCAGATCAACCATATCGGTATACGCCGTACAGTTTCCTTGGTCTATTGCCATTTACCTAAGGTACACTAGATCCGGGTTAGGATATTTCACACATAAGAGCACCCAACAAGTAAAGTAAAGCAAACAAAGCAAACAAGTTAAAAATGATCTAATTCCTAAGGGTACCCCTCTTTTATTAAATCCCCAGCAGAGTCGCCAGTTCTGTAACACGGTGGGAGAACTGACTTTAGTTTAAATGTTGCGGATAGCAAGAGTCGCCGCCGACTTTTATTTTATCCAAAGGAAAGGGCATAAAAGAACAGGAAAGACCTTAAAAGATTTTTGGGTTCGGGGGGTAGGTTATACAAAGGGAAGGTGTTAGCACCCTTTATATCCATGGTTATCCATGGGCTCTTAGTTACTTAGCTCACTTTAAACTGTTTTGAGAAAGGTGTAGTGTGTGATAAAAATTTTCTAAGTACTTTATAATGATCCTCGTATGGATGTATATAAAGACTTTGTTTTGAAAATTTGTTTGAAATGTGAAATGTAATGAAGTATTTTGAAAAAGTGAGCAAGTACTTAAGAGGAACCTACCCTATAATAAGTCTTTACTGTTCTTATATGTTCTTTCAATAAGACTATCCCTATTATTAAGGAATAGGTAGTCAATACCTTGGATGTGATAAGGGACATGTATAGGGATATCTGAATTTAGGCGACTGCAAGGTGTTTTAGCAATTCGAAGGGACTTATCATCTTTTATTCGAAAGGGACAAGATCATTCACGAAGGCAACATTCGAAGGGACTTGATCTTATAATCTTAAAGGGACAAGATGATATTAATGGAGAAGGGACTTTGCTTTTAGACACCTTACTTGACCATTTGGTTTAGGCAACATGAGAGATATCCTTAAGAAAGTGAGATGGCGATCCAAGATCGACTTACGTGTGTGAGCGTTCATGTTCGAGTATTTATCTTATCATTAGTGATCTAAATTGATTTTTAAACACAAACATGTTCTCACTCCCTAATTTACTAACCATAGCAATTTAAATAAATAAACAATAAAAAATACTACAACTATTACATAGCTTGCACAGTTACATTATAAGAAAATAATTTAAATAATAATAATATAAATAAATAAATAAAAGATTAGCAATAAAAATAAATATAAGAGAAAAAGAGGTTAGCACAATAATATACAATATAGAAATTAATTAAATTTTTTTTAGATTTTTAGATAAACAATTTTTAAATAATTTTAAGATGAGAATAAAATAATTATTATTATTATATACTAATTTATTTACAAAAATAAACATGATTTAGAAATATTTATTAAGTATAATTAAACAAAAATAATAAAAATAAGAAATTAAAATTGTAAAAGAAAACTAGGGTTTTGAATTATTAGAAAATAAATTAGGGTTTAAAAATAATTAGGGTTTTAGATATAAAAATATTAGGATTTTTAATTTAATATACAATACTAATTTAATCATTAAATAAATATATACATAAATATTGTTAAAAAACATATAAAAAAATAAATATATTAATTGAATTGGTTTGAGAAAATAATATAATTTTTTAAAAGAAAATGAAATTTAATTAGAAAGTTATTTGGATTTTTTTTATAGAATTTATTTTAATTGTTTTAAAGAATAAATATTTAATAAAAATAAACAAAACAAGAAAAAGAACAAAAAAACAGGACCTGGGATTTGAACCCAGGTCCTTTACCTGGATAACAAAGAGCATGACCACTAGGCTAGCACGCGCTGGCTGATAGTGCTTCACCTCCATCTGGTTTTGTTCTCATCCTGGAAAATAAAACAAATTAAACAAAAACAATGCACTGAGGCTGGTTTCGAACCCAAGCCCTTCAGTTCCCCAAACATACACCAAAACCAACTGAGCTACGCGCTCGCTTGTGACATATATCCAGAACAAAATAATAAAATATTATGCTTAAAATTTGAATTTTCTGTGCGTGCCAAGCCTTTATCTTCAACCTTTGGTACTGCAAAATTTCCTGCGAATTTATCCACGAACCTTCCTGCGAATTTCAAATGGCAGCAAATCCTACGAAACTCAAACATCATCATTCAAGCAAAATTTTGTCAAATTAAGTACACAAACACAATCCAGAGGTCAATTAAGATTGATCCATGGTCTTAGAATTTATTTATATTCCTTAAATCATGAAACCCTAAATTGGCCGAAAAACCCTAGTAATGGTGAAATCCATATTAGGTGATGAAGCTTCATAAAACCTGTCCAGAATCAATCTATAACTCATTATAAACAAGAAACTTAAGTCAAAATTAATTGAAAACCAATAAATATTCAGAATCGAAAATCAACAATAACATGAATATAATGAATCGGTTTATGCATATGGGCTTGTTTACGATGCTTTTGAAGGTTGAGATTGGTTTAGTGATGTCCAAAGATCCCTTCTATGTCTTTAAAATACCTTAAAAGCCTTTGTAATGAAGAAACCGAATTTGTGTTTTGGATGAAATTTGTGAAGTTTGAAGATGATGTGAGAGGCTGTGATTTTGTCCCTAATGCTTGTCTTTGTGTTGTTTATATATGGTACAATGAATTAGGTCAAAGAAATGCACAAGACTTTGGATATTTGGATCATTGGAGATTGAAAAAGATAAGCTTTTAAATTTTGAATATTCTTGATATAAGCTTGCTATTTTAGGATGATCTTCATAACTCTTGTATCAATCAGATCCAAATGAACTTTATGACCTTCTAGAAGACAAATCAATTTAAATCTTCACTATTTTATATTTTATTTGAATTTAAAATGATTTTTAATATAAAAAATCATAATAAATAAAAATAAAATGAATAAAATTATGAAAATATTAAGTTAATTTCGTGCATGATGTCATGGAACCAATTAGGTCACAAAAAAGTCAGCCCATTAGAAGAATTATGGTTTTAAGACCCCATTTACTTCATAAACCACTCAAAAATTTCCCAACTTTCCAAGGCCACAAATCCTTCAATTTTAATGCTATTAAGGTGTTCTTGGACATTTTGGAAAGCTTAAAGAGTCCTCTAACCAACCTCTTTGGTATCATGTCCATATCTTTTACCATTCTCAAGTTATGCTCTTTGGAAGTTGTTGACTTTTTGTTGACTTTTAAAAGGACCTATAATGTCTTAGCTCATACCTTCCAAATGGAGCATTTTTGGGCTTGGCTTGTGAGACACAAAGTTGTAGAGAATTCAATTTCCTTCAAAATGAGATTTGGATGAAAATTTTTTGATGAAGCATGTGAAAGTTATGGCTGGTCAAAGTTCAGTTGACTTTTCCTGTGAAAACCCTAATTTAGAAACTCCTGATTCTTGATGATCTGAAATCTCCTTGATGAATCATGATCAACCCTTGATCAAATGATGAATTTTACTTCATATACTTGATGTTGGCAAAAAATCATGAAGTTTGACTTTGGTTTGACCACAGTTGACCTCAGTTTGACTTTTTAACTACTTTGACTGATTTTAACCTATCTGATCATCTGACTGAGCAAATCTTTTGGGAAAGTCTTGAAACTTGACATGGGGATTATTGAACACATATAAGATGCTATGAAGCTCACTTGAAATCTTGGAATTCCATTTAGCCTGATAAAAGTCAAAACCCTAGTTTAGGATGCATTGCTTAGGAGGATGCATTGTCTGAGGGAATTGTCAAACTTTCTGACTAATTGTGAACTTTGTGAACCTTGTGAACCTCATGAGATATCTTGTGAAAATTGTGAACCTTGTGAGCCTCTTAGTACACAATGACTTGTCTTGTGGAGGGAAAAATTTGGGGTGCAACAGCTGCCCCTGTTCAATTTTCTGAAACCTGAGGGGTTAGATTGGCATATGTGCCAGTCGTGACCTGGAAGGTTGAAGGGGATTGAACACAAAAGCCCAAAAATTTGCACTCACCGGTGCATAAAATAACACTGATGATTAGTTGTATATGCTTGAGTGGGCTTAAAGATGCCACTTGGAAGAACTGGAGATGGGCTTAGAGATGCCATCCGGAGATGGGCTTGGAGATGCCATCTAAAGTATCAGGATGTGATGATGTCTTTCTGTTGATACTGGATATCAGTACTAGGTCTTCGTATAGGCCTTCTCTGAACCGTTTATGCAACATGACTTGAATTGTTGAATGAACCAGTAGAAATAAATCTTCGTGGTGATTATCTCTTCTAGAGATATCTTGGATTAGGGAATGGATCTCTGTACAGATCGTTTGCCTACTCTCCAAGGTTAAAAGAATGCCAGGATTAATTCTTGAAAAATATCTTGAACTAGGGAATGGATCTTTTTACAGACCGTTTTCCTGCTATTCAAGGGCCAAAAGAACGTCAGGATTTGTTCTTCTGAAAAATATCTTGAACCAGGGAATGGATCTTTTTAACGACCGTTTGCCTGCTATTCAAGGGCAAAAGAACGTCAGGATTTGTTCTTCTGAAAAATATCTTGAACCAGGGAATGGATATTTTTACAGACCGTTTGCATGTTATTCAAGGGTCAAAAGAACATCAGGATTTGTTCTTCTGAAAAATATCTTGAACCAGGGAATGGATCTTTTTACAGACCGTTTGCCTGCTATTCAAGGGCCAAAAGAACGTCAGGATTTGTTCTTCTGAAAAATATCTTGAACCAGGGAATGGATCTTTTTACAGACCGTTTGCCTGCTATTCAAGGGCCAAAAGAACGTCAGGATTTGTTCTTCTGAAAAATATCTTGAACCAGGGAATGGATCTTTTTACAGACCGTTTGCCTGCTATTCAAGGGCCAATAGATTAAATCTTCTGAAAATATCTTGAACCAGGGAATGGATCTTTGTACAGACCGTTTGTCTGCTATTCAAGACCAGATAGATGAAATCTTCTGGACATATCCTGGATTAGGGAATGGATCTTCTTACAGGCCATTTGCCTACTCTCCGAGGACATCTTTAGTAAGGTATGGATCATTTCTGACCTGTTGTGGATTGTTGATATTATTTTACCTGCATATAACTTTCCTGCAAGGAGAATGTTAGCTTATGTAATATGTATGCATGCATAGCATGATGCACCTAAGTAAATGTATTATGTATTATGTATATGCTATGGTATGATGTACATGATGTATGTATGAATCATGCAGCCTGAAGCGTCTGGATATCTTCGTATAAAAACTACTGGCTAGGGAAAATAAATCCCGATTTGTTGCTGAAGAATATGAGGAACTCGTTCCCGTCTCGATAGTATAGTATTCGTAACCTCCCATCTTCGTTCGTCGTATTTCTATTGAAAGAATAAGCTTCTGAGTATCACGGCTGAGGATAAAAGAGATGGACATAATTTCAAGGGGAGATGTAACTTGAAGCATGGATTTGCCCTACTGGGGATTTGTAGCTATCTTGTGGGGATGAACCGGCGAAGCTTCATTGAATTCCTTCCTTCGTTCGTCCTTAGTAAATACTATTACTGCATTTTCATGCATTTTTGGTAAACATCAATCATATTAAGCATTTTATGCATTTCTGGTAAAGATCAATCATATTCAAAAGCATACATACATTCGAACACAACCAATAGACGTTTTTCGCTTTAGTAAAAGAGGAAAAGTAATCCTGAATAAAGAGGGAAAAGTAAAGTTGAACTCGAAAACAGAATCGTTTCAACTTTGAGAGTGTATAAACAATTGGATTTAGAGCTCCTGAGATTCTTAACTTTCCTGAATACCTTCCCAGAAATCCTCATAGCTGGATCTGAAGACATGATACTGACACCATCTGATACTACTGGTGTAGACAATTAATTTCCACAATGGCTTCTGCTGAGAATTCAATATCAAGGTAATACAATGAAAGGAACGTGTCTTCAAATTGTGATGGACCATATACGCTCCGGATATTAGATTTGAAAAGAGAGCATCGCCCCTTGGTTGAGGATGAATTGTCCCATAGTGTATCTGAATGTAGTTACCTCAAGAGAAATAAGCAGAATGCCCCACAATAATATGCCCCTGACATCATGAACTTCGTAATGTTACCCTTGGTAATTCAAATACATGAGGAAAGCTGCCCCTGGCTATTAAGCACTGTTGAATCTGGACCTGATTGCCCCGAATGAATTGAACAGTAACTTGGTATGCCCCCTTGATTGGGAAACAGTGACTATGCCCCTAGCATTATGAACTCTGTAATGTTACCCTTGGTAACTTAGATAGATGAGGAGATCTTCCCCTAGCTACTTGAACATAGTTGAATCCTGTCCTGATTTCTCCAAATGAGTTAGGCAGTGTCATGGTCTGCCCCCTTGATTGGGAGATAATGACTATGCCCCTTTGTATACATGGACTTTGATCCAGGAAGCAACTTTGTTTATCGGAAGGACTTTGGTTTATTGAACATTCATCCTGTAAGTTTCTCTGTTTATCAAACACTCAGATATATGCAAACAAATATATTCAAAAATGCAATGCTTATGTCTGTCTTGAAGTTTTGAAAAAGAGTTATTTAGAAAAACAGTTTTTGTGAAAACTGTGATATTAACTCAAGTTTTATAATAAGCCCTAAAGGAGTCAGGATACCTTTTTGTAGCAGTACGCTTTCGAACTAACCATGCTTCAGTTAGGACTTTTAAAGGGTTGTAACGTGGCCTGGTTCATGGTTTAAGAAACAAAGGATAAAGGCTCAAATTTTATTAAGTACACAAACACAATCCAGAGGTCAATTAAGATTGATCCATGGTCTTAGAATTTATTTATATTCCTTAAATCATGAAACCCTAAATTGGCCGAAAAACCCTAGTAATGGTGAAATCCATATTAGGTGATGAAGCTTCATAAAACCTGTCCAGAATCAATCTATAACTCATTATAAACAAGAAACTTAAGTCAAAATTAATTGAAAACCAATAAATATTCAGAATCGAAAATCAACAATAACATGAATATAATGAATCGGTTTATGCATATGGGCTTGTTTACGATGCTTTTGAAGGTTGTGATTGGTTTAGTGATGTCCAAAGATCCCTTCTATGTCTTTAAAATACCTTAAAAGCCTTTGTAATGAAGAAACCGAATTTGTGTTTTGGATGAAATTTGTGAAGTTTGAAGATGATGTGAGAGGCTGTGATTTTGTCCCTAATGCTTGTCTTTGTGTTGTTTATATATGGTACAATGAATTAGGTCAAAGAAATGCACAAGACTTTGGATATTTGGATCATTGGAGATTGAAAAAGATAAGCTTTTAAATTTTGAATATTCTTGATATAAGCTTGCTATTTTAGGATGATCTTCATAACTCTTGTATCAATCAGATCCAAATGAACTTTATGACCTTCTAGAAGACAAATCAATTTAAATCTTCACTATTTTATATTTTATTTGAATTTAAAATGATTTTTAATATAAAAAATCATAATAAATAAAAATAAAATTATGAAAATTATGAAAATATTAAGTTAATTTCGTGCATGATGTCATGGAACCAATTGGGTCACAAAAAAGTCAGCCTATTAGAAGAATTATGGTTTTAAGACCCCATTTACTTCATAAACCACTCAAAAATTTCCCAACTTTTCAAGGCCACAAATCCTTCAATTTTAATGCTATGAAGGTGTTCTTCAACATTTTGGAAAGCTTACAGAGTCCTCTAACCAACATCTTTGGTCTCATGTCCATATCTTTTACCATTCTCAAGTTATGCTCTTTGGAAGTTGTTGACTTTTTGTTGACCTTTAAAAGGACCTATAATGTCTTAGCTCATACCTTCCAAATGGAGCATTTTTGGGCTTGGCTTGTGAGACACAAAGTTGTAGAGAATTCAATTTCCTTCAAAATGAGCTTTGGATGGAAAATTTTTGATGAAGCATGTGAAAGTTATGGCTAGTCAAAGTTCAGTTGACTTTTCCTATGAAAACCCTAATTTAGAAACTCCTGATTCTTGATGATCTGAAATCTCCTTGATGAATCATGATCAACCCTTGATCAAATGATGAATTTTACTTTATATACTTGATGTTGGCAAAAAATCATGAAGTTTGACTTTGGTTTGACCACAGTTGACCTCAGTTTGACTTTTTAACTACTTTGACTAATTTTAACCTATCTGATCATCTGACTGAGCAAATCTTTTGGGAAAGTCTTGAAACTTGACATGGGGATTATTGAACACATATAAGATGCTATGAAGCTCACTTGAAGTCTTGGAATTCCATTTATCCTGGTAAAAGTCAAAACCCTAGTTTAGGATGCATTGCTTAGGAGGATGCATTGTCTGAGGGAATTGTCAAACTTTCTGACTAATTGTGAACTTTGTGAACCTTGTGAACCTCATGAGATATCTTGTGAACATTGTGAACCTTGTGAGCCTCTTATTACACAATGACTTGTCTTGTGGAGGGCAAATTTTGGGGTGCAACAGTGCCCTAAATGCGGTTTGTCTCGATATAAGAAAAATTGTCTCCAGAAAAAGTCTTATGGTATTTTCCTATAATTCTGAGATTTAGGCGTATTTTTTGTAGTGAAATTGATGCAAGACACCTAACTTGGCACGCAGATGAAAGAATTATTGATGGAAAGTATCGACATCCGGCTGATTTACCACAGTGATCGAAAATTGATAATGATTATCCGGACTTTGGAGAAGAAGCAATAAACCTTCGCTTGGCATTATCTACCGATGGAATGAACTCACATGGTCTTCAAAGTATCTCACATACAACATGGCCTGTGATTCTTATGATTTATAACCTACCTCCATGGCTATGTATGAAGCGTAAGTACATGATGTTATCTATGTTAATCTCTAGGCCTAAGCAACCAGGGAATGACATAGACGTATACTTGACACCTTTGATCGAAGATTTAAAGATTTTGTGGGAGAACGGTGTGGAGGTTTATGATGGATATAGGAAAGAAAGTTTCAATTTGAGGGAGATGTTGTTTGGGACAATTAATGATTTTCTAGCATTCAGGAATCTATCTGGGTATAACATTAAAGATCAACGTGTGTGTCCTATTTATGAAGATGTAACCGATACGATTCAATTGGAACTTTGTCAGAAGAATGTGTTTCTCTGTTATCATAGATTCTAACATTCTAAAAATCACTACCGTGGATGGAGAAAACCATTCAATGGAGACACCGAACTGCGTAAAGCTCCACCCGTATTGTCAAGTGACCAAGTTTTTAAAAAGGTGAAAGATGTGCGTACTGAGTTTGCAAGCCTTTTGCACATAAGGTTGTCAAAGGTGGGTGGAAGAAGAGGTCGATATTTTTTGAATTACCATATTGGAAGTCTTTGTACGTGAGACATTTTCTCGATGTTATGCATATTGAAAAAAATGTATTTGAAAGTGTTATCGGTAAGTTACTCAATATAAAAGGAAAGTCTAAGGATGGCCTTAAAGTAAGGGAGGACATGTTAAAAATGGGAATGAGAACTGAATTAGCACCCGTAAAGAAAGGAAGACGAACATATCTACCACCTACTGCTTTTACTCTATCTAGAAAGGAGGAAAAAAATTTGTGTAAGTTTCTGAGTGAAGTTAAGGTTTCAGAAGGATACTCTTCAGATATTAGAAGACTTGTGTCTATGAAAGACCTCAAGTTGAAGAGTTTGAAGATACATGATTGCCATGTTATAATGGACCATTTTCTACCAATAGGTATACATTCTATTTTTCCAGAAAAAGTAAGAAGTGCCATAATTAAATTGTGTTTTTTCTTTAGGTCAATTTGTAGTAAGGTGATCGATCCCGAGATCTTACCAACACTACAAAAAGAGAGAGTAATTACCTTGTGTGAGCTTGAAATGTATTTTCCTCCCTCTTTTTTGACATAATGGTACATCTAGTTGTTCATCTTGTGAAAGAGACACGGTTGTGTGGACCAACTTATATGAGATGGATGTACCCTGCTGAATGATGCGTCTGCAAGCGCACGGATTTATCGAAGTAATATAAAAGATTTGTCGAACCACAGAGACCAATATCAACCTATAGTTATCTATCGTTACTTTGTAAAGTTAAGGCTAATGATATTTGATTAAAGGGAATTTAGAACTAAAACTAAAATAGAACTAAGAAAATATAGAAGAACGAGGTTGGGATATGGTTTCCGCGCTCCTAGGGACTCATAGAATTAGGTGCTAATTACGACTATACTCCTATTCCGTAGAATATACCAACTTAAAGACTCTGTCTCACGCTCTCGCGGTCTTAACTAAAATCATACTTCCTAATCCCAAGATTTTGCTCTCGCTCGCCCGGTAACTAGGAAACACTCTTTGAAAGCTAATAATATCCTAAACGTCTCTAAAGTGCTCTCTCGCTGTATTTAGATAAGTTGCCTAATTTCTACTATCTGATTCGCTCCTCACGCTCTCGCGGATCTCGGCTCAAACCTTTATATGCCTCTCACTCTCATGACAAAGCAATGTTAACTAACATCTCACTCTCATGACAATGCTAATTAAATTACGCATAGAAATTATAACCAAAACATAATTGTAGTTATTAATTCGCACCTATTATTTTCTACCGAGTCCCATCGGTAACGACGGTCCTCATATGCCGGACTCTAAACTAATTAGCAAGACATATAATTAAATGGACACGACGTAAACATAAAGATTGAAATTAAGAACAACATACTTTAACAATTAAGAGATGTAGTAACAATAATAATAATAATAATAATAATAATAATAATAATAAAGCGATAAAATAAAGAACCTGTAATAAACTTGAATTAAATGCTGGAAATAGAGAAATTGAAATGCAAGATTGTTGATCCAAGCGTTACATAGAACATAGGCCTAATACTAATGGTGTGGTAGTTCCTCAATGTGAGAAACTACCACTTTTACAATCATAATTTATGCCTAGAACTATGAAAGAATAAATTGCACAAAAACTTGGATGCCCCTTTAAAGCCAAGAGCCAAACTATATATAGAAGAAAATTTTGTTTTGTAACTTCCATGGAACATAAATGAGTGGTGGAGTAAGTGAGAGTAATTGGAAGTTGGAGAAGTAGTGGAGTGAGTGGGAGTAGTGGGAAGTTGGAGAAGTAGTGGAGTGAGTGGGAGTAGTGGGAATTTGGAGAAGTAGTGGAGGAATAAAAGGGAAAGTGGAGATTTCTTCTCCTAAATTTTAGGTGGTTGGCGCCACCTCCCAATGTGGCTTGCGCCACATTGTGTGAGAGTGGTGGGTCTCACCCCTTTTATTTTCTTTCCGTCCTTTTCTTTCCTTTTTATTCATAACTTCTCATTTTCTTCACATTTCTTCCTTTAATTCTTTTCTTTTCTTTCTTTTGTGAATTAATCCAAGTCACCTGAAAACATAGTAAATGATATATAAATCGAAGCATAAATCAAATAAAACAAAGGAAATTATAACTAAAATTCATGTAAGTCAAGCCAATAAAACGATATAATTTAGCGTTATCACTGAACGGTATATGAAAATATTAAAAGGGTACGTGAAAAACCGAAGTCGACCAGAGGGTTGTATTGTTGAACGATACATTGTTGAAGAAGCTGTTGAGTTTTGTATTGAATATTTGTCCAACGTTCAATCAATTGGACTCCCTAAAGCTCATATTTTCGGGAAAAAAGGAAGGTAACAAATTAATTGGAAATAAAATTCTGACAGTATCAAGGGACGAACAGGATCAAGTGCATTTGTATGTTTTGCAGAATGATAATGAGGTTGAGCCATATGTTGAAATTCACAAGGATGTACTCCGAAGGTTAAATCTGAACATAAATGAAAATTGGATAGTACGAGAGCACAATCAAAGTTGCATACAATGGTTAAAGGATCATATTTATTCGAAGTGCTCTTCAGATCCTCCTCTGGTAACAGAAAGGTTGAGATGTTTGGAATATGATCCAAGTTTGCATGTGTTTTCTCATAGCGCATACGCAATTAATGGATACATATTTTATACCAAAGAACAAGATGATAAGAGTACTATGCAAAATAGTGGTATCACCGTGCTAGCTAAACCAAAGAACATTATGTCTTTTAAATTACTTGTACTAACGCACATTGTATTTTTTCTTAGAGGTGTTTCAACATCGAAGATGATAGAAGAGATTTTTGTCTTAAATTGGCTGGAAAGCTACTAAGAGGGTTTAGAACATTTTTATCATCCAAGTATCTTAGGGATGAATAGGTAATCATGTTGATGAGGAGCTTCCAAAGAAATATGAAAGTTTGATTTCACAAGAAGAATGGGACACGTTTAAATCCAAATGTAAAATCCCAGAATTTAAAAGAATAAGGGAAACAAATCGGGAAAGAGCATCAAGTCTCGCGTATCCATACTGAAAAGGACATGTCAGATATGGACGCTTAGAACAATCTATTATAAGTATCTATAAATTGCAATAATATATATTTTTCATCATGATTCATATTTGATCATATTATTTGACTTAATGTGTAGTTGCAAAAGGAGAAAAGTTCTGAAACATCTCTTCCCGCACATGTTTTGTGGAAGGAAGCCCGTGTGGGCAAGTCTGGAGTTGCTAAAGAAGATGTTCTACAAGTATATGAGAAATGTGTAAGTATAACATTATATATTTAATTAAATCAAAACTTTATTAACAAATATTTGACAAGTATTCGATATTCATCTGATTTTCAGGAGGCGATATCTCAGTCTTTATCTCCAGATGATACTAGGAGCATACTTAGTCGAGCATTAGATGTCTGTGAGTATTCAGGTCGGGTGAGAGGTAAGGGATTTGGGATCACTCCGGCCTCCTTGAGTATTAAAAAAGGAAATACTCCTAGTAACCAATAACTTCAGCTAAAATTGGAAGCACTGGAAACTGAAGTTCGTGAATTAAGAAAAGAAAAAGAAAGTAGCGCTTCAACATGTTTTAAAGATGGTTCAGACAAAGACAGTATCAACTATAACTTTCAACTGAATATTCCAGAGGTAATTATATTTATTTTTATGAAATTAAATTATTAGCTTAAATTATATTAATTGACATATATACACATTAACAATGTCATATTTATTATTGGTTTTAGGGTATTTCCCTTTGTCAGCTATACTTCGTCACCTACATATCAGATGGTTGGCAAGGGAAAAGTGTATTACATTGCGGATCAATCACTTCACACTAACCCCCTCCCTCCTAGATGTTTGAAAGTATCGGTTGAAATTTATGTAGAGCCGAATGCATTATTACCATATCCCGACGATGCTTCAGATGCAACAACAGTGGAACAAGCAAGAGGTTCATTTGTTGCATGGCCGACAAGCCTCATTAGCGTCGGATATGAGGTATGCTTAATTAAAACCATTGTGAACATTTGTTAAACTTAATGTGAAAGTTTTTACGCGCATTTTACTAACATTTTTTACATGGTAATGTTAATTAGACTCTAACAAAAGATCGCGCTGCGCTACGACGTCAAGATCATCAAACGAGAATTACAAGTAGGTAGTCTTGTCCTTCGCAGAAATCAGAAAAATTCACGTGAGGGAAAATTCGCCGCGAACTGGGAGGGCCCATATCGGGTCAAATCCAAAACTGGAACAAGAGCCTACTACCTTGAAGAACTGAATAAGGTACCATTTGCTTGACCATGGAACACTGAAAAGCTTAAACAATATTACAACTAAGTCCAACCAAAACGTGAAATAGATGTCGATGGATCCATCTCGCTAGGGGAAATGCCCAACCACATGGATGTATTGTGGTATAAGTACAACCCTTAAACACAACGAAAGCGAACTCTTTCCCAGGTGACAGACAAATGTTTCGCCCAATGAGGACACTTCGAATGAGCTCCGCCATTTCCATACCAATGTAGCAGACCCCCAACTCGCGATGGGAAAGGTCTAAGCCTTAAGGGAATACGAAACTCAATTGAATCTTATACCCACTTCCTTCAACGATAACAAACCTCGCTCCTCGACAAGTTCCATATATTGGTCGAGTTCATCAAAACACGTCGAGCATATCGCTAGTCCAACAACATAAATATTTAAAGCATGCATATTATGAATAATAATGCACAAACAATAAGATAAAATGGAAGTAATTATATATCAAAATCCTACCAACAGGCCGGACATTGTCATAAGTTATACAAAAACGGGACTAAGCCCCATAAACATAATACATTAAAAGGCACACATGCCAAGATAAACAGGGCATGCATGCTAGAACTTCACTCCTCGTCAGGAGGGATCAACACACTTTTCTCCATGCGATGCAGGGGACCAGTGCCATCCATGATCAACTCCATCCCAGGGTTCTTCACCTTGATCTGCTCGACAACATTGTGGAAGCCAAATGAAGCCATTGCCAAGTTATATTGTGCAAGCAGACGAATGCGAGCAATCGACTCAGCCCGTGTCGTCATGGTCGCATCTTCTTTTATCTCATCCTACCTGGCTGCGAACTTATTATCCGCCTCTGTAACCTGCATTTTCATCCGCCATTCTCGGAAGACATTCCCGCCATCTTCTCTCTGATCTTAGTCACTTCCCTCATCAGCTCGAGTTTACTCTCATAATGTCCCCGTGCTTGAAGTAAGTCGCTGTCAAGGCGAGCATTTTTAATTTCAAGCTCAACAAGTTTGTTCTTCACAGTTTGAAAGTCCTTGAGAGGGACAGTCTCCACGTCATTTAGGCTCAGGGAGACTTCGAGGATCCTCATCATTCCCGCAACATCCCGACACAACTCTGACCTTATAATCTTACAGTCAGCAGTCAAAATGGCCGCATCATCCAAATCAAGGACCTGAATAGACGACCCTTCATCGAATAACGACCTTTGAGTCACACCAGAGGAGAGGCGCCAACTCAAATGCTGCCTGGAGAGGGAGTGCCCGAAACAACGTACCCCTCAAGCATGGCCTGATCTTTGACGACCTCAACCCTTCCCTTCGGCCCCTTCTTCAAGTTCCCATTGTTAGCTTTGACAAGGCGCTCACACATCTCGGCCATTTTATCTGCAAAACAAGAATAAACAAGTCAAATATGAGTTAAAGCCTCAGACACGGGGCAACAAAACTAAAAGTTCCACCTAAAAGCTTCAACGTCGCGTCACCATTTGGGTAGCTGAGTAGTGCCTTGGTGATGATCAACTTAGCTTGGTTGGTCGGTGTTCCGTCGGGTTTCAGGAGTATATGCTCGTCTGTGTCCACGAGGTTCAAAGGGCGGAAACTCAAAATGAAACTCACGAGCGTGTTGTACGATGCAGTATCATCAACACTTAGGTCCTCGGGTTTCGTTATGTAATAATCACTACCATGTTGAAAGTGAGTGTCCTCTCACTCCAACTGGAAGTAGGCCATCATCCTCTCCCTACCATCGATAACTTCTTTATAGTAAAGCGAATCCTTGGCCACCTCCATACACGATTAGATTACATAGAATTTGTACTTGAAATCACTAACAGAATCCAGGTATGCCTTGAAAAGTCTGTTCGGCTGCTTGAACGATACCCAGTTGTGTCGACCCTCTTGAGACTTCCTATGAAGATGGAAAACCCCGAAGAACAGGTTCACGGTCGCACCTATCTCCAGGTAACGACTCACCAACTCGAAGGCCCTGATAAACACCAAGGCATTGGGATGCAACTGAGAGGGCACAAGCTTGAGGTGTGTATATATAGCCTCCTAAAAATCCGTAAAGGGAAAATGATACCCGACCTCGTGGAACGCGGGCTCGTACATAGGGAAACGAAGAGAGGGATAATGCGAGCATATCCTCTGATCAAGTTTTGGAGGCAAGGCTCACCAGTTCACGGGATCCCCCTTCTTCCTCCTCTCAATTCGGTTCCACGCGTCCAAATCATTCACAACAAACTGGGTGGCCGTTTCTTGAGGCTCCTCCATGATCCATGATTTTTCGGTAGTAAGGACATCCGCGACACCCTGAGCTTCACCCGAAAATGCTGTCTTGAAAAGCAGAGGAAATACAGTGAATTCGGCGATCTCAAATCCACCCTTCTATTGCAAGTCAAGTGAAATGGAGACGATTAGGACCGGGGATGTGTCCTCAGCTTGACCCTTTTTTCTAAATAAAAACATAAAGGAACAAGTCCGACGTGTCAGAATCATCCTCGTGAAAATCAGCGTCATCCTCGACTGTAAGAATAAGGATCCTTCTAGGGAAAAGTCCCCCATTCACGACCATCACCTACAACGACCTAATGTACGATCACTAACACTAAATTATCCTAACCATAATCTAACAAATATCAAGGATCAAAATATCCGTCTTCTAAAAACCTAACCCTAGTTCATCCTAACATTCATACATTTTTTATGAACATTCATCAGATTTCCAGGAATTCATGGAGATTCCCAGAAACTTTCAAGGTCTCCATGAACTTCATAGGAAATCATATGAATGTTCATCACTCAGTCAATAAGTTGAAGGGAAAAAGATGAAGTTATCTTGATTCATTGCAGATTCCATTGAAGACTGACGGCGGTGACAATGAAGATTCCGGCGAAAGAATTGCAGAGCAAAGAAAATACGGTGAGAGGAAAAGTTTGTATGTAATGACGAAATGAACGTCCCTCCCCCTTTTAAAATGTCTTAAGCTCGCATGGAGAAACATAAAAGCCAAGTACTTATGACCTAGGACTAGCCCCCTAGGTGTCATAAATGATTACTGCGCTTCCAACACGTGTCACTAAAGTGAAAACGTTTCGCCTTCTCAAGACAGACTCGTTTCCCCTAGTGTATATGGAACTTCCCCACATATCAGTTGTCCTTGTGATGACGAGAGCTTTAAGGACGATCATTTGATCGTAACTCATCCGATGAAGGTACCGTCGGCCTGAATCCTCGTCACAATGCCACCTTAAGTCACTGTCCTTGCTCAAGCACAAAAACTTGGGGGCTCCTGTTCTGGATTGGCCTAGAAGGTGCCCTGCGTCCAATTAAGGCCCAATCCAGTTTACCTTTGGGCATAAGCTCAACAAGAGATTCGTGACCTTGTGACCGTTGAGAAATAGATCCGTTAGAATATAGTCGTTGGGGATTTCCCCCGCACGTGCTCTAACGTCTTTCATGCAACCAACTGCCCTTCCGAAACTACTGGAAGCAGTTACCCCTAGTCAAGGGACACGCGCCCGCAATCCACGACCAAATGCCCTTATAAATACCCTCAATCTTTGGAGGGTCAGATATTCAATTCTAAGTACTCATACTTTTTTAACGCTTTAGTTTGTTTCACCCTGAAACTTACTTGAGTGTCTTATTACCTTGCAGGTATACCACCATCTCTTCTACAATATCGTTGCAGCCCTAGTTGAAGACCACAAGAACCTATCCGGATCATTTCAGTACATAATCAATTACAAAAATAATAAACATAATGACAAATAACAAAACACCTAAAAACATAAGGATATCCCATTAACAATTTCATGCATTATTGAAGAGTGATTTGTGTAGTTGTGAAGTATCAAATGAATGTATTGTATGTGCCAATTTTACCAATTTCTCAATAGACGCCAATTACTTGTGATAAGTACAAAAATGTGAACCTTACTCACATTTTGAAGTGCAAGAGAGTTTTTTGGTTTCTGAGAATGTAGAAGTGCTAATCCTTTTCAACCATGTAATTGGGATATTTATAAGCTTGACTTTTAGGTCAAGCAGTTGCTAAAGAATCAATTTCGATCCCCACTCTTTCAAAGTAGTGTAACTACATGAAATATTCATTTATTTTAAAATGAATGATTCATTTGATCAATTTATATATATTAAAAAAATTATATTAATGAAAATAAATAAATAATACTTTTACAAAAACACTCGTATATTATAAATCATATTTTCATATGCACTTATTATCCTTCCCTTTTAATGTAATCTGAATTATTAATTTAATTGGTATATTAATAGTACACTGTTTATGATTTAAAAGAAAAAGTACTTATTCAAAATTTGAATGATTAATGGATTTTTAGGATTCTGCTCCCCATCATCAATTATTGAAGAACTTGACTGAAAAAGCATCCAATCCCTTCCCACCATTTGTTTCTTTTGTTAAAGACCCTTAAATTCAATAAGCGCATATACTGCATTTCTGGCTTATTTCCTAAAGTGCTTAATTCATAAAGAAAAATAAATATCATGATGATAGAGTAAGAATAACAAACTAATCAAAATATCCTCAAAAGGAATCTGAAACTCTTAAATATTTAGGCCCATTTAGCCAATAGAGACATGCAACCTGAACCTAAAAGAAGTGAAATATTTGCTCCTATTTGAATTTTCAAATTATTTTGCAACCTTGGACTCATAAAATCTGCAGCTAATAGGTCAACTAATGCCATGTAAATCAAAATTCCAGCTGAAGCAGAATTTAGAACACCTATAACTATTAGAGAAGTTGGACTATTCTCTTTGTATCCACTTGATACTGCCATCCCAATTGCTATCCCAATTGGTGTTGTTAGGGAGAAAAATGTAGCCATAATTGCGGTCGACCTTGACTCGAATTTCGCCTGCACAAATTATGAAGAAGTCGTTAAAAATCGTTAGTCAGATTCTTCTTAATCGGTTGATAGATTTATTCAAAATGATCCGTCGAACTCTCCTTAATCATCTAATGGTTAATCAGATTCTTCAAGTGAGCATTTTAATTTTTTTATGGGTCTCAATTCATTTCACTAGTGACTTTTTGGCCTTTCTCAGTTCATAGGGTAAAAGAACTTTTGATTATTATTTTTTAATTTGTACTATTGAATAGTTGAAGATGTTGTCATAATGGCAACACTTTGAAGCCTACTTTCCAAACTACAAACATTCACACGCAACTCACTTTTTCCTTGTACTTCAAACTTTTTTCCATTTTAACAAGTTTAATTTTTAACTTCATTTCTTCACTACTTTCATAATACCTTACATGATTTAATAATGCAACCATGAAGAAACTAACAAACATCGAAAGTAAATTTAAATTGAAAATATAATCCCATTTCAAAAGAGATTCTAATATTTAAAAAAAAAACGCTATTACGCAACCGACAATTTAACCAATAAAATTAAAATTAAACAAATAATTCACCTTATTTATAATCTCTTTAATTCGGTTCTGACCGCTCATAGTATATAATTGCATTTAATATATATTTAGAGAATAATTCGAGTATATATTGTAAGAATTAAAATACCTGAGATATGCAACCACCAAGCCCCATTCCTTCAAAAAATTGATGAAAAGACAAGGCCACTAGGAGAGGTTTTATGGTATCAATACTTTGTGCAGTTCCTAAAGACATTCCAATGATCACTGAATGTACCACAATTCCTAACTCCAACACCTTACACACACAAAAAATAACCAAATTAAACAATAATTAGGCACACAAAAAAATTTATACAAGTAAAAATTACATAAATTTGATTCAAATTTAGACCAAATACATATAGCTTTTAGCAACGGTTTAATGTAACTTTTAGCAACAGTTTAATATAACCTTTAGCAACGGTTTTAGTAATCTTACTTGTGATATAATCCGTTGCCGAATTATTTCAGATGATATAACATCATGAGAAGAGTTAGTTGATCCATGAGTATGACCATGAGTAGCATGTGTATGAACATGTATATGACCAACATGTTCATCTCCCATTTCTTCATCTTCATGAGAAAATTGTTTTGAAGAATTGTTAAAATGTCTCCTTTGATAAAAACTCGAAGCAAACGAATCGACCATCAAAGTTCCGATCGAAGACAACATAGCAACGAGTCCGGCGAGTGGAAAATCTCCCCAAGGCTTTTCGTTAATACAAGGCGAGTTCAAACTCTCGAATGCTTCAGGAAGTATATGAATAAAACCGGTCGCCAAAATTACCCCGGCTGCGAAAGCTTTAATCATGAAAAATATGTCATTTTTAGGACTTAGAATTGGAATTCTTTTGCTTAATAATGGTAAGCTTACACCAAGAGCACCACAAACAAGGATAGAAGCAATTGAACCAAGTTTGTAATGAAGGGCTAGTTTGTTATTTTCTTTGTTTGGTTGTGTTTCACAAGTAGATGAATCACATGAAACAAGTGTTGGAAGGAAAATAATGACATAAAAAAATAATAGCTTGAAGATGGAAGTGAGAAAACTCATCATTTTGATGAATTTGAGAATTGGAAATTAGAAATGAGTAAAGTGTGGAAGAGAAAAGAGGGTGTGAGTGAATGACAAAAGTTTATACTAAGATTGTTATATTTAAAGGGTGTGGAAAAGTTTGTGATTTGAATTATTATTATCTTATTGGGATCAAAGATTTACTATATATATAAAAAGGTCAAAAGGGAAGAAAATAAAAGCCACTCTTAGAGGCTGAAATCGTGAGCATCTTAAACAGCCTATTACACCCCCCATATCTAGCTAAGCAGGTTAGATACCTTTTCTATATTTTAGATAAATAAATGCTTTTTTGGTAGGAAGAAAATAGACAATATATTTTTTATATTTTTTTAAATCTTTAATTGCAAAGTTTTATTTATTAATTGTTATTTTTTTTATGGGTTAAATAAGGTTTAGGTCTCTAAATATTTCATTTTTGAAGATTGGTCCCTTAAAAAAAATTTCTTCAAATATTGATCCTCCTAAAGTTTTTCATCCCTAACTTTAGTCTCACCCGTTAATTTCAACTAATGGAGGGTGATGTGGCACGTCAAGTATGTTATTTTATTTGATGACGTTTTTTTACTTAAGCCACAGTGGAATTTGTGTAAAAACCAATATGTAAATAGTCAATGGTACGGGTGTGCATGATTGATTATTTTTAGAAACCAAACTATAACCATTTTTAAACCATTTAAATGGTTTGAATTTATAACTAAAACCACAATTTAATCAAAACTGATTATAAAACTAGTTATAAATTTGGTTATGGTTATATAACCGGTTTAAAAAAAATCCAGTTTAAAAAAAAATCAGATTTTTTTTTTTGTTAATTTTGAAAATTAAAAAAATTTGGATTTTGGATAATAACCGGATTATAACCGAATCCAAAAAAAATCAATCGGTTAATAATCATTTAATTATATCCGAATTATATAAATGTATAATCAAAACCATTAAAAATTAAGCCGGTTTATAACCATTCAATTATATTCGGATATTTAAAACAGATTCAGATTTATATTTTGCACACTCCTAGTCAATGGTAATTCAAAGAGTCATTTCTACTCTTCCACTCGTGCCCTAGCAGAAAGACTATTTCTCATTTCTACTTGGTTTCACTTAGTTCAAGGAAGAAAGCAACTGTTGAAGTGGTCACAAGGAATCATCGAGCGTATCGTAGCAGTGGTGGCCCCAGGTGAGTAACTTTGTTTGCCATTGTTGTATTTTTTTTATTAGTGGTCCCAAACATCAGGTGTTGAATTAGTGTTTTTGTTGTATTACTTGTAAAAAAAGTTTGAACTAAATGCATTTTGTTACTGTGAGTAAAAATTAGGGTTAGTCTAAGTTAGAGTAAGTATGTATTTTGTGGTTTATGTTGTATAATATGTAAAAAATTATTTTCCCTAATTTGAATGTTATTGGTAGTAAACTGTAGGGTTATGAAAAAATTGGGTTACTGTGTTTGGTCCAAAAATGGTAAATGGCATTATAGTTAGGTTAATTTATGTCTACAGGACAATGGATAAATTCAAGATTGTTGTTTTACACAAAGGGTCCTTTTGTAAAAGACAATAAGCTAAAATATGAGGGTGGTAAGTCTATGTCTTTAGTGGCAAAGATCTAGATTATTGGAGTTTCTTTGAGGCACGTGACTTAGTAAAAGTACTTAAGCCCGAGTTTGATCATACTTCTGTTAAGATGTGGTGGAAGCAATATGGAGGATTGCTTGAAGAAGACTTAAAACCATTTAGGGACGATGGAGATGCATATGAGTTAACCTTGTAAGCAATATGATATAAGTGTGATGTTGAGATTTATTATGCGCCTAAGGTTGAGGGAGATGATACTTTTATGGCTAAGTATTTAAAGAAAGGAAAATAGTTAAATGTGAAGTCAATGCTGACAATTTGAGTGATGCAAGTGATGATTTTGTAGAAGGTGTGCATTTTGAAGATAGTGAAGAGGGGAGAATGAATGGTTTTGAGGAAGGGCATGTTGATGTGACTATCACTAGGGTTGATGTAGAACACAAAATTGAAAATCTAAAACTGAAGAGGGCAAGACTCGGGAATATAAGGTATTTATAACTAAGGGGATGAGTAAGGATCATTTGATTGAGGATGAATACATGAATAATGAGTTGGATGGTGTAGTACCCTAATTTTTGACCCTAAGATTTCTCATTTTTTATCTGCATCTTGCATACAAACAAGATCACGCATTGGTTCTTCTATCCTTCTCGGTTATAGGTTTATGCCTCACAGGGGATCACCATTGCTTTTGTGTGCCTTTTTATTTGTTTATGTTTACTAACCTCTAACCAAAATCCAAAAAAAAATCCATCTTTTACTAACTTTTTCAGGAAGAAAACAAGAATATCAAAACAGTTCCTCAACTCAAACAATTTCATCTGAACAAAGTCAAAGTTGATCTGCAAGCAATTCAAAATCATTTGATCAAGGATTTCCAAGTTTTTATTGATTATTATTCAAGGAATTCCAAGGTTCATGTGTTTATTTCCATGCTTTCTTTGACGAGCAAAATAATCGGGTCGGAGCCACAACAGAATAACAAAAAGCAAATATTTTTGAATTTTTCCACTGAGTAACCAGTTAATGTAACTCAGAGATATGCCAAAGAGAGGGGTGAATTAGGCTTTATAAGATTTTCTTCGAATATTTACCATTTTTTTGATGTTTTACTTTCTTATGAATTCTAAGTGTTGAAATGATAAAGTGTGGAAAGTAAAAAGACACGACGATATATTCTGGTTCCCTTCATAATCTGAAGGTACATCTAGTCCTCCTTCCACAAGAAAGAGATTTCCACTATTTTGTTAGATTTCTAGACAAGACACCTTAAGGTCTTTCTATTTTAACACACTAAGAACAAACATCTTGGATTTACAATATTTAAAGTCCAACTGAGACTCAATATCTCACAAATGGACCTCTTGCATCCATAATCTGGATCTCAAGGAAAACAAACTCACAAACTTATTCTCAACAATCATGAAAATAAGTGTGATCAAGATATAGTAAATTCTGATTTTTTGTGTGTGTATGGAAGCTTTTGAATCTTCAATGGATATCAATAACAATATTGATCTTCTTCTTGAAACAATTATCACTCTCAATAGATATACAAGTGTTCTTATGAATGAGATGAAACTATGACGATGTAATTGAAAATTATGCAAAGTTTCTCTCAATAAAAAATTATGATATGAACACTTTGAAAGAATTTGAAAGATGAAGAGAATGATTGAATGATTATATGAAAATTGCAAGAAGATGACTTTAAAATCTGGAAATATGTTGCTTATATAATGCTTGAAACATCCCTTGAAAATGGTATACAATTATGAAGTGATGTAATGGTTCCAATCACAAAACGTTTTCATGAAAAGTTGCAATATTTCAGCCACTGCATCAGTGTTAATTGATTAACATATGTGTTAAACGGTTAACACACTTCAAAATTAAAAAAAAAAATCAAAAAATGGCATGGCTAATCGATTAACCAAACTGTTAATCGGTTAACACTATTAAAAACAGTCTAAAAATGAATTTTGAAAGCATGAAACTCTATGCCATATATTTGCTAACATTCCTAAACGTGTATATGATGCATGAGACATTTTTTTGAACACTTGCATAAATATTTTAAGCAATGATTGTTATACCTTTGATTTGATCCAAGTTACTCTTCAATTCTTGAATAATATTTGAAGCTTGATGATTATGATACACTTCCTTTTTGCACACACAAACTTGAGCATAAATTATTGTCTTCATCAAAACATAGTATAGAAATAAGATTACCTTCACATTCCCCCCCTTTTGATGATGACAACCTAAAACTTGAAAGTTCGCTCCAAACTTGTTTCTCCAACGAAGGCTCCCCCTTTATTGATGCGCTCCCTCAATCAATGAAGGTATGAAATAAAATTCTGCATAAAGTGTTAGAGAAATAACAACATCCTTCTCCCCTTTTGTCATTAACAAAAAGGAATCAATGATTACAATGGTTGGATATGAAATTTGGATAAACATAAAGCCATACACAACAAAAACATAACTAATAACAAACTATGTAAAACACACACATATAACTTGGAACAAACACAAACAATACATGAACACCATATATCTTGAACATAATACTTAATACGAACCATTGTACGAGACATTACGAAACATTACGAGACATTACGAAATACAAGTGAAAAAGTGTCTAGTACATGATACTTAGAACCTTAAAAAGACACATAAACATAAACTTAAACTTAAACATAGAAATTATAAAGAAACCATAGAACTAGTAAGCTTCATTCTTCATATTTGGACATCTCATCATCATCATTTTTCTCATTTTCCAATTCTTCCTCACCATCCTCGTCACTTTCTTCGACATCTTCATTTGGGTTGTTCATGGAGAGAACAAGCTTGCGAAGCGAGTTGATGGCTTGAGTTGGTTCACGGTGGTTGCTCATCATTGTAGTATAAAGGAACACATTTGTAATCCCACCTTCTGGAATATGAGTGTTCGAAAAGGAGGATCCATCCGCATACCTATACACACTATTATTACCAACAACAATTCTCATATTATTCATGTCGCGACCGGCTTAAAAATTCTAGAGTCGCCATCACATTTTTAGGTAAAAATAGTGATAAACCTAAATTCTTAGGGTAGAGAGACCTTCGGTTCGGAAGTCGGTTAAATGAGAGGAAGGTGTTAGACACCTCTCACTTCTATTGTATCTAATAGGATCCTTTTTAGGTTCATAGGGTTGTTTGTTTGTTAAAAGTAAATTCTATAATAAATAAAATAAAAGAAAACCAAATTTAAATCATAATTGCACTCACTAAGGTTTGTACAAACCTTATGCCTACGTACCTTCGACTTGAAGGATCATAGCGCCGTAGTTCAATTCCTCTCCCCCTAACTCTAATCCCATTATTTCTAACTACCATTTTACTAAATTATTAAAAACTTATATTTTAAACTCCATTTTAATTATTTTAAAAAAACTTGATTTTTATATTTAAGAAGAAACTCATATTTTGGAACCCCTTACCCCTTAAGTAGAACCCCAACATATTCATAAAACCCCAAAATATTTGTGAAAACCCTTTTAAAAGCACTAATTTAAAACCCCTTATTTCAACCCCTAAAAATAATTTTTTTAAACCCCAAAATAATTTAAATGAATCCCCTAATAATTTATCCCAAATAAAATAATAAAAAAATATTTTATTATTATTTTTATAATAAAAATCTGGAAACATCTACTTTTTTATATTAAATTAAAATCCAATTATAACATAAACTACAAAAATGATTACTAAAAAAGATTATTATGCGACAAAACAAATAATTATGAAAACCCTAAATATCCCTAAAAATAATTTAAATATTAAATTCTAATTCCCCATAATCCTTAATTAAAAATCTAATCCTAATTAATCAAGTATTTGATTAATTAATTAATAACAACCCTACAAATTAAGAAATAATAATGAAAATAACATTATTAATATTTTTAAAACCCTAAAATTAAATTCAGAATTTTATTCCTAATTATATAATTAACCCCTAATAAAATTATAAACCTAATTAATTAATTAATTAATTTAATAAATAAATAAATAATTAAGTAATTAATTAATTGAACTAATGTAATAAACCCAGGGGGTGTAAATTAATAAAGATTAGCAATTGGGGTTGATCTGGATGTGTTGATAATAAGTTCATAGCCAAATGTGGTTTTAATCTGAATATTTTAAAATGTATGAGAGAAAAATATTTTAGGAGAAAAAGCATAAACACGCTAATGTGAGCATGAGAGGGAGTGAAATTTTTTTCAGAAATTTTTCTTGTAAAACTTAAATTTAATTATGTTATTAAAAATTGAATTGAAATTATTTAAATTTTGAGATTAATTAACCTATTAAAATTGATTAAAATTTCTTAAAGTTTGATTTTAATTCACTCATTAAGATTGAATTGATACCCTTTAAAAGTTGAAGTTTATTAACTTATTAAAATATAATTGAAATCCTTAAAGTTTGATTTTAATTTACTCATTAAAATTGAATTGATACCCTTTAAAATTTGAAGTTTATTAACTTATTAAGATAGAATTGAAATCTTTTATATGAATTAAATCCATAACGAAATTATATCAAACCATAGGGAAAATTAAAGAATCAAACAATAAACTATGCACCCATCAATACCAATCACATCAAAAATTAAACTGATTCCTAATATATCAGATACTCATATAAGTAATTAATTACGAGAAGCCAACCTACAGGATCGATGTTTATCCCGGTGAGTAAAATATTTTCTTTGAGTTATCTCCGTTTGTACGCGGTTGACTCTTATCCTTCAATTCCTATCAGGTATTTTCCTTCCTTTTATCTTTGACCCACTATTTCCCCTTTGCCTTTATAGAATAGTTGCTGGTAGGAGTTTTAGGATTTAGTTGTTGTTGTTCTTCAATGTGAAGAACAACAACTTTTTTAGGATATGATTTAGTGAATAGTGGTGAGGAAAATATGAGAGACGGAGAGTCTATTTATAGGGTAAAATTAGGTTAAAAGAATTGAATGAGATTATCTTATTTATGAATGATTTAATTTAACCCGATTCTCCATATTTCTTAATGCTCAAGCCAATGAATCTGGATGGATTCATGGCTTGGTGAATTTAAATAAAAAAAAAATTAAGTGAAAGAAATAGCCTAATAATAATAATGAGAAAAAG
Source organism: Lathyrus aphaca (assembly GCA_963966055.1). Classification (NCBI taxonomy): domain Eukaryota; kingdom Viridiplantae; phylum Streptophyta; class Magnoliopsida; order Fabales; family Fabaceae; genus Lathyrus; species Lathyrus aphaca. Next base: position 613,179,997 of record OZ014519.1, read on the forward strand.
ATTTTGATTTTTTAGATTTTTTGTAATTTTTTGTAATTTTTTTTGAGTTTTTCATAAAAAATTGATTTTAATGAAAAAAAAATCATATTTTCAAAAATTCATTAAATAAAAATACGAAAATAAAAAATTAAATATTAAAAAATGATATTTTTGTGATTTTTTATTAAATAAATAAAAAGGAAAAAATTAGTAATAAATAAAACATTAAAAGTGAGAAAGGTGGGATTCAAACTCACAACCTCTCACACTTATAGGCCTTATACCCCTTTTTCTACCAATTGTGTCATTTTATTTATTCGAAGTAAAGTGGCATTAGAAAACATAAGGAAGATGGTCAAATTTTAGGGTACAACAGCTTCCCCTATTTAATCGGCTTTGAATCAGAATGATAATGTCGACGAGCTTTCATCTTCTGAAGAGGAGACAATTAAATATAAGAGGATTCCTAATTTTTTTATCGTGGAACCGATAGGTTTAGAGCAAATAAAATCCTGTTACTCTATTAATATCCCAATATCCTTGTGTATAATATCCATGATTATAGAAGTCGTATAGGGATCTTGCGAACCTAATTTTGTTTAGATAAAACCCCGATGGAACCCCTTATACAACCCCTTGACAAAACATTTGATAGAACCCTTTTGTAGAACCCTATAAATCACTTTCATAAAAACCGATAAAATTCTCCATGAATTCATTGATAAAACCCCTGATATAACCCCTTTGAATAGACATACGGTAAAACCCTTTTGATGAAAACTTCTTGGCATAAAATTCCGATATAACCCATTGGATGAAAAATTTGGTAAAACTCCTTTGATAAAAACCCCTTTGATGAAAATCCGGTAGAATCCCCTTGACAAAATTCTGATAAAACCCTTTTTGAATATAAATCCCTTGATATAAATTCGGTAGAACCCTCTTGATAAAATTCTGATAGAACTCCTTTTGGATAAAGGTCCCTTGGTAAAACTCCTTTGCCAAAAATCGGGTAGAACCCTCTTTGAGAAACTTCCGATAGACCTCATTAGATAAAAATCCCTTTTATAAAATCCTTAAAATTGTTTGAGAACCTGTGATAGGCCTTTGATAAAACCCCTAATGAAACCCCTTTGTTAAATCCCTTAATGAAATTCCTTTTGATTGAAACCCATTGATAAACTCCCTTTGATAAAATTCCTCAATAAAATCCCTTGACGAAATCTCTGATGAAAATCCCTTAATAAAATGTTGATAAAACCCTTTGATGGAACCCCTTGGATGAGATTTCAGATAAAAACCCTTTCTACAAAATCCCTTGATAGAAAACCCCTTTATAAGACACTGGTGAGACCTTTTAATAAAAACCTTTGATAAAACCCCGATGAATCCCCATGATAAGATATTGATGAAGCCCTTTAATAACATTCTAGTATAACCCCTTAAAGAAATAATCTGGTAGAACCCCTTAAAATTCTGATTAGAATCCCTTGATAAATCCCTTAGATAAGAATCCGGTTGAACCCCTTGATACAATTTTGATGAAATACCATTAGTGAAAATCCCTCAATAGAACCTCTTATGTAGAACCCCATGAATACCATTTGTGTAACCCCTTTGGACGAACATCCGGTAAAACCCCATATAACCTATCGGGTAATAAATCTGATAAAAAAAATTTGAACCCTTGATACAACCCCTGATATAACCCCCCTTGAGTAATATTATAGTAGAACTCTTTTTGACGAGAAATCCCTTAGTATAAACCCCTTAGTAAACTTCTTTTGATATATCCCTTTGATAAATTCCGCTGATGAAACACAATGCATTCCCTTGAGAAAATTCCAATAGAACCCTTGTTGATGAAATCCCTTAAAATTCTTTAACAAAACTTGACAAACCCTGAATAAGTCTTTAATAAAACCCCTGGTGAAATTCCTTTTGGTAAATCCTTTGTTGAATACCTATAGAATCCTTTTGACAGATTTCGTTGGTGGAATCTGGTGTAACCGCTAAATAACATCCGTAAATGATGATCCCTTGATATAATTCCAAATAGAAATCTCCCAGATAACATCCTATGTACATTTGATTACATCCTTGTGAATAGAACCCTTACTAAATCCAATTGAACTTCCTTTAGGTCAATTTTTTTATAAAACTCTGTGATAGAATTCCTGGTAACATCCTTATGGTTGATGACAGCCTTTGTAACCATGTATTGGCATGATATAAACACCCCAAATTTTCCCTCTCTCTTTTTCACCATTGGATTGTGATCTTTCATGCTTGCATAAGTTTAAGCATATCATCTCATATTGCATTTGTGTTTCATCTGCATAGTTCAAATTCATCTGCATCTAGGGTTTGTGATCTGAGCAATCCAAGGATCCATCTGAGCCACTCGAAAGGTCTCCAATCATTACAAGAGGGTCTATGTGTGTTCTACCATCATATTATATCCCTCAAAGATCAAGGAAGTCAAGAAATCACAAGAACTTGGAAAGCATGGAAGCAGAGCTAGGGTTTCACTTCATAGATGACCTGAAATTAGGGTTTTGGTTTCAGAGGACATAACTCCAAATTTTTTGGTCATTATTGTTTCTAATAGTCTCAATATGTTATAAAGATCATGTGTACCAAGTTTTATGAAGAAATTCATTGTGGAAGTCATTTGTTCACTGGGTAACTTCTTGAGCAAGTTAGAGCAAAATCAGGGCATCTGAGGCCCCCAACAATGGAACCAAAGTGGATTTTTCATCAAATTGAAGTTATATGATCTTTATTTGATCATTGAAGTGCTTGGAAGTTCACAAAATTGAAGAAAATTGAGCTAAACCAAAAGTTGCCAAAAATGGAAATGACTTGTAATGGAAACTTTCCATTTTGGGAAAGTTTTTCAACCTCCTCTTTCTCAACCAAAAATGCTTCAAATGAAAAATTGTTGGTCATGAAAGTTGTAGATTGGATCATTCCCTTTTCAAAAAGTACAAGAACAAGTTCTAATTTATTATGGAACTCAAGTTATGGCTTAGCAAAGTTGGCAAAAATCACATAATTTTCACTTTCACACCAAAGAGGATTTTTTGCAATTTCACAAACCAAGTCATTTTGTGACCTCTAATCACTCTCTAAACATCATACACACATGATACAATGCATTGTGACCAAGATTGCCCAAAGAACCACTTGCTTTCATGCCTTGCCCTTCAAGATTTCTCAAAGGGGGAAAATCACATAACACTTGCAAAACCTATGAGATCTTTGCTTCTAAGCCATCCAACTGCATAATCCCAATCCCATGGCTCTCCTTGATCAATGCTGAGGCCAGACATGCCCTTGAACAACCCCTGCCATAGCCCATACCTCAAGTACAAGTTATGTTGACATTTTGGCAACTTGCCCATACCATCACCACAGGCCACCACCCACTTTCTGACCTATCAAACATTGTTATGTGGATCAAAAGCAAGCCAATCCATACATCACACAAGCTCAGATCATTCCATAAGCCAAGTTTCACAAAAATCACCTCAAAGCAAAAACCTTCGAAACTTTTTGTCCAGCCATCAAACTTCAAAACAAACTTCACCATTCATTCAGAAATGATCCATAGAACATAAACCAACCATCAAACAAGCTTCAAAGTCCCTCTACACAAAACACGATTCTGGTGCAGCAAGAGTGCAAGCTTTCATTCCAAACATTCTAAGCTCCTTCCAAGCATTGCAACTTCATCAAGGGGTCAAGAGGAGTAGATTTGCACAAGAGAAGAGGTCCAGAAGCTCTAAACTGAGAAAGCTCAAGCTCAGGTAACCTCAAGAACATTTTTTCCAGAAATGAAATTTTAAGTTCTTAAATGATTCCTTATGTTCCACTAATCATTGGGATGTGTTTAGTTTTAAAAATGATTGAGAAATGAGTATGTATGGTTGTTCTGAAATTTTTTGACCTAGAACTTGTTTTCTTCGATTCAGCTTTAATATGCATGATAAATGATTTTTGTTTGTGGATTCATGTTCTTGGATGTTAGAGGAGTGATTCTGGGCAAGAAATTAGGAGTTTTGATGCGTGTGAGAGGTTCTGGAAATTTGGATGGCCGGAGAAGATGACCGGGACACTGTTCCGGTCACCTGAATATGTTTAGGGGTGAGATTAGGGTTAATCCACTCAGTTTGAATATCAGCCGTAGGATCCTGTTTAGCGCGTGTTTGTAGAGTCCAGATTAATCCACTTAAGCCCTAATCTAGTTTAATTAAATTAATCAGTTTAATTACCCAGTTTGAATTTGAACCATTGGATAGCGCGCGCAGTCTTTCTCTCCACCCCCAGGTTTGAACCTCAGCCCTTGGATGCGTTGACCAGCCCTTTAATTCATTTTTATTTTCATTTTATTCCATTTATTTTGAGCATTTTATTTAAAATACTAAGAAAATTTCAAAAATATTTTTCTTCTGCATTTTGACTTCAAATATTTTTCTTCACCCAAAAACATTTTTATTTTTATTTTTTGCATTAAAAAATCATTTTAAAAATATTTAAATGTTTATTTTAACTAATTAATGTAAATTAATTAATTAAAATACCATTTAGGTTTCTAAAAATTCCAAAAAAAATCACATTACATCTTAGGACATTTAGAAACATTGTCAAACCATTCATACAAATTTCTTTTTGGTTTTGATCCAACTTTGACATTTTTCTTGAATTTAGGGTTCATAAAATTCCCTTTTTGGAACCCTAACTTTAAAAATTATTTTCTGGCTAACCATGAATGGTTTGATGATGATTTTTTTTTGCATTGTTTTCCATATAACATGTAGTTTATAGGATAGTTTTGCCAAGAATTTATCTTGCATTTTCCATTTGATTTGCATTTTTTTCTCTTAAGGTACCCAATAACCCTAGTTTATTTAGAAAAATCACAACTTTCTTTAGGTTAAGAGTTAAACCTTATCCTTTGGGGTGTGACATCATATGGGGTTAGGGTTCCTTTGAGTTCATTTGCAATTTTTTATCATGTGATTTGCTTCTGTTTTTGACATTTGCATCTCATCCTTTTATGTAACCCTAATCTTGCATTCATACTTGCACCTTACATTGCATTGCATGAACATGTGAACTTGTCATGACATTCTAAGCACTTGTATGCCATTTTAGACATCTTAAGACATTGCTTGAACATTTCTTGATCATTTCTTCATACATTTGCTATGCTTTGCATCCATTTCATAAGTATACATGTGTTTTCATGCTTCCTACATGCTTCATTTGCATTCTTTCTCTTTGTATAAACATTCATAACACTTGAGATGCTTTTGCATCATCTCATAGAACCATTTGCATCATGTGTTTGCTTCTGGTTTTGGTTTCACCTTTGCATATGTCTCATTTTTATTTCATTTCATTCCTTTATGTTAACCTTTTAAGGTGGTAAGTAACTTGAGAAGTGAATTTGCCTTCACTTCTCATTTCTCTTCTCATTCTTCTTATGCATCATTGCTGCATTTTTCTTTGCTTTAGAGTGAGCTTGCTCATTCATGTTCATCATTCACTTTCTTTCTCCAAGTTACTTATCTTCTTCAGTGAAGTAAGTAACTTGTTTTTTCTGCTTCTCCTCCTTTCATCTGCTTCTTCCATTGGTGGCTTCTTTGAAGATCTTTCTCAAGCCTTACAAACCATAGGAACATCCAAGCATGACAATAATTAGGGTTTTGATTAGTCCCCCTTTAGATTTTACCTTTGTGTCTTCTTTGTGTCTCTCTTCTCACCTCATCACTAGAGACTAAACCTTTAAGGTTTTAAGACTTTGGAATTAGGGTTATGCCTGCATCCTTCTCTTAGGATGGAGTGTATAACTTTAATCCTAAGTGTTAAACCCTTAATTTGTTTAAACCTCTTAATCAATCCATCTTAATAAACACTAAGACATTAACTTGTAACTTGGGCCTTGCATTAGGGTTCTAATTCTTCCTTTATTGGTTAAGAAGGACTAACCCTAGTGTTTAATGGACAAGTCCCCCTCAAGTTGTCTTACAAACCATAAAATTCATTTCTTAATCTCACCCTTAATTAAAATCCACTTTAATAAAGGCTTGTTTTGTCATGAGGTTAATCCCTAATCATGGATTAAGTTGAGGTATCTTCCTCAGCTTAAGTGTGCTCATCTATTATCCTTCTATTAGGATGGTGTAATGAGTCCACTAATCCTTGATTATGGCTTAAACTCATTACTTAACACTAAACAAAATCCAAAAACACCTTAATAATCACAAGTAGGTTAATGATCTTAATCCTACATCATCATGGTAATTAAGTTGAGATGTTCATCTCATACTTAAGGTATTCTCATTATCCCTATTCAAAGGGAGGATATGATGAGTTTACTAACCCTTGGTTTAGACTTAAGCTCATTAACTTATGACAAACACAAAAAAGCAATAAAAGATTGAAAACACAAAAGCAAACAATAATCGTCTCCTCCGGGATTCTTTTCTCATCATCTTCACTCACAAACGAGAACTTGCTTCTTCCGTCTAATGCAAGACAGTTAGCACTTGAGCCAGACAAGTCATACACTTGAGCATAGGCAAGTAAGAAGTTCACAGTATTTTTTATCTTTCAATCTCTTTGAGTCGAACTATGGTGTTCTGACTTCCTCATTGCACGAGAGGATACGTAGGCATAACTTAACTGTTATCGAACAAAAGTCTCTGTGTCTTCCCCCCTCTTTCAGCATTATCCTTTAAGCCTCATTCCTGAGCACCTCACTTCATTTTCTTGCACTGACACTTGTATATTCCTTTCCAGCTTTTTCACACAGATAGCACAAACACTACCCCCTTTAAACACAAACTCTTAAGTGTGGATCCCGTCGAGTACGACGGACAATATGGGTGCTAATACCTTCCCAGGTTGTAACCAACCCCCTTTCTCAGTTTATCTGGTCCGCAACCGTCTTATCCATATTTTCTTAGGTTTATGCAGCATTACCTTTCCTTCGGGATAAAAATGCCTAGCTGGCGACTCTTTTCAGTCCACCTTCTTTTCTCGTTTCGCCGACCGTTCGCGCTTGTACCGGGATGCAAATCTTTGGGAGCGACAACTTGGCGACTCTGCTGGGGAACCTTATATTGCAACTAGGGCTTCTAGTTCTTTTTGTGGGTTCCTCCTAGCGCTTGTTTGATTTGTGTTTACAGGGGTGTTATATGCTACGTGTACTTATTTATTTGCTGTATTTATTGCTTTTTGTACAGCTTTATTTATTGCTTTAAGTTTTTATGCATTTCATACTGTCATTATCATATGCTGGATCTCTTGTCTGTTTTGGTGGATGGGGATCATTGAGTGAGTAAGGTCCTATACCTGGGACCTGAGTGACACATAGGCTAGAGTGACTTCATATTCTTTCCCATTCCATTTCGGTCTGGTGCGGGAATATGAAACACGGTTCAGACATGGGTTTCTTCTTGAGAACTCGGTGCTACAGATTTCCTGTAGTACTAGGGCTATCTGGGAAGCCTGCTAAGTCTGGATGACCTTTTTATGACCTTCAACATCTAAGGTGAATTAGAGGAGAATCTTTTATGGTTATTGTAAACATTGTACCTCCGGGTTAGAAGTGTTTACACTTCTCATAACTGATCCAAGTCTGAGGATCCTTGTTCTAGAACATTACATGTGAGGGGGTTGGGATGTTTACAGGTTTGCAGGAACCCTTGGCCTCATCATACCTTGTTACTAGATTTGTTAAGGTTATATTATTTGGATAGTTCTTGTGATTACCCTGGATTTGTGACTCTTTATTTGAGTCCCCCACATGGTTACTGGATTTCTAAGCCTCCATCTGAACCTATGAACATACATGGACTTTTACCAAGACAGATAAATAGATCCAGCACTTGATCACAAACCCTTTGCATATCATTTTGCATACATCATTTCTGCATCATTTAACATTTGCTTATTGGTTTTACAGGGTATCCATCTTATCATCTTTGGTTTGGTTTTGACCCCTTCTGCTGCTTAGACTCCTTCAGTTTGTCTTCTCCAGCACCTTCATCAGTTTGTCAGTGATTCTTCTCCAGCTATCTTCATCAGAGACTCACCTCCAGCATCTCATTCAGTGACCTTCTTCAACAGTTGCTATCAGCTTCTTCACCAACACCCATTATCAACATGGATACTTCCAGGAAGAGCAACATCACTTACCACTTCTTTGAGCCCACCCTGACTGGCATCAGGCAGATCCAGTCCCTTATCACCCCTGATCATGTCCCACTATTCAGGGAGCATTATGGAGGCATATTGGACATGGTCATGGATCTAGATGCATCTCAGAAGAGCATGATCCATACTTGCTTGCAGTTCTATGATCCTCCACTCAGATGTTTCATATTTCCTGATTTCCAGTTGGGACCTTTGCTAGAAGAATGTTCCTTGTTGTTAGGAATTCCTATCAGGAGAGGGATTCCTTTCAACCCTGAGATGACTGCTCCCAGAAATGAAGACATAGCCAGGGCATTGCATTTGGAGCTTACCCTCATTGATCAAAACATGACAACCAAGGCTGGGGTTTCAGGCCTTCAACTAGACTTCTTGATCTCCCAAGCTACCTTGCATGCTGCAATAGGAGAATGGAAAGTTGTTTGTGCACTTCTAGCCCTCAGTATATATGGGGTTATCTTGTTTGCATATGAGCCAAAGTTTGTTAGCAAGAATTCCATTCACCTGTTCTTATTGAGGAACCCAGTTCCTACCTTGCTTGGAGACTTCTACTACTCAGTACATCAGAGGAATGAGAAGCAAAGAGGAATACTAGTCAGATGATGTGCTCCCCTCTATTACTCTTGGTTGCTAAGACACTTGCCAAAGTCAGATACTTTCCTGAACCCCCATCAGTAGAAGAATTTGGCTAAGAGATTTATTGCATTGACATCATAAGACATTAGATGGTGCACTCAGAGCACTAAAGGCAAGGACATCATTACTAGCTGTGGACAATATCCTAATGTGCCTTTGATAGGAGTGAAAGGTTGCATCAACTACAACCCTTTACTATTTAAGAGACAATTAGGATATGCTTTGGTTCATCCTCCCAAAGGGCAAGATTTGGCTGAGACCCTCTATTGTGAAATTCAACCTAACTCTGCTATTGTCAGGAAAGCTGCCTGGGCTTGGGACAACATCCAGACTAAAGGGACAGCCATCTTTGGCAAGTGCAACAACATTGCTTCAACACAGTATTCTGATTGGTCTCGTACCAGAGCTCAGGTTACCCGGATGCCATTTACTTTAGAAGATGTACCTGGACCTTCTACAGTACAACCTGCAGCTACTGTCAGTTTGGAAGAGTTTGAAAAGCTGAAGGAAAGGAATACTCAGCTATCTAAAGTCTTGAAGAAGACTCTCTGGGAGAGAAATGACAGCCGTCTAGATAATAAGAGATTGGAAAGGCTCAGGATTGAGCACTTGACCAAGATTGAGAAGACGGATGACTACATCAGGAAGGCAAGAGCAGGGGAGTTAGTAATGAAGAATGCTTGCAAGGAAGCAAAGACTCAGAAGGCTAGGGCAGAGCATTATCTAGAAGAGAGCTAGGCTAGGTGGATCAGGATCACTGAAGCCCGAGCACAGGAAGATCAAAGGACTCAGGCTAAGATAGAGCAGTTGGAGGCTAGTGAAAAGAAGCATCAAGAGGCTTTGTTGGCAGCTTAGAGAGAGATATCTGAATTGAAACTCTGGGCGGGGTTGAAGAGGTCGAAGGATCAGGACAAGCATAAGAAGTTAACTAGTGCCATTGCTACCAGTGGGTCCAGTGAATGAGGCCCTCCAGAAGGAAGTCAGAGAGGATGACTTTGGATTAGATGTTTGACCTTTTTGCTTGTACTTTCCTTTTGTTGTACTTTTGGTTTTGTTGTTGTATTTTGACCCACCATGGGGATGTTATTTGTAATCAAACTATGTATTTTCACTCTTTGTAATATATCAGTTTGTATTATTTTTGGTGGGCTTTATCTATCTCTACAACATCATCAGCATCTCCTCGAGGTCTGGAAAGGTCAAAACCAAAGAACCAAACCGGATACCCTTGGAAGACAAATAGGCATATTGCATTGCATACTAACATTTTCTTTGTTTTGTAGGTTTTTGTTTTATTGTTGTTTCTCACTTTGTTGTGGTTTCAGGAAACATTGTTCGCAGAAGAGTGTTCCCTGTCAACAGAACACACCGGTACCCGACAAGAAACAACCTTCCGGGACTCCAGATGGATCAAGTTCAGCAAGACTTGAATGAAGTAAGGGCCCAGATGGCCAATGAAATGGTTGAGATGAGGAATCAGATGACCCAATTCATGATTGTAATGAATGGTTTAGCTCAAAGCCAAGAAAGACTAAGAGAGTTGGTTGAAAGGCAGACTCCTGAAGAACACCATCCAGGTATAGGAGGTACCAGTAACAACGATCACGTGCAACCTTGCACTGATCCACCAGAGTTTGGGCCTCATCTAAACCCAAAAATCAATGCCATAAGGAATACTCAGGGTAACACTGCTGGAGGAAGGGTCTTGCAAGAGGATCCTCAAGAAGAGCAGTTTACAATTGTTGGGGTTGGGGACGAAGTTTACGACCGTAGGCTGGATGAAATTGCAGAGAAGCTGAGGTCTCTTGAATCCCAGAATTCCCTAGGTTTTGATGTAATGGACATGGGACTGGTGGAAGGGGTGAGAATTCCTCACAAGTTCAAACCCCCGTGTTTTGAAAGGTATAATGGCACATCCTGCCCACGCACCCACCTTCAATCATTCTTGGGAAGGTTAAAAGCATACACTATGGACGAAAAGTTGTGGATGTTTTACTTCAAGTATAGTCTAACAGGGGCATCCCGAGAACGATATTCCCATTTGACTAGAGCCACAGTGAGGAACTGGAAAGACTTGGCTGAAGCTTTTATCAGTCAGTATCAGTATAACCTGGACATGGCTCCAAACAAGACCCTCCTGATGGGGATGTCTCAATCTTCCCGTGAAAGCTTCAGGGAATATGCCCAAAGGTGGAGGCAACTTGCTGCTGCAGTTCAACCCCCCATGTCTGAAAGGAAAATGGCAGACATGTTCATGAATACTCTTCAAGGGACCTACATTGACAGATTGGCTGCATTTTCTTCTACCGGCTTTGCAGATGTAGTGATAGCTGAGGAAAGAATAGAGAGCCTATTGAAGATGGGAAAGATCTCCGATAACGGCGCCAGTTCAAATAGTACAAGAAAACCATTTGCTGGGCCCCGTAGATCTGGTGAGACAAACTATATGCACATGGGAAGAGGGAGATCCCAATACTTGCCCAGGACAGTTACTGTTGTTACTATCCCTGCTCCACCTCCTCAGTATACTCAAAAAACACAACACTTTCTGCAACAACAACAGTTTCCGCAACAAATATCATACAACAATAACAACAACAATCAACAACAACGCCCGTTTCAACAGCGGCCATCTCAGGTCAACCGGGTAATTGACCCCATTCCAATGCCATATGCTACACTACTGCCACAACTCCTAAAGCTCAATCTGGTTGAGTTGAGGACATTGGCTCCACCTGATCCTCAAAACCTTCCTAGGAACTATGATGTCAATGCTAAGTGTGTTTTTCATTCCAACGCACCTGGTCACTCTACAGAAAAATGCAGAGCTCTGCATATGAAGGTTCAGGATCTGGTAGATTCAAAAGCCCTGAACTTTGCACCTCCTCCCAATGTAATGAAAAATCCTATGCCAAGCCACAGTGGGCCAAGGATTAATGCTGTAGAGGATGGTTCACCCATGAGTTTAATAGAAGAGATTGCATGTATTCAGACACCTCTGGCAGAGGTTAAAGCCCAGCTTTTAAAGTGCCAAGTGTTTCCAGGTTGTGAGGCCTGTTGTGAATCATGCAAACTTTCTGAGAATGGGTGTGCCAGCTTGAGGAGTGGAATTAATGGCTTGATCAAAGAGGGCATTCTGCAAATTACAACCACAGCTTCTACAACACCAGCAACCCTTTTGTCAACAACAAGTGAATCTTCTACAAATGCAACAACCATCTTTTCTGCTGATTCTTCTACAACTATAACAACCATTGTTCCAACTAATTCATCTACAACTTCAGCAATCATTCCATCTGTCACTTCAACACACAACAATTCATTTGCACCGGCTACTACAACTCCAACAACCAACAATGATGTTTCCACTGTCACAATTTATTATGACCCGACAACGGTCCCGAATTCCAACAACTTTCAACAACCTCAACAACAGTCTCAACAAAGTTTCAATTCACCTCCACCAACATCCACCAGAGGTCCTGTTACTATTTTTTATGATCCACAGACTATTACAGTCCCAACATCTGCTGCAGTAAGCCCAGTCACCATCACGGTGCCCGGGGCGATCCCATATGATAAAGACAGTGATATACCATGGCATTATGGTGCTGATCTATAATGCAACGGAGAGAAAGTCCTTCTTGATTCTCCAGTTCTCACTCCCCAAGTGGATAGTGTTGGGGGAGGCGGAGGCTTCACCCGAAGCAGACGTCTCTTCGCATCACAAGTTCCTAGGACCAACACTGAGGCAGAGGCTGTTGCCAGAGCCAAAGGGAAGAGTGTGATACCAGAAGAATCTGCATCGAACGAAACTCATAAATCATCATTCGATCAAGATGTGGATGAATTTATGAGAATTATTAAAAGAAGTGACTATAAAGTTGTGGACCAGCTCCACCAGACTCCTTCAAAGATTTCTATATTATCTCTGTTGTTGTGTTCCGAAGCCCATCGGGATGCACTACTCAAAGTTTTGTATGCTGCCTACGTGCCAGAAGAGATCACTGTGAATCAGCTGGAAACAGTAGTGTCAAATGTCAATACTAGCCACGAGCTAGGTTTTACTAATGCTGATTTAACGACAGAAGGACGTCTCCACAACAAAGCCTTGCACATAATCCTGGAGTGCAAAGGAGCTGTACTATCTCACGTTCTTGTAGACACTGGGTCCTCACTCAATGTCTTACCCAAGAAAGCCCTTGTCAAGCTTGAGTATGACGGGATAGCTCTCCGGCCAAGTAATCTTGTGGTTAGGGCTTTTGACGGCTCCAAGAGATCTGTTTTTGGAGAGGTGGAGCTACCAGTGATAATCGGTCCATAAGTCTTCAAGACCATTTTCTATATAATGGACATACAACCTACTTACAGCTGTTTGCTAGGTTGACCCTGGATTCACGCCGCAGAAGCAGTAACGTCGACCCTTCACTAGAAAATGAAGTATGAATGGGAAGGGAAGATTATCACCATCTGTGGTGAGGAGGACATATTTGTTAGCCATCTGGCTACGTACAAGTATATTGAAATGGATGGTGAAATCCATGAGACAATAAGCCAAGGGTTTGAAGCCCTGAATGTTAATGAGGCGACTGAAGTATTTGCTGCATCCCAGGAAGACATGATGGGTACTTCAATTGTCTCCTATCAGCAAGCCCGGAAGGTTGTTGAAGATGGTAATACCCAAGGCTGGGGCAAGCTGCTGCCACTGGAGAAGAAGGAAGATAGATTCGGTTTGGGTTACAGACCATTCCGACAAGATCAATCAGAGGCTGTAAAAGAGCCCAAATTTGGCAGTGGGGGGATGCTCACCCCAGATGCTGTTAACAATTTGGAAGACGAGGCGGAAAGCGACCACAACCTGGAGAGCTGGATACGTCCAAGGATCTCGGGGAACCAAGTCCTTAATTGGTCTTCCCAGGAAATTATAAGGGTTACTCCTGCAGAGTAATTATTATTTCCTGTCTTTTTTTAGCATGCATCAAGTCCTGCATCTTGCCCAAGGTGTCAGGACTCATTTTGTAATAGGGCCATATTGTAATTTTGTGCAAATGATTAATCAATGAATATCAGACATCTTTTGCAAACGAGTCTCTTTTTCGCTCACTGTCTTTTCATTTTTACTTTTGTACAAAACAATAAAATGGCAATGTTTTCAAAATAAATAACTTCATTTTCACTTTTTCTAAACAAGATTAAAATTGGTCACTAAAATGAACCAATCTCAACCCTTGCAGAGATTATCCTCCAGATTGCACCGACAACAGCACTGCTATGACCTTGTATGACTTCGACAATCCGATTAATCAAGCCGATTAAGGGGTTGAAGAAGACTATGAGTTACCCGAAGAGTTAGCCAGGTTGTTGAGGCAAGAAGAGAAAGTGATCACTCCTCATCAGGAGGAGGTTGAAACAGTTAATCTTGGTACCAAAGAATACTTTAAAGAAGTAAAGATCGGGGCCAGTTTGCAAGATTCAGTGAAGGGAACAACTTATTGACATGCTTCGAGAGTACGTTGACGTCTTTTCTTGGTCCTATCAAGACATGCCAAGTCTGGATACTGACATTGTTATGCACAAGCTGCCTTTGAAAGAGGATTGTCCTCTAGTAAAGCAGAAGCTACGTTGTACTCGTCCGAATATGGCCATGAAGATTAAGGAAGAAGTACAAAAACAGTGGGATGTCGGTTTCCTTGTTGTAACTAGTTATCCGCTGTGGGTTTCTAACATTGTACCAATGCCTAAGAAGGATGGAAAAGTAAGGATGTGTGTGGATTACCGGGATCTGAACAGAACTAGCCCGAAGGATGATTTCCCATTACCTCACATTGATGTATTGGTCGACAATACAGCTCAGTTCTCGGTGTTTTCCTTCATGGATGGATTTTCCGGATATAATCAGATCAGAATGTCACCCGAAGATATGGAGAAGACTACCTTTATCACACCTTGGGGAACATTTTGTTACAAGGTAATGCCATTTGGACTAAAGAATGTCGGTGCTACTTATCAACGAGCTATGGTAACATTATTCCACGACATGATCCATAAAGAAATTGAATGCTACGTGGATGACATGATTGCCAAGTCCCTCACTGAAGAAGACCATCTGGTAAATCTGCTGAAGTTGTTCAAGCGTCTGAGAAAGTATCAGCTGAAGCTTGTTGCACCCCAAAATTTGCCCTCACAATACAAGACTTTGTGTTCTAAGAAGGTTCACAAGGTTCACAAGTTTCTCAATGCTTATATAACCTTTCATGAGGTTCATGAAGTCTACAAGTTACTTCTTGAAAGGTTCACAAGGTTCACAAGTTTTCTCAACAGTTACATAACCTTGCATGAGGTTCATGAAGTCCACAAGTCACTTCTTGAAGGTTCACAAGGTTCACAAGCTTCTCAACATTTACAATACCTTTCATGAAGTTCAGGAAGTCTACAAGTTACTTCTTGAAGGTTCACAAGGTTCACAAGTTACACAATGGTTACAAAGCTTTCCTGAGGTTTATGAGGTCTACAAGACACTTTATGAAGGTTCTCAAGGTTCACAAGCTTCACAATACCTCCCATGAGGTTCACAAGACACTTTATGAAGGTTCACAAGGTTCACAAAGTTCACAATTGGTCAAAGGAGTTGACAATTCCCTCAGACAATGCACCTCCTAAGCAGTACATCCAAAACTAGGGTTTTGACTTTAATCAGGCTAAATGGATTTCCAATACCTCAAGTGAGTTTCATAACATCTTATATGTGTGTAATAACCCCTATGACAAGTTTCAAGACTTTTCTCAAAAGTTTGCTCAGTCAGATGATCAGATAAGTCAAAATCAGTCAAAGTAGTTAGAAAGTCAAACTGAGGTCAACTGTGGTCAAACCAAAGTCAAACTTCATGATTTTTTGCCAACATCAAGTATATGAAGTAAAATTCATCATTTGATCAAGGGTTGATCATGATTCATCAAGGAGATTCCAGATCATCAATAATCAGGAGTTTCTAAATTAGGGTTTCCTCAGTAAAAGTCAACTGAACTTTGACCAGCCATAACTTTCACATGCTTCATCACCAAGTCTCCACTCAAAGCTCATTTTGAAGGAAATTGAATTCTCTACAACTTTGATGTTGAAGGTTAAGCCTAAAAATGCTTCATTTGAAAGATATGATCTAAGACATTATAGGTCATTTCAAAAGTCAACAAAAAGTCAACAACTTCAAAAGAGCATAACTTGAGATTGGTAAATGATATGGACCTGAAACCAATGGGGTTGTTTAAAGGACTCTTCAAGCTTTCCAAAAAGTCCAAGAACACCCTCATACCTTTAAAATTGAGGGAGATATGCCTTTGCAAAGTGGGATAATTTTGTGATGGTTTATGTTGAAAATGGAGGCTTAGAAGTATTTCTTTCCAAATGGGCTGCCTAATTCATGACCCAATCCATCTCATAACATTATGCACGACCCAATTGACCAAAATTCAGCATTTTTATTATTTTTTATTTATTTATTATTGATTTAATTCATAAAAATCATTTTAAATAAATATAAAATATGAAAATCTATTTTTGGGTGAAGATATTGTTTCTAGAAATTCATAATTATTGATTGAATTAGAAGGAGAAGGAAATCATGTGAATTATCCCAAAATAGCAAGCACTCATGATCAAATATTTGAATTTTATACTATGATCTTTTTGAATATTTTTTGGATCAATTTTTCACATAACCTATCCATGTTTCTGACCTAAATCAATCACATATATATACATAACACAAACCCTAGCCAAGAGGACGAAATCCAGCAGCTTCAAGGTAAGTTCAAAAGCACAAAAATTTGTCCAAAAGTGAGAATCGGATTTTGAATTTCAGAGCTTTAGAAGGTAAATTAAGAACATAGACATGTTCTTTGATCATCCATGAAGCGAAATCATCCATCATACGCATCCCATATGCCCCATATTGCTCTACCCGAACTCATCTTTGTCTTAAAATCAATTTTTTCGATTCCATTGATATGTGTATTATAAATTGTTTTTGATGGTTGATATGTGTTTATTTTGATCCCTAGAACAATTCTGGACAACTCAATTGGATTTTCGTGACCTAATAAGGATTCGGCCATTGTTAGGGTTTAGCTCTTGAAGTTAGGGCTTGATGATTCAATGAGTTTAAATAAATTCTAAGAACATGGGAGTGTTCCATGAGACCTAAGGATCATAAAACTGTAATCAATTTGATGAATCGTTACTGTTTGGCAAGAGTTTGATTTTCGCAGGTCAAGAAGCTTAAAGAACTCGTAGGAAAATTTGCACCTGAATTCGCAGGAAATTTCGAAGCTCAGGAGGTTGAAGACGAAGGCCCTGCGCGCCAGTTTTAAAATTCAAATTTTATTAATATATTTTATGATTGTTTTGTTGTTTCATTAACACACACATGCGTGTGTCCTGGTGGTAAGCGCAGCCTATGTATGTTGAAAGGTGCTTGGTTCGATTCCTGGCCAAGTGCATTTGTTTTGTTTTATTTTTTCAGGGTGAAAGGAGGCTTAATATATTATGATTCAAGGCCATCTAACTAACAGATTGGCTCTTCCAGCCGGGTGGTAACGCGCGCATTCTTGTATACATAAGGTCCTGGGTTCAATCCTCCCCCAGGCCTTTTTGTTCTTTTATTTTTCTGGAATTTTCAAGATCAAGGCACAAAACAAAATGAAGCCGTTTCCTTATCACCTGCGTCTGGCTGGCCCAGTGGTTCTTGTTGCTGCCTGCAAGTAAGAGGTCTTGGGATCAAATCCCATCAGGTTCCTTTTTCTTTCTTTCTTTTTATTTTATTTTTCTTCTTTTAATTTAATTAGTTTAAAATAATCAAATTTTATTATTATATTATGATATTATGTATATATATATTCTAAATTCAAAATAGTCTCATATTCTCTAAAAAAAAAATTTCCAAATTTTCTTTTTTTTTATTCAAAAATTTATATTATTTATAATATGTATATATATATTAGTTAATTTTGTATATTATAAAATCCTAATTTTTCAACCCTAAAAACTATTTTCAAAAATAAAACCTAATCCTATTTTTTTTAATTTTATTTTCTAATATAATTATTATATAACATATGTCTATTATAATTCTTACAAATTTTGTAAATATACTTATAAGTTATTTTTCTCTTTATATATTAAATAAACATTTTTTTTATAACTTTTGTTTAGAAATAATTGTGTTTATAATAATTAGACTTTTGTAGTAACTTTATAATTAAAATATAACTTAATAAATTGCAAATTAAAATAATTGTTTATTCATATTTGTTTTTTAGTTGTTTATATTAAAAATTGTTAATTTCTTATTATTATACTATTTTGATTAATTTTGTTTATTCTTATTTACTAACCATATTATTATTTATTATTTTTCTAACCTTGTTTATTATTTCTAACTTATTATTATTATTATTGCTACTAACCCCTAATTATAATTTGCTTATTTATTTATTTATTATTTATATTTTGCTATTATATTATTTTATTTGCCATTTATTTTATAATTATTATGTAATTGTTCCTGGATGTAAATTTGTAATTATTTAATTATTATTGTTATGATTAGTAATTAGGGAGTGACAAAACATGTTTGTTATTTAAAAATAAACTTAGATCACTTTTAATATAAGATAATTAAAATAAACACTCACACACACGTAAGTCGATTTTTAATCGCCGTCTCACATTTCTAAGGTTATCCCTCAAGTTGCCTACGAATAATGGTCAAGTGGGGTGTATAACGCAAGTCCCTCGAAAGAAAATCATCAAAGTCCCTTATGGTTGCCTTTACGGATCGAGTCCCTTCGAAATAAATGATGATAGTCCCTTCTTTATGCTTATTACACCCCACAATGGCCTTCAAAATCAAATTGTCCCTCACATGTCCCTTTACATCCAAAGTAAGGGCTACCTACTCCTTAATAGTAGGGATAGTCTTACTAAGGAAAAGATAAAGAATAAGAAAGACCTTAAACATTAGGGTAGGTTACTCTTATGTGCTTGCTCACTTCAAAAAATTTTCAAACACTTAACATTTTCAAACAAATTTTCAAACAAGTTTTTTACACATCCGTACGAGGATTATTATTAAACTATTCTGAAAATTTTCTATTCACACACTACACTTTCAAAAAAAAAACAATTTAAAGTGAGCTTAAGTACCTAAGAGCCCATGGATAACCATGGATGAAAAGGGTGCTAATACCTTCCCTTTTCATAACCTACCCCCCGGACCCAAAATATTCTCTAAGGTCTTTCCTGTTCTTTTATAACCTTTCCTTATGGATAAAATAAAAGTCGGTGGCGACTCTTGCTATCCGCAACATAACTTAAAGTCAGTTCTCCCACCGTGTTACAGAACTGGCGACTCTGCTGGGGATAGTATTTAAGAGGGGTACCCTTAGGAATTAAGATCACTTTGAATTGTTTGCCTTGTTTGTTTTATATTACTTGTTGGGGTGCTCTTATGTGTGAAAGATCCTAACCCGGATCTAGTGTACCTTAGGTAAATGGCAATAGACCAAGGAAACTGTACGACGTATATCGATACGGTTGATCTGGTGGCCATAGTTAGTGCGACTTCTTGGTTGGTGCTTATGTTCCTTAAGTCAAGTTGAGGATAATATGAGGCTGCCATATGTTGTCAATGCACTAACTAACTTTTAGAACCCTAGTTAACTCATCTTGGCCTTTAGAAAGTAGTGAGGTAACCGGCTTTGGTGCAGACTGAAGTTGGTTGACACTCGATACTACGCTCATTGAGATCTTAAACTTGGAGGGTTTTGGTTGGCAAGTAAGTTGCCTTCTGATCAACCACCCTTGTGAAGGATCAATGATATTGAGATCCCTTAGAACATGGTTACTTTTGTAGGACAGGATGAACCATCTAACTTCAGGGGAGGGTACTCACCTTTGAACCTCATGCAAGCCTTTAAACTTAGGGCTATGGTGTGACTTGTTTGTGTGTGCCACATGTTTGTGATTGAACATAACATCATGACATCATCATGCATCATAAGCATATCATTTTCCCTAACCATTTCAAGGACCAAAGGATTTATCTTTGTTCTTTGTTGCAGGTCATGGCTTCAGTTCGTAGAAACACCATCAGGATCAACTTTGTGGGGATACCTCCCAAACTTAAAGAGTTGGTTTCTCAGGTGTCTGATCATTCCCGGTTCATCAAGAGACATGGTCACCTATTGGATCTAGTCACTTCAGGGTTCAATGAAGACATGATGAGTGTCCTGTTCCAGTTCTTTGACCCTAAGCACCATTGCTTTACATTCCCTGACTACCAGCTAGTTCCAACCATGGAGGAGTTCTCTAAACTTCTGGGCATACCTGTTCTTGATCAGAAACCATTCACAGGCTTGGAAAAAGAGCTTAAACCAGAGGTTATTGCTGCAGCTCTACATCTGAGGAAGTCTGACATTGTTCTAGAGACGAGAAGTGGAGTTAAGGGTATTCTTGCCAAGGTATTAGTGGATAAAGCTCAAATGTTCTTGAAGGCCATGAGCTATGATGCTTTTGAGGAGATCTTAGCCTTGCTGATATATGGCTTAGTGTTGTTCCCCAATCCAGATCAGTTCATAGATGTTCATGCCATCAACATTTTCCTGAGTCACAATCCAGTGCCTACATTGCTTGGAGACATCCTGCATTCTCTTCACACCCGTACTACAAGGGCAAGGGGAACTTTGATGTGCTGCATACCTTTACTATCCAGGTGGTTTATTTCTCACCTTCCTCGCTCAGTAATGAAGAATGAGCAAGGGTTCAGATGGTCCAAGAGGATCATGTCACTTTCTCACTCAGACATCCATTGGTGCTCCAGATCTATGGAGAATGTCACCATCATTGACCGTTGTGGGGAGTTTCCTAATGTGCCACTTCTAGGCATAAGAGGAGGCATCACCTACAACCCCTCTCTAGCTTTACGACAGTTTGGTTACGCTCGGAGCGATGGCCCACATGACATGTTGATTCAGGGCATTGTGTTTGATTACGACAACGATCTTCAGAGATACCGTCAGAGATTCATACGAGCTTGGGGAAAGGTAAACAGGGTTGACAGCAAGACACTGGAGCCTAAGTACACTATTCCTATGGAGGCTTATCTCAGATGGGTACGATCTCGTGCTCAGACACTCAGGATGCCATATCCTGCCGTCCTACCAGTTACCATGGAACCTGTTGCTGAAGGAGACACAGCTTATACCATCCTTCACCCAGACATGCCTACTGATATGGAAGACTTGCAGAGATCATGGATCCAACTGAAGGAGCAAAGGGATACTTTCGAGGCTCATTACAAAGCAAGCCAAGAAAAGGTTCTGGAACTAACAAAGCTACTTCATGAGGAACGGAATCTCAACTCTTACCTCAACACAAAGAGGAAACGTCCATGGGAGACTTAAAACCCCATCTGTTGTACTTATTTCACTTTCATTTTTGTAAGCCTAAAAGCAAAACAAAGTTATTACTAATAAAAGTTTACTTTCGTGTTTGTCTAAGAAAATTTAAATCCTGCGGTCCTTGAAAACATTGCATATGCATTCCCATATCATTTCATTGCATCACAGGTTTATAATTGTGCACAGGTTTCTCATCTTCTCGCTGTTTATTTCAGCAATGGCTCTTGAACAAACAGTTAAGGACCTCCAGGCACAAAATGCACAGTTCCAAGAGCTAATCCTGAACCTGACCAAGGGGCAGGATGAATTGCAGACACTGCTGGCTAAGAAGAAGAATCCTGAGGACAACAAGGATAGTCAGCTGAAACAACTACAAGCTGAGATGACAGGAATGAGGATCCAGATGAATGGCCAGATGGCTCTTATTCAAAGATTAGCTCAGGGGCAAGAAGAGCTGAGAACCTTTGTCCACAAACATCAAAGTGATAGAGTCAGGGATCTAATTTTCAGTCAACCTCCGTTAAAACAAGCTGATTTGGTTGAAAGGAGGATGAGGATAAAAGAGGGTAAGAGACAGGTTGCCATTGACTATTCTTCAATTGAAGGAGAAAGACCTGATAAGGTTAATCCACGTCAACACCAGAAAGGTAGAAGGCAGTTTATCAAGTTCAGCACTCCAATGTCACAAGTTTTGCAATGCCTGTTGGAGATGAAGCTGATTTCCTTGGAAAATTCTCCTAAAAATCCTAATACCTCTTCTCCTCGCTATAATCCCAAAGCAAGGTGTATGTACCACTCCAATTGTCCTGGACATGACACTAATAACTGTTGGGCATTGAAGAATAAGATTCAAGACCTAATTGACGAAAGAATACTCGAGGTTACGCCAGAAGGCCAGGTTGAGTTCTTCTATCGTCCATCAAGCATCAAAGTTTCCAGAATACTGAAGTGACAAGTTTAGAGGAAGAAACTTTGAGAACATTTGAATTTTCATTTGTAATTTCTCTTATTTGTTTGAACACTTATTATTATGTTAAACTTTTGTCTTCATTAATGCATTGCGTATGTTTGTCTTGAATTAATCCATTCGTTTCACTATGTTTTGAGCTATGTTTCTTATTTCTATCTTGTGATATTTAACTCCTGATAAAGCTATAAGCCTGTAGGGGGAGGATGACGAAAACAATACCATAATCTTATGCAGTATGCTTTTGAACAGACTATGCTGACGATGTACATGCATTGTTTCAATTCCTAAACAGTGGAGATATAAGGAGGTTAATCCCTAGTCAACCCTTTTGAGCCCATGAAGTAGGAGTTTTTATTCTCGCACAAATTGAAACCCTTATTCATAACCTGGGGCAGGGTAGTTACTCAGTTAACTCAAATATGCCAATCATCTGTGTTGTACACAACTAATGATGGTTCTCCGTAATCATGAAACCTTCAGTCAATATCCAGCAAAAGAACAATTCACTAAGTCAAAATCTATGAAGGAGACTTAGTAAAACATTAAGACATCCCGCTGACTGTAACCTTGAAATAAGCAGTTCAGGCAAAAAAAAGGGATAATAAAGTCAAAAGAGAAAAAAGGGTCACTATGAATCCTCAACAAAGAAAGAGGACTGAATGTTCAAATAAATGTTGGGTTTCTGAACCATCACAAATATCAATGTTACAATACCACACTTCTGTGGAGTCTCAATGCATAAGTTAACTGAGTATAGGACTGAAGAACATCATGGAGATTGGGTTGGGTACAAATAAAATTTGAGCCTTTATCCCTTGTTTCTTAAACCATGAACCAGGCCACGTTATAACCCTTTAAAAGTCCTAACTGAAGCATGGTTAGTTCGAAAGCGTACTGCTACAAAAAGGTATCCTGACTCCTTTAGGGCTTGTTATAAAACTTGAGTTAATATCGCAGTTTTCAAGAAAAAAAAAAAAAAAAATAAACAGTTTTTCTAAAATAACTTGTTTCAAAACTTCAAGACAGACATAAGCATTGCATTTTTTGAATATATTGGTTTGCATATACCTGAATGTTTGACAAATGGAGAAGCTTACAGGATGAATGTTCAATAAACAGAGTCCTTCCGATAAACAAAGTTGCTTCCTGGATCGAAGTCCATGTATACAAAGGGCCATAGTCATTATCTCCCAATCCAGGGGGGGGCAGACCATGATACTGCCAAATTCATTTGGGGCAACCAGGACAAGACTCAACTATGTTTAAGCAAACAGAGACAGATCTCCTCATCTATCTGAAGTGCCAAGGGCAACATTACAGAATTCATAATGCCAGGGGCATGGTCATTGTTTCCTAATCAAGGGGGCATACCAAGTTACTGTTCAAATCATCCGGGGCAATCAGGTCCAGACTCAACTGTGCTTAATAGCCAGGGGCATTTTTCCTCATACAGTTGAATTACCAAAGGTGACATTACAGAGTCCACAATGCCAGGGGCATATGCTTATGGGGCATTCTGCTTGTTTCTCTTGAGGTAACTACATTCAGATACTTCCATTATAAGGCAATTCATCCTCAACCAAGAGGCAATGCTTTCTCTTCAAATCTAATACCCGGAGCGCATATGGTCCATCATAATTTGAAGACACATTCCTCTTGTTGTATTACCTTGATATTGGATTCTCAGCTGAAACCACGATGGAAATTAATTGTCTACACCAGTAGTATCAGATGGTGTCAGTATCATGTCTTCAGATCCAGCTATGAGGATTTCGGGGAAGGTATTCAGGAAAGTTAAAAATTTCAGGAGCTCCAAATCCAATTGGTTATACACTCTCGAAGTTGAAACGTTTCTGTTCTCAAGTTCAGCTTTACTTTTCCCTCTGAATCCAGATTTACTTTTACCCTATTTTTCATAAGCGAAACGTCCATTAGTTGGGCTTGAATGCATGTGTGCTTAATATGATTGATGTTTACCAGAAATGCATGAAAATGCAGTAATAGTATTTACTAAGGACGAACGAGGGAAGGATTTCAACGAAGCTTCGCCGGTTCATCTTTACAAGACAGTCACAAATCCCTCAGTAGGGTAAATCCATCTTCATAAAGTCTCATCTCCCCCGGAATTTATATCCATCTCTTTTATCCTCATACGGATGTACGGGAAGTTACTTTCCAATAAGGGTACGACGAACGAAGAAGGGATATTATACTTATTCTACTATCAAACGAAGACGGGAGGTCATATCTATACCTTGCCATCCCCAACAACGGGAGGTCATATCTATACCTTGCCATCCCCAGCATACGGGAGGTTATCTATACCTTACTATCCCCAGCAGACAGAAGGTTATATATTCTCCAGCAACGAATCGGGATTATTTTCCCTGGCCAGCAGTTGTTATACAAAGATATCCAGACGCTCCCGGCAGTATCATATCATACATGCATCATTTACATCATACCATAGCATATATATCCATAGACATATAGTGCATTACTTGAGTACATCATATCATACATGCATACATAAAGCATAAACTAATGTTATTATACAAAAGCTACTTTTTTTTTCAGGTTAATTATCCAACAAACGAACTTATGATCTTTGGGACTGCTTTATTGTAACCTCAGGGTTACTTTATCCTCCTGATGAGCTTCTTATTACTTTGGGACTGCTTCATTGTAACCTCAGGGTTACTTTATCCTCCTGATAAGCTTCTTATTACTTTGGGACTGCTTTATTGTTACCTCAGGGTTACTTTATCCTCCTGATGACTTCTCATGACTTCAAGACTGCTTTAGAGTTATCATTATTGATGGCTCTATCCTCCTGAAATCATTACTTCAAGACTGCTTTAGAGTTATCATTATTGATTGCTCTATCCTCCTGAAGACATATCACATTATTATTTCAAGACTGCTTTGGAGTTGTCATTATTGATTGCTCTATCCTCCTGAAATCATTATTTCAAGACTGCTTTGGAGTTGTCATTATTGATTGCTCTATCCTCCTGAAATCATTATTTCAAGACTGCTTTGGAGTTGTCATTATTGATTGCTCTATCCTCCTGAAATCATTATTTCAAGACTGCTTTAGAGTTATCATTATTGATGGCTCTATCCTCCTGAAATCATTATTTCAAGACTGCTTTGGAGTTGTCATTATTGATTGCTCTATCCTCCTGAAATCATTATTTCAAGACTGCTTTGGAGTTGTCATTATTGATTGCTCTATCCTCCTGAAATCATTATTTCAAGACTGCTTTAGAGTTATCATTATTGATGGCTCTATCCTCCTGAAATCATTACTTCAAGACTGCTTTAGAGTTATCATTATTGATTGCTCTATCCTCCTGAAGACATATCACATTATTATTTCAAGACTGCTTTGGAGTTGTCATTATTGATTGCTCTATCCTCCTGAAATCATTATTTCAAGACTGCTTTGGAGTTGTCATTATTGATTGCTCTATCCTCCTGAAATCATTATTTCAAGACTGCTTTAGAGTTATCATTATTGATGGCTCTATCCTCCTGAAATCATTATTTCAAGACTGCTTTGGAGTTGTCATTATTGATTGCTCTATCCTCCTGAAATCATTATTTCAAGACTGCTTTGGAGTTGTCATTATTGATTGCTCTATCCTCCTGAAATCATTATTTCAAGACTGCTTTAGAGTTATCATTATTGATGGCTCTATCCTCCTGAAATCATTACTTCAAGACTGCTTTAGAGTTATCATTATTGATTGCTCTATCCTCCTGAAGACATATCACATTATTATTTCAAGACTGCTTTGGAGTTGTCATTATTGATTGCTCTATCCTCCTGAAATCATTATTTCAAGACTGCTTTGGAGTTGTCATTATTGATTGCTCTATCCTCCTGAAATCATTATTTCAAGACTGCTTTAGAGTTATCATTATTGATGGCTCTATCCTCCTGAAATCATTATTTCAAGACTGCTTTAGAGTTATCATTATTGATGGCTCTATCCTCCTGAAATCATTACTTCAAGACTGCTTTAGAGTTATCATTATTGATTGCTCTATCCTCCTGAAGACATATCACATTATTATTTCAAGACTGCTTTGGAGTTGTCATTATTGATTGCTCTATCCTCCTGAAATCATTATTTCAAGACTGCTTTAGAGTTATCATTATTGATGGCTCTATCCTCCTGAAATCATTACTTCAAGACTGCTTTAGAGTTATCATTATTGATTGCTCTATCCTCCTGAAGACATATCACATTATTATTTCAAGACTGCTTTGGAGTTGTCATTATTGATTGCTCTATCCTCCTGAAATCATTACTACTTCAAGACTGCTTTAGGGTTATCATTATTGATTGCTCTATCCTCATGAAGACATGCTGTTACATCAGGATTACTCCAGTATCCTGAAAACATATCATCAATACCTTAGGACTGCTCCAGACTCCTGACAGTTTTCATTATACCAAGAAATATATCTGAAGAACTTTCCCCTAGTGGCATCTTTAAGCCCACTCAATCATATTCAACTAGCCATCTGTATCACTCTATGCACTGGTGAGTGCAAATTTTTGGGCTTTTGTGTTCAATCCCCTTCAACCTTCCAGGTCACGACTGGCTTCACCCGAAGCAGACGTCTCTTCGCATCACAAGTTCCTAGGACCAACACTGAGGCAGAGGCTGTTGCCAGAGCCAAAGGGAAGAGTGTGATACCAGAAGAATCTGCATCGAACGAAACTCATAAATCATCATTCGATCAAGATGTGGATGAATTTATGAGAATTATTAAAAGAAGTGACTATAAAGTTGTGGACCAGCTCCACCAGACTCCTTCAAAGATTTCTATATTATCTCTGTTGTTGTGTTCCGAAGCCCATCGGGATGCACTACTCAAAGTTTTGTATGCTGCCTACGTGCCAGAAGAGATCACTGTGAATCAGCTGGAAACAGTAGTGTCAAATGTCAATACTAGCCACGAGCTAGGTTTTACTAATGCTGATTTAACGACAGAAGGACGTCTCCACAACAAAGCCTTGCACATAATCCTGGAGTGCAAAGGAGTTGTACTATCTCACGTTCTTGTAGACACTGGGTCCTCACTCAATGTCTTACCCAAGAAAGCCCTTGTCAAGCTTGAGTATGACGGGATAGCTCTCCGGCCAAGTAATCTTGTGGTTAGGGCTTTTGACGGCTCCAAGAGATCTGTTTTTGGAGAGGTGGAGCTACCAGTGATAATCGGTCCATAAGTCTTCAAGACCATTTTCTATATAATGGACATACAACCTACTTACAGCTGTTTGCTAGGTTGACCCTGGATTCACGCCGCAGAAGCAGTAACGTCGACCCTTCACTAGAAAATGAAGTATGAATGGGAAGGGAAGATTATCACCATCTGTGGTGAGGAGGACATATTTGTTAGCCATCTGGCTACGTACAAGTATATTGAAATGGATGGTGAAATCCATGAGACAATAAGCCAAGGGTTTGAAGCCCTGAATGTTAATGAGGCGACTGAAGTATTTGCTGCATCCCAGGAAGACATGATGGGTACTTCAATTGTCTCCTATCAGCAAGCCCGGAAGGTTGTTGAAGATGGTAATACCCAAGGCTGGGGCAAGCTGCTGCCACTGGAGAAGAAGGAAGATAGATTCGGTTTGGGTTACAGACCATTCCGACAAGATCAATCAGAGGCTGTAAAAGAGCCCAAATTTGGCAGTGGGGGGATGCTCACCCCAGATGCTGTTAACAATTTGGAAGACGAGGCGGAAAGCGACCACAACCTGGAGAGCTGGATACGTCCAAGGATCTCGGGGAACCAAGTCCTTAATTGGTCTTCCCAGGAAATTATAAGGGTTACTCCTGCAGAGTAATTATTATTTCCTGTCTTTTTTTAGCATGCATCAAGTCCTGCATCTTGCCCAAGGTGTCAGGACTCATTTTGTAATAGGGCCATATTGTAATTTTGTGCAAATGATTAATCAATGAATATCAGACATCTTTTGCAAACGAGTCTCTTTTTCGCTCACTGTCTTTTCATTTTTACTTTTGTACAAAACAATAAAATGGCAATGTTTTCAAAATAAATAACTTCATTTTCACTTTTTCTAAACAAGATTAAAATTGGTCACTAAAATGAACCAATCTCAACCCTTGCAGAGATTATCCTCCAGATTGCACCGACAACAGCACTGCTATGACCTTGTATGACTTCGACAATCCGATTAATCAAGCCGATTAAGGGGTTGAAGAAGACTATGAGTTACCCGAAGAGTTAGCCAGGTTGTTGAGGCAAGAAGAGAAAGTGATCACTCCTCATCAGGAGGAGGTTGAAACAGTTAATCTTGGTACCAAAGAATACTTTAAAGAAGTAAAGATCGGGGCCAGTTTGCAAGATTCAGTGAAGGGAACAACTTATTGACATGCTTCGAGAGTACGTTGACGTCTTTTCTTGGTCCTATCAAGACATGCCAAGTCTGGATACTGACATTGTTATGCACAAGCTGCCTTTGAAAGAGGATTGTCCTCTAGTAAAGCAGAAGCTACGTTGTACTCGTCCGAATATGGCCATGAAGATTAAGGAAGAAGTACAAAAACAGTGGGATGTCGGTTTCCTTGTTGTAACTAGTTATCCGCTGTGGGTTTCTAACATTGTACCAATGCCTAAGAAGGATGGAAAAGTAAGGATGTGTGTGGATTACCGGGATCTGAACAGAACTAGCCCGAAGGATGATTTCCCATTACCTCACATTGATGTATTGGTCGACAACACAGCTCAGTTCTCGGTGTTTTCCTTCATGGATGGATTTTCCGGATATAATCAGATCAGAATGTCACCCGAAGATATGGAGAAGACTACCTTTATCACACCTTGGGGCACATTTTGTTACAAGGTAATGCCATTTGGACTAAAGAATGTCGGTGCTACTTATCAACGAGCTATGGTAACATTATTCCACGACATGATCCATAAAGAAATTGAATGCTACGTGGATGACATGATTGCCAAGTCCCTCACTGAAGAAGACCATCTGGTAAATCTGCTGAAGTTGTTCAAGCGTCTGAGAAAGTATCAGCTGAAGCTTGTTGCACCCCAAAATTTGCCCTCACAATACAAGACTTTGTGTTCTAAGAAGGTTCACAAGGTTCACAAGTTTCTCAATGCTTATATAACCTTTCATGAGGTTCATGAAGTCTACAAGTTACTTCTTGAAGGTTCACAAGGTTCACAAGTTTTCTCAACAGTTACATAACCTTGCATGAGGTTCATGAAGTCCACAAGTCACTTCTTGAAGGTTCACAAGGTTCACAAGCTTCTCAACATTTACAATACCTTTCATGAAGTTCAGGAAGTCTACAAGTTACTTCTTGAAGGTTCACAAGGTTCACAAGTTACACAATGGTTACAAAGCTTTCCTGAGGTTTATGAGGTCTACAAGACACTTTATGAAGGTTCTCAAGGTTCACAAGCTTCACAATACCTCCCATGAGGTTCACAAGACACTTTATGAAGGTTCACAAGGTTCACAAAGTTCACAATTGGTCAAAGGAGTTGACAATTCCCTCAGACAATGCACCTCCTAAGCAGTACATCCAAAACTAGGGTTTTGACTTTAATCAGGCTAAATGGATTTCCAATACCTCAAGTGAGTTTCATAACATCTTATATGTGTGTAATAACCCCTATGACAAGTTTCAAGACTTTTCTCAAAAGTTTGCTCAGTCAGATGATCAGATAAGTCAAAATCAGTCAAAGTAGTTAGAAAGTCAAACTGAGGTCAACTGTGGTCAAACCAAAGTCAAACTTCATGATTTTTTGCCAACATCAAGTATATGAAGTAAAATTCATCATTTGATCAAGGGTTGATCATGATTCATCAAGGAGATTCCAGATCATCAATAATCAGGAGTTTCTAAATTAGGGTTTCCTCAGTAAAAGTCAACTGAACTTTGACCAGCCATAACTTTCACATGCTTCATCACCAAGTCTCCACTCAAAGCTCATTTTGAAGGAAATTGAATTCTCTACAACTTTGATGTTGAAGGTTAAGCCTAAAAATGCTTCATTTGAAAGATATGATCTAAGACATTATAGGTCATTTCAAAAGTCAACAAAAAGTCAACAACTTCAAAAGAGCATAACTTGAGATTGGTAAATGATATGGACCTGAAACCAATGGGGTTGTTTAAAGGACTCTTCAAGCTTTCCAAAAAGTCCAAGAACACCCTCATACCTTTAAAATTGAGGGAGATATGCCTTTGCAAAGTGGGATAATTTTGTGATGGTTTATGTTGAAAATGGAGGCTTAGAAGTATTTCTTTCCAAATGGGCTGCCTAATTCATGACCCAATCCATCTCATAACATTATGCACGACCCAATTGACCAAAATTCAGCATTTTTATTATTTTTTATTTATTTATTATTGATTTAATTCATAAAAATCATTTTAAATAAATATAAAATATGAAAATCTATTTTTGGGTGAAGATATTGTTTCTAGAAATTCATAATTATTGATTGAATTAGAAGGAGAAGGAAATCATGTGAATTATCCCAAAATAGCAAGCACTCATGATCAAATATTTGAATTTTATACTATGATCTTTTTGAATATTTTTTGGATCAATTTTTCACATAACCTATCCATGTTTCTGACCTAAATCAATCACATATATATACATAACACAAACCCTAGCCAAGAGGACGAAATCCAGCAGCTTCAAGGTAAGTTCAAAAGCACAAAAATTTGTCCAAAAGTGAGAATCGGATTTTGAATTTCAGAGCTTTAGAAGGTAAATTAAGAACATAGACATGTTCTTTGATCATCCATGAAGCGAAATCATCCATCATACGCATCCCATATGCCCCATATTGCTCTACCCGAACTCATCTTTGTCTTAAAATCAATTTTTTCGATTCCATTGATATGTGTATTATAAATTGTTTTTGATGGTTGATATGTGTTTATTTTGATCCCTAGAACAATTCTGGACAACTCAATTGGATTTTCGTGACCTAATAAGGATTCGGCCATTGTTAGGGTTTAGCTCTTGAAGTTAGGGCTTGATGATTCAATGAGTTTAAATAAATTCTAAGAACATGGGAGTGTTCCATGAGACCTAAGGATCATAAAACTGTAATCAATTTGATGAATCGTTACTGTTTGGCAAGAGTTTGATTTTCGCAGGTCAAGAAGCTTGAAGAACTCGTAGGAAAATTTGCACCTGAATTCGCAGGAAATTTCGAAGCTCAGGAGGTTGAAGACGAAGGCCCTGCGCGCCAGTTTTAAAATTCAAATTTTATTAATATATTTTATGATTGTTTTGTTGTTTCATTAACACACACATGCGTGTGTCCTGGTGGTAAGCGCAGCCTATGTATGTTGAAAGGTGCTTGGTTCGATTCCTGGCCAAGTGCATTTGTTTTGTTTTATTTTTTCAGGGTGAAAGGAGGCTTAATATATTATGATTCAAGGCCATCTAACTAACAGATTGGCTCTTCCAGCCGGGTGGTAACGCGCGCATTCTTGTATACATAAGGTCCTGGGTTCAATCCTCCCCCAGGCCTTTTTGTTCTTTTATTTTTCTGGAATTTTCAAGATCAAGGCACAAAACAAAATGAAGCCGTTTCCTTATCACCTGCGTCTGGCTGGCCCAGTGGTTCTTGTTGCTGCCTGCAAGTAAGAGGTCTTGGGATCAAATCCCATCAGGTTCCTTTTTCTTTCTTTCTTTTTATTTTATTTTTCTTCTTTTAATTTAATTAGTTTAAAATAATCAAATTTTATTATTATATTATGATATTATGTATATATATATTCTAAATTCAAAATAGTCTCATATTCTCTAAAAAAAAAATTTCCAAATTTTCTTTTTTTTTATTCAAAAATTTATATTATTTATAATATGTATATATATATTAGTTAATTTTGTATATTATAAAATCCTAATTTTTCAACCCTAAAAACTATTTTCAAAAATAAAACCTAATCCTATTTTTTTTAATTTTATTTTCTAATATAATTATTATATAACATATGTCTATTATAATTCTTACAAATTTTGTAAATATACTTATAAGTTATTTTTCTCTTTATATATTAAATAAACATTTTTCTTATAACTTTTGTTTAGAAATAATTGTGTTTATAATAATTAGACTTTTGTAGTAACTTTATAATTAAAATATAACTTAATAAATTGCAAATTAAAATAATTGTTTATTCATATTTGTTTTTTAGTTGTTTATATTAAAAATTGTTAATTTCTTATTATTATACTATTTTGATTAATTTTGTTTATTCTTATTTACTAACCATATTATTATTTATTATTTTTCTAACCTTGTTTATTATTTCTAACTTATTATTATTATTATTGCTACTAACCCCTAATTATAATTTGCTTATTATTTATTTATTATTTATATTTTGCTATTATATTATTTTATTTGCCATTTATTTTATAATTATTATGTAATTGTTCCTGGATGTAAATTTGTAATTATTTAATTATTATTGTTATGATTAGTAATTAGGGAGTGACAAAACATGTTTGTTATTTAAAAATAAACTTAGATCACTTTTAATATAAGATAATTAAAATAAACACTCACACACACGTAAGTCGATTTTTAATCGCCGTCTCACATTTCTAAGGTTATCCCTCAAGTTGCCTACGAATAATGGTCAAGTGGGGTGTATAACGCAAGTCCCTCGAAAGAAAATCATCAAAGTCCCTTATGGTTGCCTTTACGGATCGAGTCCCTTCGAAATAAATGATGATAGTCCCTTCTTTATGCTTATTACACCCCACAATGGCCTTCAAAATCAAATTGTCCCTCACATGTCCCTTTACATCCAAAGTAAGGGCTACCTACTCCTTAATAGTAGGGATAGTCTTACTAAGGAAAAGATAAAGAATAAGAAAGACCTTAAACATTAGGGTAGGTTACTCTTATGTGCTTGCTCACTTCAAAAAATTTTCAAACACTTAACATTTTCAAACAAATTTTCAAACAAGTTTTTTACACATCCGTACGAGGATTATTATTAAACTATTCTGAAAATTTTCTATTCACACACTACACTTTCAAAAAAAAAACAATTTAAAGTGAGCTTAAGTACCTAAGAGCCCATGGATAACCATGGATGAAAAGGGTGCTAATACCTTCCCTTTTCATAACCTACCCCCCGGACCCAAAATATTCTCTAAGGTCTTTCCTGTTCTTTTATAACCTTTCCTTATGGATAAAATAAAAGTCGGTGGCGACTCTTGCTATCCGCAACATAACTTAAAGTCAGTTCTCCCACCGTGTTACAAAGCTAAACCCCAATAAATGCACATTCGAGGAATGTTCCGGTAAACTGTTGGGATTCATTGTAAGTGAAAAAGGAATTGAAGTTGATCCCGACAAAGTCAAAGCCATTCAGGAGATGCCTGCACTTAAGACTGAAAAGGAGGTTCGGGGGTTCTTAGGTAGATTGAACTACATATCAAGGTTCATATCTCATCTTACTGCAACCTGTGAGCCCCTGTTCAAATTGTTAAGAAAGGAACAAACAGTCAGGTGGAATGAAGATTGTCAGAAGGCTTTTGACAAAATCAAGGAGTACTTACAAGAACCTCCAATTCTTATGCCACCAATTGAAGGGAGACCTCTAATAATGTACTTGACAGTATTAGAAGGATCAATGGGGTGTGTGTTAGGCCAACATGATGAGTCTGGTCGAAAAGAGTATGCAATTTACTACCTAAGCAAAAAGTTTACCGACTGTGAACAACGTTATTCACTGCTCGAGAAAACTTGATGTGCTTTAGCATGGGCTGCTCGCCGACTAAGGCATTATATGTTGACTCACACTACTTTGTTGATCTCAAAGATGGACCCAATCAAGTACATATTTGAGAAGCCAGCACTTACCGGAAGGGTTGCAAGATGGCAAATAATTTTGACAGAGTATGACATTCAGTACACATCTCAAAAGGCCATCAAAGGCAGTGTACTGTCTGACTATCTGGCTGAGCAACCCATTGATGATTACCAACCAATGAGATTTGACTTCCCTGATGAAGACATCATGTTCCTAAAAGCAAAAGATCATGAAGAGTCTGTTCACACTGAAGGGCCTGACCCAGAAGAAGAGTGGACAATGATGTTTGATGGGGCTGTTAATATGAATGGTCGAGGAGTTGGTGCAATGCTCATTACACCTAAGGGAGTTCATATGCCTTTCTCGGCAAAACTCACTTTTGCGTGCACTAACAACGAAGCTGAATATGAAGCCTGTATCATGGGTCTTAAGGAGGCCATTGACCTCAGGATCAAGACTTTAACTGTATTCGGAGATTCAACTCTGGTAATCAATCAGACCAACGACAAATGGTACACTCACCAAGAGCATTTGATTACATACCGTGACTATACGAGGAGATTATTGACTTTCTTCACAACAGTCAAACTTTAGTACATCCCTCGAGACGAAAATTAGTTCGTAGATGCTCTAGCTACCATTTCCTCCATGATCAAGGTTTAAACATAAAATTATGTACCTCAGATTTCGGTATCCAGACTTGACCGACCAACATATGCATTCTCCGTGGACATTGCTAAAGATGACAAGCCTTGGTTCCATGACATCAAATGTTTCTTAGAGGATCAGACATACCCACCTGGGGCATCATCCAATGATAAGAAGACATTAAGAAGGCTGGTTGGTAGTTTCTTCCTTAATGTTGATGGTTCCTTGTACAAGCGAAACTTTGATATGGTTCTTCACAGATGTGTTGATAAGAAAGAGGCAGACTTGCTGATGCACGAGGTGCATGAAGGATCTTTCAGTACCCATGCTAGAGGACATGCGATGGCAAAGAAATTGTTAAGATCAAGTTACTACTGGATCACAATGGATGCAGACTATTGTGCCTATGCCAGAAAGTGCCACAAATGCCAAATTTATGCAGACAAGGTGCATGTTCCTCCAAATCCTTTGAACGTGATGTCTTCACCTTGGCCCTTTGCCATGTGGGGCATTGACATGATTGGAAAGATCGAACCGACTGCTTCGAATGGCCACAGATTCATCCTGGTAGCCATTGATTATTTCACCAAGTGGGTTGAAGCAGCTTCGTATGCAAACGTCACCAGACAAGTGGTAGCCAGATTCCTGAAGAGAGATATCATCTGTTGATATGGAGTACCCGAGCGAATCATTACTGATAATGGTTCCAATTTGAACAACAAAATGATGGCAGAACTATGCCGGGACTTCAAAATCCAACATCACAACTCTTCTCCCTACAGGACAAAGATGAATGGCGTTGTTGAGGCACCTAACAAAAACATCAAGAAGATTGTGCAAAAGATGGTGGTTACTTACAAAGACTGGCACGAAATGCTACCGTTTGCCTTGCATGGGTACCGTACCTCAATCATAACGTCTAATGGGGCAACACCTTATCAACTTGTGTATGGTATGGAAGTTGTCCTACCTGTTGAAGTTGAGCTACCTTCCTTACGAGTACTGATGGATGTAAAGTTGAATGAAGCAGAATGGGTCTGTTCTCGGTACAATCAACTAAATCTGATTGAAGAAAAGAGATTAGCTGCAATCTATCATGGGAAGTTATATCAGAAAAGAATGAAGAAAGCCTTCGATCAGAAAGTCAGACTTCGGGAATACCAAGTGGGAGATCTTGTGCTGAAAAGACTTCTTCATCCTCATACAGACCATAGGGGCAAGTGGACTCCAAATTACGATGGTAGATTCGTATTAAAGAAAGTTTTCTCAGGTGGGGCACTGATGCTCACTACTATGGATGGTGAAGATTTCTTGTCCCCTGTGAATTCAGATGTAGTTAAAAAATACTTCGCATAAAAAGACCCGCTGGAAATAAAAACAGAATGTAAGTCCAGGCAAAAATAGGGCATCCCGGCGAGTCAAAAACAAAATAAAAGACTCGGGCAAAAATAAGGGAAAAAAAGTGTGCACCCGCTGAGTTGAAACGTCGCGTTGGACAACTCAGGCAAAAATGGGTATCCCGGTAGATTGAAAACCCTAAAGGGCGATCCACGCAAAATAAGGGAATAAGCGAACAACTGCATTCTGAATTCGTCTGTATCACTCACAACACGGCAAGCTTTGAAGAGATAAAGCATCAGTCAGAATCAACCTTCTTCAGAAAGCAAGATGAGAATAACGTCAAGGTCATACAGGTCATAGCAAAGGAAGCTCACCGGAACATCGTCAACATTGCCAACACTTTTACTTTTTCAATTTATAACAATCTCCTCATTCCAGGGGATCTGTTTCTTTAACTGTATTTGCCAATTCAGGGCACCCAGATTAATAAAATCAGAGTTTTCAGTCGCACCCCGTCTCGTACATTTTTGTTTCGTTTGCAAAATGTCCAGTATCCATGATATAATATTTGCATAAAACAAATGAGCCATTATTAATAAATGCTTGCAGGAAATGTATTTACTCTCAGGAATATCTAACTCCTATGACGCAATCCGGTAAGGGATATTTAACAGGTTGCAGGTATTCAAATACGTAACATGGGGCATGCCAAACATCACTTCCCCAGCACATCTTCTCCAAGCAGCATCTGAAATGCTTTTTCCCCAAGCAGAGTGCCAGGTCTCTCAAAGATAAAAGAATTATCTCCCCGCAGAGTTCCAGCCAGAAGAGCAATGCCTGAAACTCTCACACAACAAAGTGACGAAAACTTCTTTCTCCCCAGCTGGGTTTCTCCTTACAAGATAGGTCTACCAATGATCTATTTCCCCAGGCAGAGCTATATATCTTAACGGATCTACCAATGATCTTACTCAGTTGGGATGCTCCCCCAAACAGATCAACCAGAGATCCAATCTTCAGCGGGATCCGAATCCCGGATCGGTTTCTTTTTACATAATCATAGCATTCGCATCATTTTCCCCACAAAGCGTAGCATTCCGTCTAATACAGAGCATTACGGCAAAAATCAAACATTTGCATGATCACAAGTCAGGTTCGAGCCAGTCACCTGCAAATACCATCAGTATTTCATCAGCGATGTATATAAAAGCCAAAACATCCCCTTTGCACTCGCCAACACAGATGCATGTTCATATGTACTCTTTCGACACTCGTCCGTGTCATACTATTCCCCCGCAGATATAAGCCAAAACATCTTCACAAGTACATATATCTATACATTCTCTTTTGACACTCGTACGTGTCACCCTTCCCCAGCACGGTTGCCAAATCACTTGTTAAAAGCCAAGTACTTGTTTATAAAACACTCCTTTTGACACTCGTCCGTGTCATCCTATCCCTACAGGTCGCTGAAACACCTGTTGCATTCTCATATACAAATGTTTGTTCATAACTTATACACTTTCTGACACTCGTCCGTGTCACCCTGTTCCCCAGCAAGTTGAACACTCGTCAGTATCTTGCTCATACTCCACAATACTTCACTCATACTTATACAGATACTCGTCCGTATCTTATATATACATATATTCATCTCCCCACATATTCGACACTCGCCGTGTTCTTTGTTAACCAGTTGGTTCTCGTCTGTATCATCATCTCTGAACACGCGTCAGCGTTTGTTTCTACTGATACTCGTCCGTATCATGGTCTTAAGGATGCTCGTCCGCATCTTTAATCCATACAACAGCGTCAAACACTTATACCTTTTATTCTGGAAAGCGTAAGCACTCATCCGTGTTTACCATTCCCCGGTAAGTCGCCAGTAGAACAACTTTTCTTCTATCCGACATTCGTCATATGTCGTGATACTTTCGGCAGTCGTACCCTGCCAGGTGATCGTCCTTCACCTTTGGATGACCGTCCCTCATCCATTCCCCAGTAGAGTTTCCATTATCCGGCATTCGTCCTATGTCGTGATATTTAGCAGCCGTCCCCTGCTAGGTGATCGTCCTTCACCTTTTGATGACCGTCCCTCATCATTTTATCCGATGGCCGTCCCTGTCGTTATTTTTGATTATCCGACATTCGTCCTATGTCGTGATAAACCCCGAGAGCAGCCGTACCCGACTAGGTGATCGTCCTTCACCTCTTGATGATCGTCCTTCATCATGCTTATCCGATGGCCGTCCCCATCGTCGACCTTTACTATCCAACATTCGTCCTATGTCATGATATAGAGCAGCCGTCCCCTGCTAGGTGATCGTCCTTCACCTTTGATGACCGTCCCTCATCATTTATTTCATTTATTCTTTAATCCGATGACCGTCCCCATCGTTGTTTACTTTACTTTGCAAACCTGATGGTCATCCCCATCATTTCCTTTACCTTAAATCCCCAGAGAACCTTGTTACTTTACTTGATGGTCCTCCCCATCGTGATTTCTTATTTCCCCAGCTTGTCGGCCATCCCCGTCATTTGCTTTATCCCCAGCAGTCGTCCTCTGCTCGATGGTCGTCCTCCATCTCCCGCATTTTAATAATCATACTATACTATTCTTTACAATTTATATCCCTTTTCTTCTTCTCCCCAGTGAGTGCAAATTTCGGACGGTCTTTGGTATTCAACCACAAGTTATCTTGTTTGTCTGATAAGCCCGGCGCTTACATCCTGCACAGCTAACTCATGTTTGAATAGGGGCAACTGTAAACACCCCAAATTTTCCCTCACTCTTTTTCACCATTGGCTTGTGATCTTTCATGCTTGCATAAGTTTAAGCATATCATCTCATATTGCATTTTTGTTTCATCTGCATATTTCAAATTCATCTGCATATAGGGTTTGTGATCTGAGCAATCCAAGGATCCATCTGAGCGACTCCAAAGGTCTCCAATCATTCCAAGAGGGTCTATGTGTGTTCTATCATCATATTATATCCCTCAAAGATCAAGGAAGTCAAGAAATCACAAGAACTTGGAAAGCATGGAAGTAGGGCTAGGGTTTCACTACACAGATGCCTAGAATTAGGGTTTTGGTTTCAGAGGCCATAACTCCAAATATTTTGGTCATTCTTGTTTCTAATAGTCTCAATATGTTATACGGATCATGTGTACCAAGTTTTATAAATAAATTCATTGTGGAAGTCATATGTTCACTGGGTAACTTCTTGAGCAAGTCAGAGCAAAATCAGGGAATCTGAGCCCCCCAACAATGGAACCAAAGTGGATTTTTCACCAAATTGAAGTTATATGATCTTTATTTGATCATTGAAGTGCTTAGAAATTCACAAAATTGAAGTTCTTTGAAACATCCCTTGAAAATGGTATACAATTATGAAGTGATGTAATGGTTCCAATCACAAAAAGTTTTCATGAAAAGTTGCAATATTTCAGCCACTGCATCAGTGTTAATTGATTAACATATGTGTTAAACGGTTAACACACTTCAAAATTTAAAAAAATATTCAAAAAATGGCATGGCTAATCGATTAACCAAACTGTTAATCGGTTAACACTATTAAAAACAGTCTAAAAATGAATTTTGAAAGCATGAAACTCTGCCATATATTTGCTAACATTCCTAAACGTGTATATGATGCATGAGACATTTTTTTGAACACTTGCATAAATATTTTAAGCAATGATTGTTATACCTTTGATTTGATCCAAGATACTCTTCAATTCTTGAATAATATTTGAAGCTTGATGATTATGATCCACTTCCTTTTTGCACACACAAACTTGAGCATAAATTATTGTCTTCATCAAAACATAGTATTGAAATAAGATTACCTTCACATTCTCCCCCTTTTGATGATGACAACCTAAAACTTGAGAGTTCGCTACAAACTTGTTTCTCCAACGAAGGCTCCCCCTTGATTGATGCGTTCCCTCAATCAATGAAGGTATGGAACAAAATTCTACATAAAGTGTTAGAGAAATAACAACATCCTTCTCCCCTTTTGTCATTAACAAAAAGGAATCAATGATTACAATGGTTGGATATGAAATTTGGATAAACATAAAGCCATACACAACAAAAACATAACTAATAACAAACTATGTAAAACACACACACATAACTTGGAACAAACACAAACAATACATGAACACCATATATCTTGAACATAATACTTAATACGAACCATTGTACGAGACATTACGAAACATTACGAGACATTACGAAATACAAGTGAAAAAGTGTCTAGTATATGATACTTAGAACCTTAAAAAGACACATAAACATAAACTTAAAC
This sequence comes from Lathyrus aphaca, assembly GCA_963966055.1. Taxonomy (NCBI): domain Eukaryota; kingdom Viridiplantae; phylum Streptophyta; class Magnoliopsida; order Fabales; family Fabaceae; genus Lathyrus; species Lathyrus aphaca. Next base: position 613,220,436 of record OZ014519.1, read on the forward strand.
TTAAACATAGAAATTATAGAGAAACCATAAAACTAGTAAGCTTCATTCTTCATATTTGGACATCTCATCATCATCATTATCATCATCATTTTTCTCATTTTCCAATTCTTCCTCACCATCCTCGTCACTTTCTTCGACATCTTCATTTGGGTTCTTCATGGAGAGAACAAGCTTGCGAAGCGAGTTGATGGCTTGAGTTGGTTCACGGTGGTTGCTCATCATTGTAGTATAAAGGAACACATTTGTAATCCCACCTTCTGGAATATGAGTGTTCGAAAAGGAGGATCCATCCGCGTACCTATACACACCATCATTACCAACAACAATTCCCATATTATTCATGTCGGGACCGACTTAAAAATTCTAGAGTCGACATCACATTTTTAGGTAAAAATAGTGATAAACCTAAATTCTTAGGGTAGAGAGACCTTCGATTCGGAAGTCGGTTAAATGAGAGGAAGGTGTTAGACACCTCTCACTTCTATTGTATCTAATAGGATCCTTTCTAGGTTCATAGGGTTGTTTGTTTGTTAAAAGTAAATTCTATAATAAATAAAATAAACGAAAACCAAATTTAAATCATAATTGCACTCGCTAAGGTTTGTACAAACCTTATGCCTACGTACCTTCGACTTGAAGGATCATAGCGCCGTAGTTCAATTCCTCTACCCCTAACTCTAATCTCATTATTTCTAACTACCATTTTACTAAATTATTAACAACTTATATTTTAAACTCCATTTTAATTATTTTAAAAAACCTTGATTTTTATATTTAAGAAGAAACTCATATTTTGGAACCCCTTACCCCTTAAGTAGAACCCCAACATATTCATAAAACCCCAAAATATTTGTGAAAACCCTTTTAAAAGCACTAATTTAAAACCCCTTATTTCAACCCCTAAAAATAAATTTTTTTAACCCCAAAATAATTTAAATGAATCCCCTAATAATTTATCCCAAATAAAATAATAAAAAAATATTTTATTATTATTTTTATAATAAAAATCTGGAAACATCTACTTTTTTATATTAAATTAAAATCCAATTATAACATAAACTACAAAAATGATTACTAAAAAATATTATTATGCGACAAAACCAATAATTATGAAAACCCTAAATATCCCTAAAAATAATTTAAATATTAAATTCTAATTCCCCATAATCCTTAATTAAAAATCTAATCCTAATTAATCAAGTATTTGATTAATTAATTAATAACAACCCTACAAATTAAGAAATAATAATGAAAATAACATTATTAATACTTTTAAAACCCTAAAATTAAATTCAGAATTTTATTCCTAATTATATAATTAACCCCTAATAAAATTATAAACCTAATTAATTAATTAATTAATTAATTAATTAAATAATTAAGTAATTAATTAATTGAACTAATGTAATAAACCCAGGGGGTGTAAATTAATAAAGATTAGCAATTGGGGTTGATCTGGATGTGTTGATAATAAGTTCATAGCCAAATGTGGTTTTAATCTGAATATTTTAAAATGTATGAGAGAAAAATATTTTAGGAGAAAAAGCATAAACACGCTAATGTGAGCATGAGAGGGAGTGAAATTTTTTTCAGAAATTTTTCTTGTAAAACTTAAATTTAATTATGTTATTAAAAATTGAATTGAAATTATTTAAATTTTGAGATTAATTAACCTATTAAAATTGATTTAAAATTTCTTAAAGTTTGATTTTAATTTACTCATTAAGATTGAATTGATACCCTTTAAAAGTTGAAGTTTATTAACTTATTAAAATATAATTGAAATCCTTAAAGTTTGATTTTAATTTACTCATTAAAATTGAATTGATACCCTTTAAAATTTGAAGTTTATTAACTTATTAAGATAGAATTGAAATCTTTTATATGAATTAAATCCATAACGAAATTATATCAAACCATAGGGAAAATTAAAGAATCAAACAATAAACTATGCACCCATCAATACCAATCACATCAAAAATTAAACTGATTCCTAATATATCAAATACTCATATAAGTAATTAATTACGTGAAGGCAACCTACAGGATCGATGTTTATCCCGGTGAGTAAAATATTTTCTTTGAGTTATCTCCGTTTGTACGCGGTCGACTCTTATCCTTCAATTCCTATCAGGTATTTTCCTTCCTTTTGTCTTTGACCCACTATTTCCCCTTTGCCTTTATAGAATAGTTGCTGGTAGGAGTTTTAGGATTTAGTTGTTGTTCTTCAATGTGAATAGTGGTGAGGAAAATATGAGAGACGGAGAGTCTATTTATAGGGTAAAATTAGGTTAAAAGAATTGAATGAGATTATCTTATTTATGAATGATTTAATTTAACCTGATTCTCCATATTTCTTAATGCTCAAGCCAATGAATCTGGATGGATTCATGGCTTTGTAAATTTAAATAAAATAAAATTAAGTGAAAGAAATAGCCTAATAATAATAATGACAAAAAGATTTTGATTGTTTAGATTTTTTGTAATTTTTTTTTATACTTTTAGATTTTTTCATAAAAAATTGATTTTAATGAAAAAAATCATATTTTCAAAAATTCATTAAATAAAAATACGAAAATAAAAAATTAAATATTAAAAAATGATATTTTTGTGATTTTTTATTAAATAAATAAAAAGGAAAAAATTAGTAATAAATAAAACATTAAAAGTGAGAAAGGTGGGATTCAAACTCACAACCTCTCACACTTATAGGCCTTATACCCCTTTTTCTACCAATTGTGTCATTTTATTTATTCGAAGTAAAGTGGCATTAGAAAACATAAGGAAGATGGTCAAATTTTAGGGTACAACAGCTTCCCCTATTTAATCGGCTTTGAATCAGAATGATAATGTCGACGAGCTTTCATCTCTTGAAGAGGAGACGATTAAATATAAGAGGATCCCTAATTTTTTTATCGTGGAACCGATAGGTTTAGAGCAAATAAAATCCTGTTACTCTATTAATATCCCAATATCCTTTTGTATAATATCCATGATTATAGAAGTCGTATAGGGATCTTGCGAACCTGATTTTGTTTAGATAAAACCCCGATGGAACCCCTTATAGAACCCATTGATACTCCTTGGTGGAACCCCTACCGACAATTCCTGACAAAATTGCTTGGTAAAACTCCGATGGAACCCTTTGATGACAATTCCTGACTTAATTTCTTGATAAAACCCTGATGGAACCCCTGACGATAATTTCTGACTGATTTGCTTGATAAAACCTCGATAGAACCCTTTGACGTCAATCCTTGACTAAATACAACCATGATGGAACCCCTTATCAATCCCATTATCCCTTTCAACCCCTCTAGGTTAATATTTCCTATGATTCCTATGATCCCCACTCATGTTGTTGGAATAGGATAAGACTTTAGTGATACCTTGATCATTCTGGATACCAAATCCATGGATAGAACCCCTTAACTCCCGATTTGAACCCCATATACAACCCCTTGACAAAACATTTGATAGAACCCTTTTGTAGAACCCTATAAATCACTTTCATAAAAACCGATAAAATTCTCCATGAATTCATTGATAAAACCCCTGATATAACCCCTTTGAATAGACATACGGTAAAACCCCTTTTGATGAAAACTTCTTGGCATAAAATTCCTATATAACCCATTGGATGAAAAATTTGGTAAAACTCCTTTGATAAAAAACCCTCAAATGAAAATCCGGTAGAATCCCCTTATCAAAATTCTGATAAAACCCTTTTTGAATATAAATCCCTTGATATAAATTCGGTAGAACCCTCTTGATAAAATTCTGATAGAACTCCTTTTGGATAAAGGTCCCTTGGTAAAACTCCTTTGACAAAAATCGGGTAGAACCCTCTTTGAGAAACTTCCGATACACCTCATTAGATAAAAATCCCTTTTATAAAATCCTTAAAATTGTTTGAGAACCTGTGATAGGCCTTTGATAAAACCCCTAATGAAACCCCTTTGTTAAATCCCTTGGTAAAACCCCTTTGGTAAATCCTTGATGAAATTGTGTTTTGATAAGTCCCGAATCAAACCTTTAAAAAATCTTGATGCAATCCTATAGATAAATCCCTTAATGAAATTCCTTTTTATTGAAACCCATTGATAAACTCCCTTTGATAAAATTCCTCAATAAAATCCCTTGACGAAATCTCTGATGAAAATCCCTTAATGAAATGTTGATAAAACCCTTTGATGGAACCCCTTGGATGAGATTTCAGATAAAAACCCTTTCTACAAAATCCCTTGATAGAAAACCCCTTTATAAGACACTGGTGAGACCTTTTAATAAAAACCCTTTGATAAAACCCCTATGAATCCCCATGATAAGATATTGATGAAGCCCTTTAATAACATTCTAGTATAACCCCTTAAAGAAATAATCTGGTAGAACCCCTTAAAATTCTGATTAGAATCCCTTGATAAATCCCTTGGATAAGAATCCGGTAGAACCCCTTGATACAATTTTGATGAAATACCATTGGTGAAAATCCCTCAATAGAACCTCTTATGTAGAGCCCCATGAATACCTTTTGTGTAACCCCTTTGGACGAACATCCGGTAAAACCCCATATAACCTATCGGGTAATAAATCTGATAAAAAAAATTGGAACCCTTGATACAACCCCTGATATAACCCCCCTTGAGTAATATTATAGTAAAACTCTTTTTGACGAGAAATCCCTTAGTATAAACCCCTTAGTAAACTTCTTTTGATATATCCCTTTGATAAATTCTGCTGATGAAACACAATGCATTCCCTTGAGAAAATTCCAATAGAACCCTTGTTGATGAAATCCCTTAAAATTCTTTAACAAAACTTTACAAACCCTGAATAAGTCTTTAATAAAACCCCTGGTGAAATTCCTTTTGGTAAGTCCTTTGTTGAATACCTATAGAATCCTTTTGACAGATTTCGTTGGTGGAATCTGGTGTAACCCCTAAATAACATCCGTAGATGATGATCCCTTGATATAATTCCAAATAGAAATCTCCCAGATAACATCCTATGTACATTTGATTACATCCTTGTGAATAGAACCCTTACTAAACCCAGTTGAACTTCCTTTAGGTAAATTGTTTTATAAAACTCTGTGATAGAATTCCTGGTAACATCCTGATGGTTGATGACAGCCTTTGTAACCATGTATTGGCATGATGTAAACACCCCAAATTTTCCCTCACTCTTTTTCACCATTGGCTTGTGATCTTTCATGCTTGCATAAGTTTAAGCATATCATCTCATATTGCATTTTTGTTTCATCTGCATAGTTCAAATTCATCTGCATCTAGGGTTTGTGATCTGAGCAATCCAAGGATCCATCTGAGCCACTCCAAAGGTCTCCAATCATTCCAAGAGGGTTTGTGTGTGTTCTATCATCATATTATATCCCTCAAAGATCAAGAAAGTCAAGAAATCACAAGAACTTGGAAAGCATGGAAGCAGAGCTAGGGTTTCACTGCATAGATGACCTGAAATTAGGGTTTTGGTTTCAGAGGCCATAACTCCAAATTTTTTGGTCATTATTATTTCTAATAGTCTCAATATGTTATAAGAATCATGTTTACCAAGTTTGATGAAGAAATTCATTGTGGAAGTCATCTGTTCACTGGGTAACTTCTTGAGCAAGTTAGAGCAAAATCAGGGCATCTGAGGGCCCCAACAATGGAACCTAAGTGGATTTTTCATCAAATTGAATTTATATGATCTTTATTTGATCATTGAAGTGCTTGTAAGTTCACAAAATTGAAGAAAATTGAGCTAAACCAAAAGTTGCCAAAAATGGAAATGACTTGTAATGGAAACTTTCCATTTTGGGAAAGTTTTTCAACCTCCTCTTTCTCAACCAAAAATACTTCAAATGAAAAATTGTTGGTCATGAAAGTTGTAGATTGGATCATTCCCTTTTCAAAAAGTACAAGAACAAGTTCTAATTTATTATGGAACTCAAGTTATGGCTTGGCAAAGTTGGCAAAAATCACATAATTTTCACTTTCACACCAAAGAGGATTTTTTGCAATTTCACAAACCAAGTCATTTTGTGACCTCTAATCACTCTCTAAACATCATACATACATGATACAATGCATTGTGACCAAGATTGCCCAAAGAACCACTTGCTTTCATGCCTTGCACTTCAAGATTTCTCAAAGGGGGAAAATCACATAACACTTGTAAAACCTATGAGATCTTTGCTTCTAAGCCATCCAGCTGCATTATCCCAATCCCATGGCTCTCCTTGATCAATGTTGAGGCCAGACATGCCCTTGAACAACCCCTGCCATAGCCCATACCTCAAGTACAAGTTATGTTGACATTTTGGCAACTTGCCCATACCAATCACCACAGGCCACCACCCACTTTCTGACCTATCAAACATTGTTATGTGGATCAAAAGCAAGCCAATCCATACATCACACAAGCTCAGATCATCCAAGTTTCACAAAAATCACCTCAAAGCAAAAACCTTCGAAACTTTTTGTCCAACCATCAAACTTCAAAACAAACTTCACCATTCATTAAGAAATGATCCATAGAACATAAACCAACCATCAAACAAGCTTCAAAGCCCCTCTACACAAAACACGATTCTGGTGCAGCAAGAGTGCAAGCTTTCATTCCAGACATTCTAAGCTCCTTCTAAGCATTGCAACTTCATCAGGGGGTCAAGAGGAGTAGATTTGCACAAGAGAAGAGGTCCAGAAGCTCTAAACTGAGAAAGCTCAAGCTCAGGTAACCTTAATAACATTTTTTCCAGAAATGAAATTTTAAGTTCTTAAATGATTCCTTATGTTCCACTGATCATTGGGATGTGTTTAATTTTGAAAATGATTGAGAAATGAGTATGTATGGTTGTTCTAAATTTTTTTGACCTAGAACTTGTTTTCTTCGATTCAGCTTTAATATGCATGATAAATGATTTTTGTTTGTGGATTCATGTTCTTGGATGTTAGAGGAGTGATTCTGGGCAAGAAATTAGGAGTTTTGATGCGTGTGAGAGGTTCTGGAAATTTGGATGGCCGAAGAAGATGACCGGAACACTGTTCTGGTCACCTGAATATGTTTAGGGGTGAGATTAGGGTTAATCCAGTCAGTTTGAATATCAGCCGTAGGATCCTGTTTAGCGCGTGTTTGTAGGATCCAGATTAATCCACTTAAGCCCTAATCCAGTTTAATTAAATTAATCAGCTTAATTATCCAGTTTGAATTTGAACCATTGGATAGCGCGCGCAGTCTTTCCCTCCACCCCCAGGTTTGAACCTCAACCCTTGGATGCGTTGACCAGCCCTTTAATTCATTTTTATTTTCATTTTATTCCATTTATTTTGAGCATTTTATTTAAAATACTCAGAAAATTCCAAAAATATTTTTCTTCTGCATTTTGACTTCAAATATTTTTCTTCTGCATTTTGACTTCAAATATTTTTCTTCACCCAAAAACATTTTTATTTTTATTTTTTGCATTAAAAAATCATTTTAAAAACATTTAAATGTTTATTTTAACTAATTAATGGAAATTAATTAATTAAAATACCATTTAGGTTTCTAAAAATTCCAAACAAATTCACATTGCATCTTAGGACATTTACAAACATTGTCAAACCATTCATACAAATTTATTTTTGGTTTTGATCCAACTTTGACATTTTTCTTGAATTTAGGGTTCATAAAATTCCCTTTTTGGAACCCTAACTTTAAAAATTCTTTTCTGCCTAACCATGAATGGTTTGATGATGGTTCTTTTTGCATTGTTTTTCGTGTAACATGTAGTTTATAGGATATTTTTGCCAAGAATTTATCTTGCATTTTCCATTTGATTTGCATTTTTTCTCTTAAGGTACCAAATAACCCTAGTTTATTTAGAAAAATCACAACTTTCTTTAGGTTAAGAGTTAAACCTTCTCCTTTGGGGTGTGACATCATATGGGGTTAGGGTTCCTTTGAGTTCATTTGCAATTTTTTATCATGTGATTTGCTTCTGTTTTTGACATTTGCATCTTGTTGCGGTGAGAATCGGATACCAAGCTATTAAGTGAGCTTGAATCGCAAAACATTTATGTTCACCACCGACTTTAATTTAATCCAAAGGGAAAAGGGAAAAAGATCGTAAAAACCCTAAATGAGGAGAAACTAGGTTCGGGGGTTGATTATACCTAGGGAAGGTGTTAGCATCCTAAGCATCCGCAGTATCCTACGGGAACCTCTTGTTAATATTTGCATTTTTGTTGTTTATTGCTTGTTAAAATTAAGGGAACCTAAGGTTTTATTTCTAATGGTGCTCGCACAACATCGCATTGATGCCTACGTATCGGGTATAGAATCAGAGCACTCGTAGTTCTCCTAAGGATTAACGAACACTTGGTTACGCTCAAGGTTCGCGGGGGAAAGTAAGTGTTATGGCAAACACTCACGTGACTTTAGCAAAGTCACAAAAGTTATAAAATAAAAAGTCCTAATGGCCAAGGAACTAGGGATGGCTAAACTTCCTATGACATTGAGTCAACTGCAGGAGTTCTTTCCCTTTTGGATTTAAAAGCATAAACAAAAACAAATAAATGAGGGTGCAAGCTCCTAAGTCTAGGCAAAGGTTGCTACTTGCAAAAATAAATGACAGCAAATAAAGTAAGTGGAAAATGCAAAGACAAAGGCTTAGTAACTGGGCTATGGCTCGATATATGGATCGAGAATGCAGGGGTGGAAAACAAGCGTAGTGCGACAATTTGTTTAAGTTAAAAAGCTGTAAAGTGTAAGGAATGTGCAGATGGCGATCGTAAACGACCGACTTACGTGTGTGAGTGAATGTGAAGTGAAGTTCACTTGGCGTTGGACCAAGGAATTATTATTTTGAAAGTTAAATTTAATATGGTGTAAATGCGCGAGAAATAAATAATAAATAATAAATAAAATGAAATAAATTGAAATAGAATAAATTAAATAAATTAAATTAAATAAAATAGAATAAAAATAAATAAATGAATGTAATAGAATAAATGCATGAAATAGAAATAAATAAATGCATGAAATAGAAATAAATAAATGCATGGCCTCATATGGGTCACGATTAATCGGAAACGATTTATCGTGACCTTTGTTATATCACCGGCCCTGAACTAAGCCCATAAACCACTAATCTTGAATTCATTTTACATTAGTAAATAATAATATAATTATATAAAAAAAATATAGAAAGAGAGAAGAGAAAAGAGAAAAAAAAAATAGTAACATTTAAAAAAACGTTAATATAAATGTATAAAGAAAAATGCATCTTAAAAAAAATCATGGTTTTTGACCAAAAATAATATAACTAGTAAATATCAAAGTTATTACTAATAATTAGCAAATGGCAATGAATAAATATTCGGGGAATGAACAACTATCAACAGCACATGGTATATTGAAGAGAAAATTAACAAGTCAATAAAATCGTACCACACATCCAGACATGTCACTTAATGATATTAAATGAATTTAAACAAAAAAATAAATAAAATAGAAATTCAAAGCAACATTTAAATCAAATTCAATAATAAAAAAACGGAAATGCCTTTTTTTTACCAACCAAAAAATAAGCATTAAAGAAAAATATCAGCCCAAGATCAATTCACAAGATAAATATATTTGAACAAAATTAACACATTTAAATTAATTATCTAACAACTATATAAAATATCAAAATCTAGAAATATAAAAAAGAAGAAGAAATAAGAGAAAAGAGGGGTGTCTAAATAGGAACAGGAAGTGTTAAAAACAACTAATGGCCCGGAGATTTAATCTAAAAAAAAAGCTATCTTAAACCTAATAAATAAATAAAGTACTAAAACCTAAAATATATAAAAATAGGAAGATGTTGCAAACCGTGTTTGTCTGCTTTAAACCGTGATAGATTTTCCTCTCCTCATCAAAACAAATCAACAAAAGTGGCTATTGTCTCTCTCATGATAAATTCCTCTCTCACTTGCGTTTACCTCTCTCTGTTTCTGTCTCGTCGCATTCTCTCGAATCCACGGTTCAATGACGTGCGATCTGTTATCGTGATGTTTTGCTTCGGTTTCGATTTGTTGGATTTTCGAAGGAAAAAAGTTAGTGTTTGTTGTTCGGTTTTGACGCGGCTTTGAAGGTTATGGTTTCGGCGGTGAGTGTTTCAATGTTTTGATGTTTCCGATCTGGTTTCGCTTGGTTCAAACTCAGTTTCACTCTCCCAATCGATCTCTCGGTTTCTCAACCTTACGGTGAGGGTCGGTTTTGGGTTGTTGTCATTCACGGTTTTGTGTTCCTGAACTTTTTAGGGGTTAATGTTTTGTGTTTTTTTCCGGATTTGTGACAGGGTATTGTTGAGGTTGTCGGAAAGCTTGTGGTGTGTGCTTTCTGCGTTTTTGGAAGGTGGATGAAGGTAATACGGTGATTTTGAAGCTTATTGCAGTTTATAAAGAGAAAAGAATGGAGAGCTTGTGACAAATTTTTTTCTATTTTTTTAGAGAATTTATGTTTGCAGAAGATGAGATGCAATGAAGTCTTTTTTGGTTCAGATTTTCGGTGTGGTGGTGAAAGTTTTTCTAGTTTGATGAAGAAGGGTTGATGCATGGTGTAATGGTTTCAGGAACCTTGAATTTGGTTTCTTCTTTTTTTGGTAATTTTGTGAGCCATACGAGAAAAGAGAAACGAAAGAGTTTTTTGGTTGTGTCTTGGTTCATCAGAATCTTACTGTTGTTATTATTTGTGTGGTTTTTGTTGTTAGTGTTGATGATGAAGGAAATTTTTACAAGTTTTTTGTTTGGCTTTTTTTTGAAGTTTATTATGACTTTGTTTCGTATGCAGATTTGAATGAAGTTAAAAAGAAAATTATCTATGAACAAAAGCTGAAAAGAGGTGAAGGGAAAGAGAACCATACCGACCCGAATGTTATCGGGGTGACGAATCTGCAAGTGGTAAGCCTCCTTCTTCTCCTTGCTGTTCTTCTGAATTTTTTTGCTGTTGTGTGAGATTTTGAGGGCTGTTGCAGGATGTTCTTAGGGCTGTTCTTGTGTGTTTTTGTGAGTTGTTTTGGGGCTGATTTATGGTGTGTTTTGGAGGGCTGATTTGTGGGGTGTTTGATGCTGCTTTTGGTTGTGTTTGCAGGGCTGTTTGTAGTGTTTTATGGGGCTGATTGTGAGTTAGTTTTTGGCTGAATTTCTTGTAGTTGTGAGGCAGATTTTTTTGTGTGTTTTGTATGGATGTAACAGTATGTTTATATGGTTGTTTTCTGTGTGAATTTTAGAGCTGTTCTGATAGTGTTTTGTACTATGAAACCTTGTAGGTGAAGGGTGTTTTGAGAGAGGGAACAAAATCTGAGTTTTTGTGGAGGAAGTGGAGCAGGAAATGCAGGTTGTTGGTGGCTGTGCTGCTGACTTTGTTGCCTTGTGCTGCTGAATTTTGTATTTTTGTGCTGAGTTTTTTTTGTACCATTTTTCTTGTAATTGTAACATAACAATATTATTTAGAATAAAGTTGATTATTTACATTTGATTATAATTTGAAATTGAAGCTTGAAATGAGAACTTTACATTAGAAATTAAATATGAACTTAAATTAGAAGTGAATTAAAAAATAAAAAAATAAATAAACTTAAAATTGAAAATAACTTAGAAACTTAAAATAATTAAACTTGGAATTAAAATTAACTTAGAATTTGAGAAATAAATTTGGAATTTAGAAAATGAATATGTGGATATGAATTGAAATGGAACTTAGAAGTAACATCTTGAAAATGAAATAAAATTAAAAAATTGAACAATAGAAAATAAATTCAAAAAATAAAACTTGAAAATGAAATAAAATTAATTTAAAAATGAAAAGAAGTAACAAATAAGTTTAGAAAGAAAGAAAAAAAAATTTGAAAATTGAACTAAAAATTAGAAATAGAAATTGAAATAAAATTTTAAAATAGGAACTTACAAATAGAAACGAAAATAGAAATTAAAATTAAAAATACGAAAATGAATTAAAAAGTTATAAATAAGAAAAAAGAAATTAAATTAAAAATGGAAGCTCATAGGTGAAAAGAAATTAAGAAATCAAAATTATAAATAGCTAGAAAATGAGAAGAAAGCAACGAAAAATAAATCTCGGAATTCTCTTCTAAATGCGATGACTGTATGATGCGAACAATTAGGGGTAAAATTTGGGGTGTGACAGTTGCCCCTATTTAAATAACTTTACCAGATGGCGTGAATGACGATAGGCACTCATGAGATCATGGTGAAAGGTATTTAAATACAGAAATAACCGGAAATTTTGCCCCTAAATGCAATGTTATGCTGGACTACAAATCTATCTAACTCTGCAACTTTTATGCAATGAAATGATGATTATGGTATGAATGATCAGAAAGAGATATATCGACAACCACATGCCAAGACTCACTGGGGATGACATACACTGGGGATAAGAAACGAAAACGGGAAGTATTCAAAGTGATAAATCAACAGGTTCAAGTGTAACTGTTGACACTAAGAATAACAAAAGACGGAACAAAAGGAAATCCAAAGCGTTGGATCAACGAACACAGACAAAACAAAATAAAATTCAAAGTGACTGCACAGTGGCTCGATGCGACCAACTGACACCAAGAATACAAATAAGACAAGGAAATAAATCGAAGTGGTAGATCAATGGCTCTATGCGACCAAATTGACTTTGAGAAGTAAAAGGCAACATATTCAAAGTGAATGCGCAGCGGCTCGATGCGACCAACTGACACTAAGAATACAACAAAATAAACATTCAAAGGGAAAGTGCAGCGGCTCTATGCGACCAACTGAAAGAATAAAAATGACACAAAATTCAAAGTGAACGCGCAGCGGCTCGATGCGACCAACTGTCACTGAAAATGATAATCATAATATTCGAAGTGAATGCGCAGCGGCTCGATGCGACCAACTGACACTAAGAATACAACAAACTAAACATCCAAAAAGAATGTGCAGTGGCTCAATGCGACCAACTGTCATTGGAAAATAGAAACGACACAATATTCAAAGTGAATGCGCAGCGGCTCGATGCGACCAACTGACACTAAGAATACAACAAGGAAATAAATCGAAATGGTAGATCAATGGCTCTATGCGACCAACTGTCACCGGAAATGGTAAACATAATATTCAAAGTGAATGCGCAGCGGCTCGATGCGACCAACTGACACTATGAATAACAACAAAAATAAAAATTCAAAAGGGAATGTGCAGTGGCTCAGTGCGACCAACTGACACTTGAGAATGATAAACGTAAAATTCAAAGTGAATGCGCAGTGGCTCGATGCGACCAGCTGACACTGAATAATCAACAAAATAAACATTCAAAGTGAATGCACAGCGGCTCGATGCGACCAACTGTCACTGAGAATGACAATAAGCTTATTCAAGGTGAATGCGCAGCGGCTCAATGCGACCAACTGACACCATGAATAACAATCGAAAATAAACATCCAAAGTGAATGCACAGCGGCTCGATGCGACCACTGTCACTGAGAATGACAACAAGCTTATTCAAGGTGAATGCGCAGCGGCTCGATGCGACCAACTGACACCATGAATAACAACAAAAATACTCGAAGTAAAAGCACAATAGGTTCGAAACCTATTGACACTACAGAAGAAAACCAAGATACACTCAAAGTGAATGCGCAACAAGTTAAAAAAACCGGTTGACACTAAGAATGATAAAGGTAAAGTAGTCAAAGTATTCAAAATGGTAAAATAGCAGGTTCAAATGTAACTGCCGACACCGAGGATAAGGAAGGAAAACACATTGATTTAGTAGCGGCTCTATGCGACCAGCTAGCATTGGGGATAGAATGCAGATCACCCAAAGATAGACCATCGGCTCTAAGCGACCGGCTAACGCAAAGAAGTAACAGCAAAACATGTTGGAGTTTTCAAATAAGATAAAACACCCAACCTCTGGAAATTCCTTCAGGAACCATCAGGAGAAAGGTACAAGTATGTACAACATCAAATTGACTTGGATTTAAAACAAAGGTTTCAGGACCTGCTTAAAAGATTTTTGCTAATGACAATTGGACTTCAAGGAGACACGGTGGTCATAAAGACAAATGCCAATCACAATTTGAATCTCACAGGGAACACCAGCAATTACTGGGGACAAAAACATTGGTAAACCAAACTTCGGGTACCAACAACAATGAATTCTCAAATTGAACACTAATGGTATCTGGACTTGGAGTTAGACAAACGACAACTGGGGAAAGACAAATGCTAATGTCAAATGCGCATGATTGAGCATGATGCGAATGATCATGATATGCAAATGTTGACTCAAAAGAGACAAAGAGTTTTGACCAGACTCAAAGAGGAGTAGGCTCTCAACACCAATACTTAGATGAGCAATATGAAAACACTGGGGGGATGTCTCCGAACTTGGAAATCATGCTTGGTCCAAGGATCAGTCCAAGAGTGTTATCAGTTTTGAACTTCTATGGAGATTTCTGTAACAATAGTGTAAAAGTGTTGTTGCAAACCAGGACTTCTTGGGGAAACAGAAGGTTCTTTTTTTTTTAATTTTCCAAAGTCAAAGAAACTTAAAAGTTTTTCAGTGTGTTTTCAAAAACATTTTCCTAAAAAACTTGTCATTTTCAGAGTTAAATTGTAATCAAGTGATGGCATTTTGCATAACAAAAGAAAATAAGAGGTCGAACAACAAAATTCATAGGCAAAGTTCGTATTTTATTCAAGAATGGTAGTTTGCCAATGGCAAAAACTCCATGGGAAATTACAATTTGAAAATGGCAATGGGGAAAGGTCTACATTGAATCCAACGACCACTACAATCCCTAATAACTAAGATTGCCCGACACCTTGTTTCCGACGAGAGCAATTGGATCGATCTTCCAGTATGATTCTTCAGTAATGGTAAACACCATCTGACACAGTCAAATGCCTTTGTCCCTAACTTTTGCCTGGACCGCCCTTTCGGGTTTTCAATCCACCGGGACGCTCTTTTTTTGCCTAAGCCGCCCTTTCGGGTTTTCAACTTAGCGAGCTCTTATTTTTTCATTTTTATCCCTAACTTTTGCCTGGATCTCCTTCATAGGTTTTGATCCACCGGGATACCCATTTTTGCCTAGGTCGCCATTTCTGGTTTTCGACCTATCGGGTTTTATTTAGGCATAATATTTTTTGACTGCATCAGAATTCACCGGGTGTTTCAGCTGTTCACCATCCATAGTTGTAAGGATTAAGGAACCTCCGGAGAATGCCATCTTCACAACATATGGGCCTTCATAGTTAGGGCTCCATTTTCCACGCATGTCTTTGTGGACTGGCAAGATTTTCTTGAGTACAAGATCTCCTTCTTTGAATTCTCGGAGACGGACTTTCTTGTCAAATGCTCTCTTGATGCGCTTCTGGTACAACTGTCCATGACACATGGCGGTCATTCTCTTCTCATCAATAAGATTCAGTTGGTCAAACCTGTTTTGGACCCACTCATCTTCCTCCAGTTTGGTTTCCATCAAGATTCTCAAAGATGGTATCTCTACTTCAATAGGGAGAACTGCATCCATCCCATACACCAGAGAGAAAGGGGTTGCCCCTGTTGAAGTACGAACTGATGTTCTGTATCCGTGTAAAGCATATGGTAACATCTCGTGCCAATCTTTGTAAGTTGTTACCATCTTCTGCAGAATCTTTTTGATGTTCTTGTTTGCAGCTTCAACAGATCCATTCATCTTCGGACGATACGGAGAAGAGTTATGATGTTCAATCTTGAATGTATCACACAACTCTTTCATTGTTTGGTTGTTCAAATTGGTCCCATTATCTGTGATGATTCGGCTTGGGATTCCATAACGACAGATAATTTGGTTCTTGATGAAGCGGGCAACCACTTGCTTTGTCACATTGGCGTAGGAAGCTGCTTCTACCCATTTGGTGAAGTAATCTATTGCAACCAAGATGAACCGATGACCATTGGAAGCTTTAGGCTCAATTTCCCCTATCATGTCAATGCCCCACATTGAGAAAGGCCAAGGCGATGACAGAACGTTCAAAAGTGTTGGAGGTACGTGCGCCTTGTCGGCATAAATCTGGCATTTATGACACTTCCTGGCATACTTGAAACAATCTGATTCCAAGGTCAACCAGAAATATCCAGCTCTCAAAATCTTCCTGGACATGGCATGTCCATTGGCATGTGTTCCAAATGATCCTTCATGGATTTCCCTGATCAATAAGTCTGCTTCGCGCTTGTCCACACATCTGAGCAGAACCATATCATGATTTCTCTTGTAAAGCACATTGTTGCTGAGGAAGAACTTGGACGCCAATCTTCTTAAAGTCTTCTTATCCAGAGTTGTTGCGTCAGCTGGGTACTCCTGATTTTGAAAGTAGTTCTTGATGTCGTAGAACCACGGTTTCTCATCAGTTTCTTCTTCGACCAGTAGACAGTAGGCTGGTGCAGTTCTTCGCTCGATTGTAATGAGTGGAGCTTCATTAAGAAATCTGACTTGAAACATAGATGCCAACATAGCCAAAGCATCTGCAATTTGATTTTCTGCCCTTGGAACATGATGGAAAGTGACTTCATCAAAGTATTTGATCAATTCCACAATGTGGGCCCGATATGGGATCAACTTCTCGTCACGGGTCTCCCATTCACCTTTAACTTGGTAGATTACCAAGGCTGAGTCTCCATACACTTCAAGGATCTTGATTCTGGTATCAATTGCAGCTTCGATACCCAAAACACATGCTTCATACTCTGCGATGTTGTTTGTACATTCAAAACATAATCTGGCTGTGAAAGGAGTATACCCACCATCGGGATTCATCAAAACAACTCCTACACCATGCCCCATGTAGTTAGAGGAACCATCAAACATCATCTTCCAACGAGACCCTGGCTCGGGACCCTCATCTGGACCTGGAACTTCACAGTCCTTTATCAACATAATGTCCTCGTCCGGGAAATCGAATTTCAAAGGTTCATAATCTTCGACAGGATGATCAGCAAGGTATTCAGATAAAACACTGCCCTTGATAGACTTTTGGGTTACATACTGGATATCATATTCGGATAGCAACATGTGCCAACGGGCGAGTCTTCCAGTCAAAGCAGGCTTCTCAAAAATGTACTTTATTGGATCCATTTTCGAGATCAACAAAGTAGTGTGACAAATCATGTACTGCCTGAGGCGTCTGGCCGCCCATGCCAAGGCACAACAAGTTTTCTCTAAAAGCGAATATCTGCTTTCACAGTCTGTGAACTTCTTGCTTAAGTAATAAATGGCGTGCTCCTTACGACCAGTTTCGTCTTGTTGGCCTAATACGCAACCCATAGAACCCTCAAGTACAGTTAGGTACATGAAAAGAGGCTTCCCTGGAGTAGGTGGGATCAAGATAGGAGGTTCTTGTAGATAAACCTTAATCTTCTCAAAAGCCAGTTGACAATCGGGACTCCACTCAATTGCTTGATTCTTCCGGAGTAACTTGAATAAAGGCTCACATGTAGCAGTCATGTTGGAGATGAATCTGGAGATGTAGTTCAATCTTCTGAGGAAACCCCTGACTTGCTTTTCTGTTTTTGGAGCTGGCATCTCTTGAATTGCTCTGACCTTATCCGGATCTACTTCAATTCCTTGCTGACTAACAATAAAACCAAGTAACTTCCCTGATCGGACACCAAAAGTACACTTAGCTGGATTCAGGCGCAGTTGGAACTTTCTGAGACGCTCAAATAACTTCAAGAGATGATTCAAATGATCCTCCTCACTCTGTGATTTGGCAATCATATCATCCACATAAACTTCTATCTCTTTATGCATCATATCATGGAAAAGGGTGACCATTGCCCTCTGATAAGTGGCTCCTTCATTTCTGAGACCAAATGGCATAACTTTGTAACAATAAGTGCCCCATGGTGTGATGAATGTAGTCTTTTCCATATCGTCAGGATCCATCTTGATCTGGTTGTATCCTGAAAACCCATCCATGAAGGAGAAAACAAAAAATTTAGCAGTGTTGTCAACCAAAGTATCAATATGCGGGAGAGGGAAATCGTCCTTTGGACTGGCTTTGTTCAAATCCCTATAGTCCACACACATTCTGACTTTGCCATCCTTTTTAGGGACTGGCACAATATTAGCTACCCACTCAGGGTACTTTGCAACTGCAAGGAATCCAGCATCAAACTGTCTTTTGACCTCTTCTCGAATCTTCAGAGCCATGTCTGGTCTTGTTCTTCGAAGCTTTTGCTTTACAGGAGGACAATCTGGTCGAAGAGGTAACTTGTGGACCACTATGTATGTGTCTAAGCCGGGCATATCCTGATATGACCATGCAAACACATCTACATACTCTCTGAGAAGCTTGACCAATCTTTCTCTGATGTCTGCCCCAAGTGCTGTACCAATCTTGACTTCCTTCTGGTCTTCATCAGTGCCAAGATTGATGGTCTCTACCTGCTCCTTATGCGGCTGAAGATCTGTGTGCTCATTCTCAACCAATCTTGCCAGTTCTTCGGGAATGTCACAATCTTCCTCACTTTCATCTTCCGCTTGGTAGATGGGCGAATCAAAGTTAGGAGAGAATGTGGAGTCATTGGATTCAACAGGGTTTTCGTTTATTCTCCATATGATAATGATTTGCTTTTATTAAAAGTGGAAAATAGAGAAATGCAAGAGAAAAAGCTTTTCATTGGTTTTGAAAGATTGCCATTTTCTTTTAAAAGTGAAAAGAGAGAAAAACAGTAAATGATCCAAATAAGAGTTTAACAAAATGCCTTCATTGATAATAACTTTAAAAATGAGAAGGGGCCCTACAAAATACTCCCATAGCCTTGGGCAGAGCTAGGGAACTTTGAAAACATTGAAAAAACAACAAATTACTTTGACAATGGAAAAAACTCTGGGATCTCGATTGCCTCCCAATTGTCCAAGGCTTCTTCACACTGATACACCAGATGATTCACATCTTCATTTTCAGAACCTCCATCAATTGCATTGACCTGATAACCAGCACTGGAAAACACCTCTTGAATGGTCTTCGGACGTCCTTTAACGGAGGTTGACGCTCCTTCCTTCGCATGAGTTGGTTTGTAACCCAACCCGCAACGATCTAGCTTCTGCTTGACTTCGATGACATCGCCCCAACCTTCATAGCTTCTTTCTTCAATGGTGGAAATGGTACTCTTCAGCGATGCGAAAGATGGGATACCCTTCCCTTTCGGTTCCTCTACTTCCAGAAGGACAGCGTTGGCTATCTCAAGAGCTTGGAAAGAAGTTTCCAAAGCATCTTCATCAGCCTCAATATAACTAAAGGATGAAAGGTTGCTAACCATGAGGTCTTCTTCCCCAGACACGGTTACCAGCTTGTTATCGACCACAAACTTCATCTTTTGATGTAGGGTAGAAGTGACTGCCCCAGCAGCGTGGATCCAAGGTCTTCCCAGCAAGCAACTGTAATTAGGATTGATGTCCATAACCTGGAAGGTGATTTTGAAGACCTGTGGCCCAATCAAGATTGGTAGGTCTACTTCTCCAATAACGGTTCTCCTTGACCCATCAAAAGCTTTTACAATCAGTGCACTGGGCCTCATCTCTGCCCCTTGATAAGATAACTTAGCAAGCGTTCTTTTCGGCAAAACATTCAATGAAGATCCTGTATCCACCAGAACTCTTGCTAGAGTATCCTCTTGACATTTCACAGATATGTAGAGAGCACGGTTATGGTCCAAGCCCTCCTTTGGAAGATCCTCCATACTGAAGCTGAGATTGTTACATGCAGTGATATTGGCAATGACCCCATCAAACTGATTCACTGTTATATCATGCGTAACATGTGCTTGAGCTAGCAACTTCTGAAGCACACTTCGATGAGCCGGAGAATGCATAAGAAGTGATAGGATAGATATTTTGGAAGGCGTTTGATGTAGCTGATCAATAACCTTATAATCACTCTTCTTAATGATTCTGAGAAATTCTGCATCCTCTTCTCCCAAGACTACTTCTTTATCTTTGTTGACAACAGCTGGAATGACTTCTTTAGGCGGAACCGTATTGACTTGCTGAGTATAAACACGACCACTGCGAGTCAAACGACCTGCACCTGCTATGTCAGCACTTGCCACTTTCGAACCTTCCTTCTGACTAGCTTTATCAATCTTCTGATGAACTTTCCCTGTATCATACCTCCATGGAACTGCTTTAGTGTCTTCATAGCGGAAAGAGTTACTCCTTTGTTCAAATCTTGGCTCAGGTGTATTGAAAATTGGCACCACAGATTCTGGAGTATTGAAGATAGGTTGAACTCCTGAAGATTCAGGCAGGTTGAACACTGGCACCCAGGTAGAATTAGATTCCGGCAATTTGAAAATGGGTTCAATCACTGCCACTTCATTCTTCTTCATATGACCGCTCACTTGTAAGACACCTTCATCAATCAAATCTTGAACATCTTTTAAGACCAATTCACATCCCTTGGGGTTATTTGCACAAGCTTCACAATTCTGATGACAGCTCTTCAACATACCCGCCCCCACTAATTTTGCATGAAAGTCTCGAAGTGGGGTCTTGATCTCTGTGGCATTGAAAATCAAACCTTCTTCGGACTCATCAACAATAGCATTTATGGACCCATGCTTGGGTAAAGGATTATCTTTGACATTCGGACCAGTATTCCCAAATGACAGAATGTTTTTCTCCATCAAATCTTTCACGATGTACTTCAAAGCATAACAACCTTCCAAATCGTGCCCCGGGGCACCTTCATGGAATAAACAGTGAGCATTTGGGTTGTAATTTGGTGGGAGCGGATTTGGTGGAGGACCCAAAGGCCTTGGAGTAACCAAACCCTTCTTCAACAGTGAAGGATATAACTCAGTATAAGTTATAGGGATTCGAGGATTATGAGGCCTTCCGCCTGGTCTTCTGTTCTGAAAATTGGGATTTGGATGAGGAGCTGGAGTCCTCTGCTGGTAGGCTGAAGCATTGGGTGCTTGTTGATAGCCTGGATTGTTGAGCATTGGCTGATAAGGTTGAATCATTGGAGCCGCTTGTTGATACATCGGTACTGCTTGAGTTGGCCGATACATCGGGACTTGTGGATTAAATGACGGTTGAACCGCCGCTACATAAGGATGTTGGGCATACTGTTGTGGATGAGCATACTGCCGTTGAGCCATGGGTGGAGGTCTCTGCCAAAGAGGATTTCTTCTTTGACCTGTCATTATGGCATTCGTCTCACCCTCTTTCTTCTTGTGGAAATTACTGGTAAATTTCTTGCCAATATTTCCACTACCACTGCTGGAACTGCCGGATGCACCACTCATCTTTCCACTTTTCAAACCGAGTTCTACCTTGATTCCCACAGCCACTAGATCAGAAAAACTAGCAGTTATGATTCCCACCATTCTCTCATAGAATTCTGGTCGCACAGTGTCAACAAACCAGTCAGCTAATTCTTTTTCAGTCAATGGGGGCTCTACTTGAGAAGCGGTCCCTCTCCACCTCTGAGCATACTCTTTAAAGGATTCAGACTCTTTCTGGGACATGCTTAGCAATTGCCTCCTATCGAGAGCAAGGTCCATGTTGTACTTGTATTGTTGGATGAAAGCATCTGCCAAGTCTTGGAAACTGCGAATCTTCGACTGGTCAAGCGTCAGATACCATTTAGAGGAGATTCCCTTCAGACTGTCCTGGAAGCAATGGATCATTAATTTATCATTGTCCACCTGCGCCGCCATTCTTCGATAGTACATCAAAAGATGGTTCTTAGGACAAGTTGCACCCTCATACATATCAAACGTGGGTATCTTGAACTTTGGAGGTATTACCAATCCAGACACCAGACACATCTCTCTGGCAGCAGCCCCAAAGATCTGGTCACCTTCAATCGCTCTTAACCTTTTTTCAAGGGTATCAAAATTCTCTTGCATCCTCACATGTTTCTCATCTCCGTTTTCAGACATATCTGGCGCTTCATACCCCTGATGGTCATTAAAGTACGGTTGGGCACGGGTGTGCACAATGTCTTGTGTAAAATTAGCAACTGCATGATTCTCTTCATTAGTCACAGGAACAGTTTGTTGAGCAGCAAATCCTTGAGGAGGAGGCACAAAACCTTGGAAAGGAAATGCCATACCCTGAGAGGGAGGTGCGAAACTTTGAGAAGCTAAGCCTTGGGACGGAGGGAAGAAACCCTAAGCAGCAAATCCTTGGGAAGAAGGAATAAAACCCTGAGCAGCAAATCCTTGGGAAGAAGGAATAAAACCCTGAGCAGCAAATCCTTGGGAAGAAGGAATAAAACTTTGAGCAGCAAAGCCTTGGGAATGAGGGAAGAAACCCTGAGTAGCCAGTCCTTGAGAGGAAGGAATGAAACTTTGAGCAGCAAAGCCTTGGGAAGAAGGAATAACACTCTGAGAAGCAAAACCTTGAGAAGGAGGGAAAAATCCAGGAGGAAACCCAAAAGGAGACCAGGTCACAGGGGTAGTGACTGATGACGTAGGCTGGGTCGTTGCAGTGACAATTTCAGTCGTTGCAGTGACAATTTCTGACACCACAGTCTGCTGGGTATCCATCTTCGCTCGAATAACCTGCAACATTTCCATCATCTGACCCATATCTCCACGAATCTCAGTAAGCTCTTCGTTAACTCTGTCCATCTCTATGTCTCTTTCAGCCATCCTCTTTCTGGCTTGAGCTCGAGTGTAGTATTTGCGTGAGAGCCTCAGTGTGAAAGCTGAATTGAGAGCAGATGACGGGAATGAGTTTTATGAAAAAAATGCAAATGCAATGCCAAATGTATGAGTTCAATGCGAAAATGAACTTATTCAAGGAACTTAGGAAACAATTTGCAAATACCAAGGAAAACATAATAATCAAGGGACATGATTTCATTAAATTCAAAAAGTGATACAAAGTCTCGAGTACATCTTCAAAAATCCCAAACAAAGCTTAATAAAAACAAAGACAAAGTCCTAAGGAGATTCTCCTAAAAGCCTCAAGTTGAGCTTCTCGATTTGTGCCTTCATCTGAGCCCTTTCAAGCATAAGTTGATCCACGATCGATTTCCAAGAAATGTCCCCTTGAGTGCTGGAGGAAAATAAATCCTCTTGTGCTTTCCTTTTCTTGCTGGAGAGCTCTTCTTCTTCCTTCATCTTCAGTTGTCTTCTAAGTTCTTCATTCTCACTACTGATGATCTGATGTCGATTCTTCCATGCATTCTTCTCTCGAAGCTCTTTCTCCAAATCAATCTTCAGCTTCTCTGCATCGTCCATAAAGATTAGAATGGGTTTCTTGAAGGTCATAGGATCCTGGCGAGGGTAAGGCATCTTCAGACTGATGGCCCTATCTCGTACCCATTGGAGATAGGGTTCCATAGAAACACAATTCGGCTTTCCCAAGCTACTCCTCCCCTTCCTATGGATGTACTTCCAAGCTTGCATAATCTGTTTCTTGAGCTCTGGTTCTTCGTCATCCTTAAAGAAAATTCCTTCCACTTCAACACTCTTAGGTTTGTCCCTCAAAGGATACCCGAGTTGGCGGCGAGCCAAAACTGGATTATAGCTGATTCCTCCCTTAGTGCCAAGAAGAGGCACATTAGCAAAATCACCACAGCTATCAATAATCAATGCTCCATCATAAACACGACTGTACCAACTAATGTCAGAGTGGGTAAGAGACATGATCCTTTGTGACCACCACAAACCATCCTTAAGGTTCCAAAATGAAGCTGACTTAGGCAAGTGCGAAATAAACCACTCGTACAACAATGATGCACAACAAGTAATCATCCCTCCCTTATGGTGATTCCTCAGATGGATGGAATGGTAAGTGTCTCCGAGCAAAGTAGGGACCGGGTTCTTCTTCAGAAAGATTTTGATGGCGTTCAGGTCGACAAAGTCTTCAAAGTTTGGGAAAAGTAACACTCCATATATTAGCAGAATAAAGGTCGCCTCAAAAGCTTTCATATCCTTCACACCAACAAAATTCTTGGCCTTTTCTACCAAAAACTTTGTAGGGAATCCAAAAACCTTTCCTTTATAGGTCATATTTGCCTTGACCTCAGGAACACTCAAATATGTCGCCTTTGCAATCTCCGCTTCTTCAGGGTCCTTCTCTAGAACAGGGAATGGAAACTCATCCTTAACACGTGACCCCACCAGAAATGAATACTCTTCCAAAGTAGGCGCCAATTGGTAATCAGGGAACGTAAAGCAATGGTAGAGAGGATCGTAAAACTGGAGCATCACAGAGAGCAGCCTTCCATCCCACTCAGTCTTAAGTAAGGCTAAAAGTCTCCTATGCTTCTCCATGAAGGCTTCTTGATCCAAAACCAAATCTCTTAATTTCCTTAGGTCTTCGAGTTTGGGAGTTTTGAATGTGTACTTGACAGTCTTTCTTCTTCCAAAGTCCATGATGATACCTATGATATTTGCAAAGATAGAGTTTCTGAGTTCCTTGAATAAATGGTAAAAATGATGCTTCATGATGCGTGAATGCAACAAACACAAACAAGGCTTAGGTTCAAAGCTTGCATGAGGTCGAAGGTTCAACCCTCCCAAAAGGTATGTACTATGAGTTTATTTGTACCTGTACACGGGTTCTAAAAGTTCCCAGAATCATTGTCCCATCTTTCGGATATTACCGACTTCCCAACTCAACTTGGTAATCAATAATATTCTCAAGAGAGTCTCATCCGAGTGTAGTATCGCGTATCAACTATTTTGGATTTGCATCCTCATAGTCATCGCACTACATCCCTAAAAGGCCAAGTGGGGGTAAATGTTCTACGGTCCTCAACATTAATGGCTCTCAGGTCGAATATAGTAATGCTTTCACGACTGAACTCGATCAACAAAACTACATCCGAGGAGGCCTCCGCTGAGTGGTGGTGTCTCAAGTCAGCTTGGTCGGGACTCAACTCCCTACAAGCCTTCTTGAATATACCACCGTCCTATCTTATTTTGCACTCAAGTCCGGGTTAGGACTTATCTCACCACACATGGAACACCCAACAAAAATCCCAAATAATAACAAGCAATACAACAACAAATATACAAATATACAAGGTGGGCTTAACCCTCAAAAATAGACTCCCCAGTGAAGTCGCCATTTCTGTTGCGGTGAGAATCGGATACCAAGCTATTAAGTGAGCTTGAATCGCAAAACATTTATGTTCACCACCGACTTTAATTTAATCCAAAGGGAAAAGGGAAAAAGATCGTAAAAACCCTAAATGAGGAGAAACTAGGTTCGGGGGTTGATTATACCTAGGGAAGGTGTTAGCATCCTAAGCATCCGCAGTATCCTACGGGAACCTCTTGTTAATATTTGCATTTTTGTTGTTTATTGCTTGTTAAAATTAAGGGAACCTAAGGTTTTATTTCTAATGGTGCTCGCACAACATTGCATCGATGCCTACGTATCGGGTATAGAATCAGAGCACTCGTAGTTCTCCTAAGGATTAACGAACACTTGGTTACGCTCAAGGTTCGCGGGGGAAAGTAAGTGTTATGGCAAACACTCACGTGACTTTAGCAAAGTCACAAAAGTTATAAAATAAAAAGTCCTAATGGCCAAGGAACTAGGGATGGCTAAACTTCCTATGACATTGAGTCAACTGCAGGAGTTCTTTCCCTTTTGGATTTAAAAGCATAAACAAAAACAAATAAATGAGGGTGCAAGCTCCTAAGTCTAGGCAAAGGTTGCTACTTGCAAAAATAAATGACAGCAAATAAAGTAAGTGGAAAATGCAAAGACAAAGGCTTAGTAACTGGGCTATGGCTCGATATATGGATCGAGAATGCAGGGGTGGAAAACAAGCGTAGTGCGACAATTTGTTTAAGTTAAAAAGCTGTAAAGTGTAAGGAATGTGCAGATGGCGATCGTAAACGACCGACTTACGTGTGTGAGTGAATGTGAAGTGAAGTTCACTTGGCGTTGGACCAAGGAATTATTATTTTGAAAGTTAAATTTAATATGGTGTAAATGCGCGAGAAATAAATAATAAATAATAAATAAAATGAAATAAATTGAAATAGAATAAATTAAATAAATTAAATTAAATAAAATAGAATAAAAATAAATAAATGAATGTAATAGAATAAATGCATGAAATAGAAATAAATAAATGCATGAAATAGAAATAAATAAATGCATGGCCTCATATGGGTCACGATTAATCGGAAACGATTTATCGTGACCTTTGTTATATCACCGGCCCTGAACTAAGCCCATAAACCACTAATCTTGAATTCATTTTACATTAGTAAATAATAATATAATTATATAAAAAAAATATAGAAAGAGAGAAGAGAAAAGAGAAAGAAAAAAAATAGTAACATTTAAAAAAACGTTAATATAAATGTATAAAGAAAAATGCATCTTAAAAAAAATCATGGTTTTTGACCAAAAATAATATAACTAGTAAATATCAAAGTTATTACTAATAATTAGCAAATGGCAATGAATAAATATTCGGGGAATGAACAACTATCAACAGCACATGGTATATTGAAGAGAAAATTAACAAGTCAATAAAATCGTACCACACATCCACACATGTCACTTAATGATATTAAATGAATTTAAACAAAAAAATAAATAAAATAGAAATTCAAAGCAACATTTAAATCAAATTCAATAATAAAAAAACGGAAATGCCTTTTTTTTACCAACCAAAAAATAAGCATTAAAGAAAAATATCAGCCCAAGATCAATTCACAAGATAAATATATTTGAACAAAATTAACACATTTAAATTAATTATCTAACAACTATATAAAATATCAAAATCTAGAAATATAAAAAAGAAGAAGAAATAAGAGAAAAGAGGGGTGTCTAAATAGGAACAGGAAGTGTTAAAAACAACTAATGGCCCAGAGATTTAATCTAAAAAAAAAGCTATCTTAAACCTAATAAATAAATAAAGTACTAAAACCTAAAATATATAAAAATAGGAAGATGTTGCAAACCGTGTTTGTCTGCTTTAAACCGTGATAGATTTTCCTCTCCTCATCAAAACAAATCAACAAAAGTGGCTATTGTCTCTCTCATGATAAATTCCTCTCTCACTTGCGTTTACCTCTCTCTGTTTCTGTCTCGTCGCCTTCTCTCGAATCCACGGTTCAATGACGTGCGATCTGTTATCGTGATGTTTTGCTTCGGTTTCGATTTGTTGGATTTTCGAAGGAAAAAAGTTAGTGTTTGTTGTTCGGTTTTGACGCGGCTTTGAAGGTTATGGTTTCGGCGGTGAGTGTTTCAATGTTTTGATGTTTCCGATCTGGTTTCGCTTGGTTCAAACTCAGTTTCACTCTCCCAATCGATCTCTCGGTTTCTCAACCTTACGGTGAGGGTCGGTTTTGGGTTGTTGTCATTCACGGTTTTGTGTTCCTGAACTTTTTAGGGGTTAATGTTTTGTGTTTTTTTTCTGGATTTGTGACAGGCTATTGTTGAGGTTGTCGGAAAGCTTGTGGTGTGTGCTTTCTGCGTTTTTGGAAGGTGGATGAAGGTAATACGGTGATTTTGAAGCTTATTGCAGTTTATAAAGAGAAAAGAATGGAGAGCTTGTGACAAATTTTTTTCTATTTTTTTAGAGAATTTATGTTTGCAGAAGATGAGATGCAATGAAGTCTTTTTTGGTTCAGATTTTCGGTGTGGTGGTGAAAGTTTTTCTAGTTTGATGAAGAAGGGTTGATGCATGGTGTAATGGTTTCAGGAACCTTGAATTTGGTTTCTTCTTTTTTTGGTAATTTTGTGAGCCATACGAGAAAAGAGAAACGAAAGAGTTTTTTGGTTGTGTCTTGGTTCATCAGAATCTTACTGTTGTTATTATTTGTGTGGTTTTTGTTGTTAGTGTTGATGATGAAGGAAATTTTTACAAGTTTTTTGTTTGGCTTTTTTTTGAAGTTTATTATGACTTTGTTTCGTATGCAGATTTGAATGAAGTTAAAAAGAAAATTATCTATGAACAAAAGCTGAAAAGAGGTGAAGGGAAAGAGAACCATACCGACCCGAATGTTATCGGGGTGACGAATCCGCAAGTGGTAAGCCTCCTTCTTCTCCTTGCTGTTCTTCTGAATTTTTTTGCTGTTGTGTGAGATTTTGAGGGCTGTTGCAGGATGTTCTTAGGGCTGTTCTTGTGTGTTTTTGTGAGTTGTTTTGGGGCTGATTTATGGTGTGTTTTGGAGGGCTGATTTGTGGGGTGTTTGATGCTGCTTTTGGTTGTGTTTGCAGGGCTGTTTGTAGTGTTTTATGGGGCTGATTGTGAGTTAGTTTTTGGCTGAATTTCTTGTAGTTGTGAGGCAGATTTTTTTTTGTGTTTTGTATGGATGTAACAGTATGTTTATATGGTTGTTTTCTGTGTGAATTTTAGAGCTGTTCTGATAGTGTTTTGTACTATGAAACCTTGTAGGTGAAGGGTGTTTTGAGAGAGGGAACAAAATCTGAGTTTTTGTGGAGGAAGTGGAGCAGGAAATGCAGGTTGTTGGTGGCTGTGCTGCTGACTTTGTTGCCTTGTGCTGCTGAATTTTGTATTTTTGTGCTGAGTTTTTTTTGTACCATTTTTCTTGTAATTGTAACATAACAATATTATTTAGAATAAAGTTGATTATTTACATTTGATTATAATTTGAAATTGAAGCTTGAAATGAGAACTTTACATTAGAAATTAAATATGAACTTAAATTAGAAGTGAATTAAAAAAAAAAAAAAAAAAACTTAAAATTGAAAATAACTTAGAAACTTAAAATAATTAAACTTGGAATTAAAATTAACTTAGAATTTGAGAAATAAATTTGGAATTTAGAAAATGAATATGTGGATATGAATTGAAATGGAACTTAGAAGTAACATCTTGAAAATGAAATAAAATTAAAAAATTGAACAATAGAAAATAAATTCAAAAAATAAAACTTGAAAATGAAATAAAATTAATTTAAAAATGAAAAGAAGTAACGAATAAATTTAGAAAGAAAGAAAAAAAAAATTGAAAATTGAACTAAAAATTAGAAATAGAAATTGAAATAAAATTTTAAAATAGGAACTTACAAATAGAAACGAAAATAGAAATTAAAATTAAAAATACGAAAATGAATTAAAAAGTTATAAATAAGAAAAAGAAATTAAATTAAAAATGGAAGCTCATAGGTGAAAAGAAATTAAGAAATCAAAATTATAAATAGCTAGAAAATGAGAAGAAAGCAACGAAAAATAAATCTCGGAATTCTCTTCTAAATGCGACGACTGTATGATGCGAACAATTAGGGGTAAAATTTGGGGTGTGACACATCTCATCCTTTCATGTAACCCTATTCTTGCATCCTATACTTGCACCTTACATTGCATTGCATGAACATGTGAACTTGTCATGACATTCTAAGCACTTGTATGCCATCTTAGACATCTTAAGACATTGCTTGAACATTGCTTGATCATTTCTTCATACATTTTCTATGCTTTGCATCCATTTCATTTCATAAGTATACATGTGTTTTCATGCTTCCTACATGCTTCATTTGCATTCTTTCTCTTTGTATAAACATTCATAACACTTGACATGCTTTTGCATCATCTCATAGTACCATTTGCATCATGTGTTTGCTTCTGGTTTTGGTTTCACCTTTGCATATGTCTCATTTTTATTTCATTTCTTTCCTTTATGTTAACCTTTTCAGGTGGTAAGTAACTTGAGAAGTGAATTTGCCTTCACTTCTCATTTCTCTTCTCATTCTTCTTATGTATCATTGCTGCATTTTTCTTTGCTTTAGAGTGAGCTTTCTCATTCATGTTCATCATTCACTTTCTTTCTCCAAGTTACTTATCTTCTTCAGTGAAGTAAGTAACTTGTTTCTTCTGCTTCTCCTCCTTTCATCTGCTTCTTCCATTGGTGGCTTCTTTGAAGATCTTTCTCAAGCCTTACAAACCATATGAACATCCAAGCATGACAATAATTAGGGTTTTGATTAGTCCCCCTTTAGCTTTTACCTTTATGTCTTCTTTGTGTCTCTCTTCTCACCTCATCACTAGAGACTAAACCTTTAAGGTTTTAAGACTTTGGAATTAGGGTTATGCCTGCATCCTTCTCTTAGGTGGAGTGTATAATTTTAATCCTAAGTGTTAAACCCTTAATTTGTTTAAACCTCTTAATCAATCCATCTTAATAAAAACTAAGACATTAACTTGTAACTTGGGCCTTGCATTAGTGTTCTAATTCTTCCTTTATTGGTTAAGAAGGACTAACCCTAATGTTTAATGGACAAGTCCCCCTCAAGTTGTCTTACAAACCATAAAATTCATTTCTTAATCTCACCATTAATTAAAATCCACTTTAATAAAGGCTTGTTTTTATCATGAGGTTAATCCCTAATCATGGATTAAGTTGAGGTATCTTCCTCAGCTTAGGTGTGCTCTTCTATTATCCTTCTATTAGGATGGTGTAATGAGTCCACTAATCCTTGATTATGGCTTAAACTCATTACTTAACACTAAAAAAACCAAAAACACCTAAATAATCACAAGTAGGTTAATGATTTTAATCCTACATCATCATGGTAATTAAGCTGAGATGTTCATCTCATACTTAAGGTATTCTCATTATCCCTAATCAAAGGGAGGATATGATGAGTTTACTAACCCTTGGTCTAGGCTTAAGCTCATTAACTTATGACAAACACAAAAAAACAATAAAATATTGAAAACATAAAAGCAAACAATAATCGTCTCCTCCGGGATTCTTTTCTCATCATCTTCACTCACAAACGAGAACTTGCTTCTTCCGTCTAATGCAAGACAGTTAGCACTTGAGCCAGACAAGTCAAACACTTGAGCATAGGCAAGTAATCAGTTTACAATCTTTTTTATCTTTCAGTCTCTTTGAGTCGAACTACGGTGTTCTGACTTCCTCATTGCACAAGAGGATACGTAGGCATAACTTAACTGTTATCGAACAAAAGTCTCTGTGTCTTCCCCCTCTTTCAGCATTATCCTTTAAGCCTCATTCCTGAGCACCTCACTTCATTTTCTTGCTTTGACACTTGTATATTCCTTTCCAGCTTTTGCACACAGATATCACATACACTACCCCCTTTAAACACTAACTCTTAAGCGTGGATCCCGTCGAGTACGACGGACAATCTGGGTGCTAATACCTTCCCAGGTTGTAACCAACCCCCTTTCTCAGTTTCTCTGGTCCGCAACCGACTTATCCATATTTTCTTAGGTTTATGCAGCATTACCTTTCCTTCGGGATAAAAATGCCTAGCTGGCGACTCTTTTCAGTTCACCTTCATTTCTCCTTTCGCCGATCGTTCGCGCTTGTACCGGGATGCAAATCTTTGGGAGCGACACATGATTTTCAAACTCTTATGCATACATGCATGTTTGTGTTTATAAATGCATGTATGTGTGTGATGCATTTTTATGTATGATACATTGTTTGGATTTACACCTCTTTTATGCTTATGTAATGTATATCCCAATTTTATAAGTTTTTTTTGTAACATCCTAACTCCCTAACCCTTAACTCTTTGATAATGATCCCTGATATCCTTAATCCTTATGATGTAATAATCAATAATTCCTTAATCCCCGAGAATGTGACAACTCATAATTCCTCAATCCCTGATTCACAATAATCCTTGATTCTTGAGAATATTTAAAGAAACTCTCGTGTTGGTCATTGTCGTGACTTCTTATTTTGTAAACCCTGTTTTTTTATTTGGAAACGTACGATCCTTTCAACGATTTCGAAACAAAAGTAAATTCCTTTTCCTTTTAAAAATATTTTTTATTTATTTTAAATCCAATGTTTCAATACCTTATTTCACAATTAATTAACACTCCCTAATCAAGCGAAAAGTTATTAAGGAACAAAGAAGATGATTTGAAAAGTCAATTTTATTAATGATATGCCCGAAAATAGGCGAAAGTACATAGGAGGATAATTTCCATAAGGAGAGATCACCGCAAATATAGAAAGATGTAAAAATGGAAATAAAAATGCAAATTCATTAATATCCCTGTTTATTAAACCCCATTATAATCCTTATGTCTTCAAGATCACGAAACTTCGCTTCTGAAGATGAAAGTTGGAATGATCAGTCCCTTCTGAATTCCTGTTACGGGTGACTTGAGTGTTTTCAGTCATATGCCTTTTGGATATCCTTAATTTTTGTCTGGACCGCTCTTTTAGAGTCTTAGTCCACCGGGATGATATACCTTTTTTTGCATAAGCCGTCCTTTTGGGTTTTTCGACTTATCGGGTTTATTTTTTTATAAGTCCCTAACTTTTGCCTGGATTGCTCTTTAGAGTTTTCAATCCACCGAGACGCCCTAACTTTTATGTAGATGTTGTAGATTGGCAGTATTTTATGGTAAAACATGTTATGTATTCTAATGGTATGTGTGATGTTATGACATGTGATTTAAGCAATCTACAGGCATGAAAGTTTAATGTGCAGCTGTTTTATCAGGATGTCAAGACTGATGTCATGACATCTCTGACTGTGCCTGAAGACCTAATTGAATCCTTATTTCATGTGTGCACTTTCTGTTATTAATTTGTGTGATTCGTTGAGAATGATCAAACACCTTAATTAGAAGGATGTGATTCAGCATGAAGTGTTATTAGAAGAACATTTTATATGTTGCTATATTTGTTCCTTTATTTTTGGAATTAACGTATTTAGGTCTATACAGATGTGCAAGTTCAGCAGGCTCTTGCCCACGTTTCAGACAATACTTAAAGGTTGATATACCCTAGTTGAATATACAGAAAATAAGGATTGAAGTGTTTAGAGTTTTTACCTGTGTTTAGTTTTCTTGTGAGCTAAACAATTATCATGTTGATGGTTGTCCACCAGCTGTCATCACTGCAAATCAATTTAGGTGTGTGCATTTGTTGGATTCATATTTTAGGATTTGAAACTGTGCAAATCAATTTACTTGATTTCAAACTGTTCGAATCGGTCACCGTCGCCGTTGAGGAATGGTAACAATGGTGTTAAGTTCTCATTGACGTTGACGTTGCCATTTCAATTCCTTGCAGTTTTGTTCTTCACATAAATAGTTTTAACATTTTTAATATATTTCATTTTTGTCTAAATTTTGTATTCGTTTTAGTTTTTATTACACGGTTTTATGCTTCATTTGGGGCTAATAATGCATTCAACAGACGATCTGAAAGTTGGGCCAGGTATAAAAGAAATCTCCCATCTTTGCCGAATTTCACTGTTATAGCATTTGATAGGTTAATAGATTTGTATGATTTAGGCTACTAATACATGCTATTGTTAATTATTCATATTCTGTTTTCTTCTTAATACGGTTACATGTTAATATTAAAAATGAGTTTTTCTTTGTAGGATGTGTTTGATTTATGTCGAGACAAATTTGAAAATTATGAAGGAAAGTTGAAGAATTTCTAAATTGAGCATATTCATGACGATGAAGACATTCGATATTTTTTGGAGGGGAGTGGATATTTTGATATTACTGTTAAAATAATACATTATACATTATAGATGTTGAAATATTGTATTTGGTTACTCATGTTGTTATTAAAGAGTGAAGTTATTGTTATGTACTGTGGTTCAGGTTACTTGATGGGGTATCTTAAAATAGAACAAGTTGCATATGGTATTCACTTCAGGATATAGGACTCGGTAACCGTTTTAGGATTATTTAGAATCAGAGTTCTTCCTGGACATTTAATTCCATAATGTCTAAGTTGTAGCACATATCTTGCTGCAACAAAAACATTTGTAATGTTTATACTGAATTTTGCAAAAACAAAAATAAGTTCCTTACAAATTAGTGTGAGTGATCAATAAAATCTGTTGTTTGTTTTTTTAAATTCAGACTAAAAGTTTGGTTGGATTTTATTAATTTGATATCATAAATATGTGCTGCTACAATACAATCTCAAACAAAGATATAGGAACATCTAAAGAAGTTGGGGGAAGAGAAAGACTCATGGAAGAGTGAGTACAAGGATGCGTGAGGGCCACAAGTTCGTATTATTGTCAGAGCAAGAAGTTTGGTTCCTCATTGGCTGTTTCATATTGTTAGTATTCTTTGGCTAACTGCATTTTCTGGTGGTTGATCAATCAACTTTTCATATTGTTCTTTGGTGGGGGTCCTCCTGGTTTATGCATGTGTTAATATCAATAGACTTAGTTTGTGGGTTCAGCCTGATCAGTAATAGGAATTTCATATTTTCAAAGTGTAGTTATCCTATCAATGTTACGGCTGTTCATATTCACCAGGTATGGTTGAGCTGCAAGTTGTTGTCATAGAATTTGTGCGATCTATGCTTGGTTTAAAAGATGTTAATAGTACTGAATTTGATCAAAATACCAAAAGCCCATGCGTCATATTTATGCATGAGGTATCTACATTAGTTTATTTAATTCTAATGCTAAAAATCATGTCATTTTCTTTATTTGTGATTTGTTTGAACTGATTTGTATAGGTTTCAAAAACACAGATGGAAGACATCACGCGTCTTGGATCGAGGAAGACATATTTCTAAACTAAGTTATGCAAATTTGCAAAACTATGAGTCTCCTTACTTCACTGATTTTTGTGAGGATAGGTTTCTTTGTGATTTGTTTGAATTGATTTGTGTATGTGTCAAAAACACATATGGAAGACATCATGCGTCTTGGATTATGGAGATTGTAAAATGTAGTACTACAAAATTAGTTTAGCAGCCGAATGAGAATCTCGCAGTGAGATTGAAATTTTTGATCAATTTGTATAATCTATTGGAGACTTCATACTGCTAGTTTTATGTTTACCTAAAGGCATTGACTTTAGCTATTAATGGAAATGTCTCTAATGAGATCTGCTCTAGAATGTTTCCACAAGGTGAATGCTTCTGCAAGCAACAACTATTGTCTCATTAGGAAAGATCTTTGACAAATTTTGCTTCTGATAAGTTTTGTTTCTATTGAATGTTGAAATTAAGTTATGTTTTTTATTTAAAACTCTCAATTGCGTGCCTGTAATGAGGTGGTTACAACAAACACACTTGGCTTAATGATATGTTGTTGAGAGGTAAAATATAATCTCACGGAATTAGCTATATGCTGCCACTGCAATGAAGTAATTTGTTGGTCTCTATTATCCTTTTTGCTGCTAGAGTGGTTATGTGTATTTTATTTCCTTCTATTGCATAATGAGAGCGTGTGAATTGGCCAACATGTTCTTTAATATGCTTAAATCAGGTTTGGAATTTAATTTCCTTTCTATGACATATTTCGTAACTGATTCGAAGAATACATAATCCAATTAATGAAATTTTGTTCCTTACAATTTCATGAAAGCTGCAATTAGTTTTTGTTTGTTTCGGTAAACATTATACTTATTCTCAATTTAAAAATTTACCTGATTATTGAGTATTGAGTACTAATTACATGTTTGCCTTTACATTATGGAAGATAAGGAGGTAACATTGTAGGATGATTACTGAAAAACGGTTACTCCTGTGGCACTAATTACTACATTAGAAAACAAAGTGAATAGGTTGATTAATGGAACAATGAAACGTTTTTGTTCATTTTCTTGGTGTCATTGAATGACCAAATCCTTGATATTCCAATTTGGGATCCTGAAGAACTCTATGTAGCAATTAGTGCTTTTATATGGTTTTGGATACATGTTGATTATAGCTTTACTTTTGTACAAATGCTTTACTTTTGCTAATTTCTTTTACACATTTGAACTTAGCTTTACTTTACTTTTGTTTTGGAGACATGATGAACTTAGCAATTAGTGCTTTTTGTTTTTGTACAGATGATAACACTAAATTATAACGTTTATTTACCTCGACTTACATGAATTTTAGCTATGTTTTATTTGCTTTTTCCGATTTATGTTTTATATTACTCGCATTTATTTATGTTTTTCAGGTACTCGAATTGGTTAGGAAATTATCGGGAAATGAAGATTTAGTGAAGAAAATGAAGGACTTGAAGGAGAATTAAAAGAGAGAAGGAATGAAAGAAAACTGAAAGAAAGAAAGAAAACAGATAGCAGAAAAGAAAGGATTATGTGCATAAGCAATATGTGTGACGTCTGTCCCACATCTGTGGCGACCGTCACACCTTCAATATGTGTGACCCTCGTCACATTACTATGGAAACCGTCATGCAGTGTCCGTAAAGAATTTAATATGTGGATTCTCAACTCAACCCAGTCTCCATTTTCTTCCGTGGATCTCTCAACTCAATCGTCCACTAACAACACTACTTAGAAGTTAATCCAGAAAAAAATAACCGCCCACTACTTCTCCAACTTTCCACTACTCTCACTTTCTCCAGCATTCATCTATGCTCCATGGAAGAGGTAAAACAAAATTTCTTCTATAAATATACTTGGGAATCATCTTTTCAGGGATCCAAGTTTTGCGCGGAAGCGTCATTCGTAATTTTAAGTAGAAATCACAATTGTAAAAGTGGTAGTTTTCCGCATCGAAGAACTACCACACCATTAGTATTTAGGTCTATAATCTATGTAATACTTAGATCAACGTTTCAGTAATTTTGCCGGAATCGTTTTTCAATTTTCAATTTCAGAAGCAATTTATTTTCAACTTTTATTTATTATATTTATCGCTTTTAATCGTTTTTACATTGGTCCTTATATTCGTGTGAGTCTGAATAATCACTGGTTTTACTTGGTTATATGTCTTTGGGTTACTTGCAAAACTAATATAAATATTTGTTTTCTGCTACATACATTAGTCATATATATATATATATATATATATATATATATATATATATATATATATATATATATATATATATATATATATATATATATATATATATATATATATATATAAACTAATATATACATATATGTTTTATATATATGTTTTATGCTACATACAAAGTAACTTAATATATATTTTCTACGATCCATATATTCACCTTCTTGTTAGTTTTATATATCAATATTGCTTCTAGTTTTACCTAAATTATTATATTATTTTATGCTTAGTTTAGAGTGTCTTCTATAATCATGTCTTGCTAAATATTCTTGAGTCTGGTGTATCGGTGTACGAGGATCGTCGTTATCGACGGGACTTGGTAGAAAATAATAGGTGTGAATTTATGATTAAAATTATGTTTTGGTTTTAATTTCCAAATCTAATTTAAATAGCTTTGTCACGAGAGTGAAAGATTATTTAATACGATTTTGTCACGAGAGTGGGAATTTAATTAAGGTTAGAGCCGACACTACGAAAGTGTGGGGATCGAACCGGATAGTGGAAATTAGGCAACATATTTAAATATAGCGAGAGCGTTTTAGATGCGTTTAGGATGTTATTGGCTTTCAAAGTATATTTCTTAGTTACCGGACGAGCGAGAGCAAAATCTTGGGATTAGGGAACATGGCTTTAGTTAATACCACGAGAGCGTGGGGCGGAGTCTTTAAGTTGGTATATTCTACGGAACTAAGTTATAGTCGTAATTAGTAACGTCTACAAAGTCTTTTAGGAATGCGGAATCCATTTTTTTAATAAGCAAAATATGTATTAAAGGGATATTAAGGGGTATCCAACCAGCTTACAAAAATGTCATCACCCACAGACAGAAGTTCAAAGAATCAAAGTGGGGAAATTAAACCAATCATAGTAATTACATCCAAATGATTTGGATCCTAATTTCCTATTCCTACCTAGCTACCACCAAGAACGAACAATAATATTATCCATTGTGCGATGTTCATCCCAAAATTTTCCGTCGAACATAATATCGTTCTTACTCCTCCATAGGCTCCATAGAGATATCAACCAAAAGCCAAATGCTTTGTTCGGATTTAATTTGAGACGTGAGAATTCTCGAAGCCACCGTAATAAATGATCCAACAAGCTAAGCGGACGGTCGATGTTAATACCCAACCAAGAATAGATTTGATTCCAAACTAGTTGACTCTTAACACAAAAAATTAGGAGATGTTGTAATGATTCATCCTCCAAGAAACAAAATGGACAGATGAAATCATGCGGGATACTAATAATATGTCGAGACCGAAGATTGTCTCTTGTCGGTAACCTGTTGTGTAAAATCCTCCAACCGAAAAAAATAATTTTTAAAGGTACCTCGGACTTCCAAATGAGAGGAAAAAATTCAGAAAACTGGTTATCGACCTCCTCCACATTTGTTGCTTCCATAAGCCAATTATAGGCCGAGCTGACAGAATATTCTTTAGAGTTTTCAAAAGGCCAAATAATGATGTCCGGTGTATCGCGGCGAACGGAAGCACCTTCCAGCAGGGAAACGAATTCCTCGAGATCTGATTTTAATAACCTGGTCTGAAATTGAGGTGAATTTAGTCCGCCAATGAAGCGAAGAAACAGCCGCCTTGGTTGCGACGGACTGGATAATGAAGACAATAGGAGCAGGCCGCAGGAAATTATGTGGAATTCCATCCGGAAACGCAGCAGTAGTGTGATCTGCAAAAGAAAATTCAAGCTTCCAAAACCAAGTGTTATTCATCCAAAAATCGAATTTAGAAATCAAACCGTCTATACAAGTGGACAGTTTCCAAATATTTGGGAATAAAGAAGCGAAACTGTGATTTCCAAACCATCTAGAAACCAAAAAAAAAAAACAGTTTTTACCATCACCTATTTTATGAGAAATAAGATCACCAAGATTGTTAATGCCAAAATAGTTATTTATCTTGAATAAATCTTTCCACCAAAGAGATGGAGAAACCATATAAGAGGAAATTGAACCGGTAAGGAGATCAAACATGCAGTTGCCGTATCTAGAATCCAATACCTTCCTCCATAAAGAGTCATTAATCCCGAAGAATTTCCAAATCCATTTTTCCATTAGAGCAATATTAAATCTATTAATGTCTTTAATACCAAGACCGCCTTCGGTTTTCTTTTTGCAAACATCCTTCCACTTTATCCAAGCTACACCTTATTTGCAAACGGATCCGTTCCACAAAAAGCGTCTTTGGATTAAGGGTAGGGTTTTGATGACTTTGGTAGGGATTTTGTAAAATGAGATGAAATGTATAAGAATATTAGATAGGACTGATTTAATTAGAGTCGATCTACCTCCCAATGACATGAAACGACCCTTCCAGGATGATAATCTTCGCTTAACATTGTCTATCACCGGTTTCCAGAAAGAGATAAGCATATGGTTCCCTCCAATTGTGATTCCAAGAATCTTAAAGGGGCAGGAGTCAGCTTTGCATGAGAGGAAAGATTCAGCCGCAAACAGAAAAGTATCGTCAACACCGAATCCAAAGATGAAACTCTTACTGAAATTGATTTCAAGCCCTGAGCACATTTGAAAGCCTTTCAATATAACCTTTAAAGCCCATAAATTACACCATGTGCCTTCCCCCATAATAACGGTATCGTCAACATATTGAAGCAAATTGAAGGATGTGCCTTGATTTATCGAGAGCCCTCTAAACATATCAATGTCGACCGCTCTTTTCATAATTACCGCTAAACCTTCAGCCGCTATAGCGAACAAGAATGGTGACAGTGGATCTCCTTGTCTAAGGCCACAAAAAACTTTGAAATCGCGAGTAGGGCTGCCATTAACGAGAACAGACATATAGTTATGCATGACCCCACCTTGAATCCAAGAAATCCACTTTTCACCAAAGCCTAATATCTTCAAGATGTTGCTCAGATAGTTCCAGTCCACACAATCAAATGCTTTTGCAAAGTCTACCTTCATCAATAAGCCTTTTGTCTTGCTTCTCTTCGAATAGTCCACCAGTTCATTTAAAACCAAAACCCCGTCGAGGAGATTCCTTCCTTCAATAAAGGCCGTTTTTTATTCTGAAATAATGCTTAATATGACCTTCTTGATTCTTTCGGCTAGTGAATCCATATTCTGGCCTCTCTTTATTATCTTATTTTCTAAGTTCATTTTTAGTTTTAGTGCTAATTTGCTCTTAATTAAATGTTCATCAGTCTTAACTTTACAAAACAACAATAGATTACAGTAGGTTGATATTGGTCTCTGTGAGTTCGATAATCTTTTATATTACTTCGATACTTTCGTGCACTCGCGGAACATCAACAGATGCGTAATCTGCATAAAATTGTTGAAATTTGAAAATCAGTCCCTTTATGAAGATGATTTTTTGGATGTTTATATAAGGAAGTTGCAATATGAATAACTCACCATGAGATATGTTCTTTTCAATTGTACCATGCGTCATTTTTACATGATATTAATTTTTTAAATATAAAGTATGTCATTATATAATATATACCTCTAGATATCATTATTGGTATGGTTTGATAGTAGAATTTAATTTAGTCTGCAAGTCTTAATTTAATTGGCAAATGTCAATACTTTTTTTTTTTTTTAGTTTTAAAAAAAGAATTATATAGATTTGCTGGTCTCTTGTGTTTATACTTTTTTATTCAACACTTTTATGATAAGATATCTATTTTTCTTTTATGACCGATAACATATCTTTTATCCATAATAGTATATTATTTTTGTAGTTAGAAGTATTATATTAATCATGCTTACCGAAGTATTAACTATTTGATTTTGGTTGAAAATAAATTAAAATAAATTATACTCAAATATTTTTATAAATAATATCAGAACAAATTAATATTTATATACGGAAAATAATATATCGTTGATTAAAATATTTTTATATATGATAAAAAATACAATTATTATAAACAAATTTCTTTTTACTATTAATATTGATTCAAATATTTTTATAAATATTGTCAAAACAAAAATATATTTTAACTCAATTTTTTTTATCAACGCGTCCAAAAATCATATCTCTCCCATACACGTATCCGTGCGAATGCACACGGATAATACACCGATATCATGTGAACGCACGGGTAACCATACCAGAATTCGTGTGAATCCACAGATTATTATATTTTTTTTACAATTAAAGAAAATAAAAATAACATATGAATTCAAACGCGATAAAAATGAATTGTTTTTAAATTATTTATGTTTCTAATATTTTTATTTTGAAATATTTTTTTATTAAAGATACAATATTTCTTAAGATAATATATGAAAAAATTAAATATTTATTATTGATGTAAAATAACTTTGGTTAAATAATTTTATTTTTATTTTAATAATATGTATTTTATTTTTAAATTAATAAATTAATTTGTTAAAACTATTTTGTTTTTCATATTTACATTTTTGTTCACAAAGTATGTGTTTAATAGTATTTTTAACTATAGTTATTTTTAAAAACTTATACAATTATTTTTCGGTCTTTTTGTTTTTTAATTTTTATGACAAATTGATAGTAAAAATTGAATATTAATGAGAACAAGAAATTATTTATCAAAATATTGAGTATTAACCGGAACACAAACTCACTGATAAAAATATTCAAAATTAACGGGAACACAAAATTACAATTCAGAAGAATATTGCAAATTAACGGGAACATTTTTTTTAAGCAAGAGATTCATTCAAAAAGAGTACAAAAGGGTACTCAACCCGAGAACAAGAAGAACGGGCAAGCCTAAAACTTGCCACGAAAGGAAAAAGAAAATTACAAACCAAATTGCTCCTGTCACATGTAGAATCGAGGATTCTAGTTGAATTCATACAAGTTGCAAGTTGGGCGAATAATTTTCGTACCATATTTCATTTCCAAATAGCAATTTTAATCCTCCACACTATATCACGAATATTCCAATTTGATTCATTAAAAATAATGTCATTTCTCACCAACCAAACCTTCCAACATACCGCTAACTAAATGTTCCATTCGCTATGATTAGCTATTTTTATGGATTTACAAAACCGAAACCACTCCAAAAAATAACTCCTCAAATTATTTCCTAAAGGAACTAAACATCCCACCCAATCTGATATCTCCATCCACACCACCTTAACCACCTTACAATGTAAAAACAAATGCGGTAAAGATTCATTCTCCTCCAAACAAAACGGACACTTCTCCGCATTAGCCGAAAGAGACAAACTTCTAGCCAACAAAGCATCTTTAGTGTGCAACCTATTCAAGAAACAACGCCACGCGAAAGCTTTAACCTTGAAAGGAGACAATAAGTTCCAAAGGCACTTAAAAACACAGTCACCAAAATTCTGCGGACCAAAAGGAATAAGAGATGAAAGAATCAATCGGTAACACGAGGAAACCGAGAACAACCTGTTGTCTTCGATGACCCACGTAATCGAATCGTTACTGTGACGATACAGACAAAACTTCGACAACAAATTCTGAAGCAAAATATACTCTTGGTGCAGCGACGACACCGAAGATGAATCAATGTTGTAATAAAAAACTGCATCACCGGAAATCGAAACCAAATTGGAAGCAGTAGCAGCAAGATGGCTGCTAACAGCAGAGGCGGTTTCAAAAAAGTCGGAACGGACACGAGCACTGGCCAAGGCTACTGCAGAATCGTCATTAGCGAGAGAGGCCGACACGGTAGACCCGCATAACACAGAAACTGGACTGGAAACAGAAACAACAGAACCGACTTCTAAAAAAGCAGCAGAACCAGGCAATAAAAGGACTTCGGGAATGAGATAAGGCACAGATACAAAGCTAGCTAAGGCAGCTACAGAAACAGCAGCAGTAGCAGCAGAAGGGATGCTGCCACCAGAACCACGCCTAGTTGTTCCTTCACAATAATCTACCAAGCCGGCGGAGTCCGAAACCCGATTGCCATGCTCATCAACAAGAACCAAAGGCCAATCCATATCAATGACAACCTCCTGATGAAAATTGGGCTAAGCTGAAACTGCTTGGATGTGAGTTGATGGAATTTGCTCCTCCTCCGTCGAATTATACCTGTCAAAAAAATTAAAAACTAAATCTGTGTTAGTAGAAACGATTCTCGCGCCACTGCCATAAAGAGCATCCGGAGGAACCGAACTTGCCAACTCAGAATTGGCTCTCATTCCGCCAGACCCTCCTACAGACCAATCCACTTTTCCTCCAATACCCAAATCATTCCAACGCCAACCTTCCTCCGTCCACCCCCTCCCCCATAGCTGCAACCAAAACATCCTTCAAAAGAGAAACCTCAAAAATACGCGGGAAAATGCTGGATAACTCTCCATTGCTAGTCCAATCCGATCTCCAAAATGAGGAACCGAAACCATTACCAATTTTCACCTTACAGCTCTTAGAAAAAGCGTCCCCCACACGACCCTTCCCAATAGTGAGAACATGAAATTAACGGGAACATGAAATTTATGATCAAATTTTGAGTTGTGGAAAATGAACATATAGTTGTTGATTGAAATTTTTAGCATGATTGTTTTTTTATTGGGTGTATCATTTTATTTATTTTTTAAATTTAAAATTGAATTTTTATATTTTCGATTTTTTTTACATTTCATAACCTAATTGGTGACGTATCAGCGGTCCACACCAGAACCCGTGTTGAATAATTCTTTAAATCGAATGGATTGTGCCGAGACTAAAATCGTGAACAAAATCACTTTCCTTAAAAGTATTTCAAGCACTCTCCAAAATGTCTTAGAGTTGGAACGCAGGAATACCCAGGATAATTCAGCCTTTATCGAGTCTGCGCAAGACCGACGAAAACTCGATTATGTAGCGTTGGAATTTTGTATAAGAGAATATTTGGTTTGTAATATGTTTTTCTGAATTCCGGCATGAGGTATTTATAGGCATGCATGTGTTGTTTCACAAGGTTATGACCCTTGATGAAACAATACATTTTAACCAAAAGTTGTCATGTTTCCAACCATTGCCTATTTTCATTCCGTAACAACATTTCACGAAGTGTTGCTTCTCTTCCATTTTTCTTGTCATTTTAGAACACACCAATTGGACATTTAATTCTCATAAATTATAACAATCCCCCACTTGTTCTAATAATGACAAGACCAATTCCAAAAAAGAGAAACAAAGAATGTTAATACAGTTAAGTATCTTTCGTTTTTAACTTAACCTTAGTA
This sequence comes from Lathyrus aphaca, assembly GCA_963966055.1. Taxonomy (NCBI): domain Eukaryota; kingdom Viridiplantae; phylum Streptophyta; class Magnoliopsida; order Fabales; family Fabaceae; genus Lathyrus; species Lathyrus aphaca. The sequence continues at coordinate 613,264,386 of OZ014519.1, forward strand.
AGAATAACGCAAAGTCTAATCGGAACGTTGGGTAGCTATGCTTTGAACCGTTATCCCATGTGATTAGACCGACATTACCATACACACACTCTTTAATGGTTCTTCACCTACATCTCTCGTCTAGCACTAATTATGGCCATGTGCTTTTCCTGTTTTCATGAATTTTCCATGAGAGAAACTCCAACTCTCACTTTGAGATGACACCATCTCAAAATTCACATAGGTGAAGTTCATTTTTGTATCCTTTTCCTTGGAATGCATATCCTTGATATGGAACTTCATTAAGAGTTTCAAAAAATTCAACCCTCGATATATAGTCAACATCATCGCAAAATGTTATACAATAATCCAAATCAATGACTTGTTGTTACCCATTGAATCTTAGGTTAATATTTATTAACTTCGGATTGGGTTATTATCATTGTTGGAAGCCTTATTCAAGGAGTTTCAACCTCATTCCTCTTGAGGTAGTCTTTACTAAGTCTCTGGCCAGTGGCTTAGTAAATGGATTTGCTAAGTTATAGCTAGTTTGAATATATGTTAGTGAAATGATCTCATCCTTAATTAATTTTCTTACGAGAGAGTGTCTTAGACCTATGTGTCTAGACTTTCCATTATATATTTCACTGAATGCTCTAGCTAGGGTGGCTTGACTGTCACAATGTATCAACACTTTTGAAACATTGTCTTTAGTCAATGAAACTTCCAACAGAAGGTCTCTCAAACATTATGCTTCTTCACCATCAGAAGCAAGAGTCTCAAAATCTGATTCTATGGTTGAGAGAGTGATCCACATTTGTTTCTTACTCTTCCAAGAAATTTCACCCTCAACTAGTGTAAATATCCATCCAAATACAAACTTATGATATTAAACACTCGATATCCAACTCGCCTTGGTATATCCTTCTAATATGGTAGAAAATCTACCATAATGTAGATCAAGATTTTTGTTTTCATAAGATAGCCGAAAATCCTAATGATGGCCTTCCAGTGCTCACTATTTAGATTACTAGTAAAATCTACTCATTTTACTAATTACAAATGTTATGTCGGTTATAGTACATTGCATATACTTGCATATTCCAATTGAGCCATAATTCTTCCATCGTTCTTTTGAAGTTTGACACTAGGATCATGGAGTGGTCACTTCCTAAAAGTGTAAGTGTTTGATTTTATCAATCACTTTCTCAACATAGTGTGTTTGACTAAGTTTATAACCCCCACTATTTCGCTTTACTTTGATCCCCAAAAGTGTGTCAACTAGTCCAAGATCATTCATATTGATCTTGAATATGGAAGTTAGAAACCTCTTCGTTTCTAAAATTCTATCCATCTCGTTTCTAATGATCTATCACAATATTCTCACACAACTTTGTGTATGAACACTTGTAATAAGAATAAAAAGAAGAATATAAATTGATGATGCAAGAAGTTTTTAGATGAAGTGAGAGATGAAATTATGAGCAATTTAAAGTAGTATAATATAAATTGAAATGAGTACCTTAGTTACTTGTCTCAAATCTTCACTTGAATTTCTATGTTAAACCTGCTTGATCAACTTCATCATTGATGTGCATGACACTTTTGAACTTTTTCTTCTTTGATAATCTTTGTCTTCATCAAAATAGAACTAGATATATGATGTATTCCTCACAATCTCCCCCTTTTGATGATGACAAAATCTTTTAATTCTTATTTTGATAATGATTGAAAAGTCTCCCCCTAATTGTGTATTTCCCCTTTAATTTTTGAATTTAGCAATGACAAAATACAATTTTTGATGCCATTGTTTTGGTGCCTATTTTAATCCTTACTGGACTTTTCAAACTTGCACACTTTTTGTTTATTTTCATATAACCTTCTGGTTACTCCATGTAAATCTCCTCATCGAGATCTCATTTTTATGAATGTTATTTTAACATATATTTGATAAACTATAAGGTCATGCAATGAAGCTAATACAAATAAAACTCTAATTTTCATTGTGCTTGCTACTAGTGTATATGTGTCGAAATAATCAACATCTTCCTTTTGTTTAAAATCATTGGTTAGGTGTTTAGTGTACCATCACTATGATACTTTCTTCTAAACACCCATTTGCATCCAATGGATCTTGATCCTTTAGGTAGATTGATAAATTTCTAAGTATGGTTTGATATTATTGAATCCATTTCGTTATGGATAACATATCCTTTTAAAAAAAAGGAGGAGTTCCTTGAAGCCACTAATTCCTTGATTTCACAAATATATCAACAACTATAGTGAACTTTGAATAAAACCAATTTTAAGGACCTTTCTCCAACAAATAGAAAATATATCACTTTCTATTTGCAAATACTTTTAGAAAGTACACACACTTTCTTTACAAATTTAGTCACCACACACTTGGTGAACAATTATTGTAATTGAAAATTTTGAATATATGAATTTGTTCTTGAATCAATTTCAATAAACAATTGATCTTCTCTTTCAATTTACAATTCAATAATATATGAACTGACTTAAAAAGTGTTGACAACATTTCAATAATAAGCTTTTATGCCTTTTGCTCTTCTTGCTTTTTTTTCTTATTTCTTTGGTTCATTCCTTTCTCAAGAATTTTTGAATTTCTTGATTAGAGCATCATCTCTAAAAATACGATTTGTGGAAGCCACAATTTTTTATTTGTGTTTAACAATCCGTGATGAACCTTCCTCACGAGGTTCTTCATTTGTGAAAATCTTGAATATCTTATCCTCTGTGATAAGAATCTCAAAATTTCACATATCGGTATTCAATAGTTACATTAGACCCCAAATTCAGACATCTATATAGATCATGATTCATCTTTGGATGATCTTTATATATCTTATAGTAATGAATCTTATTGAATACATACATATTATTCACTTAGTATTAATATCATAATAAAAACATAATATTTTTAATATCAATATCATCTTACATAGGAAATGATTAGTAATCAGTAAAATTATTTGAATAAAAGAATAATATAATATCAAATATTAAATATGTACCTTTCACCATAGTTATGAATAAACAAGTATGTTTATCTCTCCAACAAAATTACATTCCCAAGTTATTTAGAAATCATAAGTTGAAATCACATTAATTTAAGTGTGTACCTTTTGTATTAAATTTTACATCTGATAATGAACCATTAATATATTCTGATAACATTGTAATTGTTGATCAAATGCTACAATGGTTCATGTGGAAATGACATTGGTCCAACAATAAATTGCCACTAGTAGATCCATAGTTTCTTTTTATAGTAGTTGAAGCAAAGCACACATGTCTCCATTAATTTTTCCTTAATGTTATTCAAATGGATTGTGGTTTTAGGATGTTATTGCATATCCTCACCCATTCGTTTGTCATTTTATTTAAAATATGATTTGAATATTCACTTGATGAAAAATAACTATACACCTTTGTAACATGATCGTCGTTCGAAAAGCCATGATGGTAATATACGTGTGAGTTAAACAAACAATTTATTTTTACTTTTCATTATATCATTTGGCATGCATGTATTTGTTTAAACCCTTGAATTGGTGTCAATAGGCATAGGTGCAATTCCATTTATATTTTATACCAACAAATCACAAATGCATATACTATAAATGGCTAAAGCTATCAATCTAACATAATGTCTATTTTAGAACTTTGAAACACATAAGTCACGTGAATATAATAAACAATTGAAAGAAAATCAAACCATAAATGTGTGGATGTAGGGTATCGTTTGGATTTTTTTAGGCCATGAGGGGTGCATCTTGTTCCGAGAGTGAAAGTTTGTTAACTTGGAGGATCCAATTTTTTGTCACGGTAATGGATGCTAATTTGAAGATTTGAGAATCCGGCAAGTTTTATTTCTCAAAAAGTAGAAGCACGTCTTACGCTTAAAACAACATGATGTGTAGTATTCCAATTGTTAAAAGTTTTATCCCGATATTGTTACTCATGAGACCAGATCGATAATGACGATTTCATGATGTAAATATTTCTCGTGTTTAAATTGTGTTTACGACTCAATAGTTTATCAAATGATGCTTGAAACAGAAGCTTCGATTGTCGTTATTTAAATACTTTTAAGATTGTTGGAAAATTCTTTAAATCGAATGGATAGTGTCGAGGCTAAAATCGTAAACGAAATCACTTTCCTTAAAAGTATTTCAAGCACTCTCCAAAATGTCTTAGAGTTGGAACGCATGAATACCCAGGATAATTCAGCCTTTATCGAGTCTGCGCAAGACCGACGAAAACTCGATTATGTAACGAAGAGTGTTTGGAATTTTTATAAGAGAATATTTGGTTTGTAATATGTTTTTCTGAATTCCGGAATGAGGTATTTATAGGCATGCATGTGTTGTTTCACAAGGTTGCGACCCTTGATGAAACAATACCTTTTAACCAAAAGTTGTCATGTTTCCAACCATTGCCCATTTTCATTCTGCAACAACACTTCACGAAGTATTGCTTCTCTTCCACTTTTCTTGTTATTTTGGAACACACTAATTGGACATTTAATTCTCATAAATTATAACAACCTGTGCGGACGCACGAGTAACACATGTACTGTGTGAGCGCATGGGTAACCAAGTCAAAATCTGTGTGAACGCACTGATAACATACATGTATCGTGTGAACGCACGGGTAATCAGGGAAAAATCTATGTGAACGCACATGTAACATACTAGTATCATGTGAACACGCGTAACCAGACCAAAATCGTTGTGAAGGCACAAATTATTACATTTTTTGTACAATTAAAGAAAATAAAAATAAATATATTTAAAATAAAGTAGGAATTCAAATACGGAAAAAATGTGTCGTTTTTTAATTATTTATATATCTAATATTTTTATTTAAAAATTATTTTTAATTTAAAATACACTAATTTTTAATTTTTAAGACGATATATGAATAATTAAAATATATATTATTGATGTCTTTCTTTTAAAAATTGAAAAATTGATACAATTTTGTTTTTATTTAAAAAAAAATCTTTCATTTAAATATTTATCTTTTATTAAATTATATATTTGTCTTTGACTACTTTTTTATTTTTCCTTTTTTACAATAAATATTTAACTATTTTCGATTTTATTTTAATTTCAAAACCAAACTGGTGACAATTCCATATTCTACACCAGTATCGTACGGACATACGAGTAATCATAGCAAAATCTGTGCAAACACACAGATTTTTACTTTTTTTGTACATTTAAAAAATGTAAATTTTTTGTCAGTAATACTACTGTCTTTTTAATTTTTTATATTTTAAACTATAGTTAAATTAATTTTTTTCACTGGTTTTCGATTAATTCTAATTTTGAATATTTATTTTTTTTATTTAATAAATTTTATAAACCCTTTTATTATAACTCTACACTTTTTTCATATTTTTACAATTATATTTTACAAAATATGTGTTTCATAGTTATTCTTAAAAATAGTTGCTTTTAAAAACTTATACAGAACATTATTTGATTATTTTATTTGATTATTTAGAATAATGTAAGACAATTTTTTATATTATATTATATTTGATGATCGTAACATCGAATAATTTTTTTTCTATTTTATTTGGTATGTCTTTGCATCGACTAAAATAATATAATATTTTTTATGATAATATTCTTTATTAATATATAAAATATTAAAACATATAAATCAAAATATTAAATAAGAAGAAGGAAAAAAATGAAGTGATAGACAAAAATAATATTATTATTATAATATATTTTGTTGATATAAAAATATACATATAATATTTATTAATAAATATATTAATGATATTTTGATATTTTTGATAATTTGTATTTTGGATAAAATAAATTATTTCATGGTTTAGTGAAGGATAAAAATTCTTATTTTTATTGAATCTCTTATCATAAGTTTTGTCGAATTCCCTAAACTTTTGCATCAAAACATGATTAAAAAAATTGTGTTGTTCAATCATTTACCATTTGCTTTTTAACAAAATTATTTTTTTATTTTTTGAGTTGGTTAGCCATTAGTTTTTATTCTAAAATTATTTTCAGTGGTTTAGGCAGATACATTTTGATTTTTGTGGAAAAAACAGAATATTCTCGTTTTTACAAATTCTATTATTGAAATAGATGACATGTTGAATTCTATTAAATTCTTCTCTTGAAGATGGTTATGTTTTTATTCTAGCCCTTTGATTTGTTCCTTTTATGAATGGTATACAATATTCTTTGATTGTATTCTTCAGAAGTAATTTTACCGGTCTTTTTTGTAATCGGGTTGGTACACCCCTTATGCCGGTATAATCCATAGCTTATTAAAAAAAAATGATCTTTCGATTTTTCTTGAGAATTTCAATTTTTTTTGAGAAGTTCATTATAACTTCACATTGATAGTATATTTGACTTTTTGGTGTGGAATATTTCCTATATTTCTCTTTGGTGTGGAATAATAATAATAATAATAATAATAATACCTCTTATTAACCAAACTAGCCGAACTAGGTTAAATTTCTCATCAACAACACAAATCCATAGTTAGCTAGAAATATATTTCATTACTACTAATAAGATGAATTAATCTTTTGGTAAAGAAAAAATTTAAAGTATTTAACATACAAACTAAATTGAGAATGTATTAGCACGTGCATGGTTTGTTGGAATATACATATTTAAATCACTTGAAATGCTTTTGAATTGTTTGGCAAAAGTACCTTTTTAGGGTTTTAAGGGCATTTTTGTTTTATTGTAACAAATGAACTCATGAGGACAATATGTTGTCATGCCAACTTCTTAACTAATGTAATTAAACTTATATTAGGTCATTCTGTGTACAATTTTGGTTAATATGTCGATATTATGTCTTTGCTTCTCAAACATGTCAAACTTTATTTTGTCCATTATAAAAAGCTTGCCTTCCACTTCCATTGAATTTATTATGTAGAAAGTTAAAGCACTACTCTTATAGGGATAGCTATTACAAAAGTTATCTAATTATTCATTATTTTCTAATGTTATTTACAAATAACATTAGAAAATATATTTAATTTAATATAAAATAGAAATTATGAATAATTTTATGAAATTATTTTTTATCAATGATTAGAAAGATATTATATTTTTTAAAAGAGGGTAGTAAATAGATAATAGTTTATGTTCATATATAGATTTGATATTTGACAAATGTATACCAAAAAAATATTGTTTAATAACAATTATCAATCTCTTAAATAGATTTCTATTCATAAAAAAGATTATGTGATTAAAATTTTCTTATTAATTTAATGTTTTCTTTTGTACTTGTTACTTTTGACAGAAAATATAGTGGATTGAGTCTCTCTAGAATTGAACACCACCCATTTTGCAAAAATGAATGATTCACAACTTCACAATGTGGTATTGAAATGAAACCAAATTCTGCTCCTACGGATGATGTAGGCTTCTTCTTTTTCCTTTTATATATATATATATATATATATATATATATATATATATATATATATATATATATATATATATATATATATATATATATATATATATATATATATATATATATATATATATATATATATATATATATAACATTTAAATTATATTCAATTCAATGTTTATCAATATAAATATATTAATTTAATCTTTAAATTTAATTTAAAGAATACGATTTATAAAATTCAATTAAGCACTCTTCTTGTCCATTAATATGTGTTAGTTAATTTGGTGAATATGTCGATATTATGTCTTTGCTACTTCAACATTTCACACTTCATGCTCATTATCTAAAGCTTCTAGATTAATTTTATGAATATTAAGCTATACCTAACAAAACAAAAAAAGTTAAAGCATATCTTTTGTGTGTATAAAGCCATCAATCTTACATATAAAATCATAGTTTTAACACCTTTAGAAAAACATATATAAATAATAATCACATTCTTATGAGATTAATTAAAATATTCTTAATAAAGTATCATCTATTGTATTAGCTTTATGGGCATGAAGTAAGGAATGTTGTGGAAGCAAAGACATAATGTCGACATATTATACCTAATTCATTAAATCGAAACTATATAACCTACAAAATTTCTTCTTAAAAAAAATGTGGATGTACCATAGTAAAATTATATATATATATATATATATATATATATATATATATATATATATATATATATATATATATATATATATATATATATATATATATATATATATATATATATATATATATATATATATATATATATATATATAAAAGAGGAGTTTTATAATGAGAAGTGAGAAGAACAAATAACAATTATTAGATCAATCACATAATTAGGATTAAATTATTTATCCTCTCACCTCTCATTAAAAAACTTTTTTTTTTCAAATTGTTAAAAGTTTGTATTTATATAAAAAATATTATAATTTTTGGTATATTTCTAGAAAAATATATGTAGTTATATCAGAATTTGTGAAGTTTCTGATACTTTACCGATATAAAATATCGGTAATTCTGATAATTTTTGGAAAATTTAAAATTTATCGAAAATTGACTAATTTCTAGGATATCAAATTTTTTGCATTTCTTCAAAACTTTTGATAGTATAGAATAATGTTTCGCTTGTGCGCTCCCGAACCCAAAGGCTCGTCAATGAATTCTTGTATATGCAGTTCTTTACCACATACGTTGTAAGTTTACTTTTCAATTGTTCTAGATTTAAATGTCATTTCAGTTGTATGTTATTGATAATTTATTCTTCATATATATGATATAAATGACAAATATTTCAGTCTCAATCTGAAGTATTAGCATGGGCACAATTTATTAGTAAACAACAATGTATTATTTTTGTCATTATTCATTCTGATATCACAGATGAGATGCGTGAGAGGAAAGATAATTTGGTTGTGTCGTGAGAGAGGTGGAAACTACAAAAATGATGAATAAATCTAAAAGCAATGACATTTATATAGTATGAAAATCATATGTCATTTTAGATTGAGATTTGTGTCAAATGGTCATTACTATAAATAATACTTTTTATGACAAAGGTTTCACCTCAAACATGTCAAACATCGAGTTTATGGGTCCTGGGAGCGACAAGTTTGATTTATTTTTAAAAAAAGCAAGTGTTCCCTCAATTTTATATATAGCGATAAGTAAGCACCAAATCTTTGTGAAAAAATATTAAACATTATACCTCGGTGTTTTTTAAAAACTGAGGTAACATAACTATTTGGGAACACGCTTCGAATTCCAGGAACTTTATTTATGGTTTTTTCAGTGATTTCTCACTTGGCACCTTCCAGTCTTCCATTTTTTTTCTTAGTTAATTTTTTTCATTTTTTTTATTTGTAATTGGTAATTCTAGTAAAATTGTTATCAATAAAAGCGAATAGGAAATAATATGAAAATAAATTTTTCATTAATTAAAAACGGGACAACAAATGATTATTCCACATATTCAAATTTCTGACTCCACTCAACTTCAATAGTATTACTATTAACTATCCCTAACTTATATAAAAGTTCAAAAATAACTCTTCCATATGGTATGAGGAAAGTCATTTCATTCCTAGAGATGATTATCATTTCCTTTAAGAATTAAAAATGAAGAGGAAAATTAATTATGATGTTATTGATAAGGAATAACAAGAGATGTTTGTCATTCTAAGTAAGTGTTTCCAGTTCTTTCTCTCTTGAACGGAGATTTGACATTAGAAGTTGATACAAAAAAAATTCCAATTGATTGTAGACTAGAATGACTGTTGAGATTAACGTTGGTTGCATAAATTAGGCTAAGTTGATTTTTATAGACATTGTCTAATCTATAATGTTCAATAAAAACACATTCTTCATCATATTTTATTGTCTAACTAATAAGTGATTGAGTAATTGTGACGGGAAATCCATTGACATAAGACTGGATTGACTCAGCATCATGATCAGATGGCCCAACGAAGGAATTTATCCAGAACTCTTTAACGAGATTAATATAGATGGGTCCATTAAAAATGTCAAAGTAACCGTTAAACTTTTGTTTACGAATAATTTTCCTTAGATCAAAACCTTTGTCTTTCAAATCATCGAAATCGACAAAATTTTCATTGTTTACGAACAAAAGATTTTCATCTAAAATTGTTGCAGACATTTTTGAAGAAAATAAAAGACTTTTAAACTAGGTTTGAAGATACAAAGAGTTGAAAATGAGACGTTGAAACAAGGAATATTGTTTAAATTAAGTGGAGAATAAGAAGTGAAACAATCAGAGAAGCTTAAACACCTTGAAAATCCAAAAGATATGTTGCATTTTTTAATATGGTTGATCATTGCTACTCTGGTGGATATGATTCTAATACGCACCATGATGCTTTATTTAGAAATAGAAATCACATATTACCTCGGTTTTTCAAAAACTCTGAGGGGAAAAACAATTCAGAAAACTATTTTTATTTATTATATTTTTTTGTAAACTAAAGGATATATCTCGTCGGTTTCCCTAATAAACAAGGTATAAGATACCTAATATTTTAATGAAAAATCACTCGTTAGAAATATTTTACTTTAATCCTAACTTATATATAGAAATAACATCATTCTTTTTGGATCCATCTCACAAAATTAGATTAATGTTATTATTGTTGTTGTTGTATTTAGAAGGTTGTAAAAGTTATTTATGATGGATTGCAAATACAAAAAAAAAAATCAATAGAAGTTGGATGCATTCAATGTTTGGACCAGATAACTCTTTTAAAAATTGGATCCATGCAATATTTGGACCATATAACTTCTTACATCAAAATCTGGGTTTTGCTGTATTATTTTTTTCAATATTGTGTAAATAATGTAATTAAAAAAACATGTTCACCTCAGTTTTTATAGAAACCGAGGGGATAACTTAGCGTTCTCAAACAAATCTTTTTCGTTCATTTTAATATTATCAACGCGCAAGAAACTACCATTAGTGATTCGCGTGATTCCTAAAAAATTCATTATAAAGACTTTCTGATATCTAAAATTGATAAAGAAACGTCATGAAGTGATTGAAACTATCCACATCCTCCACTTTAACTTTTGTCATTAGTGATGGATTGCAAGTGCAGACAATTATTTGGGTCTAACGTTTGTGTTTTTAAATATTCATTTGAGCAGGAAATTATATATTTTTATATCCTTTTTTCTCTAACCCTTTTATAGTTTTATATCAGAAACAAATACTTGCAAGGTGTCGCTCTCGGAATTTTAATCCTAGTACAAACACGAAAGTGACACGGAAAAAGAAGAAGACTCACCAGCCAGGCATTTTTTTACCAAGGAAAGGGAAAGGTAATGTTGCACAAACCATGAGAAAGGAAAGAACGAGGTCTTGCGAATCAGAGAGAACGAGTAAGGGAGTCGGTTACGTGAAAGGATGGTATTAGAACCCCTTCATCTTCATCGTACTCGACATGATCCACGCTTTCTTGCACTGTTCAAAGAGTGTTGTGATCTACTTCATCTGCTGTTAAACTGGATCTGGAGAAAGAACGAGAACTGAAAGAGAATGAGAAACAATGTAGGGAAAAGAAAGAATTGTGCTCGAATGGGCCCTACCCCACTGCCTATATATCTCAACGGGTGTGAGAATCGGAGTGACGTAGTTCCCCTAACTAGGAGAAACTTGCTTGTTTATGTTTTTTAGGGAACGACCAATGCTCTAGTTCGGGTATTGCAGGCTCGCTGAATCGAGTGTGTTACCGTATCACATGAGAGAATGAAGAGGCGCGTTATTACATTGAGAATGAATGATATGAGAAAACAATTCCCTAAGGAAAGACATCTTTGTTTGTTTTGAAGTGTTTTAAGAGTCTTTTATTTGAAGTGTTTTGCGTAAGAGTGTGTATCAAAGTCTCTTACAATGGAGTGTGTACTTCATATATCACTCCAAGATGGAATGAAAATGAATCACACTAAGTATGAGGAAGACTCACACTTATTTCCAATGCTTGAGGTCTAAGAACACTAACTTACTTCCTTTATTAAGTGTTTTTGTTATTTTGGAATGAAGAAGTGTTTTTGATTTTGTTTGTGATACAACTCCATGCTAAATACTTATTCATCATGCTAGATGAATTATAACAAATTCCAATACGGAATGTTTACAAGCACCCTATGGGATAAGGCTTTTGGTACATGAAGAGGTATCAACCTTTATTAGGTGCTTTTGAAGTTGTTTTGAGATGAGATGAGAAGACTCAAAGAGAAACAAAGGTAAAATTAAGGGAGACTAAGACCTTACCCTAATGTTATCATGCTTGGAGATCCTAAGAATTAAGTGTGGTATTAATTATAATCCTAAAATAAGAGAGAATAATAGAGTAAGAGGTAACATGACTCACTTCAAATATTGAAGTTGAATTATGAACCTAAGGGGATGGAAAGAGGTTACTTATCAAAGAAGCTTCAGGTGCTTTTCACACACACAAATTGAAAGCTTAAAAGAGATAAGAGAAAAGGTTGTATGTGGATGCACATGCACACAATTGACTTAACATTAGCTCTTGAAAATGTTTGCAAAATAATTCACAAGTAGAGGAATAAGGAAAGAAGAACAAAAAAGGATCACACAAGTCCTAAAATGAGATTAGGGTTCAAACAAAGTCTAAGTATAAAACTAAAGGACCCTAAGGGTTAAATGACTTCTAAAGTTTGTGTAATACCCCGTAAATTATTTAATACTTTGAATAATATTATTTGATATCAATAATGTTCTGGGATGCTCTGAGAGATTTTAACAAAAATAATTAGAGCAGTCAGCGAGACTTATTTATATTAACTAATATTAGCTGACTCAGAGGTTTTATAAAATTGTGGATTTAGAGACATTTTTGGATACGGTCTATTTGGACTCCTTGTGAGGAAAAATAGGTTTCCCCTAATAACCTAAGTTTTCTTTTTCTTATGTTTCATAATATTAGAAACATAGTAAGAGAAGGAGGAAAAGGAAGAGAAAGAGGAGAAGAAGGAGGAAGAAGAAAAGCTTGAAGATGAAGCTCTTGATCATTGAAGTTTTCATCATCCATTCATCTCTCAACCTTCTCAATCATCTTGCTAGAGGTGTGTTCTTAGTTAGAAGCTTTTGTTTTAGATGTTGTTTGAGTTTTAGAGTTTATGAGTTTTAGGTTTTTGATAGAAAAATCTTAGAATCGGATGTTTAAATGGTTAGAAATCGATAAAAATGCTTGAGCATGATGACATTAGGAATTGGAACCTTAGTTGGGATTGTTTTGATGTTTGATGATACTTTGATTTGAGTTGGAGAAATTATGTTATGTGAAAAACGCATTTTTCTGCCACTGACTTCTCGTTAACCCAGGGTGTTAACCGGTTAACGCAGATGTATTGACCTACTAGATTCTGTTTCTGGTTTGGTTAACCAGTTAACCCCCAGGCGTTAACCGGTTAACACTGTAAGTGTTGGAAAATATTATTTTGTTTCAAACTTTGAAAATTCATAATTTTTCCTTGTTTATCCGATTTACTTGTTCTTTATATCAATTTGAAGCTAAAATTATGTACTATCTTATTATGCAGAGAAATATTAATTTTACCCGACTTTTTCGATTAACCGTAAATATGTTAATTAAGGAATTTGCGAGATTTTAAGCATAAAAAGAAATAACTTGTGAGGTAGTTAGGATTACCCTAGGTTGTTATAGAACTGATTTAGAGACATAACAATTCTTAGATGTCGATACTCGAATAGTACCCTCATGCTAAGTAGTTGTGAACGGATGGAGGTTATGTTCCCATCATGTTAAAATCCTAGTTCAATTATGTTTCACTCGTGTTGAGGTCCCATGAGGCGGAACGGACAGGGATACATAATTAATCTGTGGATTCGATTTTCTCTTAATGGATGACCGTGACCCGTGCTTGGGTGCCCTGGTGTGGTTGGGCGGGGAAAGAATCCATTAGGATAAGTAACGAATGACCCGTGTCGAGATCTCCGTGTGTGGGATGGCCGAGGAAAGTTACTTTGTGGTAAGGTACCGTGACCCGTGCTTGTGTGCCCCGGTGAGGCTGGGCGGGGAAAGTACCTTTGGTAGATGATGAGTGACCTGTGCTTGTTTGCCACTGGTTTGGCTGGGAAGGGAAAGTTATCTACACGTTAAGGATTGAATGACCCGTGCTTGTGTGCCCTTGAGTGGCTGGGCGGGGAAAGATGCCTTAAAGCACTTTGTGCTCCCTTGTTTCATTGTTGTGACTTATTATTATATGAACTCGAAGTCTAGGTTTTTCCCCGACTTGAATAGTGGTTAGATTCGAACCTTTAGAGCCGAGAGAACTCTAAGATAAGGAACTCACTGAGATGTTTTATCTCACCCCATGTTGTTGTTATTATTTCAGGTGCTTCAAGTTCCGCAAAGGGTAATGATAAGGCAGTTTGATTATCCTTGCTTGTTTGATGGCTTTCTTCCGTTGTGGACTTTTGATATCTTCGGATCTAGTTCTTAGACTTTTTATTTTGAACATCTTGTATTATTTATAGCCTTTTGTATTAGTACTTTATGTTGTAGTGGCTATACTTATGCAATGTGTTACTAAGAACATGTTGTATTTCAGTACCAAACTTAAATTTATATATGAAAAATATACTTTGATGTATGTCTTTTATATATGGGTATTACAGTTGGTATCAGAGCAGGTCGTATCCTCGACCTAGCCTTGGAATATTATAAGTGTTTCTTTCTGTTCATATACGTAATCTCGTTGTAGAACTAAATGTTATGTTTATGGTATTGAGCCTGATCAACTTAATCATGTTTTGAAGAAAGTGCAAACTGAAGCAAGTGCTGGAAGAGTTATTCAAAATGATTGTGGAAGGACTAATCAACCTTTTAGGCCAAGGCCCCAACCCTTCAAAGGGAAACAAGTTCAAAGTGTTGGACCTAACACTCCACCTTTGTGTAGGTTGTGTAACAAACGTCATTTTGGTAAGTGTCAAAGGGATGGAGGATTAAGGTGTTACAATTGTAATGAAGTGGACCATATGTCAAGAGATTGTACCAAGCCGAAGAATCAAGTTCAAGGAAGGGTTTATACCATAGATACAAGGAAGACCAAAGCCGAAAACTCTCTTATTGCGGGTACATGTCTTATTAATGAACATCCTTGTCTTGTTTTATTTGATTGTGGAGCAACGCACTCTTTTATGTCTACTAGTTGTGTGAAGCGACTTGGGTTACGAGTTTTTCCCTTGTCTCATCTTATGGTGGTTACTACCGCTATGGATGAAACCATTGAGACACCTCTTATGTGTGAAAGTTGTGCTTTGTTAGTGGATGGTAGAATTTTCCAGATTGATCTTATTTGTCTGCCCCTTAAGAAAGTTGATGTTATCCTGGGAATGGATTGGTTGTCTGCTAATTGTGTTTATTGGGTGTGAAGAGAAGTTGATCCTTATTTCATCCGTGGAAGCGCCTTCGAAAGATGTGTTGACAACAATCTTAGAAGATACGGTTGGAATGGTAAGCTCTTTGTTTGAGAAATAGAAATATGTTTTTCTTGTCCTTACTAAAGAGGAGAGTAATGATCAGCAAGTTCTGATATTCAAATAGTTTGTGAATTTCCTGAAGTCTTTCCCGAGGATGTCACTTCCTTACCTTCGGTGGGGGAAGTTGAATTCTCAGTTGACCTGATACCGGGGACGGCTCCTATATCCGTTTCCCCTTATCGGGTGGCACCGCTTGAGTTAAGAGAATTGAAGGATCAGTTAGAGGATTTGATGGCGAAGCATTTTGTTAGACCAAGTGTTTCTCCATGGGGAGCTCTTGTTTTGTTGGTAAAGAAGAAATACGGTGGTATGCGGTTGTATATTGATTATCATAAGCTGAACAAGGTTACTATCAATAACAAGTATCCCTTACCGAGGATAGACGGCCTTTTGGATCAATTGAAAGGAGCCTGTGTGTTCTCTAAGATTGATCTGAGGTCGGACTATCATCAGATTCGGGTAAAGAGTTCCGATGTACCAAAAATTGTGTTCATAACCCATTATGGTCATTATGAATTCCTAATGATGCCTTTCGGTGTGACGAATGCTCCAGATGTTTTTATGGATTACATGAATCAGATATTTCAAGCTTATTTGAATCAGTTTGTAGTGATCTTTATTGATGACATTCTTATTTATTCTCATACTCCACAAGAGCACGGAGAACATCTGAGGATTGTTCTATCAGTATTGCAAGAGAAGCAACATTTTTCCAAGTTTAGCAAGTGTGAGTTTTGGATGTCAGAAGTCAAGTTTCTTGGACATGTTATATCTCAGGGAGGTGTATCAGTGGATCCGTCAAAGATTGAAACTGTGATTAATTGGGAGAGACCGAGGAATGCTTCGGAAGTAAGAAGTTTCTTAGGTTACTACAGAAGGTTCATCAAAGGTTTTTCTCAATTGGAGTTACCATTGACTAAGCTTTCTAGAAAGGACTTCGCTTATGAATGGGATTCTAGTTGTGAGAAAAGTTTCGTGTGTTTGAAATAAATATTGATAACTGCTCCGGATTTGATCATTCCCGATCCTAGCAAATCTTACAGAGTTTTTTACGATGCTTCTAAGATGGGATTAGGAGGTGTTCTTATGCAAGAAGGTCAAGTTGTGGCTTATGCTTCTCGACAGTTGAAGTTTCATGAAAAGAATTATCCAACTCATGATTTGGAATTAGTGGTTGTAGTGTTTACTTTAAAAGTGTGGCGGCATTATCTCTATGGTGTGTGTTTTGAAATGTTCAGTGACCATAAGAGTTTGAAGTATCTCTTTGATCAGAAGGAATTGAATATGAGACAAAGAAGGTGGGTGGAGTATTTGAAGGATTATGACCTTGAATTGAAGTATCATCCGGGAAAAGCAAACAAAGTGGCGGATGCTTTAAGTCGGAAAGTGATTCATGGTGCTGAATTGATGGTGTTGGAATATGCATTATTGGAGATGTTTCAAGATCTTAATCTTCAATTTGTATGGACTCCAAATGGTGTGATTATGGGAAATTTGAATATCAATTCTACCTTAAGAAGAGATATTCAACAAGCACAGGTTCTAGATGAGAAGTTGCAAGAGATGTTACTCCAACCGGGTTTTGTAAGAGCGTTGGATGGGATTATCCTATTTAACCAAAGAATTTGCATTCCGAATGATGATGTGTTAAAGAGAAATATTTTGGAGGAAGCCCATAAAGGTTCTTTTACGATACATTCGGGTTCCTCAAATATGTATCAAGACTTAAAGAAAGAGTATTGGTGGTTCGGTATGAAGAAGGATATTGCGGTGTTTGTGTCTGAATGTGCAGTGTGCCAACAAGTGAAGATCGAGCAACAAAGACCAGGTGGTTTGTTACAACCTTTGGACATCCCAATTTGGAAATGGGATAGTATTTCTATGGATTTTGCAGTGGGCTTACCTAGTACTCAAGGTGGTTATGATTTTGTTTGGGTGATTGTGGATCGACTAACAAAATCTGCGCATTTCTTAACTGTTAAGACTACGTACAAGGCAAGCCATCTTGCGAGGTTATTTATTGTTGAGATTGTAAGGTTGCATGGTGTTTCGTCTAGCATTGTGTTTGATAGAGATCCAGAGTTCACTTTGAGGTTTTGGAAAGTGTTCCAATAAGCTACGAATTTACGTTTGAGTACTTCTAATCATCCTTAAATGGATGGTCAGACGGAACGTACGATTCAAACAATGGAAGATATGTTAAGAGCTTGTGTGTTAGAGAGTAAAGGAAATTAGAAGGAAATTTTGCCTTTGATCGAGTTCTCTTACAATAACAGTTACCATGCGAGCATCAGAATGGCTCTGTATGAGGATTTATATGGAAGGAAGTGTAGGACGCCTTTATGTTGGTCGGAAGTGGGTGAAGATAGGATTTTGGGACCCCAAGTTATTCAAGAGACTATGAAAAAGATTCGGATGATTCGGGAGAAAATTAAGCAAGCCCAAGACCGTCAGAATAGTTATGCTGACAATCGAATGAGACCTTTGGAATTTGATGAAGGTGATCATGTTTATTTGAAAGCTACCCCGAGATTGAGATTAAATGGACCGTTCAAGTCACACAAGTTAAGTCCGAGATACATAGGACCGTATTAGATCTTGGAAAGGATTGGTGAAGTTGCTTACAAATTAGCCTTACCACACTCTCTGTCTGAAATGCATAATGTTTTTCATGTATCTCAATTTCGTAGGTTCGTTCCTGATCTTCTTCAACCTATTCTGCTGGATTCTATCGAGATAGAAGCGGATTTGACTTTTGAACCCCAACTGAGCCGTATTTTTAGAAGAGAAACTAAGGTGTTAAGAAACAAAGAGATTCCACTTGTAAAGGTACAATGGGATGTGACGCATCCGGGAGATGCTACATGAGAGATGGAATTGGAGATGCGAGAAGCATATCCTCACATGTTCATGTAATATTTTAATTTGAGAACGAATTTCTATTTAAGGGGGGTGAATGTAATACCCCGTAAATTATTTAATACTTTGAATAATATTATTTGATATCAATAATGTTCTGGGATGCTCTGAGATATTTTAACAAAAATAATTAGAGCATTCAGCGGGACTTATTTATATTAACTAAATTAGCTTACTCAGAGGTTTTATAAAATTGTGTATTTAAGACATTTTTGGATACTCTCTATTTGGACCTGTTGTGAGGGAAAATAGTTTTTCCCTGATAACCTAAGTTTTCTTTTTCTTATGTTTCATAATATTAGAAACATAGTAAGAGAAAGAGGTAAAGGAAGAGAAAGAAGAGAAGAAGGAGGAAGAAGAAGAAGCTTGAAGAAGAAGCTTTTGATCATTGAAGTTTCAATCATCCATTCATCTCTCAACCTTCTCAATCATCTTGCTAGAGGTGGGTTCTTAGCTAGAAGCTTTTGTTTTAGATTTTGATTGAGTTTTAGAGTTTTAGAATTTTAGAGTTTTGATAAAAAAAATCTTAGAATCGGAAGTTTAAACGGTTAGAAATCGATAAAAATGCTTTAGCATGCTGACATTAGGTATAGGAACCTTAGTTGGGATTGTTTTGATGTTTGATGATACTTTAATTTGAGTTTGAGAAATTTTGTTATGTGTGTCGCTCCCGGGATTTTCATCCTAGTACAAACACGAAAGTGGCGCGGAAAAGTTAGAGTCGCCAGCCAGACATTTTTATCCCGAAGGAATGGGAAAGGTAATGTTGCACAAACCTGAGGAAGAAGGAAAGGACGAGGCCTTGCGAACCAAAGATCTGGGTTCGGGAGTCGGTTACGACCTGGAAAGGTATTAGCACCCTAGATCGTCCGCCGTACCCGACGGGATCCACGCTTGCTTGCTTGTTTCAAAGGGTGTGAAAAATATGAATGCTGCTGAACAAATGAACTGCTAATTGGAATGAGAACGAAAATGAGAAAGGAAATAAGAAAAGAGAATGGAAAGAAAGAATGGGGAATGTAGGGAAAATAAAGAATATGCTCGAACGGGCCCTACCCTGCTGCCTACGTACCTCATCAGGATAATAAGGATCAGAGTCGACGTAGTTCGCCTAACTAAGACAGGAACTATTTGTTTGTGTTTTTTAAGATGACGTTGCCATAGCTCTAGCTCAGGTGTTACCGGCTCTGACTCGAGGGTGTTTACCGTATCGCTGTTTTAACTGTCGAGGCAAGTCGCATTTGTCCGCAAAGATTAGGAGATGAGAAGAGAAGACGCGGTGTCTTTGTTGATCGTCTTTTAGAAGTGTTTTGGAGTTTATTGTTTGTGAAGATAGTCTCATGATTAGACTTGTACGTCATGTTAGACAAGCCCACACTATTCCAAGATGGAATGAATATGAGTGCCCCATGGAATAAGGCTATGCGCAAGAGACTATTTCAATATTTTATTAAGTGTCTTTTAGATTTTGTTTGAAGATGAGAGAAGAAGACTCAAATCTGAAAAAGGACAAAACTAAGGGGGACTAAGACCAACCCTAAGTTATTTATTATGCACAAAAGGGAGATCCTAATGGTTTATGAGGTTTTTCCATTCCTAAGGAAGAAAAAGGAAAAGAAAAAGGAAAAGAAAGAAGAAAAAGGATGCAACTTACTTCCTAAGGAAGATAAGTTGATCCTACAAAGGGGGGATCCTACCAATCACACAAAATATGGAAGGAAAAAGGGAAATAAAATGCATAAAAATAAAAGAATAAGGTGAAAGAAACTTACCTCAATCTTCCCTTCTACAAAACAAGGATTAGTGTGCATTTTATTAAAAAATGCAAACATACACTAATTAAATCCTAAGGCAACTTGGACCTAAACTAGACTCAATCTTAAGTTTAAGGGTGCCTACATTATGCTAAACTAAAATTCAGCAACTATTTACAACACTCAAACACATAATCAGCTATGAAAACAATGCATAACACAAATCAGCTTTTTACAGCCAACATGCAGCATGAAAAGGTAGGTGTAAAAAGTCAAACACAACATGCAAGCAAAACAGACAGCATGTATTTTACAGCACCTATATGCAAAAACATCTATGAAATGCAAAATCCAGATTTGGTTATTTTCATTTTTTTAATGCATAAACTCAATGAAACATGCACCAACTTCATCATGAACATGCATTTGAACATGGATCATCATACATAAATGAAAGAACATGAACATTTTTGAGAAATTATGCAAGAATGCATTACATGGTTGATTATGCAACAAGTAATGCAAAATGAATATGGCATATGAACATGATGATCATTGGTTATGAATATGCAATATGATAGCTCAACAAGAATGTCAAACTCAATGCAAAATTCAGAATTGAATTGATGTGAATGCCATGATCAAGCATGCAACCAAATGCACATACATACATGATTATACAACATACCTTGATACAATGAAATGCAAAATGATTTAATGCAATGCGAAAGAGGTAAAAACATAATGCAACATGATTATTCACATGCGAAATGATGCATAAACATGGCAACACAATGCAGGAAATCAAGCTATACACAAAGGAATGCAAAAACGCATAATATGCGACATGAATGGAAACGCGTCGAAACGACTAGAAATGGGGGAATGAGCTACTGGAAATGGACCCAAAAATTCCCTAAAATCAATACCTAAACATGTATGACATTAAAGGCACTAGAAATAAGGACTAAGCTATCAAATAAGCTAGAAAACCAAAAATCAACAGCGTTAACCGGTTAACCAAATGGTTAACCGGTTAACGTACCTAAAACTCCATTGTATATGGCAAAAACGCAAGCGTTAACCGGTTAACCAAATGGTTAACCGGTTAACACTGATCCAGAATGTGAAAAAAAGTTTAGAAATAAGTGCTTTTGGCCACAAACTCACTTCTAATGATCTCTAACACACCTAGGAACATGTTAACACTAATTTCTACTCAATTAGGGCTTATTTACACATGCTAAAACCTATAACTATCTACACCTTAAATTCTAATCCATTACAAATCGAAAATCGCAAGCAACACATATCGGAAACAAAATCGATCGCAAGCAAAATGAAAAGCAATTAAAGAACGCCAAAAGTGGCAAGATGAAGAGAATAACTTAAAGGAGAATTGATTTAGATCACCAACCTACGAAACGGAGAAGTGCTTCGGTGAATGTTGCAAGAATCGGAGCTTAATCGAAGAGAAAACCACGAAAACCGCGAAACCGCAAAATAAATGCGTTCTTGATGCTTGAACCTTCGTGCACTTCCGATAAGTCGAAACCTTCACCAAAAATAGTAGCTTCTTCTTCCATAATCCACAAAACAATGGAGGTTGGAGGCTAAGCTTCAAGATCTTCAAGTTTCAATGTGAAACTTGAAGAGCTTCTTCAAAAAGCTTTGGTGAAAGGAGGGAAAGTGAAGGAAAAATGAGAGAGAAAAAGTGATTGTGAGAGAATGCGAAATTTGGAAAATTGTGGGAATGAAAATTGTGAGTGTGTTGTGTGTGTGAGAGCTTTGGTTTGGATGAAAATGGATTAAATATGGTTTAGGTTTGGGGCCCAAAAATTAGGTTTGGGATCCAAAATTATGGTTTGATAATGAGGTTAGGATTTAGCAATGGAGCTAGGTTAGTAGTTAGTTAGGGTTAGGGTTGGAGAGGGAATATTCTAGAATGTTATAGAACATGGTAGAAGCTTCCAAGGGAAATGGAGTGGAATTGAAGTGAAAAAAACAAGAGGGAAAAAATGAAAGGAAATGTGGAAAGAAAGTGGAAGGAAAAGGAAGGAAAATGGAGGGAAAGGTGAATTCTTCCCTTTTTTGGTTGGTTAGCTTGGAAGTGGTTTGGGATATTATTTTTCTCTTGAACTCCAATGTTTGGCAAGCCACACACCTCATGCGCATGCAAAGGATGATGAATTATTTATTTATTTTTCGAATGCGATGCAATGATATGCGGAATGATGCGGGAATGAAGCGTAAACTGCTCGAGGTTGATAGTAAATAAGAGGGCAAATTTTGGGGTGTTACAACTACCCCTATTCAATCATTGTAGACTTGAATGGATGATAGTGTAACACGGTGGGAGAAC